>CM060251.1:39936829-41136829 GCA_030684275.1 Acipenser oxyrinchus oxyrinchus
TTGCTAAATGAATCCCTGTGTTATTCAAGTTATTCAACACTAGATCTCTCAACGCTTGCTGTATAAGTAGCTTTAGTTATAGGGGTTTGTATTACTGCATTTTAGGAAAAGGTTACTAGAAAGATGCCTGCCATGATGACGGCTCAGTTAAAGTTGCAAAAATTACAGTTTTGTTGTTGAGTCATGCTGGTACATGATGGTATTTAAGGCACCTACACAAATATGAAGACTGAGACATTTTCTTCATTAGAGAAGGAAGCTCACAGATACCCAGTGCAGTTCCAAAACTTTATTAACATGATGTCCTAGTGACTCCTGAACTGTCTAAATGATGATGTGTCCCCTGAATGTAAATAGAGAGAAGTGTTGGCCAATTGCTGCTTCACTTGATTGACAGCCTTTCCAAACAGAACTGTTACTATAATTAAGCAATAATGTATGAGTGAGTGTACATTATGACAAATTGGAAGGCTGCTTGATTGGATCGAGCATATAAACTGTCATCGTAATTATTGCAGTTCAATCATTCGTCTCCATTTGGGATAAGTGCATTATCTTCAGCCTCATTGGGTGCTTATTAGATGGATATTCTAATAGGAATTGTGCAATATAAAACATGTCCTTTAACAGAAGGAACTTTAGATAAGACTTTACACAAGTTCAAAAGTGTGTTGCTATTGAGGCTTTGACTATGTAGCTGGTGTGAAGGATAATGTTTTGTAATTGTCGTTACATGAAGCTGGCAGTAAGCAATTTATTATTCATGAAAATTAGGAGAACCAAAAGTGCTTTCATGCTGCAGTTCATGAAAAGAGTTTAATAAATGTAAAAAATGGTATCACAGTATGACATTTGGAATGGAAATATTTAGCAGCAATTATTAGATTTAATGGTAATTTATATATAAATACATATATATATAGAGAGAGAGAGAGAGAGAGAGAGAGAGAGAGAGAGAGAGAGAGAGATGCCAAGTCACAAAAGTAACGTGTCTTTTGTATGTTAAAAAATGTGTTTATTTTGTTCAAGAAGTGAACATACCTGATAGGTTAATCAGCCAGAAAATGTTGTATGTCTTTATTGACAAAACATTATTGAATCTGCCTCCTTTATTTGCTCAAAATGAAACATTACAAAGTTGATCACAGTAATGTTTTCACTATATATATAATGGAATGAACATGGTATTATTGTGTTCGGATATACATTCAATATTCAGACAAGTATTTCAATATTCATTCATTTGCAAAATGTTATCAAAGCCATTATATGTAAAATTGTAATAAGAAGTAAAGTATCCAAAATAAAAAAGGCGTTACTTTACCCTTGTGAATTAGCTACAAAACAAAGGATGACACACAGTAGTTTAAGTTAAACATTTGTGCATGTATGTATTTCAGGCAAAAATAGCACATAAAGTAGACATTGCATTTAAAAAAAATCCCTAGCATTGTCTTTTCTTGGCAAGAAACAAAGTGGCCATTACTGACATTTACTTATGCCTTTTTTACTATACAAGCTAATGAAAACAGTCAGCTTTAGATTTCAAATAAAATAAAAGTGGAAAAGGGGGCATTGTACAATTCTTTTTTAAAATGTATTATTAACTAACTGTTTTGGTTCCCGGTTATTACATTCCACATTGCAGAAAATAGGATCATAATTTAAAACAAAAACAAAATATTGATCATCATGGTACATAACATTTCCCTTGCAAGCTGGACCAGTGTTAGAAAGCATGAAGCATTTTGGAGGGATGTAGCCTAACTGCATCTGTATCCTCCGATTGTGACTTGCTTCGATTGTGAATTGCAAATCTGAAGCAGAACCTGTGTCTTTGGTAGAGATCACCATTTGGCAGCTTGGGTTGCATGTACATCCTAATCTGGACTGTTCATTTCTTGCTGTCAAAAACTTTTTTTAAAAAATAGGGGGTTAAGAGCAGCTCTTGGATTTGTTTAATACATGAATCCCAACAAAGCTGTTTTTCACTTACCATTTTAGAACCTGTAGTGTAAATTCTGGCAAGGTGGGAAATATGTGTGAGAATAATTTCTTTCAATTAAGTATTTGACAGACAAGGACGTGTTATTTATTTATTTTTTTTTTTTTAACATGTCAAACAATGTTCATTCTAATTTTTGGATATTTGTCCCAGCACTAGAAAATCTAAAATCTAAAATAGATTAGGTTAACATTAAGAATACATTAGAAAGACAGGGAAGGGGGTACAATTGCTGACAAGTTTAAGTAGGGAGGGATTAGGGAAAAGCACAGGAAATTAAGCAGGTTTCCTGCTAGTTGGGTTAATTTGTTGATTTCAAAAGGGATATCAGTCAAGCTGTGCTATAAACCCTACATTAACAATGTATAAAACACTCCCAACAACCAGTTAAACTCCTCACACTGGTGAAGGAATTATCCAAAACATTAGTCTTGACCGATGGATTTACTTCAGACTCCTAAAGCAAACTTCAATTCAATTTAGTCACAAAACTGACAGTAGTTTGGAACAGTTTCTGTCTCGACACATAGATGTCAAAAGATTTTGAGAAAGTCAAAATCTAGAGGCAGTGTGGCTTTTTGTGTTTACCATTCAGTAAAGAACATGTCATTAGTTCTCTCTGGCCCTTTTGATTGATGTCAGGCAGGACCTCTGGAAAGTAAAGAGCCGTGTTTATTCCCTTACCCCAGAGCGACAGAGCAGATCAGCGTTGCTACATCCTCTGACCAAAGAACAAGCTGAATCAGAGTGATTGATGAAAAATCCAATCAGCTTTGAGCTCTTACCAATGTCAGCCTGCTGTAAACATCCGTAGGCTTTGCACTGGCAATGCCCATCAATTCATCTTTACAAAACAATATATATTTTAACATTAAGTGATCAGTTTTTTTTGGGGTTTTTTTTTTGCCAAGTACAGGAAGGGCAATTGTATGTGCTGACCCCTGTGGTGTAAAGGAGGTAGTACACATACTTCACTCTTACTGCTCGGCCAGATGAACCTGACTCTGGAATGACAGGCACAAAAGTTTGTGCCTCAGTTTACCGAGCCTCACCCTGTTCATTTTCATTGGTGCTTGCCGTACTACTTAAATATATTTATAAACACTATTGTACTTAATGTACTAATTAGATCCTAGTATTGTATGTGAAGTTTTAAATACAATAAAAGAAGCAATCTTGATATATCAACACGTATTTAGTTTTTTCTTATATTATTGGTAACCGGAAATGCTTATTTTGCAGGTTTTTGGTAAAGAGAACAAAGTAGTTTGATATCAAAATAGTTAAACTGTGTTCATTTTTAAAGTCATTCTTTATTTTTGTGAACATGTATAAATGCATCACTGTTGTTTTTAATACTTTCTGTTGTACAGTACATGCATGTTTATTTATAGCACATGGATAATCAACTATTTGGAAATTAAGCAAATAATAGCAAGCAGTAATCCATGCTGCTACTTTGTCCCTCAAAATGAATGTTTTTATTCTATGACTCCAGTTCATTTCTCAGTAAGACTAAAACAGAGCAAATACAAGCCACCTCAGTTCTGTAGGAATGTGTTTCTCTATTGGTTCAAAGGTTTGACAGGAAGGACATTCCTTCAAGAGGAATAGCAAAACCCTAATATCTCAATTCACTCAAATATATTACCATGACTATATTTCCCCCACACATAAAATCACAGATGCTCTTTTTCCCTAGTATAATGTGTTTACTATCCTGTGCTGGATTTCACTTCACTTTGCTGAATAGATATTGGAATGTGTAACTTTTGTCTAGACAGACTGTCCTTCACATGACTGATTTGAATATGCAAATGTAATCTGACATGTTTTCAGTAATATATAAAAGCTATACCCCCTTTCAACCAACTTCATATGCAGTATCAAAAGTGATGACTCGCTGGCCAAGTGCAGACATACAAATAATGGAATGGTAATCACCAAGTAATCAATAAGAAATGTATGCTTCCAAAACAATTTAAACTCAATAGAATCAAGAATGGCTGCCTATGGTGGTCCTTCTCTATTGGTGGAGTTTCTATGCTTTTTGTATGACTAGTTGGGTTTTGTCTTAAATTTATAAAGAGCATAATAATGATCCAGACATTTTCTTTTTACATTTATGTATCTAACCTGTTAAAAACATTGCATGATAGAAGTTCAATTTCTGGGGATCTAATAGCTCATTATTGTTGCAATTTCCTTATGTGTGTAAAATAAACTGGATCCCAAAGTAATATACCAACTATACTGTATAATTAAAGCAGCTGTGTGAAATGAGACTCAGTCCGGAAGCTGCAGTGAAAGCACTGTTGCGCACATTTATTTACAAAATTAAACAAAAACACTAGACAAATAAACCAGATACAATGACCAAGATAAAAGGCTCAAACAAAACCCAATAGGGTACCTTTAGGCTAGGTTGTGGCCTTCACTAAGGGTTGTATTTCTGTCTAAACTTCTCCTCAGGCTGAGCATTCACCTTCACTGAACTCTCCTCTTGAAACAAACCAGTATGACTTCCTTTATACCATGTGGCTGGGACTTGATTGATGTTAATTATTCCCCAAGTGAATCTGATAGGGACAGAATTAACCCCATCCCTGCCAAATTTAAATTCAAAATAATGAATCTTCATTTAAACAGTACACACAAAAAAACAGAATATTTACATATGCAGAGCTGCCGCCCTGTCACAAGCAGTTTCATAATGTTTATTTTTCCAATTTTTACATATATGTACAATTAATGATCTTGATTTTCTGCCCATCGATATAAACAATATATTGTAACCTTTCGGTTCTCTCAGGTGGGGTTTCTCACAGGCGGAGGAGAGAAGCGAACCCGGGACCTCCTGCACTGAAGCATAGCGCCGATACCGCTGACCAAAAGAGCCGGCTCCTTTGCAGGAGCATATATTGGGCTTGTGTCTTTTCTTTTTCTTATATTGTGTCACCTAGCCTTGACCCCTACCCCCGTGCACGCTACAATATATATTAGGGCTGTTCTGATTAACAGATTAATCTGACCGATTAATCAAGTAAAGAGTTGATCGCAGATTCATTTATTTTACAATTTAGTCGTGCATTAAAATGCATTCTGGGTAAAGAGAGAAATGCGTGCTGCTATTTAGGGAAGTGCTGATTTGAAGCACTCTCTCTCCCCGGAAGTGGTAGGACACTGTGGTTTTAAGCTCTTATAAATAGGAGTTAAAGTTGTGTAAAAAACATAATTGTTATCATGTTTTGTACAAGGATTGCTGCTAGTGTGCTACGGATATATATTTGGAACTGGAATGTTTATCTACATTGATTTAAATGATTACCAAATATGTGTCGGCAAAGTTACTGGTGTGCAATGTAACCAGCTGTGTTGAGCACTGTGGTAAAATCCAATGTGGCGCATTTATCCTGACCAACACAATAAACAGCTGATTTAGTTATAAACCTCATTGCTAACAATTTTGCAGTTTAGGGGTTACCCCAGAGTAGTTAAACAGTATGTGTAACTGTGCTGCTATGGCCTTTGGGGCTTGTGTGACTGAATTATCAGGTCCCTAAATCTGTTTTATTAGGGTAATAGGATGGAAAGGTAACATCTGTTACATCTACTAAAATAAAAATAATAATAAAAATGGTTTTAAAAAGACCACATTCCCATTGGGCTTATTTTTTTTTTAGATTATTGATTTTTTAAGTATTTCTATGCAAGACATCCGCTATAAGAGCATTACCTTTATTAAAAATGTGCACAGATTAACCTACTGATTAATCAGCTAATGCCCAGAAATTAACCAATCAACACTTTAATCGAGTGACATATATATCTATATATATCTATATCTATAGATAGATAGATAGATAGATAGATAGATAGATAGAGTATAAAAGAAATGCCATGAAAAATATCCAGATCTTTTTTGGGTAATGATAAAAAATAAAAATAAAAACACATATATTAATGTTTTAAGTGTATGATACATATTTAAATACTATATAATACACATACATTTAGTCCCTTCAGATCTGTAGACTTGTGTAGCCTTTTTAAGTTCTGGAAACATCCAAATAATATTATTATTATTATTATTATTATTATTATACTTACAGTCGTAAACAAAAATACATTTCAAGAATCACAGTACAAGTAATACAATTAAGAGCAAGATAAAATACTTTGGTTCTAGCAAGTACAAGTATATAACAAAATATGATATAATAATAATAATAATAATAATAATAATAATAATAATAACAATAATAACAATAATAATAGTTATTAATGTTACGCGCGCTTTGTGGGATTCTTTGCATATTTTGCAGTTGTTGTTTTTAAACATGGCACCCAGGCATCCAGGAAAGGAGTATTGTGTGGAATTTCTTTACCAAAGCAGGAGAAAATGGAATTTGCAAACTCTGACATGAAATATTTCATTCATAGGGGGAAGCACTCACACATTTACTTTAGTGTGCTCTACAAATATTTTTTATTTACTCCAAAACAAAATAGGTCAGTGTTTCGCAATTGTGTGAGTAATGTTTTTCTCATGACTTAATTTTGTTCTTTTGTTTTTTCTTTGTTAATCTTCGTCATTAAAATAAAAACATGTTCAGTCTGTTTTCTGGGGTACACTGCTCACAATACTGTATTGATTTGTTTATTTTGAAATAAAGGCTACTTATTTGACCCGGTCGGTTCATTTAAAACCCGACAGGTACCCGGGTTTTTAGGTACCCTACTGACCTCTATATATATATATATATATATATATATATATATATATATATATATATATATATATATATATATATTAATAATACTGTGCTTAAAAAAGAATAGTAAAAAATATTGGTTCTGAAATCCTTTACCTCTCAATAGATTAAGACTAATATTAAAGCAATTTGCATACAGACTGGATTCAGAGCACTCAGCAGGGGGTGGAATTGCCCGATGCAGGTACAGAAGTCATTTCAAACAGACCCAGTAATGCATTCCCTCTTTCTCAGGATTAACAATGAAACATTTTTTTTTCTTTAATTTAAGTTTGTTGAGGCTATCTTTTGCTCCTTTTGTTGAGTTTAATATGTTTTACATAATTCTAATCAGACATTTCTTTTTTAATCATTACATTTGCAGGTCTTCGAATTGAAAAACATCTAGCTTAAACTAAGGGGACATAGGCAATTCAAATCAAAATTATGTCTTTGATATCCTTTCGATCAAAGTATTGAACTAGATTATGCTGGCATAGTGGTGAAAATGTGTTTTTGGACATTTTTTTCTTATTAAGGTAAGAATTCAGAAGGGTTTTACAATGCGGTATTACATATAAGATTTAAAAAACAGCAACCTGTATATATTTACTTTGCAATTATGTATTTTCTCTTAATTCCAAAAATTAGCTTTTGGAAAAAAAATCTAAAATATGTCAATTAAACAGAATGTACTTTGGATTAATCAAATCAAATTAAATCAAAGACCTAAGTAAGAAGAATATTTATGTTTCACCAAACAGGACATTTACAATTATAATTTAAAATTATATTTTCTATTGAAAGACAAGTTATTTTTTACAATTGAGGAAATGTAATATAAAGTAATTATTACAGGATTTATTTCTTAAATGTCTTTTACATTTTTTTTTTTTAACTCAAATTAGAAATACAGTACATTCTGTTACTAATTACAATATTGTATTTCTGTATTAAAATGTATATATTTTAAATTTGTTTTTATAGTTATTTAGTTTACTAGGTCCAGTGTTCTAGCTCCAGAGCATTACTGTAAAGAAAAATACATTTAAAAATGTCTTTCAAACTACTAGCTACAGTACCATAGTTTTTTTTTTTTTTTTTACAATTCACCTACTTGATTGAGCAGATGAAAAAAATAAAATAAAAAAACAGAAAATGCACACATTTTCCCTATAGCCCTTTACGAAAAAGATATTCTCTAACAACGGTCACAGGTTTGCAGATCCCTCATTAAGTTGAAGACAATGCTCTTTAAGGCAGCACCTCACCAGTATCATTACATTTTATACTATGGGAAATAGAAACAACAGGTTTATAAAACAGTCCAGTTCTGTTTTCACAGTAAAATAAATACATTGACAGCAGTTCCTATGTGTTTATGTTCCTTCATTTCATTAATATTACTGCATGTCCTTCATTTTAAAGGCAAATGCCCTTGGAGAGGGGGTGTTTTAAAGGTTTGCTACAAGGTAGTGCTTAAACTGCACAAAGAGATGACCCCAAACTGACCTCACAACAGGGTGCCTGTCTTTCTGTAATTCATGTTTGATATTGCGAATCTGTATATAGTATTTACTATGCCGTCTCTTATTATTCTGTATGTAATGTTTATTGATGATGGTGGTTCAGAAGGGTCAAATGTGGACTATTTTTCTTAACAGACAGTCTGTCCCTGATTGAAGGAGAGTCCTGATTTCTCCATTTTAAAAAAGTGTCCGTGTTGGATGGGTATTCATGTTAAATTCTGAAGCACTGAGAAATAATGAGATGTACTCAGTTTGGATAAACAAAAGTCACAAAGGGCCCCATTGACCATAGCGATAGGAGCCAAGTAGAAGCACATGTAACTGAGTCTCTTTAATTAAAATCCAGGAGAAAATAAAGACCAAAACACATAATAGCTACAGTATTAGAGAATTCACTGCGTGTACTTGCAGAATACCATCTCCCTCGCTTGTATTAAAACCTTGACTCGGATTTTATCCACTCAGAAAGCTGTTGTTTTCTGCTCGCACACTCGATGTATGAATAGAAAAAAATATTTTCAGTACATCTCTTCAAGTAAACTGTATTCACACACCCTAGTCTCCTTGGATAAAGGCGTCTGGTAAATAAACAAATAATAATAATGATAATATTTCTGCTTTACGTGACAGCACCTGTCACAATTCTTTTCACTTTACTGCAATATAACCAATACTTTGAATAAAGGATGAAGGCATTTTTTTTTTGTTTGTTTGAATTATTTTTACATTTAAATACACATACCACGACAAATGGATTTGGTATGTTTTATGTTTTTCTAATATTAAGTTCTCTTCTTTTAAAGTTGTATTTATATATTTATAGTGTTTAATATAAACACCCCTAAGTAAAAAAATAAAATATATTTTAAACATTCAAAGCCCATAAAATTCCACAATCGAATTATGGAGATACCTGCAAGTATTTTCCACTATGGGCAGTTTGCAGACAAATGGCTTAATCTATGGCAAATGTACAAATTGGGCAATTTGTCCACATTGGAAAAGCAGACCCACAGTCTACAGGTTTGGATCAGAATTGAACTATAAATGGGATAGTCTTACTCTTATTGTTCTGAAAAATATTTGAATGTGGTATTGGTCAACAATAATTTTTAAAATATCTAATATGGTTCCAAATTACTTAAAACTCTTAGAAAACCATTTCAGAAAAGTCTTGTAAAATCTCTTGTCATTTAGTAAATATGTGTTCTATAAGAGAAATAAAAATGCTTAAACTCTTTTTTTAATAATCAATTTTCAATCTAAAGTGTTCTGTTATTACTTTTTAAAAATAAGAATGAAAAGAATGTATTTTGAATGCAAAACAACAACAAAAAATCCAATACATTTTGGAAAAATTACTTTGCAAACCAAGTACTGGTCATTGATTATATCGCATTTTGTTAATTAGCATGTTTACAGCATTTCTCAACACAAAACAAATGTTTTTTGTTTTTGTTTTTGTAAAAAGGTAGTGTAACTCTTGATGCCAAAATGGATGTTCTTCTAAATTGATTTGTTACTAGCAAAATGAATGAAATATTTCCTTTATGATGGATAAGATATTCCCTCAAATGAAGTATTCCTTTCTTCTAATCATGATTATAAGACACTGTAGTTTATTACACGTTAAGAACATCATTCATGGCTGTAGCACATTTTCTTGTTGAAACTTATATACCAGCTGCTGTTTTCTCACTACACCAGCAGGTGGTGGACTTTACTGCAAAATATTTAAACTGGTCTTCACTCAAACTAGTGTCCAACAAACAAGAAGAACATACTTTCAATTAGATATATATAAAAAAAGTGTGAAATGAAATCAACCTCTTTTATAGATGTGCAGTCACCCTGGAATTTAGCAGATTTAAAATATTATTTAAAATATTCCTTAAACAGTGCATGAGATATGCACTTCAGTTTAGGTTTACCAGAAATGTTATTGTCTATTTTTTTATTAAGGTGTACATTTTTACAGATATGAAAAAGCATTTTCTTTCTGAACATTATTGCTGTAGTGTAATATATACATTTTATGTTTAGGATGCTTGCAATTTATTGTAAAAAGAAGAGGGAGTCACCATGTAGTATTTTAGGCAATCCACCTTCAATGTGCACACCTTAAAACAAAGTGTCATCTCAGTGGATTGCTGTATATGTAAATCTATATAACACCATCATTGTAGGGTTGCCAACTTTGCATTTATTCAAAACCGGACATCCCCACCCCCAATTTAGTGTGGTAACTAGTTCTATTCATACAACAAGCTACCTCACTGAACACTGCTATCTTTCTGACAGCGATAGACATGTATGCCATGTTATACATGTTTTATTCAAATATATCTTTATAAATGTAATTTATAAATATAGTAAAGTTGACAGACCACCACAGAACCTACGAGCTTGCTACACAATGCAGGCACTGCCTCCTTGTGTTTGGCTGCTATCTATCTTTACAGCAATTTGCTGAAAATAATTGACTGGCAGCATATATTAAATTATGTACCTATCAAAGCTGAAATTGTACTACTCATTGTGGTGACGTCAATTTGTCCAGCTCTTTTGTTGTTTTAACAACAGCAATTGATAATTAAAGCACAGCAGTATGTCACACATTTGCACCAGCCGGTGGTCACCTTCGTGTGCTAGAAAACCGGACTGTCCGGTCTAAAACCGGACAGTTGGCAACCCTACATCATTGTGAAAATAATAACAATAATAATAATACAATAGGCACAATGATTACTGGACACTGTTATATAATGTAATACCCGTAAGCTATATTTTATGAATTTAATATTCCAACTTTTTTTTTACTTCTGTGACCGCTTTCAAGCACAAAATGTCTTGTTTTCAATCACTCAACAACACCCACAATGGTTTTTTGGCACTTTTAACAAATCTGTCTCTGTGAAGATTTACAATCATCCTCAACCAACAGGAGCACCAACCAAGGTAGTGAGACAAGCATACCACATTGAAACACCTTTTCCTTAAAAATACATTATTTTTTGCAGTTCATTATCTAGTTTAATTCTCCGTTCCTGAATTATCTAAAAGGAAATTATATTTAAGATTCTTTAATATTGACTTAATTTACGTTATTAATGTTAACTTTAGTGAAAGTTCGGGGGGCGTGAGCCAGGGCTTCGCTCCTTCCTAATTTCACCTGTCTATCATCATTAAGTCCCTATTTAAACCCAGTCACAGCTCAACTCTTTCTCTTGCATTTTGCTTTTTCCTCCTCCTCCCTCCACCTCCTCACTTATTTCATATGCTGCGTGCCTCTGTGTCGGTCCCCTCTGGGGGATAGTGAGTCTCACTTCCCCGACCTAGAGTTCCAGTAACTCGGCAGGTTCTTCGTGTGGTCAGAGGGGACCACGGGCCACACTATTCTTTCGCAGTTCATGTGTTATAACTTGCCTCAAGAAAGAAGGCTCTGTCTTACTTCCTCCTTTATCCTCCTGGGCTGTGGCCCTCATACTCTTAGTGCTCGAGTCCAATAACTAACACTTATTTATGTTCTTTCAGAATCTCTTTTCTTCCTTACGTCAAGGCTTCATATGAGCCGTTCCGTCCTCTGAGGGTCGAACCCGGTCGGTAACTGGGACCCAGTCACAAGGCAACACCTATAACAACTCTGGGTTTTCATGGGCCCGGAGGCCCTAAGAGCTAGCCTCAACTCCATAGGGAAGGCTCTGTCAGTTGGAGTCCGGCCCGTCCTTTTCTCTCTCCCTTGTCTAGAGGCTGAGCCTCCGATTCTCAGTTGCAAAAACACTCCCTTCCTCTCGCAGCCCTGAAATCCAGCTAAAATAGATGCTTTTTTATTTAATATTACTATTGTTTTATATACCGTAATTTATCAGAAACATGTATATATGTATTAAATACATAACTAAGCATAATTATCAAGCTATCATAGATCACTATATAGAACAGTATATGTTACATATACAATATAAAGTGCAAATCATATATAACATCAGAAATAAAAAAAGTGTAAAAGTGTGCATGTTATATTTGGAGAATTGCGATCATGTTTTATATTCACAGGTCAGTCTGTAAAATCATGCATGGGCCATTTTGGTGGAAATGAATTTAAAATGCTGAATGTTTGTGCATGTAAGTTCAGTAGAAACTGGAGGAATTGGGATCTCTATTTTCCATTGGGTTAAGATAGGGCATGACATTTTGAAAAAAAAAGTAAGATATAAATGAAAGAACCTTTTAAATCTATTGGCTCTTCCTTTTGGCCTACAATGTGTTTAAGACAGCACTGTTCTTATGTCTGCAAATCAGACCACTACATATTTATTTATTGTATGTATTTACTGCCTAAAAATCAGACCACTACATATTTATTTATTGTATGTATTTACTGCCTAAATCATGGTAATGTGTATTAGGAAATAAATATGCCAATAGTAGCCCTGTTTCAGATCTTTAGTTGTTTAAATAAAAGGTTTGCAGTTATATGTGTCAAATTTACTTAGAATGTGTCACACGATTTATAATATGAAAAGAAAGAGACAAAAAACAAAAGATAACGAATGACAATGTGGGGCTTCCTTTGTCAGAAAGCCATTACACTTTGTTACACAGACAAGCAGCCACTCGGATTTGTGTGGTCTGTAAGTAAAAACACTAATTAAGGTTTAATTAAAACTGGTAGGTTCACTGCCAGCTTAAAAACATGCTGTAAAATGTAATATACATTTTCAGTAATGAACCCCTAGTCTATAGTCACATGCCTCTCAAAATAGAAAGGGATAGGTCTGCATTAGAGGAATAATTATAAAAGGTTTTGTTTATTGGTCTGTCCTGGCCTTTAAATTTAATTTTCCTCTTTCCCTTTAAACAACAGCATTCACACAGATTGTTTTTAAATTGAGTTGGCTGGAACCCATTTAACCACTTTGCAAATATTAAATACAACATGTTCAACTTATTTTTTCAGGTCTCTTTTTACTGGACTTGCCCTTCCTGATAATTAGATTGTGTGGATTTATCTAGCCTACTTCTCTTTTTTTTTTTTCAAGTAACGGGTGTTGCATAATGTCAAAATGCAGACGTATCTAATATGGCAGCAAGGCCAACACACAGGTCGTTCTTGCCCAGCTGTATTTTAAATAGAAACGTTGCATGATATATTACAGTGGTTTTCATAATATCTTTAGGGATACTTTTAGGCAACTATATAAATTAGCATTTCTGTAAGAATACAGACATACATTTTCATGTAACACACAGAAAGTCCATCTTCTGTTGATTAATGAGGAAACTGAAGAGTGAATGCTCAGTATACAATTTTAAAGGCCTGCACCCCACATAATTATAATTTTAAAAATATTTTTTGTCATGCACGAGAAGGTTGATACTATACTATAACAAAAACGGCATTTGGAAGGAAAAAGGTGTTTATTATTAACGCCCTAATGCTGTAATTATAGCTGTCTCCCAGAGTGATGTAATTGCAAGCAGGTTTGAAGGAGGGAGAAATTGTGTTTCTGTATACAGCAAAAAAGTGAGGGTGCAAACCAACTGGACAGTCAACATGATATGATACATTTGAACAAATAATAATAATAATAATAATGTAAACCGATTATATTTTAGTGTACCACTTAACATGATTGTGGAACTTCAGATTTATATAACAGGTGAACCTTGAAAAAGGTGGACCTAGAAAAATGTTCAAGCATGCTTAGTGCAGGCTGACCTCTATTTGAAGTGCAATGTAAATGGTACAGATCACAAGTTAAATTTCAATGACTGGAATATTATTAACACTGAAAAGTGCCTGTTATATTACTTCAAATTGCATACACACATTTGGTCAACATTTGAAGTAGGCCCCCAATTAAGAATCTACTTCATTTGCTGAAAATACAATGAAAATTTCAATACAATGAAGAAAGCACTACTGATTGTGGTTACCTTGCTTAGCATATGTATTAATTTAATTTCAATGTAGAAAAAGCCCTGCCAACCCCTGTAATAAAATCAAATTCCTATTGTTTGTTCTCTCAGGTATCTTTTGTCCTTTAATTAAATAAGTTTACTGTTCAGGCAATTATTTTCAATTTAACCACTTAAAGGAAGATGAAAGCAATTCTCCAGGTGCGGCTCGAGACCAGCTTGCAAATTTGTAACCTCTAAAAGAGTATTTATTCTTTATCTCTTCTCATTTGCTTGCCGAGATTTAATTTCTCAGCCCTTAAACATGACGAATGACTGAGCTTTTCTTCAGTTAATGCTTTTAACAGCTCCCAATAAACTTCATTAATCAGGTGAGCTCTCGGCCCAAATGTGCAGGCTGGAACAGCTCATTTGCCTGATTAGCTGGCGACTTTAGCGCATAACCAGGTGGATAATCTAACGGCTTTACTGCCTTAATTATGCCGTAATCAGTTCAGTGGTTGGCCACTGAAAAAGCCAGAAGCACTTTTTTTCTCTGCTCCCCACCCTGGTTCCAGCGGCACATATTCTTTCTGTCACAGTTCGACCCCCTTTGACAAATCACTCCAAGGACAGACTAACTTTGAAGGACAAGACAAAGCTTAAGCATATGGTAGAATCCCCTAGACATTTCCTTTAAGAGGGCCAGTTTGGAAACCCTGCGTTTTTCAGCAAACTTCCCTCTTAACTATTGGCCATTATTGTTTCCTGATATAGCTTCCCCAGAAGATGCTGTGAAACCATTTGTGAATTGTTAAACTATTTAGTTGTTAATGAAAGTTTTACAGTGTTGATTTGTCATCTGTTAAAAAGTATTTTAGAGGCTTCAAATGAGTGCATCTGTGCAGTGTCTCTTACTGACATTTAAAGGAATTTGTATAAATCTGACACAAAAAAATTTCCTTTTATATTAATAATTGTAGACTTATATGTTTGTACATTGTAATGAAGAGTACATGCATTATTATAATTTAAATTGCCTTTTTGATAGTTACCAAGTGTTATTTTACTACTTTTGTGAAATTATTTAAGTTTAAGGGGCATGCAACATGAAAATAAATATAAGTGTATAAGAGTAAAGGGGAAAATGACACAAGTGTAATTACAGAAAGTTTGGATAAAGTCGAAGTTCAACAATTCATTAATGAATTGATTATTTATCACCACAGCTTTCATTTTGCCTCGGTTAAACTGATTAACCTCCCTAGTGATCTATGAAAATGAAACAATTCTCAATGCATATATTATATTACTATGTGTATTAATATCTACATGCATGTTTTCAGCTTTGAAGGCTTTTGTGAAGTCTACAGATATTGCTTTTGAATAAGAAAGTTTTCTCAATGCATTTATTATTGCTGATTATTACCTGTTCGATATTCAGTTCTGAAACTGGTTGCATAATATTTTGACCTTTCCATCTCAGATAAATCAAACATAATCTTTACAGCACAGTGGGAAAACTGGGCCCCAATAAACAGTGGTTATATTATTAAAGCATATAAGTTATTTATTTTGGTCCTTGGAACATTTTGTACTTAAAAAAAAGAATGGAAACTGGTATAAACTTAGAACTGATGTAAATGCTTTGTGAATATTGCCCCAAGCATATTGGTATTTTGTATGCACAGATACAAGAAATTAAATTGTAATTTCTGGGTCTCATGCACCAAGATAGTATTTCAGAGTAGAAACATACATTAAATGGCTACGGAACTCTGAATCCACCTCAGCATGCTTAGGTAAGGTCACAGGATGCAAACAGCTTGCTTCCAATATTATCTTATTGCTTGCAAGATGATCATACAAAAGGGGACTCATATTAAATAAACAAAATAAAATGCATCTTATTTCAATGTCACAGCACAAACTACTACAGTTACTGTTACAGTATAATAGTTATTACACACCTCATTTGTTGAAACATTTGAGAAAAACACAAGAGCTATGTTCAATTAACATTTTTTTAGTTAATTCTGGAGTAAAAAAGTTGGAAATTTAAATTACAGCACACAAATGTTTTCTGAAAGATCTATACCATTTGACATATAAATTGTGACATTTGACATATCCAAATATTTTGTAATAAAAGATACTTATTTAAAATGCTATAAACATCATGAAGCATGTTTATTCATGTGTTTTATATAAAGCTGTATGTGTAAAGAGACATTCACAATAGTCCTGCAATTTTTAAGTAAGTTAAGCTTGGGGGTTACTTGTAGTACAAATATGATCTATGCTAATGAATCCAAAGGGGGTTTGATACAATGCCAGAGTTGTATGCTTGTTTGTAAATGCTTTATTTTTTTTTAATTTTAGAAGCGGCTTCTAAGTAAACCATACATATGTTTTCTACTCATTATGTATAATCCTTAGGGGATACATTTAGTTTTGTCAGTCTTCTTCTTTGCCATATATTTTCTTTTACTTGACGGAATGTCCTTTTGCATGAGGGTAAATAATGTTGTGCTGCATGACCAACCGATTTTAGGGGTGATAGCTCCATAGAAAAGTCGACGAGTATGTTCACTTCATTGCAATTCATTATCAATCTACAGCAGCACTGAAAATTCTAGTCAGTAGGTGGTACTGTGGTATTCCATTCTGGTCAATAGAAAGGCTATGTGTTCATTCTGTAACATAAGAACATAAGACTAAGAGGTGTGTTGAGGCACAATGACTTCAACTATCTTGGAATTCTGTATATTATTATTATTATTATTATTATTATTATTATTGCTGACGCCCTTATCCAGGGCTACTTACAATTGTTACAAAATATCACAGTACAAAGTATCACATTACAAAATATCACATTGCAGAATATCACATTATAGATAAGAGCAGTTATAAAGTACAATAAAATCAGTAGCAAATAAGATCAAATTCAAATTCAAGAGCAAAATAAAGAATACAGTAAATAATTACATTTAAGAGCGAGTTCGACTAAGAGCAGTTCACTTATACTAAAATATAGGGTTTTAGAGAGGAACGGGAGAAAGGGAGACAGGACGGTAGTTCTGGAGGGATGAGGGATCAAGGGAGGGTTTTTTTTAAGATGGAGGTGATGCAGGCATGTTTAAAGGTAGAGGGGAAACAGCCAGAGAGCAGAGAGGTGTTGAGAAGAGAGGAGATGAATGGGAGTAGAGCAGGGGCAGCAGTCTGGAAGAAGTGAGTGGGGAGGGGGTCCAGAGAACACGTGGTGGGTTTATGGCTCTGAAGCAGGGGGCAAAGATTGGAGTCCAAGAGGGGCAAGAAGGAGGGTAGATTAGTAGGGGTTGCAAAGGGTGATGGGGAGTGAGTGAGCAGAGGACTGGGGGTGTGTGGGGAAGGAGGCGAGGTAGTGAAGATTGGATGTCTGCGATTTTGGAGAAGACAGAGGCAAAGTCATCAGCCGAGATAGAGGAAGGTGGAAGGGGGGGGTGGCTAAGGAGGGAGAAGTAGAGACACGTTTATGGGGATTGTTAGTGGAAGACTGAATGATAGAGTGGAAATAGGAGTGTTTGACAGAGGTGATTGTAGAAGAAAAGGATGAGAGGAGCGAGCGATAGAGATCCAAGGCAGCAGGGAGATTGGTTTTCTTCCATTTCTTTTCAGCAGAGTGCATTTCGGTACGAGCATAGCACGGAGGAGAGCCGGGGCTGGGGTGGGGAGGGGCGGGCAGGTCGAGGGGTGAGAGAGCAAAGGGAGTCGAGGCAGGAGGTGAGGGAGGAGAAAAGGGTGGATGTAGCCAAGTCTACAGAGAGATAGGTGAAGGAGTTGATAGGGGGGAGGTGCGAGAAAGCAACAGAGGAGAAGACAGAGGGGGAGAGGTTTCGACAGAAGGTGACAAAGGGGGTCAGAGTAGGAAGGGATGGGAGTGATACAGAGAGAAAGAGATAAAGTAGTGATCAGAGATATTGAGAGGAGTGACCAAGAGGGTGGGGGGGGGAAAGCAGTCCCTGGTTAAGACGAGGTCCAGTTGACAGCCTGCTGTGTGTGTGTGTGTGTTTGTGGAGGGGGGGGGGGGGAAGGAGAGACACAAGGCGAAGAAGGGGAAGAAATCCAGCGGTTGGAGAGGTGGATGTTGAAGTCACCTAATAGAACGACAGGGGTGGAGGGAGAGGGGAGGGAGGAGAGGAGGAAGTTAAGCTCATCAAGAAAGTGAGCAAGGGGTCCAGGAGGGCGGTAGACAATAATGAGGAGGAGGCGACAAGGGAAGGTGATTTCAACAGTGTGAAACTCAAAGGTGCTAACAGAGAGGAGAGAGGAGGGGGGGCAGAAAAGAGCAGGGTGGGAGAGAGAGAGAGAGAAGTAAGTAGAAAGAAGTAGAAATGGCTATGGGAGAGGGTGGTGCCAAGAGGGAGGTGAAAACAGACAGGTACAGGAGGAGCAAGAGCATTAATTAATAAAAATAAAAGGAAATGTATGCAAACCTGGTCTGCGGTTGGAGCCTTCACGTTTGATGCTTGGATAGAATATTTTGCAGCTGGTCCATGTTGGCCTGCCCTCGTGTGGACTACAACAGTGTAGACTACCAGCCCTTTGGTAATGAGGCCCTTCGTTGAGCTGGCGCACTAGCTTTGCATCAGTGCTTATATAATACCTTGGAGGTCGAGAGCTGTGTGCTGCAGACAATTCCTTGCAAATTACCCTAAATCGAGTCAGCCGTGCCCTGTTGTAAGTTGGCGAGAAGTTAATTCAACACAACTCGCCCACGTTACAGCATCAAACTGGCAATAACAGTCCTTTCAGATATGTATTTTTGAGATTGTATCTTTTTTGTGTTCCCTAAAAAACGGACAAGGGTTGGAACGGGCCAAAATGAAATAATCAGATATGCGTCACACACGTTTAACCACCACTGAAGTCAAAATTTTATAGGGTCAGATATGTGAGTGCTGACTGAAGGACAAACCATTACTTATTTATATATTTACAAGAGGGATCTGATCCGTCAACTGCTAGCCTGTTCATAGAGTTACCTAATGCACACCCCGACAGTTGCTGGGATACTTAAAGAAGGAGCGTTAACTTGAGTTATTTATTACAATAATAAAATGCTATCAAGCGGGTGAAATTCTGCCGGTACTTCATTATTTTGATGCCGGTACTGGGTATCGGGACTTTTTTTTATCTAAATTCCATCCACTCTTACAGTTGTTTATTTTACACAGCCCACTAGTTTTTCATCGCAGAAACTAAACAATCATTAAAATATTCTCAAAATGAAACAATGGCAATGGATGATCTAATTACCTCAGTTCTTGGCAGCAAGCTCATGAGAATGTTATTTGGCAGCTTTGGTGCCAGTCTTATTAAACCAATCGGCCAGTCTCATCTGCCTATGGATTTATTTGATTGGTCAATAACATGTCGACTACTAATTCTTTAAGAAATTTCTCTACAGAGAAATAATATATCATTATTTTTTTAATGAATGTTACTCCCATGAAGATAAAAATTAAAGTCATGCTTATGTCCACGCTAGCTACGTAAAGATTTGTTGTGTTAAATTAAACTCTTCATAAATCCATTTGGATTGAGAAGTTGGTTGACCATTCTGCAAAAGAAAAAAATGCCACTTATCGTAATTAAGTATACGATAAAAGTCTAACTAGAAGTTTTTCTTTATGAGTGTGAAATATTTGTTTTAATTACGAGCAGCTGTTAAACAGCAACAGAAATCACTATTGTTGCTCCTAATGTAACATTACATCAGAAAGCATTCGATTACAGTAAATGTTTCTTTAACTTCTCCAACCGAATGTTGATGAAGGCTGTAGTAGCTAAACACACCAACTGTTCTCCCTTTCTCTTCTTAATAAACTAAACATGTTGCATTTTTAAAAAGGCTTATGCTGATTCATAATGTATCAACCCTGGATAAGGGCGTCTGCTAAGAAATAAATGTAGAGTGGTATAGTGTGATAATTTCAGTATTTGCCCTGCTGGCTAGCAAATCTGTTTTAAAAAAAAATATTCTGAAAGTGTGCGGTGATGATGATCACGCCATGATGACAAATCAATTGAAGTGTACCGTATGTACAGTATAACACTGACATCATTCCATCACATTTTCTCTTGATAAGCTTTAAGCTATTTTTTTCTGGAGTACTTCATGGTAATTAATATAGACAGAAACACACCAAAGCGAAGCACACAAAATATATCATTGTAGGATTAGTAATAAGTAGTACTCCATGAAATTCTTTTTTTTAAATTTTATTTTTTACAATTTTCATTTTATTTTGTTTTATTACAGATACAAATTAATAAAAACAACTCAAATAGATGTATATCAATAATAGTATTGTAACGACCACTGGTCTTGAGGCTCAAAGCTGGAGACGGGATTCAGGGGCTAACAAAATTACTTTATTAAATAAACAAGGTCTGTGTTTAGGTCAGGACCGCACCACAAAAACAATAAACCACCCCTGCGCTGACTCGGGAGGGGCGAAGATGAACACACGCTGTCCTCCGAAGCGTGTGCCATCAGCCGCCCGCTTCTTTACACTCTGCAGACTCACCGTGCAGCCGCCCCAGAGCTACAGCGTCGGAGGACAAGGCAGCTCTGGGGAGCTTACAGGCAAGCCCGCAGGTGCCCGGCCAGACTACAGGGGTCGCTGGTGCGCGGTGAGCCGAGGACACCCTGGCCGACGTTCGGCCAATTGAGCGCTGCCCCCTGGGAGCTCCTGTCCACGGTCGGCTGTGGAATAGCCTGGACTCGAACAGGCGACGTCCAGGCTATAGAGCGCATCCTGCACTCTAGCGAGTTTTTTTACTGGATGCGCCACTCGGGAGCCCCATACAAAATGTGATTTATACTGTAGATCTCCACAAGTCACCAGAGCTATCTGTATTCAAATATGTTGTCTTATTAAAAAGGGTATTCTATTGCAAACTGAGTCGCCCCATATAACCAGTTCCCCATATCCATGTCACACACAGCTTTTTCCCAAAGACACAACAGTGAAATGCATTGGGTCACTTCTCTCCATCTGTTTTCTTTATTTTCCTAAATTATGTCTCCAGTTTTAGTCATTGTAATAGATTTCTACAACCTTGAGTTTTTTTACATCAACATGAAAGATTTAGGGCCTGTGACAGAGAGCGAATGAATCCAAATCAACAATCTCCCTCTCGACCGTGAGGGCACTGTACAACAGGAACTGTGTGCCTCGTACTGAATGGTTGGGCAGTTTATTCCAGGGTCAGTCGGAAGCCGGTACAGTACCAGAAGTCATTGCCCTAGTACGGTGAGCAAAGTTTCAGTCATGAATTGGAGGAGACGTGATTGAACTAGCTATTGGAGGGGGCTGGGCTTTGGGTACTTTAGGGGGACGTGACGCCGTAATCGGTTCCTTTGTTGTGGTTAATGGGAGGTCACGAGATCTGTGAAATCGTGAGTTATGTGTTTTGTTTGTTTTGAGTAACTGTGTACATTTGTCTTTGCCAGACGGCTAATACAAATCCGGGAGCTGCCGCTTCAAGCCAACAATAAGCCCAGACTTCACTGCACCACTGTTTAAAGCACTGCACCTGCTTAAAGCACTGCACCTGCACCTAGAGTACACACTGTCCGGAGACGTGTTTGTATCTGTGTTGTGTGTCTGTGTTATACAGTACTGTGCAAAAGTTTTAGGCAGGTGTGAAAAAATGCTGTAAAGTAAGAATGCTTTCAAAAATAGACATGTTAATAGATTATATTTATCAATTAACTAAATGCAAAGTGAGTGAACAGAAGAAAAATCTAAATCAAATCCATATTTGGTGTGACAAGCCTTTGCCTTCAAAACAGCATCAATTCTTCTAGGTACACTTGCATAAAGTCAGGGATTTTGTAGGCATATAGTCAGGTGTATGATTAAACAATTGTACCAAACAGGTGCTTATGATCATCAATTCAATATGTAGGTTGAAACACAATCATTAACTGAAACAGAAACAGCTGTGTAGGAGGAATAAAACTGGGTGAGGAACAGCCAAACTCAGCTAACAAGGTGAGGTTGCTGAAGACAGTTTACTGACAAAAGTCATACACCATGGCAAGACTGAGCACAGCAACAAGACACAAGGTAGTTCTACTGCATCAGCAAGGTCTCTCCCAGGCAGAAATTTCAAGGCAGACAGGGGTTTCCAGATGTGCTGTCCAAGCTCTTTTGAAGAAGCACAAAGAAACGGGCAACGTTGAGGACCGTGAGACGCAGTGGTCGGCCAAGGAAACTTACTGCAGCAGATGAAAGACACATCATGCTTACTTCCCTTCGCAATCGGAAGATGTCCAGCAGTGCCATCAGCTCAGAACTGGCAGAAAACATTGGGACCCTGGTACACCCATCTACTGTCCGGAGAAGTCTGGTCAGAAGTGGCCTTCATGGAAGACTTGCGGCCAAAAAGCCATACCTCCGACGTGGAAACAAGGCCAAGCGACTCAACTATGCACGAAAACACAGGAACTGGGGTGCAGAAAAATGGCAGCAGGTGCTCTGGACTGATGAGTCAAAATTTGAAATATTTGGCTGTAGCAGAAGGCAGTTTGTTCGCCGAAGGGCTGGAGAGCGTACACGAATGAGTGTTTGCAGGCAACAGTGAAGCATGGTGGAGGTTCCTTGTAAGTTTGGGGCTGCATTTCTGCAAATGGAGTTGGGGATTTGGTCTCCTCAATGCTGAGAAGTACAGGCAGATACTTATCCATCATGCAATACCATCAGGGAGGCATCTGATTGGCCCCAAATTTATTCTGCAGCATGACAACGACCCCAAACATACAGCGAAAGTCATTAAGAACTATCTTCAGCGTAAAGAAGAACAAGGAGTCCTGGAAGTGATGGTATGGCCCCCACAGAGCCCTGATCTCAACATCATCGAGTCTGTCTGGGATTACATGAAGAGAGAGAAGCAACTGAGGCTGCCTAAATCCACAGAAGAACTGTGGTTAGTTCTCCAAGATGTTTGGGCCAACCTACCTGCCGAGTTCCTTCAAAAACTGTGTGCAAGTGTACCTAGAAGAACTGATGCTTGATGCTGTTTTGAAGGCAAAGGGTGGTCACACCAAATATGGATTTGATTTAGATTTTTCTTCTGTTCACTCACTTTGCATTTAGTTAATTGATAAATATAATCTATTAACATGTCTATTTTTGAAAGCATTCTTATTTTACAGCATTTTTTCACACCTGCCTAAAACTTTTGCACAGTACTGTATATTATTATTTCGGAACTGCAACCCCTTATTTATACGCTGGCAATACCCATAGTTGGGAAGAGCCAGCATTATTATTTAAACGGTCAAGGAGACCATTACAAGAAAAATAAAAGAACTTGAACCGTGAACTTTGTGTTTGTCCGAAGCACCTGCATCACCCCTACACCTATGCACTGCCACCCACACGTTCACAGGGCCTCATTTACGAAGCGTTTAAAGTATGCAAAACATGGTTATCGTGCACATTTCTGTCGCTGTCCTATTTACTATTTCCATTTACAATGCCATGAAAAAGTATTTGCCCCCTGTCTGATTTTCTGCATTTTTGCATATTTTTGACACTGAATGTTATCAGATCTTCAACCAAAACCTAATATTAGATAAAAGGGACCCTGAGTGAACAAATAACACAAAAATTTGATAAATATTTCATTTATTTATTAAAGAAAGTTATGCAGCACCCAATGCCCCCGTGTGAAAAAGTAATCGCCCTCTTAGACTCAATAACTGGTTACGCCACCTTTAGCAGCAATATCTGCAACTAACTTCCTGTAGTTATTGATTAGTCTCTCACAGCGCCGTGGAGGAATTTTGGCCCACTCCTCCATGCAGAACTGCTTCAACTCAGTGACATTTGTGGGTTTTCAAGCATGAACTGCTTGTTTCAGGTCCTGCCACAACATCTCAATGGGGTTTAGGTCTGGACTTTGACTGCCATTCCAAAACTTTAAATTTCTTGTTCTTCAACCATTCTGATGTAGACTTGCTTGTGTGTTTCGGATGATTGTCTTGCTGCATGACCCAGCTGCGCTTCAGCTTCAGCTCACGGACGGATGGCCTGACATTCTCCTGTAGAATTCTCTGATACAGAGCAGAATTCATGGTTCCTTCAATGATGGCAAAGCATCCTGGTCCTGATGCAGCGAAGTATCCCCAAACCATGACACTACCACCACCAGGCTTGACCGTTGGTATGAGGTTCTTATTGTGGAATGCAGTGTTTGGTTTTCGCCAGACAACGGGGCCCATGTCGGCCAAAAAGTTCCACTTTTGACTCATCTGTCCATAGAACATTGTTCCAGAACTCTTGAGGATCATCCAGGTGCTTTTTGGCAAAATTGAGATGAGCATTCATGTTCTTCTTAGTGAGCAATGGTTTCCGTCTTGCTACTCTGCCATGAATCCCATTTTTGCCCAGTGTCTTTCTGATGGTGGAGTCATGAACACTGACCTTGGGTTGAGTTAACTGGGGGGGAGCAATAACTTTTTTCACACCTGAAGATTGCATGATTACCTTGCACACCAAACAAATGAAAGAAGCACCAAACTTTTCTCTGAGACTCCCTCTATATACTACTACAACCCACAAAAACATCTGACCAAATACAAAGTGAAAAATGTGCAAAAATGCAGAAAATCAGATGGGGCAAATACTTTTTCACGGCACTGTATGTGGTGGAAAGACAAATTCAGATTAGATGGATTGGCAGTACATAATAAATAGAGATCCGATCACTCCCTGCCGGAATTGAATAAAAAGAGTTCTCAGAAGCTTGTCAGTGGGCCAATCTTTAAGGAAAAGCTGAGCTGGAGAGGCATCGCAGGGGCGAAGGCGTTTAGAGCGGCAGGGAAGATTAGTAGCATCAGAGACCCAGGTGACTGGAACAGCTGGAGCAGGCACAGCGTGATCAGCAGGGGCAGAGCCAACAGGGTAGATGGGTCACCAACATTGTCAGATGGAAGCAGTAGGATGGACAGATTTCTCTGAAAATGTTTTGCTTGGATTTTGAGTTGAAGGATGTCCAGAAGAAGAAATGCAGTCAACATCCGAGAATTCAGATTCCAAGGAGAAACAAAAGTCTGCACAGCTGTGTAGCGAAAAAACAAGACAGAGAATAATTGCGTAACTTGGGGTTTAAATAGGGAAAATGACATATTTTGATGAGACACCTAAAGATTATAATAATG
Source organism: Acipenser oxyrinchus oxyrinchus (assembly GCA_030684275.1). Classification (NCBI taxonomy): domain Eukaryota; kingdom Metazoa; phylum Chordata; class Actinopteri; order Acipenseriformes; family Acipenseridae; genus Acipenser; species Acipenser oxyrinchus. The sequence continues at coordinate 39,962,240 of CM060251.1, forward strand.
AAAGTTTTTAAGTTTCAGATTAATTTCTGAATTCCATGGTTTGCATGTGGGCTAAAAAAGGTTAATTCAACATTTAGTTAAAACTATAATTAGATTAGATACATTAAAAATAAACAAAATAACTTTAAAAGTCCTAGTTTAAATATGAAAAAAACTCAATGGGTCTTCAACCACATGGAGGTATCATGGTGGTTTTCACTCATTATCATGATCAAGTCTCTCTGGGAACATGGAGACTTCAAACATCAAAGAAAGTCCTTTATGAAGTAGAACTGATGCCTCGAAGTATGGGGGTTTATTCTTGCCAAAATCACTTTGTAATACAGTGATCTAGTCATAGTAAATATTGCATATTTCCAAACCTGACAACCAGGTATGCTAGGTCAAAGAAGATTATGTCATGGATGGCCTCCAATGGTATATTTTCAAATTAAAACGCACAGTATTTAAAAATGTATCATTAGTTATTTTAAAATGTTAATCAAATGATAAAAAGGTACATAGATACTTAAAGAGGCATGCTTTCGGTATAAAAAAATGCACTGTGGCCTTGTGGCAGGGCAGGGCCCTGCCTGTAAATAATATTGTTTTGTGGTGGTTGGCACGGATGGGGTTAATTTCCTATCCTTGCCAAAATACATGTGAGAATGTGGCTGGAGCTAATTGAATTAGGCTCCAGCCACATGGTATAAAAAAGGGAAAAATCCTTTGTTTGGTGGCTGTGCTGTGCTGTGCTGTGCTGTGAAACTTTGTAGTCATATTTTGTTAGTAGTGAAGGCGAATGCGCAGCCTACATATTTTGTTTAAACCTTTTGTTTTGGCCCTTGAGCCGGTTATTTTGTTCCTGTTTATTGTGTTTGTTACTTGTTTTGTTGAACCTTTTTATTTGGCTTTGTGAGCAGTGTTTTTTGTTTGTACAGCCTTCTTATTTTTGTGTTTATTAAAGATGTGCAGCAGCGCTTAAACTACAGCTTCCTTGTCTCTGAGTCTCTTTGCCTGCCGATACCATCTAGGCCCACAACGCCACCCTGTCACAGGCCTCGTTAAAGCAAGCTTAAAAAAGCTGTAGACATCCCAGCATAGGAAAACATAAGGGTTTTTTTATTTTTTACTTTGGTTCCGAAATTCTCAGCCTGCCCCCTCCCTGAGGGATACAAATGCACAGGGCGATGTGCGAAGCGGGGCTTGAGGTCAGCACTCAATCATATGCTGTCACAGGTGCAGCCACTATGCATTATCCCGCCATGATGGATAGAGTGGGATTGTGCAGGCTGGGGGAGCTGGGCCCAGCTCAGGTGGGGGCCTGTCACTCACACGCAACTTATGGAAAACACGAGCGGGGACAAAATGCACTTTGGGTGCTCCACAAAAAACATGGGCCATATTATATTAGCTGTTTACACCAGGGTGCAATTGTATGTGAAAGAAAGACACACCAGAATGACAAAACTAGCAACAACAACTTTGCTTTTGTTTTTTCTCACTAGTTTCTCAGTATGTTTTTTCTTCCACAGAAAAAATGAATGTTACATTGGACAACATCTTAAATAGGGTGCTTAATTAAAGAAATTGATTGTTATGGTGGAGGGATTTTACAGTATGTAGTAGATTTCATTTCTAAGTATATTTACTAGTCTTACCAAGGCTTCAAGATTCATAGTTTAATGGACTAGGACAATAAAGAGCTACTATTAGCAACAAAGCAAAACATATTTCATAGAGTATTAACCTTGAGAAGTTGCTAAATAAACTGTTTGAAAAGAACAGAAGTTGACACAGTTGCATAACAGTGAAATGGTACCACAGGATGTTTTTAACTGTTGCAAGAAGTAATAATTGGGAATTTTTTCAAAGGTTATTGAAAGTCGTAATTACTGATTACCACCTGGCACCATCTATACTGCCATGAAAGCCGGTAAACACATTAGAAAATATGGTATATGTACGTATTAGTATTAAATTGTTTATTGATTTCATTGTGTTACAGGGGAGTGTTTTCGGCGTACGTAGCTATAGTGTTTTGGTCCTGAAAGGGAGTGTTTTGACAGTGAATTAAAACCGCAGCAGAGTGTTTTGGACGAACGCTCATTACACTCTAGAGTGTTATCAACTTACATTCAAAAGAGTGTTTTATACTGTGTAGTGTTTTGGGCGTCCTACACCGGGAATCTAAATGTGTAGGCGGGAAGCAAAGACAGATTTCTGATCACTGATCACAGAAAATCCTGAGGAAAATATTGATTTTTGAGTTTTGTCACAGACACGAAAAAAACAAACAAAACAACAACAACATAGAGAGTACACTAAAAGTACCTGCGGTGGTGGAGTTCACTTTTAATAATTATACAGTCGACCAGGAGAGAAACAAGCAGGCTGCATCCTGCCAGCACTGCTACCAGCGACAATATGAATAAACTGCATTCAAAACATAGTGCCGGTAACTGCGACTAATTTATACGGTAGGTTTTTAGTTTTTTTTTTTAGTTTTAAAAACTCAGGCACAATGCAATAGCAGTATTTTTCCAAAATAAGTAATAATAGTCGATATTTGATATTTAATAAAAAAATAAAATAAAAATGCCAGGGCAAATTATACAACACAGCAGAAAAAGCACTGATTAGGAGTTATTTTTCAGGTTTTGCTAGTAGCACACAACTAAAGGTAATGAATGTATGAAAAACATTTCTAAAAAGTTACATTTTGCCTAGTGAAAGTTTAAGGTTTAATTTCGGAAGTATTTAGTGCTCACTATTCTCTATTTTATGTATGTATGGTTGTATGTATTTTTATCTATTTATTTATGGACACCATGTCTCTTAAGGGAGTTGGTGCTTTGTAGCTATTTTTAAATTCCCCTTTAAATCCAATTCTGAGTAAAACATTGTTTACAGTACACATTTGTTAAGATCATGCAAACTAATGAAAACTTTAAACATGTGGAAGTTTACCTAAACTAATATTAGGTAGTCCAAGGTCAGTGCTAATCAGGGTCTGTGAAACTAAAGGTTTATGTTTAAAGTCTTAGTTAAAGACTTTAACTAAGGCTTAATACTTTGTATTTCTTTCTTTCCATTCACATCTTATACTTTAACATACATGTACATAAAACTTTAACTTAGTTAGAAGTGACCGGCGAGAAAGTTTAAAAGATTAATTTGTTTTTGTACATTTTTCAGTACAGTATTATGTTTTGTTATGCCATTAGGACTCCAAAAAGTAGGCTCTTGCCCAAATCTGTTACTTAAAAATGTCTAATTGACATTTAATGGAAAAAGACACTCCATAGCTCAGTTCACACTTAGAGGAGAGATATGTAGTACAGATTATATGTTACCTGTAAATTGGAATATAAAATGGAATTATATAACATTTTGCCTCAGTTAATTTATTTTTCTATTTGTCTCCTATGTGTTAAAACCTTGAAGTAATATCTCAACATGAAATTAAATGCCACCAAATTTGCTTTCATTTGGTTAATGTATCTGAAACAAAACTATAAGGGAGTGTCAGTGTTGAAGTGAGAACATATTTAGATGTGTTATTTGTTTTGTGGTATCATTCATTACTAAACATCCAACCCAATTGAGCACAGAGAAAGGGGTCTTTATACAGTGCAAAATGTGCTTATAAATAGATCAATGACTCAAATTCACTAAAATGGAAAGACGAAAACAAAGCAGAAACCAAATGGTGAACATAAGTGGGGTAAGAATGTCCACAATATTGTACCTCATAATTTTGTATTTTTAACAGATTTTTATTTATTTATTTATTTATTTATTTTATGTATAGATTGCTAATCTCCTGTAAAACTAATCTGATTGAAACAAAATATCTTGAACTGTCAGAACTCAAAGTGACTCGGATTGGTGACTCGACTCGAGCTTGGCATGTCAAATACTCAACTTGAGTCTTTACTCCCCAATGATTCGACTCCCAATTTTGGTGACTTGTTACAACTGTGTGTTTCGGTGATTTTTTTTTGTTGCTATTTTCAAGTTATAAGTAAATAGTTGTTTTTTTTTGGGGGGGGGGGGTTCTTTCGCTTTTTATATACTGTATGAAATTATTGTTTTTGGTTATTTTTGTTTTTTTCTTTTTATATACTGTATGAAATTATTGTTTTTGGTTATTTTCGTTTTTTATTTTCTGTCACAATATGTATAGTAACTAGTAACAAGACAGTACTTCACACTTCAATTGTACCTTCTGTCTTCCACAATGAAATCCTTATGGCCATGGGCACATTCTTCTGAGGTTTTAGTGTGTTTAGGTATTTTTTTTTACATTTCGTCACCATTTGCAATAATGTTTTAAATTCCAGGAGTGTGAAAATACTATGTACTGTAATATAGCTTGAAATCTCGTTTTAAATCTCACATGTTACAATCGTCCAATAGAAATGTAGGAATGTGCTACCACTCACTGGTTGGGTTGGGTTTTAAAGTATTCAGAACGAACCAATGCGAGATACAAGTCAGGAAGGAAGGACATTGCCCAACTGCTCTGGTAATATATATGTATATATATATATATATATATATATATATATATATATATATATATATATATATATATATATATAATTTATTTATTTTTAATTTTTGTAGGTATTTTATTAATTTTTTTTCACAGGGAAAGGGGTCAAGTCAATGTGAATTAATAGAGAACAAAAGTTATTTTAATACGTGGTAAACTTGTATGTTCCTTTAAATTACAGAAATTAAAAATGTGCTATATTTACTTGGTAAGAAATTACTAATTACAAAATGTAAGTCTTTGAAACAAAAGAAATGAAACAAATTAAGTAATACACTTGATATATTTATTACATTTTATTGTATTTCTCACAGTAAAGTTACCATGTTATAACAAATAAAAGTACACACAAGGCAGAACCCCTGTAATGAAATAAGAAACATATAATATGCAGTTGAGTGTACATTTATTATTATTATTATTATTATTATTATTATTATTATTATTATTATTATTATTAATACATTACTATAATTGCTCTTAAATAATATTAGTGTCGTTGCTAGCCCTGAATGGCCAACTGTTTGTTTTTTTTAGCAGGAAAACAAATGTTGGCTGCTAATCCAATGCTATGAAAACATGGGGCCTATTTTTAGTCCCCAAAGGGGGTGTGGGGACTTTCAATTATGCAAGTTTAAACACTAAACAGTGTCTCTGGGAGCTAACTTGGCTGCAGTCATACAACAGAGTGGAACTCGACTGCGGCATCTGAAAATCAAGCAGGTTTTGTGCACTGCTTATATTTCATATTTAAATTACCAACCGGCCTCACAAAAGCTGCTTCATTACATTACTGATACATCATCGTTGCAGCAAATTATTATTATTATTATTATTTTTATTTATTTATTTATTTATGTATGTATTTATTTATTTATTTATTAGTAGATGCCCTTGCCCAGGGCTATACAGTTGTATACAAAAAATAAATATCAAGAATTTTAGTACAATTAAGAGCAATATACAAAATACAATGACTTCAGTCCTAATAAGAGCAAATACAAAACACAGTATGATTTGATATTATTATTTGTTTATTTAGCAGACGCCTTCATCCAAGACGACTTACAGAGACTAGGGTGTGTGAACTATGCATCAGCTGCAGAATCACTTACAATTACGTCTCACCCGAAAGACGGAGCACAAGGAGGTTAAGTGACTTGCTCAGGGTCACACAAATGTAGTGCACTAGCAATTGGCTGGGACATGAAAAACAAACACTTACTGAGAGACACTTTCCAGTTAATAGCTGTTACTGTTGACACTTCTTTTGAATTCTCAGAACTTTTACCATAAAGGAGATGTATGGTACAATACCTTGTCAGACAAAGAGCCTGTTAATTCCTAAATACATAAATAACTGAATATCAGGATATTCCAAAAGTTTTTTTTTTTTAATGTAATATATACATTAAGGTATATTCAAACTGTTGTTTAGTCAAATGTGTACTGTACCTGGACAACAAGATTCACAGTCACAATTTGTGCCCTTGGATAACAGTGGATACAGTACATGCCCTTAAATATCTGCCCCATTGTTCTAGATGTGTACATTGCTGACATTTTTGTGAAACATTAAAAAAAAAAATTTAAAAAAAGATAATAATATTTATTTATACCTCGAAAGGGGTCCCCAGTATTTTGGACACAGTAGTAAAAGTTAATTCTAAATTGTGGTGAATCGGCTACAATTTTCAGCTGAATAGACCTCTCTGTACAAATAAATAAGTATTGTGCTGCAGTTTATTGCTGTTGACTAGCTGATAGGAGCATATATATATATATATAATATGAATATATATGAATATTTGTTTTATACACTAAACACTAAGTTTTCTACAAAATCCATTTTAAACTAGCAAGTAACACATTTAGTTTATAAAATGCTGCAGACAACAGTGGCAGTGTTGTGGATTTATTCCAATCATTCTAACAGATTGTCAGCCAATGTCTGGAAGGCTAGGAGTTTTGCATACGCACTAGATAACTTTTACTTGGCCTTTCACTTGCTACAATATGTTTCAAATTAATGACTTCAGTAATATGTATGTAAAATCCAGCGCTTTCCAAAGAATATTTGTCTTGAAGTATTTCCTGGGTACTTTACAAATGAATCATTAATAGCATCTTACAATTGCATAATACATATGCCCACCTGAAGAAATACATGCATGTACAGTACAATAGATACCAGTATGAAGTTAATGGTGCATAAACTTAAAAAGCTCAATCTCTCAGTGTGATAGTGGCAAGAGGTGGAGATGGCCAATTAATTTGCAGGATGAGAACAAAAGAACTTGAGTTGAACAGGGCCACTGAAAAAGTATGCAGAGCTTTGAAAGATTAAAGCCCAAGAGGTATAGCAATTGTATTTTATTGTTTAAAGTTGTTTTGGTGTTGTCTTAGGTGATTTTAGGTTGTCTTAGGTGATTTACACATTCTAAAGTGAAATGTTTATAAATACCTTGGTATTTTCCAGCTTCAACAAACATTAAGAAATAAAAAGCCATATATATATATATATATATATATATATATATATATATATATATATATATATATATATATATATATATATACTGTATATAAAACAGCAATTAATAAGCTGTGGAATAATACTGATATATTGTCATTTGTGGTTACTTTGCCCTATTTTGTATCAGAACTTCAATACACGGGTATTTGCTTATAAATTGAAACATATTAATGCCATGTCTTTCAGTTTGTGATATTGTACTTTTTACATCTGCATCATTGTTTGCTTACAGTACCTAGTAATATACAGTACTGTTGGCCTAGATGATCTAACTGACAAACCATTTTCTAGGTCCCAAGGGACCTTTCTTAATGAGACGTGACGGTGTGTATGTTGATAAATATGTGTGTCTGTGTGTATTCTTCAGAGAATGTGCAAAAAAGTTAATCAACCGTAAATGTATTATGCAGTAAATACCCAATTTTTTCTGAGATAGATTAAATGCAGTTTAGGGTTTACTAATACCTTTAGGTACAAGTTAGCAAACTGTTGCAGAAAAGAAATTTATTTTGTCTCCAATAACTGAATACAGTAAACATACATTTTTCTATACAAATTTGGTATGCATCTATTTTTTCACACCACCAGCTCATTTCAGTAACATTATTACTGAAAGTATTTGGTTAGTATGAAACCTGCTATATATATATATATATATATATATATATATATATATATATATATATATATATATATATATATATATATTTCATGGTGGAAATATACATTTAATTATTTTAAGTTTTATCATTATAGCTTGCAATGCATCCTACCTGTTACCAGTATGTAGAGAAAATATATACATATATGTACTGTTAATGATGTTCTTGTTCTTGAAGGCTTTAGGTTGAAATCTTTGGAACATTCACAGAGCTGTAGAAAGAAGGAGTAGTTTCCCATGATAGCAAGCTCACAGTGTAGATTAGCAATGGACTTTCCAGCACCCAATATGATAACCTCTGTAGCTCATAAAAGCTCAACAGAACCTCAAAAGTTTATACTATAAGTATTGTCAAAACTGGTGTTTGTGTTAATTACTGATCCAATTAACATTTCTACATTTGTTTACAATAGTTACATGTAAGCAAAGCAAAAGGGATGTCCCCTTCTAAACACCGCGATGTACTACTTTTGACGAACACTATGCACAACAATAGAAGTGGAGTTTGCATTCAAAGGAAAAATGCCCTACAAATGAAGTTAGGAGACTGATCCCGAACTTTTATTTGCTGGTGTGCAGAATTGTTTTAGCTCCCAGTGGGCCTAACTGGCTGGCTGATGTGCCCATTGGGGACGGGTGTCAGGCTGGTGCAGGTGTCAGTGGCTGCCGGTGAGTAATTGCACCATCAGCCTCCCACCGTGATCCATCATGCGGCCCCGGCTGGTGAAGAATCACAGCTCCAGCAAGGTGCTGAGCCCAGCAACATATCATTAAACAAGGTTACAACCGGCAGATTTGTTCGCATGATCAATCTGGTCAACAACCGTATTTCTATACCTCTTGTGTGTTTTTACTGCTTAATAGAAAATAGAAAACAATAAGAAATAATAACATGACCATAAAGTCGTAGGACAGAGGATGCAGTGCAAGCCAGTGTTTAATGGCGTGGTTTCACACTTTGAAGATTAGCCCTTTTTCTGAGCCCAAAGAGGATCTTACATTGACATAACTGTTGTATTGAACTCTCTCCTGTACCTGAAGATACTGAGTACTATAAAGCAGAGTCTTTGGCATAGCATAGAATGTGTTAGTCTCTGACTCTGAAGACTAGGGTTTGATCCCTAATAACCTAATATTATGTTAAGGAGCTAGATTCTTGTTTTGATAAGTTAATACCTGTCGTTATTAGTATATCATCCACTTGTTTTGCAAACTTCCTTAATTTGAATTTTTGTTCAGTGTTATTTCAGATTTATGTGATAGTTTTGGGCACCCTGAGCTTCTCCAAAGCTGCTGAAAGTGTTTACGTTAACATCTTCAACTTCAGAGATTACATCAACTCCTTTCTGGTTCAAATAGTAGAAGGTACACCAATCACTTTGCTTGAGTGACAGCCCCTTTTTGGTATAACTGTAAATTGTATCCCCTAACTGTAAGTGCATACAGCTGTGGGTGGTTTTAAAAGCAGGAGTGATTTGAGCAAATTAGAAGAGGGAGATCCTAGTGTGTGCAGCACAGACATGACCCAGGCATTGTCATGCTGGGTACAAACCATGGTCAAGTCTTGTGTTACAAATACATTGTGAATTTGATCTTCTCTGTCCTTTTTTAAATTGTTTAAAAACAGGTCTATCCGATGGAATCCTTGGCTTCCATCCTTCTCTGTGCACACACCTCTATTCCATGACACAGCAGAGAATCTTCTTTTCATTAATAATAAATAACCCTTCTTATCAGGATCCCTGCATGAGCTCTGATTGGCTGATTCTGAGGTGTCAACCTGATGTAAAATTAAGTTCAATGAACTGTGTAGCCTTTGGAATTAGAATAGAATATAACTACTCATAATATAATCAATGGTAGTAAATTAAAAGGAAAAAGGGGGTTACACTATCAGGGTTTTTTCTCCTGCACTATACTATAGATTCAAGTAAAATGAAGAATGAAGAATTTGAAGTATTATGAAATAAAACACATTTTGCTGTATACTACTTGGTAAAAGGGGCCAACAATAAAACAAATTGGGCACTGTTCCATAGAAAACCTTTCACAAATGAGTTATCACAACACCACTGGTGTTTCTAGATGTCATTGGAGTTACTTTTAGCACTCTATAAAATAAAAAAATAAAAAACGAAATATTTGCAATAATTGCTAAAAGTAGACCTTCAGTTGATAAGTGATTCTGTATACAAGACTGCACAGATTACTGAGTTTGTCTCGGAAGTAAACTCTCCATGGACCTTTCCATTCCATCCCAACTTGTCTCAAGGAATAAGATTCGCTAATCATTATAGAATGGTCACGTAACCTTCCAAAATAATTTCAACTTCTTCAATTTGTCGTGACTGTATATATATATATATATATATATATATATATATATATATATATATATAACTGCAGCGTACAAAATTGAAGGCACATGAAGAAAAGGTTTTCAAAATATATACACAAGGTTTAAAGGTTTAAAAATATATATTTTATTTTCAGGACGTTTCGGACAAAAGCCATTGTTCAGCTGTTTAAAAAGAAAAGTAAACACAGTGCAGTAAACTTGTTATTATTCAAGATTTGTAATTATACAAAAATGAATTTGTTGCATAGCACTGATTGATCACACAGACTGTGATGTCTTCAGCAGTGTGATCATTACTGTGAAGTGACGGGCTACTGGAAATGCAGTGGTGTTAATGCGAATGCTTCTTAAGTATTCGACAAACCAGTCTGCTTGAATGCCTTTTAGTTTACCCAATATACAGTTTGTTGCATTTTTTGCAGATAATGTAGGAGATTGTTCCTTTACAGGTACATGTAAAATGTTCATGAATGTTGAATGAAGATTTAATGCCTCTATTCTCTGTTTCAGAATGAAAATATTTACAGGTACTACATAGTGGTCTATTACATGGATATGTGCCTTTCAGTTCCCCAGAAGGACAAATAGCACTGTGTACCTCATATTCTTTTATATTCTTGTCTCTTCTATATGACATCAAGGGGGGAGTCTTGAAAATAGGTGCTGTAGATGGGTCTTGTTGTAAAATGTTATCATTTCTTTGCACAATTGTCTGCATCTTTCTGTTGGTAGGGTGGTAAGTGAGGACCAGAGGGATTCTATCATATGTGTGTTGTATTTTGTTATTATATAAAGCATTTTATATTTATATTTGAAATGTGGGATTTAGATTTAGTGATGATCTTGTCTGGAAAGCCACAATTTCCAAAGAACACACACATTTCCTCACTTCTGGCGAAGAAATCTTGATCGTCGTTGCAAATACGTCTGAGTCTTAACAGTTGTGAATAAGGAATCGAGTCACGACAAGCCTTAGGGTGTGAGGAGTCATACTGCAGCCATGAATGAAAATCAGTTGGTTTGTAGTAGAGAGTGGTGTTAATGGTGGAATTCAAAACAGTGACTGAAATATCTAAGAAAGAAATACTATTGCCCCATTCTGATGTGTTCCATGTGAAATCCAGGGCTGTTACTGACTGAATGAACTGTTTTAAATCCTCACTAGAGTTGGTGGAAATTCTAGAGATGTCGTCAATGTACCTAAGCTATAGTTTAGGTGTGTTTCCATTGTATTGTTGTAAAAATTTGTTTTCAATTGTGATCCCACAAAAAGGCAAGCATATGATGGTCCCATTTTAGTTCCCATGCTACCCCTTAGTTGCCCCTTACTTGAGTGTAAAAATTACCATCAAAGGAAAAACAATTCAATGTGAGCACAAGTTCAGCCAGTCTCAGAAGGATATCTGTTGGAGGTTCTTTCACTATCCATTCATCAATAAAGTGTTTTATTGCAATTAACCTGTCATTATTTGGTATAACAGTGTAGAGGCTTTTAATGTCCATTGTAAAAATAATATTATCACAAGGGTGCTGTTCTTTGAAATTACCCAATTGTTTTAGAAAATGTGTAGAGTCTTTAACATAGAAAGGCAGTGATTCAACAAGGGGTTTGAAGATTTTGTCAAGAAATTAGGAGATCAGTTATGTGGGACAGGAACAGGTTGATACAATTGGGCGGCCTGGATTGTTTGGTTTGTGGATTTTCGGAAGTAAGTGAAAATGACTGCAACGGGGGTTTTCCACTATTAGATTATGTGAAGATGTGGGTAACAAATTGTTTGAGATAGCATCATTAATAGTGGAAATGACAGTGGCCTGTAAACAGTGAGTGAGATCTTTGCAGTTCTTAGTGTAATAATTAGTGTCGGAAAGTTGTTGTTGGGCTTCTTTTGTATAGAGGTCTTTACTCCAGATTCTGAAACCTCTTGGAATAATGGTTTTCCTTCAAACATCTTCTTATGAAATTAATGTTGGATAATCTTGTTTTGGTCCAGGTAGATTTTACAAGCCTGATGGCAAAAATGGTTGCTGAAAGATTTATATTATTAGCAAATTGTTTTATTTTCTTGAAACACTGAGATGTTTCTTCCTTTACAGTAGTATTTGTGTGTGTGTGTGTGTGTGTGTGTGTGTGTGTGTATATATATATATATACAGTACTGTGCAAAAGTTTTAGGCAGGTGTGAAAAAATGCTGTAAAGTAAGAATGCTTTCAAAAATAGACATGTTAATAGTTTATATTTATCAATTAACAAAATGCAAAGTGAGTGATTAGAAGAAAAATCTAAATCAAATCCATATTTGGTGTGACCACCCTTTGCCTTCAAAACAGCATCAATTCTTCTAGGTACACTTGCACACAGTTTTTGAAGGAACTCGGCAGGTAGGTTGGCCCAAACATCTTGGAGAACTAACCACAGTTCTTCTGTGGATTTAGGCAGCCTCAGTTGCTTCTCTCTCTTCATGTAATCCCAGACAGACTCGATGATGTTGAGATCAGGGCTCTGTGGGGCCATACCATCACTTCCAGGACTCCTTGTTCTTCTTTACGCTGAAGATAGTTCTTAATGACTTTCGCTGTATGTTTGGGGTCGTTGTCATGCTGCAGAATAAATTTGGGGCCAATCAGATGCCTCCCTGATGGTATTGCATGATGGATAAGTATCTGCCTGTACTTCTCAGCATTGAGGAGACCATTAATTCTGACCAAATCCCCAACTCCATTTGCAGAAATGCAGCCCCAAACTTGCAAGGAACCTCCACCATGCTTCACTGTTGCCTGCAGACACTCATTCGTGTACCGCTCTCCAGCCCTTCGGCGAACAAACTGCCTTCTGCTACAGCCAAATATTTCAAATTTTGACTCATCAGTCCAGAGCACCTGCTGCCATTTTTCTGCACCCCAGTTCCTGTGTTTTTCGTGCATAGTTGAGTCGCTTGGCCTTGTTTCCACGCCGGAGGTATGGCTTTTTGGCCGCAAGTCTTCCATGAAGGCCACTTCTGACCAGACTTCTCCGGACAGTAGATGGGTGTACCAGGGTCCCACTGTTTTCTGCCAATTTTGAGCTGATGGCACTGCTGGACATCTTCCGATTGCGAAGGGAAGTAAGCATGATGTGTCTTTCATCTGCTGCAGTAAGTTTCCTTGGCCGACCACTGCGCTCACGGTCCTCAACGCGTTGCCGTTTCTTTGTGCTTCTTCAAAGAGCTTGGACAGCACATCTGGAAACCCCTGTCTGTCTTGAAATTTCTGCCTGGGAGAGACCTTGCTGATGCAGTATAACTACCTTGTGTCTTGTTGCTGTGCTCAGTCTTGCCATGGTGTATGACTTTTGACAGTAAACTATCTTCAGCAACCTGACCTTGTTAGCTGAGTTTGGCTGTTCCTCACCCAGTTTTATTCCTCCTACACAGCTGTTTCTGTTTCAGTTAATGATTGTGTTTCAACCTACATATTGAATTGATGATCATTAGCACCTGTTTGGTATAATTGTTTAATCATGCACCTGACCATATGCCTACAAAATCCCTGACTTTGTGCAAGTGTACCTAGAAGAATTGATGCTGTTTTGAAGGCAAAGGGTGGTCACACCAAATATAGATTTGATTTAGATTTTTCTTCTGTTCACTCACTTTGCATTTAGTTAATTGATAAATATAATCTATTAACATGTCTATTTTGAAAGCATTCTTACTTTACAGCATTTTTTCACACCTGCCTAAAACTTTTGCACAGTACTGTATATATATATATATATATATATATATATATATATATATATATATATATATATATATATATATATTACTTGGATAGTAGCTATATTTACAAAGTAGCCCATGCAAAAAACTGCTGTATTGCTCGAGCAAAAAAACACAAAAAAACATGTTGTTCTGTTTTCAACGCCCAGATGACAACGATGCTTAAAAAACTTCTATTAGTCAACAAGAAAATGTAAACACATCCAAGAAAAGCTAACCCTTAGATCGGAGAGCACAGAAATCCAGAAGAAATATCTATGTCTAAGCTTGACACACATCTGGCAGATTTTATTTTGTGTGTAACGAAAAAAAGACAGCACTGAATATGAAACTGGCACTCTGTGCAGTTTCCTGTTGGCAACATTGCTTGAAGGGGCAGGGCCTTCCCCAGAGGCTCTGGTCAGACTGTACGGCTAGGGATTGCTGCCTAATTAAAAGCTAAATTTCCTTGAGCTACGTGTCTTGTCTTCTCTTTATAGACCCGGCATTTTTTTAAATATTGCTACGATACTATTCTGAATTCAACACTTGTTGTTGTCACTTATACATTACGAAAAGAGACGGCAGTGAATATGAACCCGGAAAGGTACATTCTGTTATGAGTAGTATTGATAGATATCTTGAACAACAACATATTTTTTAAAATCCATGTAATATAAAAAATAATATATGGTCTTGTGGCCAGGCTGGCTGGTGGTGACGTCAGGCCAGGATGCAGTACACAAAACAAAAACAGGAATGCGGGGCAAAAAATTGCGCTGCTGCGCTCGTATTTATTTAATAACAGAAATAAAACAAACCAAAACATAAAACAAAATGGCGCGAGGGCCAAATTAAAGGTTCACACAAAACAAATACCGTTCTGGTGAGTTGACAATTATTTTGTTTTGTTTCTTTATCTTTCTTTCTTTTTCAGGCTCTCGCCCCTACCTGGGATTGAACCCACAACCCTCTGAGTCCAGAGCCCTAACCACTACTCCATACTGCTGATGATGCCCAGATCTTCCACTCCTTTCCCACCTCTGAATCCAACATTTCCTCCCGTATCTCTACCTGTCTCTCAGCCATCTCCTCATGGATGCACTTGCATCATCTATCATTTCTCCCTATACCCCCTCTCTCCGCTCCTCCACCTCCGCCAGACTAGCTGTAGCCCCCTCTGCTCCCCCGCTCAGTCCTGACTACCTTCTGGCGCCTCCTCAAGACACAACTGTTCAGACAGCATCTGTAAACACTACAACTCTCGACCATACTGGACTATATGGCACCCACTTGTACCAGTACTTGCATCAGCTTGTACTTGCACTGAACTGTTCCATACATTGCTGCATTCAACTACTGCTCCTACCTATAATTACTTACTATATCTTGTATTTGATTTTACTCTTATAGGCATCTGTACTCACTTTTTCTGTAATTGCTGTTATTTGAAATCATTCTCATCCATTTATTGTACTTACTACATGTTCTTACTGGACTTTACTCATATAAGCAAATAAGGTTTAACTGCACTTAGTCGAATTCGCTCTTACTTATAAGTTACTGTATGCCTTATCTTGCTCTTACTTGAATTGATTTTATTTTACTTTCATATCTGCTCTGATCTGTATGATATTCTGTAATGTGATATTTTATAATGCGATACTTTGTACTGCGCTAACTTGTAACAATTGTAAGTCGCTCTTGCTCTCACTGAAACCTGGCTGTCCCCTGATAACACTGTAACTCCTGCTGCCCTGTCCTCTCTCTATGTCCTGTCCCATACCCCGCGTCTCACTGGACGGGGAGGTGGGACTGGTCCTCTCCTCTCTCCCTCCTTACTCTTTTCTGTCCCCTCCAATCTCTCCTCACTCTCTGTCAATACCTTTGAATTTCATGCAGTCCAACTAACCTCTCCCTGTCAACTCCTGCTCATTGTACTGTACCGCCCCCCTGGGCCTCTCGCTCACTTTCTGGATGAACTCGACTATCTACTCTCCTCCCTCCCCTCTCTGTCTACCCCAACTGTCCTGTTAGGTGACTTCAACATCCATCTCTCAACCCCAGCCACTCTGCTGGATTCCTCCCTCTCCTTCACTCCTTCGACTTCTGTCTCTCTCCATCCCCTCCTACCCACAAAGCTGGCCGTCAACTGGACCTCACCTTCTCCAGGGCCTGCTGCCCCTCCACCCTCTCAGTCACCCCCCTGGACCTCTCCGATCACTATTTCATCTCTTTTTCTCTGTCTCTCCCCCCTCTCCCTGCACCTCCTACCCCCACTGTCACCTCTCGCCGTAACCTCCGCTCTCTCTCCCCCTCTGTCCTTGCCTCCACTGCTCTCTCTCACCTCCCTCCTATCGACTCCTTTTCACAACTCTCCGTAGACTCTGCTACCTCCACCCTCTTCTCCTCCCTCACCTCCTCCCTCGACTCCCTCTGTCCCTCACCTCCCGACCTGCTCGCCCCTCCCTCCCCATCCCTGGCTCTCTTCTGCGCTCCGCTCGGCAAGAATCACACTGCGATCTGCTGAAAAGAAATGGAAGAGAACCAAACTCCCTGCTGCCCTAGACCTTTACCGCACTCTCCTCTCCTCCTTCTCCTCTACTTTCTCCTCTGCTAAACATATTTATTTCCAATCTGTAATCCAAGCCTCCACTAACAACCCACGTAAACTATTCTCTACCTTCTCCTCCCTCCTAAACCCTCCCCCCCTCCTCCTCCCTCCTCTATCTCCCCTGATGACTTTGCCTCCTTCTTCTCTTCTAAAATCTCAGATATCCGCAAACTCTTTAACACCTCTCCCTCCCCCGCACCCCCTCCTGCTCCAACCCCTACACCCACTGCATCCCCTACTAACTCACCCTCCTTCTCCACCTTCTTGCCCCTCTCAGACTCTGACCTCTCCTCCCTGCTCCAGGGTCACAAATCCACCACGTGTGCCCTGGACCCCCTCACCACTCACCTCTTTCAAGCTGCTGCTCCTGCTCTACTTCCCTTCATCTCCTCCCTTCTCAACACCTCTCTACTTTCTGGTCTCTTTCCTCTGCCTTCAAAAAGCCTCTATCACTCCCCTCCTCAAAAACCTACCCTCGACCCCACCTCCCTCCAGAACTACCGTCGTGTCTCCCTCCTACCCTTCCTCTCCAAAACCCTCGAGCGGACTGTACACCGCCAGCTCTCTGCTTTCCTGTCCAACCACTCTCTGCTCGACCCTCTCCAATCTGGCTTCCGCTCTGCTCACTCCACTGAAACCGCCCTCCTGTCTGTCACCAACTCACTTAAGTCTGCCCGAGCTGCCTCTCTCTCCTCTGTCCTAATTCTCCTCGACCTCTCTGCTGCCTTTGACACTGTTGATCACTCTATTCTACTATCATCTCTTGCTGACCTGGGGATCTCTGGCACTGCTCTGGCCTGGTTCTCCTCCTACCTCTCCAACCGCACTTACCAGGTAACCTGGCATGGAGCAACCTCCACACCTCACCCTCTCTTAACAGGAGTCCCCAAGGGTCAGTCTTGGGTCCTCTCCTGTTCTCTCTCTACACCCGCTCCCTGGGCCCCTCATCGCATCCTATGGTTTCTCATACCGTTTCTATGCTGATGATGCTCAGATTTTCCTCTCCTTCCCCACCTCTGACTCCACCATCTCCTCCCGTATCTCTACCTGTCTGTCTGCTATTTCCTCCTGGATGCACTCGCATCACCTCAAACTCAACCTCTCTAAATCTGACCTCCTTTTCTTTCCCTCCTCCTCCCCCTCCTCTGATCTCTCTATCTCTGTTCCTCTGGAATCTACCACACTCTCTCCCTCTTCCTCTGATAAGAACCTCGGAGTCACCCTGGACCCCTGCCTCTCTTATTCCCAGCACATCTCCACTCTGGCATGCACTTGCCGATTCTTCCTGAGCAACATCCGAAGAATCCGACCCTTCCTCACCAACTACGCCACCCAGCTCCTGGTCCAGGCCCTGGTACTTTCCCGTCTAGACTACTGCAACTCCCTCCTGGCTGGCTTCCCTGCGTCCGCCGCCTGTCCGCTCCAGCTCATCCAGAACTCTGCTGCTCGTCTGGTGTTCTCTCTGCCTCGCTTCTCCCATGCAACTCCACTGCTCCGCTCACTCCACTGACTCTTGTACTCGCCTACAGATGCCTTGACCAGACTGCACCCAGCTACCTCCAGACCCTCATCTCTCCCTACACCCCCATTCGACCTCTCTGCTCCTCTTGCTCTAGAAGACTGGCTGTACCTCATCTACTCCCCCCTGCCTCCAGAGCCCGCTCCTTCTCCATCCTCGCCCCGCAGTGGTGGAATGAACTTCCTACAGATGTCAGGACTGCCCAGTCCCTGACCACCTTCCGGCGCCTCCTCAAGACTTACCTCTTCAGACAGCACCTGCAGAACTCCTCTTTTCCCTCTGGACACTTTATCACTCTTCCTTAATGCGCTTTACTTGCTCTTATCTGCTCACTATTTTACTGCATTTAATCCTGTACTTTAGAGTACTGTAATCTGTCACAAGTGTTATTTAATCTGTAGTATTTTGTATTTAATTATATCCCGATGTAACTATCACTGACACTGTTATCTGCTGTTATTGAATCATATTTTGTCATATACTGGCGTGGAGCAACCTCCACACCTCACCCTCTCTTAACAGGAGTCCCCCAAGGGTCAGTCTTGGGTCCTCTCCTGTTCTCTCTCTACACCCGCTCCCTGGGCCCCCTCATCGCATCCTATGGTTTCTCATACCATTTCTATGCTGATGATGCTCAGATTTTCCTCTCCTTCCCCTCCTCTGACTCCACCATCTCCTCCCGTATCTCTACCTGTCTGTCTGCTATTTCCTCCTGGATGCACTCGCATCACCTCAAACTTAACCTCTCTAAATCTGACCTCCTTTTCTTTCCCTCCTCCTCCCCCTCCTCTGATCTCTCTATCTCTGTTCCTCTGGAATCTACCACACTCTCTCCCTCTTCCTCCGCTAAGAACCTCGGAGTCACCCTGGACCCCTGCCTCTCTTATTCCCAGCACATCTCCACTCTGGCACGCACTTGCCGATTCTTCCTGAGCAACATCCGAAGAATCCGACCCTTCCTCACCAACTACGCCACCCAGCTCCTGGTCCAGGCCTTGGTACTCTCCCGCCTAGACTACTGCAACTCCCTCCTGGCTGGCCTCCCTGCGTCCGCCACCCTGCCTCCAGAGCCCGCTCCTTCTCCACACTCGCTCCACAGTGGTGGAATGACAGGACCGCCCAGTCCCTGACCACATTCCGGTGCCTCCTTAAGACTCACCTCTTCAAACAGCACCTGTAGAACTCCTCTGTTTCTCCCCTGGGACACTTTCACCCTTCCTTAAATGTGCTTTACTTACTCTTATCTGCCCCCTATTTTATTGCATTTAATCCTGTACTTCAGAGTACTGTATTCTGCCAAGTGTTTAATCTGTAGTATTTGGTATTTAATCATATCTTGATGTAACTATCACTGTCACTTTTATCTGCTGTATTATTGAATTGTATTTTGTCACACTTGTACTTGCTTGAACTAGTCATTGTATTTATCTTGCTCCTATTGTATTATTACTTGTACTGTAACACTTGAAATGTATTTGCTTACGATTGTAAGTCGCCCTGGATAAGGGCGTCTGCTAAGAAATAAATAATAATAATAATAATAATAATAATGAGGGCATCTGCTAAGAAATAAATAATAATTTTAATCGCTGTGACAGGAATGGCAGGGCGGTGATGTCACGGCAGAAGCAGGAACGTAAATAAACTGACACCAATACTGCAGTTTCAAAAGAAAGACGCGACTGGCCGCCATTTTATTTAAATACAAAAAAGAAGCTTGCTCACAGAGCGAAAATAAAACAGGTAAACAAAACAAATCTCGAACACAAAAATAATATAACACAACACAAGTCAGGCTGGGCAGATTGCCTTCACTGTTCCTGTGTCTTTTAAGTTTCGGTTTTTCTCTCTCCTCGCTCTCTACACTCCTCTCGTACACCCACCCTGAGCTGGAGAGCTGCAGGCTTTTTATAAAGGTGACCATCTCCTGATTAGCAACAAATTAAATCACCTAATTAATTCGGGAGATGGCCACCTTCTGCACGAGCTTACTAATTACTGTGTGGATGGGGCTTCCCATCCAAGCTACTTAATACAAAAACAAACAAACATTCGGCTACGCCGTCCGTCATCTATAAATACAATAATAAACAATAACAAAACCCGTGGCGCTTCGCCGTCTTCTATACATAATAAATTATTATTAATAATAATAATAATAATAATAATAATAATAATAATAATAATAATAATACAAAATAATACAGGAGCGGAGGGGGACCCCGTTCTAAAATAAAATAAACAAATCAATGTACAGGGCACCTCGCCCTGTTACAATCGCCTTTTAAATGGATGTTACATACAGTATACATTACAGTACTGTACTTAAAATCTTTTGGTGGGTTTATTAATACAGTAGTATGTATGGTAATCAAAAGAAGAGGTGATTCAGTATTAATACAAGTACTTATTTTCTAAAGTGTGAAACCAAAATAAACATTTTAGCTTGTTTCAGTCTACAGTAGCCTGTATTTTTTTGAAAAAGTCACATAAGAGCATGTTTACCACTTCTTCTTTGTTGAACAGCTCTAAAAGTTGGTTGTTGCCCTTTTGAATGGCAAATGCTTTCATGCAAAAAAGCACCACTTGCCGCTGGTGAGGAAGATGATGATGATGATGATGATGAAGTAAACATATTCCTGGCTTTCGGCACAGAAATGAGGAGTAAGAAAGTGTGGTCGCTGGTCACAGATGACAGGTGGTGGCTCTGCACAGTTAAATTATAGGGGGAAAACGATCTGTGGCCTCTGCAAGTAGTCACTCATGATAGGTGGTCTTTCTTCGGAGGTGGTCATTAAGGCAGGTTTTACTGAATCTCTAAATAACTTCCTGTTCATTTCGAGATATCTCTAAATGGACAGGAAGTCCATTCAAAACACAGCATTTTCACAGGAAGTCATTTATCTTGAACTGACTTCCTTTTCATTTCGAGATATCTCTAAATGATTTTGAGATATCTGAAGATGATTTAGATATCTGAAAATGCATTTTAGATATCATTTAAAGCTCTATTTAAAGATTTCTTAATCATTTTGAGATATCTCTAAATGTTTTTAAATATCTTAAAATGATTTAGAGTCCAGTGGTTAAAGAAAAGGGCTTGTAACCAGGAGGTCCCCGGTTCAAATCCTACCTCAACCACTGACTCATTGAGTGACCCTGAGCATGTCACTTAACCTCCTTGTGCTCTGTCTTTCGGGTGAGACGTAATTGTAAGTGACTCTGCAGCTGATGCATAGTTCACACACCCTAGTCTCTGTAAGTCGCTTTGGATAAAGGCGTCTGCTAATAATACTGTATGTCTACCCAGACCTTCCTCACCAAGCCCAGAGCCATTTCGGTTGACAGAGCTTCGGACTGCATTCATTTTTTAAGATCTGTGTCAGAGAGAGATGGATAATGTTCAGAAGTGTAGTTTTGTGATCTATTTAAATTAGTTTATGTTTTAGACAGTCCTGAAAAACGGTGATTGCCCAGTTTGTAATTTGTCTCCTATTTTGTTCTGTTTTGCTATCTTCCCATTCATTTGTTTTTCCCCCAAATCGGCATTTGTCTACTTACTGCTTTCAGATTGAAAGACATTCATATTTGCAGGTACTAGTTGGTCACTCGATTTTACAGTAACTGTAACAGTAAGAAAGATGGCTACTGAAGAATCTATGAAGGTCTGTGAGGTAGCGTAGGCATTTCTAATATGTGATATGGTTCTAACTGTCCATAAACATCATATATACAGACAGCTGGAACCTGGCTCAACCAATCACATTGCTTGTTTCAGGTTCCATAGCCAGGATTATACAGATGGATTTATATATATCTATATATAATAAACTTAAGAGACTGATAAACAATAACAAGTAGTTGTCATGCCGTCAAAAACCTATAAATACCTCTAATGTTTTGATTCAAACACAGGCTCCCTTGAGAAAGATATGTACAAAATATCGAAATGTTGGGCAGCTGGCTCTTTGAGCTAAAATATATACAGTATATATGTATTATATATATAATCACACATACACACATACATACAGTCTAACCCGCTTAAGTGTATAGCCTATTTTTCATCAATATTTATACACTTAAATACACTTAAGTGGTTTGGGGATTCCCAAATTATATACAGTACAGTATAAATAGGAGGCTGTGTGGTCCAGTGGTTAAAGAAAAGGGCTTGTAACCTTGTGCACCGTCTTTCAGGTGGGATGTAATTGTAAGTGACTCTGCAGCTGATGCATAGTTCACTCACCCTAGTCTCTGTAAGTCGCCTTGGATAAAGGCATCTGCTAAAATAATAAACAAATAATAATAATAATAATAATAATAATAATAATAATAATAATAATAAAAGTATCAATGTATATGGAATATATTTCAATTTATGTCGACTTCAAATGTTCATCCAACTGTTTCTCCGGTGATCAATCGGGCCAAAGTTAGAGATTTGATTACAAGTACTTTTAGGATTTTAGATGTCTTACGCAGCGGACTCCCACACCAAAGGCACACACTAGAGTAGTTATCTTATATCAGAGTTTATGAAAACAGTATCTCTGTTCAAGCTGGCCGCAGGCTGGGTCTTCAGATTGTCAGAAGTTCAGAAACTTTTTTTTGTCAAGAGCCTTGGATTTCGTGTCAGGGGCCCTGTTTAAGTGTCACACTCATGCTTTAGTAATCATCTCTTTACCCCTGTGATTGGATAGCTTGTCTATTTTGGGCGGTGCCTGAGTCCACGTTGAATGCTTCCGATTGGTTGTTCTTGTTGTGAGACGGCACATTGTTCTCAGTTGGTCCGCTATTTTGCCCCCTGTCGGCTGGATTTATGAGATGGACTGTTTTCTGTCCTAGGTGTCAAAGCACCCAAAACTGTCTGGCTTGTACCCTCTGCAAAATACCGATGGCACCAAGTGACTCATTCAGCTGATGGTGGAGTGTGACAGAGAGAGAAAGAATTCGAACTGTAAATCTCCCTCCCGACCAAGAAAGGCGCTGGGTAAGGTTGATCGTATGCTTCCTCCTAGATGGACTGCCTTGACGGTAGGCGGAAACCGGAAGGTGACCATATTAGGGGAGCGCAGAGTTGCATGTACCTGGAAGGATTTCATTGCAATCAGCTGCGGGTTGTTTGCAAGGAGGAGGTTCTGGGTACAAAAGGGGAGCAGCTACGTTAGTACGCCCCTTGCGCTGATGACAGTATCCAGCCGGAGCCTGTGTCTTGTTATTTGTTTTGTGTTTTGTCTCAACCAGAGGAGGAGTGAGAGTCGGGAGCTGCAGCCGCGGAGCCAGCACTAAAGACCCGGAGCACGTCCCTCACAGCACAACACAACACAGCACAGCACAGCACCAGCACTCACCACGTCCCCGGAGAAAGAGCACAGTTTCGTGCACGGAGGATTGTGGTCACAGGAGTGTTATTATTATTATTATTATTATTATTATTATTATTATTATTATTATTATTATTATTATTTTGTGTTTACAACAAATAAACACAGACTTTTTGGGAGAACTCCTGCCTGGACTTTCACTTGTGTTTTACACCACTCACATCCTGTTCACAAGTGGTGTCAGAAACGGGATTTCACGATGGACCCAGCAGCACTGAACACCATGATGGAGGCTCAGGCACGGAGGCATGAGGAGACCTTGGCAGCGGTGATGGAAAGGATGAATGCCATGTTCCTCGCGCCAACCAGAGGAGGGAACCGTGGCTGAACCAACAGTGGCTCCTCCAAAACCCAAAGTGGTGAAGATGTCGCTGGAGGATGATCCCGAGGCCTATTTAACATCTTTTGAAAGACAGGCGACAGCAGCCCTATGGCCTCGGGAGTGGTGGGCTACCCAGCTGGGACCCAATCTGATCGGGAAGCCCAGGCAGCCTACCATGCTTTAACCCATGAACAAGCCATGGATTACGATGTGGTAAAGAAAGCCATCCTTCAGCGACTGGATATAACAGAGGAGACGCACCGCCGGTTCCGGGAGTACCAACGCCCGCAGGAGTCCGACCCGAGTCATGGCCCAGCAGTTGGTGGACCAGGTGACCCGGTGGCTCTGCCCTGGCGAGCGAACAGCTGAAGAGGTGACCGAACTGGTCACCATTGAACAGTTTATACAGTTGCTGGGGCCAGAGGCCAGCAATTGGGTCAGCCGGCACCGCCCACCACGCTGGACGCAGCGGTCAGGTTGGCCGAGGGATATGAGGACTCCATGCCCACACCGCTGCCCACCCCGATACATCCGACGCCGACCTTCATCAGACCCAGGATGGCAGGCCCAAGGCCGGGCCCCTTCACCCACGCACACCCTTCCCTACCGACCAGCACCTTCTCAGTCCCCAACGGGTGGCCTCGCTCCACAACACTGGAGGCCGAGGTCAAACCCCAGCTGGGGTAGAACAGGGCCCTCTCCCGCTGCCAGGTCGGCAGCGGGACAATCAGGCTCCGTGGGCCTTCCCTCTGGAATGTTACCGGTGCCATGGGGTCGGCCACCTTGCCCGAATTGCCCCTCAGCAATGGAGTGTGGTGCGGCTTCAGATTATTTGGTACCGCGACAGGTAAGTCCAGGGGTAATGCTTGGGAGGGACCTTGTATTGTTGATGTGCGGGTTGGTAATGTGAGCACCCACGCATTAGTGGACTCAGGGTGTGGGCAGACCTTGATTTCGAAACTCTCTTAGAAGGGGTACCTTGGTGGTCACGTGGGTTAGTGGTCATCTCCTGTATCCATGGAGATAGCAAGGACTACCCCTCACTAAATTAGATGTGACAGTTGGTAGTCACACCCGCCGTAATTGTGGCGGTGGCAAAAGGTTGCCATACCCGGTTATTTTAGGTCGAGACTGGCCATGTTTCGAATAATTATAAACCAAAAGGTACAGCCAGTCTCCGGTAAGACCATAGGAGCAGCAGGGGAAACTATTGGGGATATCTTTCCGCTGCATGCTGATCTGTTTCCCTCTCGGTTCCGCCAAAAAAACTAAACGAGAGAGAAGGGTGGAAAAATGGGAGGGCGATCAATGAAACAAGGTTGGGGTTTGGTGGGAGACTCCTCCACGCCTGATAAACGCCAGGGAAAGGGATTGGGATCCAGTGTGACCGACCGGGCCGGGTTACTGAGACCCCAAGTGCTGAGGCTACCATATCCCCGCCGATATACCGAAGGTCTGGGACCGAGATGTTGATCTAGCGTATGAACAAAAAATGATCCTACGCTGGCTAACCTCTGGGGGCAGGTTTGGTCTATCGAGGGAAGGAAGTAGATGGCACTCGGCCGCCACCTACCCTCACCACATTGTGCTTGGGCATTTGCTGTATAGAGTATCCCGAGCCCCGAGCACAGGGCAGACTGTAACACAATTACTCGTTCCTCAGTCTTTTCGACATGAGATCATGCGGTTGGCTCATGATGTCCCTTGTTCGGGCCACTTAGGTAGGGAAAAGACTCAGGAACGAATATTGGCTCGATTTTACTGGGCGGAGTGTACAGTGAGGTGAAGCGGTATGTGGCGACCTGTAGGGAGTGCCAACAGTAGCGCCGGGCGGTTCGCCCGCCCCATTGGTTCCACTGCCTCTGATCAATATTCCCTTTGAACGCATTGCAATGGATATAGTGGGCCCATTGAGCCAGTCTGACTGTGGATATACGCATATTTTAGTAGTGGTGGACTACGCGACCAGATATCCAGAGGCAGTACCATTGAGGTCCACTAGTGCATTGGCGATTGCAAAAGAGTTAGTGCAGATCATAGCGAGAGTAGGGATCCCCAAAGAAATTCTGACTGATCACGGAACTAATTTTATGTCACGGTGTTTAAAAGAACTGTATAAATTATTACAAATTCGATCCATTCGACCTCCGTTTATCACCCGCAATCGGATGGTTTAGTGGAACGCTTTAATCAGACATTGAAGCAGATGCTGAGGCGGTTTGTCAACCAGGAGCAAAAACATTGGGCTAAACTCCTTCCCTACCTGATGTTTGCAGTGAGAGAGGTGCCTCAGAGCTCGACCGGTTTTCTCCCTTTGAGCTGCTGTATGGGAGACAACCACGAGGTGTCCTTGATCTTGTAAAGGAAGGATGGGAAGAGCAAAATAAAGATGCTAAAACATAGTGAAATATGTAATTATGTTAAGAGATCGCCTGCAATTGGTTGGTCATTTGGCACACGAGAACTTAAAACAGGCTCAGCATCGGCAAGAGCAGCAGTACAATAAACAAGCACGGATTCGGACTTTTCGCCAGGAGATAAGGTACTGCTGCTACTTCCCACTTCGGAGTCTAAACTGTACGCTAAGTGGCAGGGACCATATGAGGTGATGCGGGCAATTGGTAATGTAAACTATGAAATCAGACAACCCGATCGCCGTAACAAAACAGAAATTTATCATATTAATTTATTAAAACCCTACAATGAAAGGGAGGCCCTGTTTATAGCCAATGACAGTATAGAAGAGGATTTTGGTCCCTCTGTCAGTACACCAGCTACAGTTAACATTCCGATGGGGAACAATTACTTCCTGATCAGAAGTGTGAACTCCGTGGGTTAGTGAAACAATTTGGTGATGTTTTTCTGACTTGCCTGGCAGAACTAATATGATTGAACATGCTATTATTACTCCAGCAGGTGTCAGGGTTCGAGAGAGACCGTATCGAATCCCGGAGAGCCGCAGGGGTGCCGCTGGTCGGGAGGTGGGGAATATGCTCGAGCTTGGAGTCATTGAGCCTTCCCGAGCGAGTGGAGCAGCCCGATAGTGATGGTGCCTAAGAAGGACGGCTCCACTCGGTTCTGCGTGGATTTCAGAAAGGTTAATGCCATCTCCAAGTTTGATGCATATCCCATGCCTCGGGTGGACGAGCTCCTCGACCGACTGGGAGGAGCGGTTAATTTCGACTTTGGATCTGACGAAGGGATACTGGCAAATTCCACTGACCCAGAGTTCGCAAGAGAAAACTGCTTTCTCTACCCCAGATGGCTTGTTCCATTTCCAGACCATGCCCTTCGGGTTGCATGGAGCCCCAGCTACCTTTCAGAGACTGATGGACCAGGTCCTAGCGCCCCATCAGCAGTATGCCGCTGCATACATTGATGACGTGGTGATTTTCAGCTCTACCTGGAGAGAGCATATTATTAGACTTTCGGCCGTCCTACAGTCTCTGAGGGAGGCGGGCTGACGGCTAATCTGGGCAAATGTGCATTCGGCAAACTAGAAACCCAGTATCTTGGCTTCCTTATGGGTAATGGGCGGGTAAAGCCGATCGCTTCTAAAGTCCAGGCTCTAGTGGAGACGGCGATCCCGAGAACCAAACCGCAGGTGAGATCACTATTGGGGTTAGCAGGCTATTATCGCCGCTTTATCCCCGAGTATGCCACCATAGTTAACCCCTTGGTAGAGCTCACCAAAAGACGGCTCCAAAATAGTTAGGTGGACAGGGAGTGTCAGGGGCCTTTGACACGATTAAGAGGAGACTATGCCAGGCCCCAGCACTTATTTCACCAGATTTCAGTAAGGAGTTCATCCTCCAGACCGATGCCTCCCAGATTGGTCTGGGGCGGTCCTGTCCCAGCAAGTTGACGGAGTGGAACACCCGATTATTTACATGAGCAAAAACTGGCTCCACGGGAGATCAACTACTCCGTCATTGAGAAGGAGTGTTTGGCCATCAAATGGGCCACTCACGCCTTCGCTATTACTTGCTGGGGCGTTCTTTCACTCTTGTCACTGATCATGCTTCTTTAAGGTGGTTGCACACGATGAAGGACAATAACGCCGGATAACTCGGTGGTATCTGGCGCTGCAACCCTTCCACTATACCGTGAAACATCGTGCGGGTAAGGAGCATCAAAATGCAGATTTTTTCAAGGGAGGGGCCCATTGGGGAACTTAGCATTGGCGAGTGTGCCTTCGGCATCACTCTGAGGGGTGAGATGTGTGACAGAGAGAGAAAGAATTGAACTGTAAATCTCCTCCCGACCAAGAAAGGCGCTGGGTAAGGTTGATCGTATGCTTCCTCCTAGATGGACTGCCTTGACGGTAGGCGAAACCGGAAGGTGACCATATTAGGGGAGCGTAGTTGCATGTACCTGGAAAGATTTCATTGCAATCAGCTGCGGGTTGTTTGCAAGGAGGAGGTTCTGGGTACAAAAGGGGAGCAGCTACGTTAGTACGGCCCCTTGCGCTGATGACAGTATCCAGCCGGAGCCTGTGTCTTGTTATTTGTTTTGTGTTTTGTCTCAACCAGAGGAGGAGTGAGAGTCGGGAGCTGCAGCCGCGGAGCCAGCACTAAAGACCCGGAGCACGTCCCTCACAACACAACACAGCACAGCACAGCACCAGCACTCACCACGTCCCCGGAGAAAGAGCACAGTTTCGTGCACGGAGGATTGTGGTCACAGGAGTGTTATTATTATTATTATTATTATTATTATTATTATTATTATTATTATTATTATTATTTTGTGTTTACAACAAATAAACACTGACTTTTTGGGAGAACTCCTGCCTGGACTTTCACTTGTGTTTTACACCACTCACATCCTGTTCACATGGAGTTAAGCCACTTGTCAAATATTTAGTTTACAACTCTTTTAAAAGCATTCTTTGTCAGTGGGGGAGTTTGTGACCAGAACCCAAGTAGACACAGAGAATGGTTTAGGACCCCTCCTTTGTATATTTCAATTCTGTTAATTTCATACACAGAATGATAGTATGACCCACTCTGACACTACATAGGCTTGTTTCCCTTTTCTCTGTGCATCTTGGTTAAAGTGAGACGCTGCATATGTCTAGCTTTTGCAGAGAGGAAGAGACACCACAATGTAATAGAGTGTATTCCAGCTAAGCACACACTCATCACTGTTTACTGTTCCCATGCCTGGTTAACAAATAGAATTTCAACAAGCTCTTATATGGAAGAAAAGTCAGAGGGCCACTGGACGTACTTATAGAGGTCTGGGAGGGACAGCAGACATCCCAGAAGCAAAGTGAGAGATCTTATGTGCTACAGATGAGAGAAGCTCAGCTAGATGTCGATCATGGCTCAGAACAACCTGGAGAAAGCACAAGGTGTCCAGAAGAGCTGGTATGACCGCTTATCAAGGAATAGGACTTGTGCACCAGAACAGGAAGTATTGCTATTGTTGCCCACCAAAGAGAGTAGTTTGCTGGCCAAGTGGCAAGATCCTTATAAGGTAACTAGAAAAAAGGGACCAGTTACCTATGGAGGTGGCCATGTCAGAGCGACAGAAGAAACAGATCTTCCATATCAACTTACTCAAAGAATGGTTACCCCGAGAGGGACAGTGCATGTACCAGCTCTTTGCAAGGACCATCAACATGGAAGAGTCCTCCTAACAGTACTTTCCAGTAGGAGGACAATATGGCGATAGATCATCTCTCCACACTACAACAACAAGAGGTGTTAGTGTGTATTCCATCTGGGCTGTTTCAGGAAGAGCAGGGACGTACAGAACTGACACACCATAAGATTCCTTTGAAATCGGATGAGCCGATAAGACAAGCTAGTTATCGCATACCAGCGAGGTTGTTGCCTCTCTTAAAAGAAGAGCTTGAGGTGATGAAGATCTTAGTGATGGTCGAGCCATCAAAAAGTGAATGGTGTAGTCCGGTGGTACTGGTTCCGAAGCAGGACGGCAGTTTACGGTTCTGTATCGACTTCCGCAAAATAAATGCCATCTCAAGATTTGATCCATATCTCATGCCCAGAATAGATGAGCTGATTGAACGTCTAGGAAAGGCCAAGTTCATTAGTATTTGTGTAAAGAATACTGGCAAGTTCCTCTTGTTCCTGCTTCCAGAGAATTAACAGCTTTCAAAACACCCTTCGGATTTTATCAGTTCACAGTAATGCCTTTTGGTCTACATGGAGCCGCAGCTACATTTCAGCGGCTGATGGGCCGGGTTCTTCAAGGAACTGATGAATACGCTGCTGCATACATCGACGACCAGCGAGACCTGGGAAGACCACCTCTTTCATCTGTCGGATGTTTTGCAGCGTATTCATCAAGCTGGGCTTACTGTTAGTCCAAATAAATGTTCTCTGGTGAAAAAGGAGGTCAAATACCTTTGCTACATCCTGGGAGACGGTGTCATCAAGCTGCAAGTTGGTAAGGTTGATGCCATTCTAAACAGGCCTGTCCCCAAAACCAAGAGACAGGTGAGGTAATTTCTGGGCCTAGTGGGATGGTATCAGCGTTTTGTATCAGAGTTCTCTAGTGCAGCTCTTATCACTGACCTGATTAGAAAATCAAGTCCGAATAAGGTCAACTGGACTGAATCATGTGAAAAAGCTTTTAATGATCTCAGGCAGTGTTTGTGTCAGTGCTACAAAGTCCAGCCTTTGATAAGTATTTTATCATCCAGACTGATGCGTCCGGGGTTGGTCTGGGGGCGGTTTTGCTTCAGGGAGAACCTGGGGATCTACGACCCATCAGCTACATCAGTCGGAAGTTATTCCCCAGAGAAACCAGTTACTCTACTATAGAGAAAGAGTGCCTGGCTATTAAATGGGCACTTGATACCCTCAGGTATTACCTGATAGTAAAGTACTTTACATTGGAGACCGACCATCATGCCCTACAATGGTTGAGTCACACAAGGGATTCTAATGCACGCATTACCAGATGGTACTTGTCATTGCAGCCATATCATTACAATGTGAAATACAGGGTAGGGACTCGAAATGTGACTGCTGACTTTTGGTCTTGGATTTTCGAGGATGAAAATACATAGGATGGAGGAAATGTGATAGAGTGTATTCCATCTAAGCACGCACTCATCACTGTTTACTGTTCCCATGCCTGGTTAAACTGAAATAAAGGGTATATAAGGACCTTTTTTATTTTGCTGTGTTACATGTTCCCATGTGTTGCTACAACTGATTACATAAGGTGTGTGTATTGTTATATATTGTTTTTATTTTTTACATTTTTACCACTTTTTTAAACTTTTAAATTGCCTTCCCTGCCTCAAGATGGCTTCCCATGTACCCACATGGACCTCTCAGAACTACATTTCCCATCATCCTCCTGTTCACTAGTAAATCCATCTCAGTTACATATGTGAGGGGTGCGCAGAAACTAGTTGCTGTACAACAAAGGATGCACTCATTGTTGTCAATGGGGGGAGCCAGTTTACACGGCAAATTATTTATTCTTTGTTTAATGTCTATATTTGGTATTATGAATTTTACTGAGCATAAATGTAGACTTGTTATATTTAATGTGTTTAGGCCAATAGGGGTCATTGTAATAAGTATATGTATTTGGTTACATAGCTATTCCTAATCTACATTAATGATTTAGATTCTGGTATAGTAAGCAAACTCGTTAAATTTGCAGACGACACAAAAATAGGAGGAGTGGCAAACACTGTTGCAGCAGCAAAGGTCTAGACAGCATTCAGAACTGGGCAGACACATGGCAAATGAAATTTAATAGAGAAAGTGTAAAGTATTGCATGCAGGAAATAAAAATGTGCATTATAAATATCATATGGGAGATACTGAAATTGAAGAAGGGAACTATGAAAAAGACCTAGGAGTTTATGTTGACTCTGAAATGTCTTCATCTAGACAATGTGGGGCAGCTATAAAAAAAAAAACAAGATGCTCGGATATATTGTGAGAAGTGTTGAATTTAAATCAAGGGAAGTAATGTTAAAACTTTACAATGCATTAGTAAGACCTCACCTAGAATACTGTGTTCAGTTCTGGTAACCTCGTTACCAAAAGGATATTGCTGCTCTAGAAAGAGTGCAAAGAAGAGCAACCAGAATTATCCCAGGTTTAAAAGGCATGTCGTATGCAGACAGGCTAAAATAATTGAATCTATTCAGTCTTGAACAAAGAAGACTACGCGGCAATCTGATTCAAAAATTCAAAATCCTAAAAGGTATAGACAATGTCAACCCAGGGGACTTCTTTGACCTGAAAAATGAAACAAGGACCAGGGGTCACAAATGGAGATTAGATAAAGGGGCATTCAGAACAGAAAATAGGAGGCACTTTTTTACACAGAGAATTGTGAGGGTCTGGAACCAACTCCCCAGTAATGATGTTGAAGCTGACACCCTGCGATCCTTCAGGAAGCTGCTTGATGAGATCCTGGGATCAATAAGATACTAACAACCAAACGAGCAAGATGGGCTGAATGGCCTCCTCTCGTTTGTAAACTTTCTTATGTTGTTATGTTCTTATATTGAACTTGGTTTAGTCCAGAGGAGTGGCTACAGGGGAAACTGATATATACAGTATATACAGTATATACCTGGGGTTCCTCAGTCAAGGGAGAGGAAGGTTAGGAGGTAAAAGAGGGAGCCGAGTAGTTGAGTACTCTGTAAATTAATTATTTATTTATTTTTTTCATTGAATATTGCAAAGTATTTTTTTTGTTTTGTTTTGTTTACTGAATTATTGATTTGATTATTATTATTTTCAATACCAATTTGAATGCCTCAAATAAAATCTTATCTTTTTGGACATTTGAAAACTTGATTCCTTTGATTGTTTGCTGCACCCTACAATAACCCCTTGACCCGATACATTACACACAAGGTTTTTACTTCTCGCGTTACATCTGTTGTTCACTGTATCAAAATATGAAAATACAAAACGTATTCAACTGTCAACTTTATAATAGAAATGAAAACTTATAAGCAAATACATAATTAATACTTTATGTACAATGCCATCTCTACAGTGGCTTTTTCCTTGGCCTGCGACCATTGAGACCTTCACCATGCAATATTCGATCTATGGAAACCCCAGGCCCACTTGCAGCTGATTCACTTTGAATATCTTTGGCAGTCAATCTCAGATTGTTGTTAACCTTCCTCACAATTCTTCTACTTGTTCTTGGTGAAAGCACCATCTTTCTTCCAGACCGAGGAAGCGTTGTGACAGTACCATGAGTCTTGTACTTCTTGATAATAGAAACAATAGTTGACATTGGGATACTCAAATGCTTGGAAATCTTCTTGTATCCTCCAGCGTTATGACAATAAATTATTTTCTGCCTAAAGGCTTAAGATAGCTCTTTACTTTTTCCCATATTGACTTATTGGTAATGACAGCAATCATCCTATGCCTAACCCTTTTCTACTCTCCAAGAATGTGCACCTACAGTCCGGCATTATCATGTTGAAATTTCTAGCACCTTGTAGACAACTCTATCATAGCATCAAAGGGTATGAATACTTTTGAATTAGCACAGGAAATTTGGTTCCAATACATGGTAAAATGGATTCCATAGCATACTGAAAGATATTGGCCAATCATCTGAAATCCTCCGCTACAAAACTTGGTTTAAAGCGCAACTGGACATTCCAACACAACAATGATCCAAAGCACACATCAAAATCTACTTCAGAATGGTTAAAGAAGAATAAAATCAAGGTTCTGGAATGGCCTAGTCAAAGTCCCGATCTAAATCCAATTGAGAATCTCTGGTATGAGTTGAAGAAGGCTGTGCACAAGAGAAGTCCTCTGAATCTGAATGAACTGGAACAATTTTTCATTGAAGAATAGTCAAAAATCAGTAAAGAATCATGCCAAAAGCCGATTGACAAATATCCTAATCGTTTAAAAGAGGTTATTATTGCTAAAGGTGCCTCAACTAACTATTAATTTCTTGTTCCTTCTCAGGGTATGAACACTTCTGAATTAACATTTTTTTGGAGTTTTGCAAAATAATTGCTTAGATAAATAATTCATCCACAAAAGCAAAACTGTTGCTACAAAAGATTTTCCCTATAATTTGTTTGAGAAATTTCTAGAAATTATAAAATTTCCATTGGGGTATGTAAACTTATGACTACAACTGTATGTATATATATATATATATATATATATATATATATATATATATATATATATATATATATATATATATATATATATATATATATATTCCATATGTAGCTGAATGCCTTTTATAACAAACTGCAAAAAGTCATTATCTAAAGGGGGTATTATAATATTATAATTAGCAAAATAATAAAAGTTTATTAATGAACATTAAAATGCAAAATAGTGAAGTGTAATCCTATCAATCAAAGATGACTCCCTTTTTGAGTTTTAATTAAATCTCAGTTAATGGTTTTAAGGGGGAGTTCTAAAGAATGTAATTGCTAAGGTTTAATGGGCCAACATCTTTTTTTTTTTTTTTACTTGGAGATTAAAATAGTGTAATTTATAGAATAATGTCATTTTTTATTTCCACTGGTACAAAGAAAACTGCACTTAAAGTTATGCTGTTCTCCTTCTTCAGTCGTTAAAACATTTACAACAACTATTAAAAAAAGAATGCCCGAAAAGCTTTTCATAGTCAAGAACAGCTAATTTTTAAAGATGTCTTGAGGTATATTTATTTAGGTAAAAGTAAAAGTTGTTATCAAAGCTGAAATAAATTCAGTTCCATTGAAAGCAATTTAGTAGCTTTAACACTACAACAGAGGTTCTTTGAAAACATAACATTTTTAAAGCCCAAGTCAGACTACAAAATAAAATGTTAGACAATAGGTGCCAAAAACATGTGTGGGCACAGGGCCTGTTTTGTAAGATCTAACAAGCAATAAAGATATAACAATATGGCCTTAAGATATCAGTAAGTATTTCAGAAAACCATCAGAGATGGAGCTGGTAACAGAGAAGACAGAAGAAATAATGTACAGCTAATTCTATACTGAAAATGTGGAAATGAAAATAGGTTAAGAGACTGTGTTTCAACCGCCTAGCCTTCGTAAGGAGTCGACTGTAATAGAAAGAGCAGAGTTAGCTTAGTTGCAGGGCATATTTAAATGTGGTTGGCCCATTTGATTAAATAATTAGGACATAATTAGAGCTCAGTTAACCCTGTAAGGTAGAAGTAGCATAGACGACACTGAAAAAAATCTTACAGATATGTGGATGTCATTAGGATTTTTCTAGTGTGGTGTGATTTTTTTTTGTAAACATTTATATTTTAGAGCTGTTTAGTAAATTACATTGAATTAAATATGCAAGTGAATTCATTACACTGTACTGGCAGTTTTCAATACAAGTAATTATAACAAATTCCTATTACCAGGTGCAGGTTACATTCGTAATGGATATCAAGAGGTCTCTTAAGAATCACTAATACTGTACTAAAGTGTACAGTAGTTACATGTTAACTATAGTACCAATGTAAAGAAGAACTGAATGTTGTTAATATTTGTGGTTTCATAATGATGTAGTCCCTCCCGTGGTCAGCATTTTTGTTGTAATTACATGTATTGAAAACAGCAATGTATTGACTTTGTAACTACATCCATTAATGTAAAAAATTCAATGGTATAATATGTTGTAATACTACTACAACTACAAAAAAAAAAAAAATGTCTGTAAAGTAAAGTCAAGTGTCTACACTCAAATTAATACATGCAAACCTGAGCTGGCTTACCAGCTAGGTATCAGTTGAAAATCACAAAATGTGTGTTCCAATTCTAAAATGATTAGCAGTTTCTACAAAAACTCTGCCATGGCATATTAGTGAAGTAAACAGACCATTGCATTAACGTCTCAGCTGAAGGGTGGCACCCCCAGGCATTATGGATAACACTAACTACCCAAAAGGAATGGTTCTTCAATTCCCCTTAATACATTACTTACTTGAAGTTTATTGAGAATGTTTCCCCCAAGTCTAAGCAAATAAAGATGGTTTAATCTGTGAATGAATAATAAATACTGTATATAAACATTTATACTTATTATGTAATTTGCCCAGTCTTTAATAGAGAATTATCTATTTTAGGAAGGTTGCATAAGGAAAGGAGGAAGTCATGGGGTAACAAGATCTTACATCTTGTATTTGAAGTCTATAACAGAAGTAAACATTAAAACATAGCATATATAAGGATACTTGATAGCAAAATAAATGTTTGCAGGACTTTAATCTTTAAACAATTTTTGTTCTGCATATTTGGAGAGGCTTCAGACCATGGATAACATTGACTTCATAGCAACTACTCAGAGAACTGCTCAGAAGTTCAGATAAGGAGCAGGTATAGTTACTTAGATAAATAAACACAGACTTAAAAGAATAAAGTGTGATCCCATTTGTCAATATAGGGCCCATGCAACATATGGAAGGTGACTTGCCTAGTACCTTCCATTACCCAGGGGGTCTGGATAGAATCCAAATAGATTGTTCAAAGTTGTTGCAATCATTTTTCTGCATCAGGTTTGTCAATGTTATGCACTTTCTAAACACATTCATGCATTCTTTTTCCAAGGAAGTTTGTTTACTTGTAAGATGTTGGTTCTGTCTGCCTTCTCTGGTGTAGAATAACCCCTATTCATTTTATCATTTAAACTCCACTGTCAAAAAAAGCTTAACAATTCTCTTTTTATAAACTTAAAACTTAACTGAATAAAGTTTTCAGTCGCTAAAGGCATAAAAAACACATCAAATTGGTGTCATTTGCTTTTGAGGCCAGTTTCTGATGTTAAAAAACCTGAAAAGTCAGCATTAAAAACTAGAGTGAGTTGTCAGTTCTAATTTACACAAAAACAGACCATTTTATACCGCAGATTCCTGGCTTGAAGCCATACAACTAGCAGCTAGACAAACCATGTCAACTGTGTGTCCTTGAAGAAGCCACAGAGAGGCCAACAATCACTTTGAAGGAGCTACAGAGTTCAGTGGCTGGGAGTGGAGTAATGCTGCACCAGTCAACCATATCAAGAGCTCTGCATAACACTGGCCTGTATGGGAGGGTGGCAAGAAAGAAGCCGTTACTCAAAAAGTACCATCTGAAAGCACGTCTGGAGTTTGCCAGAAAGCATGAGAGTGACCCAGCTGCGATGTGGGAAAAAGATCACATTACTCCTGTGCTAGCATCTCTACATTGGCTTCTGGTCTGATTCAGGATAGATTTTAAGGTGTTGCTTTTAACATATAAGGCATTAAATGGCCAGCACTTGGTTATCCGCTACCCAGATATGCGTCAGCCACGTTTTACCGCCCTTGTATTAAGGATAAAACCAATCCCCATAATATGCGATGTGGGAAAAGGTTTTGTGGTCAGGTGAGACCAAGATAGAGCTTTTTGGCCAAAACTCAAAGCGCTATGTGTGGCGCAAACCTAACACTGCCCATGCCTCAAGACACACCATCCCTACAGTGAAGTATGGTGGTGGCAGCATCATGCTGTGGGGATGCTTCTCATCAGCAGGGACTGGGCATCTTGTTAAAATTGAAGGAAGAATGGATGGAGCAAAATACAGGGAAATGCTGCAAGAGAACCTGCTTCAGTCCGCTAAAAACCTGAAGCTTGGGAGGAAATTTACCTTTCAGCAGGACAATGATCTCAAGCACAAGGCCAAAGCAACATTGGAGTGGCTCAAGAACAAAAAGGTGAATGTCCTACAGTGGCCCAGTCAAAGTCCTGATCTCAATCCTATTGAGAATCTGTGGCACTATTTGAAAATTGCGGTCCACAAGTGTCATCCAACCAACCTGAACAACCTGGAGCAAATCTGCCAAGAAGAATGGGCCAAAATCACTCCGACACTGTGTGCAAAGCTGATACATACTTACCCCAAAAGACTTAAAGCTGTTATTGCAGCGAAAGGTGGCTCTACCAAATATTAATGTTTGGGGGTTGAATACTTATGCAAGCAAGATATTTCAGTTTTTTATTTTTCTGAAAATATTTCCCAACATAAAACCAATGTCACCTTACAATAATTGATTTTGAGTTTCAGTGTTTTAAAATAAAATATCAAACAGAACGAAATTTCAATGTACCATTTGTAATTCAGAAATATAAGAGAATTGGTCAGGGGTCTGAATACTTTTGCAAGGCACTGTATATATATATATATATATATATATATATATATATATATATATATATATATATATATATCAAAACAGTTACGAGGAATAAAAAAAGTTAGGAAGCTAATTTTAATTCAACCATATTTTAATAATCAGGCCTCTGGCTTCACTTTGCCCTTTTCAAAGATGGTGCATTATCCCTCATACCCAGGGTCCTAAAGCCCTCAGATTCCTATCTGAGACATACACTCCCTCACACTATACATATACACACATTTCTTTCTACACAACAGAAGGGCTTTTGTCTGAAATGTCGTAAAATGTATTTCAGTTTATTTAAACCTTTTGTGTACATCCAAAAACACCTTTTCATTTTTTTAAATCTTTCATTTTTGTACACTGCAGTTCACCTCATTCAAACCTACATATACCTCCTTCATATATATATATATATATATATATATATATATATATATATATATATATATATATATATATATATATATATTGTAACATTGAGCGCATTGTGAGGGAAACAAGACTCGGGGAGACCGCATGGGATTTGAACTTGCTGCTTTTAATAACTGAACTTAAAATAAAACAAACAGCAAATCCCTGTTTGGGCTGGGGTTCACGCCAAAATAATCAAATAAAACTAATGCCCTCACTCACTGCTCTTTCACTCATTTTTATTTTCTGCCAGCCACTCACAGACACACTTTGGGTTCTTCTCACTGCTTCTTGGGTGAGGCCCTCACTTCCAACCTCACACTCTGTCCCTCACAGTCACAGCAACCACACCAGTCTCAGTCGGCGCCCACTCTACACACACGATTCAAAATTACACGAGAAAAATCCTTTCGCATTCATAATTCTAATTAAACGTAAAACAAAACAGTTGAATAATTTGTTTTCAAACATTATTGATATTTTGGCGTACATAGTCGCTAAACTGGTGACTTGGAATGTTATTTTGTGCCATGTGATAAACAGCTTTCAGCTGAGTAATCAGTTTGCTGCCTGATGATTGACTTGCTTTATCGCAGTGCTTTTTCATGGTATCTTGCTGCTTCAGTGTAAGTATAGCTAAAATATGGTCGCTGCACTCGGCGCGTGCTGTCAGGGAAGAAACTTGCATATTAACCGAGCCTTTAGTAAATCAATTTTTACGTGTAGCTTTTATGCAAAACTGGCAAAATATTTTGTCAGTGTGTGGCAAAGTGGTTTGTCGTGCACAGGTGCAGTGGTGACGCGATGCTCAGGAATGATAGACACAAGACAGTTCACGGTGAAAAAGCAGCTCTTTATTTGCTGACAAATAATAATACCTGGCTCAGGCAAACCACAGGGTTCAGTCCCAAAATAATAATACACTAAACAAGACACACACAAACACAACACGGTCACAAGTCCAGAGTGAGTGCTCTCAGTGAAAGAGCATACACGGTTATGGTTATTTACAGGTTTATTCATGTACAATGGTGAAGTGGAGTCCGGGTTTAATTGCTGGCGGTTTAGCTACAGCTCACGGCACAGACAGTTAGAAACAAACAAAACACTTAACACTCACGGTAATTAATTACTTCCATTTCCCAAACGGGTCCTTTCAGTAACCATAACGAAGGAACAGATTACATCGTCACATCCCCTGTTATACCCTTAGTCACGGCACCTGCAATGGCTAGTTCAATCATGTCTCCTCTAATCCATGACTAACACATCACGTACCGCATTAGGGCGATGACTTCGGGCATTCGCTCTCTGTCACACAGTGCCATCGACATTTTCGTGTCGTACCCACACAAACATTTTTTCCCACTCAGGGTTATACAAGCTATTTATTTTCTTACTTGTTGAAGGCTTTGTAGTAGTTTCGATGTCTTCTGGCACTTTAGGCACGTCCACTTCAGTTTTTCACTTGGAGCTGCATATGAAGTAGCATTTTTGAAAAATGTCCCTATTAATGTCTGACGAGACATATTGGCTCACAACCACAGACATATGTTTATGCTTATAACTGGCAGATTTTTCTCTCAATGAAAAAAAAAATGAGTGCAGGTTGAGCTGGCTGACGAATAGGCACGCACGCGCCAAAACGGCAACTGTCTGTGGGCGCGTTAAGAAAGTGAGTTTAATATTATAGGCATCTTTATTACTGGGTTCTTTTTTCTTGTGTACAGTTACCTAGCAACTGAAGACATTGTATTCTGGGAGAGGCGGACAAGCTGTGCAGCAAAATTGCTATGCATATTTTTACGCATTAAAATTATAATTTCAATTTTTAATGCATAAAAATGACATGTAAGCAGCTTATCTGGACCACTGGTGTCTTGAATCTCTTAATGGGGCATGTGTGTATAGCTCGCTAGATCTCCTCAGTGGGTATTGGCAAGTAGCTCTGGATGCATATAGTGCTTTGAAGTCTGCCTTTGCCACCCCCACCGGTTTATACCAGTGCAAGGTAATGCCTTTTGTTTATAAAACGCTGTTGCCACTTTTCAGAGGCTCATGGAGGAAGTATTTGGAGATCTGAGAGGTACAGTGTGCAGAGCGGCATCTGACTGATTTAGATGCTGTAATTAAGAGCAGTGAATCTTACTTTGAATGTGGAAAAATGTTTGCTGTTTCAAACGACTATCAAGTTCCTGGGACATGTTGTGTCAGCAGATGACGTATCCACTGATGAAGAGAAGGTCCAAGCGATACAAGGTTTCTGTTGTCCCTGCAACTTACGAGACTTACAACGCTTTGTGGGCATGGCTGGTTGGTATCATAAGTTCATCCCCAGCTTTGCAGAATTGCCAGCACCATTGAACCAGCTGAAGAAGAAAGGTGTTGCATGGGATGGGGGACCTGAATTTGAGGCGGCTTTTAACAGCCTCAAACAAGCTTTGTCTTCAGCACTGGTACTGGCTCATCCGGATTTTAGCTTGCCCTTTAGGGTCCACACTGATGCCATTAATGTGGGTTTGGGAGCAGTGCTATCCCAAATCCAGAATGATACAGAAAATGTGGTTGCCTATGCTTCCAGATGTTAAACTCAGCAGAACAGAACTATTCCACTTCAGAAAAGGAATGCTTAGCGTGGTATGGGCAGTAGAAAAGTGGTGACTTTGAGAAAAGTGGAGGGTAAATTGTTTGAGGTCATCACGCATCATTCTGCCTTGGTATGGGTTTTTAAGTCAGTTAAACCTAACACCTGATTAATCAGATGGGCGCTGTGTTTACAGGAGTTTGATTTTAAGGTAATTTACTGGAAAGGTAGCCTTAATGCGGTTCCTGATGCCGTATCATGAGCACCTGTAGGCTATGCAGCAGTCTATTCACACAAGGCTCCAGAAAAGTTAGTGGCTTTGCCAGTGGACTGGAAGGAAATCACTGAGGAGCAAAATCAAGATCCTGAAGCTTAACGCTTCCTTCAGCAAGCAAAGGATGACCCAAGAAATCAAAATCAAATCTCTTTTGTGATCGAACAAGGGCTGTTATATCGGAGCCTTCCTGAAAAAGGAGGAGGTTATAAATACCAACTCTTTGTACCCAGGCGTAACAGGGTGAAGAGCCCTGTACATTTATTTAGTATTTATTTTTAGAACGGGGTCTCCCCCTCCGCCCCTGTGTTATTTTGTATTTTTGTTTTATAATTTATTATGTATTTAAATGACAGCGAAAGCCGTGGGTATTGTTTTTGTATTTATTTATTGTATTTAAATATGACGGCGTAGCCTTGCGTTTGTTTTAGTTTTGTTTTCATTTAAAATGTGTTCTGGCAGAGGTGAGGTCGGGTGCTCGTCCTCTGCCAGGAATAATTAAAAACCTCGTGCAGAAGGTGGCCATCTCCCGAATTAATTAAGTGATTAATTCCATCAGGAGATGGTCACCTGCATATAAACCTGCAGCTCTCTGCATTCCGGGTGGGTGGTTCAACGGAGAGAACGAGAGCGAGCGTAAAAATCAAAGATAAAAAAATAAGTAGATCAGTGAAGGCTACTGCCCAGCCTGATCATATTATTTTGTCACAGGAAGTATCTGCAGTTCGCATTTCAGAGCAGGGTATACAAGTTTTGTGTCCTTCCATTCGGCCTGTCACTAGCTCCTCGAACCTTTTCAAAATGTATGGATGCCCCGGACATGCTGGGAAGCGCTACGCTGGTGGAAAGTTCCATCGAACATCCGCGAGGGCGTACGCTTGGGAAGTCATCACGACCGACGCTTCCAATCAAGGTTGGGGAGCAGTCTGGAACGGGACAGGGACCAGTGGAGTGTGGTCAGGACCCTGGAGGTCAGCCCACATCAATGCTCTGGAACTCAGAGCAGTGGACCTCGCCCTTCGGCATTTCTTGCCGATGCTTCTAGGCAAGCACATGTTAGTGCGGTCAGACAACACCACAGTTGTGGCGTACATCAACCGCCCGGGTGGCTTGTGGTCCCCCGGTCTTCACCAGATGGTAACACGGGTGTTGCTATGGGCACAACCGCGTTTAACCTCTCTGCGTGCGGTTCACCTACCGGGCAGAGTCAATTATGCAGCGGATCTCCTATCCAGAGGAGGCCCTCTTCCGGGCGAATGGCGTCTTCACCCTCAGATGGTAAAGCGCATTTGGGAATGGTTCAGCACAGCGCAAGTAGATCTCTTCGCTTCGCGAGAGACCACGCACTTCCCCCTATGGTTCTCGGTGAAGGTCCTCGACAGCCCCCTTGGAGTTGATGCACTGGCTCACGAATGGCCGCCAGGGATCCTATATGCATTTCTACTGATTCCGATGCTCCGCGCCGCCTTAGAGAAGGTCAGGGCAGAGCAAGCGACAGTGATTCTGATCGCTCCTTGGTGCCCTTGGAGAATATGGTTCCCGAATCTGGTGTATTGCCTACGCAGTTGCGTTATGACGTACTGTAAGTCTGTCCTACTGCAGAAAATCCTCCGTCGCGACGGCTTGGGTAAATTGTTCCCATACCTTGATGGTTATTTTTGACTTGAAAGGGAACGATAGGTTGCGGATGCAACCCCGGTTCCCTGAAAGAGAAAATAACCATCAAGCCGCGAGGTCTCTCTGGAAGCCTTCAGGCCTGAAGAGCAAAAGAGGAAGCGAGTCTCTGTGCACTGCGTATAGTAAGCTCACAAGGGGGCAGACTTACACAGCAGTTAGCGCAGAGGCCTATCAGCAGCTTTGCTATAAAGCTCAGCCAATCCCTACTGCCTGACGGCAATATCCCATACCTTGATGGTTATTTTCTCTTTCAGGGAACTGGGGTTGCATCCGCAACTTATCGTTTTCTTATCATTCATCAGTTGCTTGCGCTTCCTTTTCTGTTGTAAGTCACGAATCCACAGCGGAGGTAAACAGACCGAGATTCCTTCGGTCAAACTGGAACACAGCACAACTCACCTTGTTCAATTAAATCCACACAGGTACCATGGAACAATTAATGTGATGCCAACAACCTTGTAACTACAAGTCAACTCAGGATCTTTTAGTTCTCTGACTGTGTTTCTGCTTGCTTCGTTGCCTTCCTGCAACCGTGTTGCAATACCATCAATCGCCTGTATAGCCACACCTCTCTCACTGTCTGCAGCTACCTTTTTATATCCCATAATTCCCGCACAAACCAGGTCATCCGACTTTACAACCCAGTGTGTTCATGGAAATTGAAGTTCCAATATACTGTACATTACATCATATACAATGACAAAATGTACCACTTCAGTTTGGCTGCAAAGGCAAGACATCAGCTCTCCCACTTGTCTGATGTCCCTTTGCCTTAAAGCCTGACCATTTGTCGCTATATATATATAGTTTCCTCTGCATTCTTGAGAAGTCTCCCGATCACATTAACTAGATTTGTGCAGGGTCTATGTCCCCAAATTCTACTGAACAGTTCAAAGTGCTGCATCGGTTTAGTAGCTGCCACTATTGTAAAGTTAGCAATTCCTTAACTTCTTCCGGTCTCCAGTTACTATCTCGCTCTTGAAAAGGCGTAGCCTAGAATTTTTCTACCCGATGTCATACTTATATATAAAACAATGCATGTGCAATTTTAAAAATTATTTCTTTTTGATGGTCGACAAGCCTACAACTTTTAATACACTGCAGTTGGTATCAGCGGCTGAATGAAAATAATATTAATAATGCATCCCCACTAAAATATGTTTATTTCAATTTTCCACATGTAAATATAGTATTAATAGCGAGGACAAAGTGAACACAGGGAAGTTTACAGAACACTACAGTTCTCCAGCGCCATTCATTAAAAGATTGGAAATTGATATACAGTATATAACATTCTATTTTTTTTAAGTAGCTTACCCACATTATTCTGCTTATTTATTTGTTTTGTTTCTGTTGCCATTGCCATGAAAGCGATCTGTTGGCTGACAGGTTTGAAAGTTGTACTCACATCATCCCTTTGACTGTGTGAAAGGGTTATGACGGTATTATACCAGCACAGATTGTGCAATTTCATGCTATGTGAATGGGTATTTTAAATAATTTAAACGTCTATGAGACAGCTCAGTAGCGGCATTTGTGTGTGAAAGGGGCTTGTTACAAAAGTGCACTGCTTAGTACTGTAGTAAATGTAAGGTTTAATATCCAATTGAAAGTTAGTTTTTATAGGTCCTGTCTATCCTGTGTATCCTCTTGAAGAAAAAATAAATAAAAATTGTGTTATCTTTTCGGTTGTGAATTCACACTAGTATACATTCCAGGTTTTACTATAAACCTTATGTAACTTTCATACATTTCAAACTGGATTTTTTAACTCTCCTCTGGTTTGCATCTTGCACAGAGGCAAGGCTGAGCCTGTGAAAACCTGAATTTTCCTTGATCTATGTACTGGTTTCAGCATGATTTTGCTGTGCTGAAAATAGGCTCATACCTGTAGAGGGGTTAACAAAAGCCTGTACTGTACAGTGGTGTGTTTCTATCTCATTCCCTTTCCTTCAACTCCGTGACAAAATGTTAATCTAATTGTGATACTATCACTTTGATGACTATATGACA
Source organism: Acipenser oxyrinchus oxyrinchus (assembly GCA_030684275.1). Lineage (NCBI taxonomy): Eukaryota > Metazoa > Chordata > Actinopteri > Acipenseriformes > Acipenseridae > Acipenser > Acipenser oxyrinchus. The sequence goes on from CM060251.1 coordinate 40,007,029, forward strand.
AGACAGACAAATTTGATTTTATTCTCCACAGAGCAAAGCATATGTTGAAGGGGGACTTTGACAAAGGGAAGGACATAAAAAAAAATGGAGTTCATGAATATACAATCTTTATTGTACACAGTGGTGACATCCAAACTTGAGAGTATAGGATGGGTGGTTCGTCATGGTTTACTATTGAGATTAATGGGTTTGCAAAAATGTGCCTGAGAATGATACAGTTTGTTTAACTGACTTCCTTTATAAGGATGAATGAAGATGAATGACAGATTGTTTCTGTGGTATAAATGTGTGTGCCTTGCTTTTACATTGTAGCAATCATAATATACACATTTTAGAGGTAATATGTAGCTTAATACCTTATACCCTGTGGATTTGTATAATTTCATTTTGTATCTGTTTATTATCCCATGTATGTGTTCTTAATCGTCATTTGTTATTGTTTCTGCAGTAATCGATATTTGGCATGTTTAATAGTCACTAGCCTACTTTGCCATGGGGGCAGTCCCAGAGCAAGCCTTAACTCGATGGAATAAAGTATGTATAAAAATGACCACTAGGGGTGCACTTGAGGTGTTCACCAGTACGGTAATGAGTTTGTAAAAGGGTCTGCAAACACATGCACAAAAAAAAACAAAAAAATGTACTGCAGTTACCCAGCACTGCGCTTGTAAATTAACTTAGCAACCACGCCTATGCATGTGCAAGTACAGGTCTTTCAATCAATGAAAGGACAGTATGGGTGGTAGCCCTGGTCCATACACCGCGTTTATGGTTTCCCACAGCCTGAAAATTGTTCACAACGTGCAAGCTCCCCAATGCATTACACAACTGTGGTCCACAAGGTTGTGTAAAACTTGAAGTGCTCATAAACACATGGAAACAGCATTTGGCATTCTCCAAACTGTTGAGCCCTTTATTGAGGATGGAGGTAAAAGATTAAGGTCAGTATAGCTCCTGAGACCAAGGAATATACAGTTCCTCAAAGGGGAACAGGAGCAAAATTAATAATTTCTTACTGTAGAGATTGACTGGTTTATACATCAAGTGTATGCAGAGATGCATTTCTTTGCAATCCAAATGAGCTTTGAATGGCACTAAAGGAAAATATTTCATTTAAAATTTGGAAACTCCTGTCGCAGAGAAATACATGTGGGACATGACGAAATTGTACACATTTTATGGAAATGTATTAACCTCTATATATACAGTACCTTTTAGATATACTTAGTTAATAACATGTTGCTAAAATGGTGGCTGAAATTGGCTATAATTTAAAAAAAAAGTATTATAAAACATAATATACTACCGCAATTATGCTTACAAATGGTATGCTTTATTTATTGTGTAGACTGCTGCAGTGTAAACTGACATATGTAACATACATACTAACAAATATAATGTACTTAAAAGTGTTACTATATTCCAATAATAATTTATCCAGTGTGAAAATCTGAACAAATAGCCATTTATAATAATAATAATAATAATAATAATAATAATAATAATCATCATCATCTGTATTTAATATAGCGCCTTTCACAATACAAATTGCTGCAAAGTGCTTCACATGAATAAAAAACATTGACAAATATTAATAAGAGAATGCAAGATAAGCAATAAAAACAAAAGAAAAAACACATAGACCCATAAAACAAGGCAATAAATAAAAAGAACTTCATTTTACCATAAAAGCAGTGACACTTGGTGCTTCCATGGTACAGTCAGCACTCACATATCCGAACCTAGAAAATGTTGACTTCAGTGACGGTTAAACGTTTGTGACGCATATCTGATTATTTCATTTTGGCCCGTTCCAACCCTTGTCCATTTTTCAGGCAACACAAAAAAAATAAATACAATATCAAAAAATACATTGCTGAAAAAGACTGTGTTTTAAAATAAGCAGGCTTCCATTTAGATGTACTGTATTGGTTTTGTTGGTACAGTACTATATTTTCAACAGAATAAGTTTAATTCAGAACGATATGATTCAGAAAATATCACTTGCCAAAACTAAAGAGACGACACGTTAACTGCAATACAAAACATACTTTTATATCCGGTACGTATTGCAGCAGTATGTAAAATTTCCCATTAACGACCTAACAGCAAAATTAAATCCAAATGTTATTCATGCACAGAACTGCGTAAAACGTAAAAGGCAATGCAATTTAGCAAAACCAAAAGATAAAAAACAACACAGTTTCTAGAATTAAAACAGTATCCAAAGTCAGTATTCAAAATTGCAGAATATAGTGCTTGATAAGGCCCAAATGAAGATGCACAAAACAACTAAAGATCATAGATAAAAAACAAAATACATCACAGTATCTAGAACTGTTTAATGATTAACTGTTACATTACCCTAGCTTGTCTCATTCGCTTTGTTTTGGTTGCATTTTCGTCAGGTGAAACTAGAGGAAGCGCTGTGTAACTGCACAATATAAGACAGACTGATTTGGCATAAGAAATTATTATTATTTTTTTTTAAACATGTGCTGTGACACATATTCAGATAAACTGTAACATTGAAGAGATGGGCTTTGTATCAGAAAACTGGTGACTGAGTCGGAAATCGCGTGTGACGGGTAAATGATTAATTTGTATACTGTGTGTATATATATATATATATATATATATATATATATATATATATATATATATATATATATATATATATACAGTGCCTTGCAAAAGTATTCAGACCCCTGACCAATTCTCTCATATTACTGAATTACAAATGGTACATTGAAATTTCGTTCTGTTTGATATTTTATTTTAAAACACTGAAACTCAAAATCAATTATTGTAAGGTGACATTGGTTTTATGTTGGGAAATATTTTTAAGAAAAATAAAAAACTGAAATATTTTGCTTGCATAAGTATTCAACCCCCACACATTAATATTTGGTATAGCCACCTTTCGCTGCAATAACAGCTTTAAGTCATTTGGGGTAAGTATGTACCAGCTTTGCACACTGTGTCGGAGTGATTTTGGCCCATTCTTCTTGGCAGATTTGCTCCAGGTTGTTCAGGTTGGTTGGATGACGCTTGTGGACCGCAATTTTCAAATAGTGCCACAGATTCTCAATGGGATTGAGATCAGGACTTTGACTGGGCCACTGTAGGACATTCACCTTTTTGTTCTTGAGCCACTCCAATGTTGCTTTGGCCTTGTGCTTGAGATCATTGTCCTGCTGAAAGGTGAATTTCCTCCCAAGCTTCAGGTTTTTAGCGGACTGAAGCAGGTTCTCTTGCAGTATTTCCCTGTATTTTGCTCCATCCATTCTTCCTTCAATTTTAACAAGATGCCCAGTCCCTGCTGATGAGAAGCATCCCCACAGCATGATGCTGCCACCACCATACTTCACTGTAGGGATGGTGTGTCTTGAGGCATGGGCAGTGTTAGGGTTGCGCCACACATAGCGCTTTGAGTTTTGGCCAAAAAGCTCTATCTTGGTCTCACCTGACCACAAAACCTTTTCCGACATCGCATATTATGGGGATTGGTTTTATCCTTAATACAAGGGCGGTAAAACGTGACTGACGCATATCTGGGTAGCGGATAACCGAGTGCTACAATAGTGCAAGGCCATTTAATGCCTTATATGTTAAAAGCAACACCTTAAAATCTATCCTGAATCAGACCAGAAGCCAATGTAGAGATGCTAGCACAGGAGTAATGTGATCTCGTCTCTTAGTCCCGGTTAAAATTCTAGCTGCAGCATTTTGTATCAGTTGCAGTCGAGATAACATGGCTATGAATACCAGAGAATAGGGCATTACAATAATCAATTCTAGAAGATACCAAAGCATGCATCAATCTCTCAGTATCTGAGTGGGAACATTGTGGAAGGATGGTGGGCAATTCACTGACACAGAGACAGAACTTTATTTGTAACGCCGCTCAGGTGCACTGATTTATTTTACACGCAAAAGGCGCTGTTGTCCGTGGCCTGAATACTGGCAATAGTAAACCACAATGTTACCAATACTGGTATACAGTCCAGTGCACATACAAGTGCTCAAAAAAAATAATGAAAACAAAAGGCAAAAGAAAAAGGGAAAGTAAAACACAGTAATAAAAACTACAAAATAAAGGTGCTGCACTCGGCAGCGTTACCCCGACCGTTGCTATCCGCACGGCCCGGGTCTCCGTCCTATGCTCACCCGTTCCCTCAACCTGCTCGTACAATTCAGGGTTCTGCCCAAGTTTTTCCCACGCTCTTAAAAATTCCTTTTCTTTGTTCTTTTTAATTAATTTACTGTTGTGCTCGTTCTTCTCCAGCCGTGCTCGGTCCGGCAGCTGAGCTTCCGCCAGCTGGCTCGTTTCATCTTAGAGGGGCAGGCTGAGGGAACAACAGAACGTTATCTTATAGGGTCAGCAATCCCCCAAGTCCCGCCTCTCAGCCACTCAATGAGAGGGAAATCCAACGCACCCTCTTCCCCACCTCTCTGTGTCACTGCCATGACTGACAGGCGGATCTACGAGGCTGCTGCCCCCTTCCTGCAGTATCCCGCATGCGCCAGACAGTCAGCACAGATCTCCCCTGTTACAAACATAAATAACATTTTTACATAAATCTATTGAATTCATTTTTTTTTATTTAAGTCCCTAGATACTGTAGTTTTCAGGAAAAATCTTCCTTAAAGCAGTCTACTAGTAACAATGTACTGTAGGTCAATCAACAAATAAAGGTGTTTTGAAAAAACAGCTTATTGCTGGCATTACAATATACAGACTAGTTGAAAATGAGGGGTATTATTACAAAAATATACAATTTTCATAAAATTACAAATGAAATACAATGTTCAGGACACTTATCTCTCCCATCTGTAGTTTCATCTGCAACAATTTTAATCGGGGGGTACTTTTTCAGGTACTTTTTACTTTTCTGTATATACAACTCCAAAATTATTCCACAGAATAGAAAACAGCTCTCACAAAACAGCTAGTTGCTTTTTTAAACAACTCGACTCACACAGCACACAGGCAGTGCCGCAACAGAGAGACAGTCCATCAGCGTAATGCCCACAAAACCACCTGTTTTCTCGTTATCCAATGATCCAAATAAACATACAAAAACGTTTTAGACAAGTGACATCGCTGGGCTTCTGGGTAGTGTAGTTTTAAAAGCAATCCATTATTTTTTATAGGAGATTAACAGCGGTAAAAGAATTTGCGCAGTTTTTTCTTTTTTTTAAAATGCAGTTGTAAAGCAGAATTCCATTCCCAAAATACCAATTCTTTTCCCAATGCCTAATTCCGCAATTCCGTCCATGATTCAACGATCATGGAAAATCAGTAGCCCTAAGAATCTATGTTCTAGTTTACGACACATGCTTTTGTTCATATGTGTTGTGTCGTTAAACCATGGGGAGAATCTTTTTATACCCACTTTCTTAATTTTATAAGGTGCAATAGTATCTAAGGTGTTAGAATATCGTTATAATTTTCCACCAGCTCTTCAACCAATCCTGACTGAGTAAAAGATGAAGCGGACAATGCTTCCAAGAACTTGTCAGTAGCTGATGAATTGAGAGATCGAGTTTTAATGCACAGAGCCATGAGTTTTATAGAACAGGGTTTTAATACTTCCTTCAAGAAGCTGCTTGATGAGATTCTGGGATCAATAAGCTACTAACAACCAAACGAGCAAGATGGGCTGAATGGCCTCCTCTCGTTTGTAAACTTTCTTATGTTCTTATGTTCTTATATTCAATTGTTTGTCCTTTCATTATAATATTTATGTTGTTTTTAATACGCCGGTCAAGTTGACTGGTCATGGTTGTTCTAGGTATGCCTATAAATGCGGTCATTCTAGTGTTAAATTGGGTTTCCCACAGTATATGGGACTTTGAAATGACTTTCATAACTTCAATAACGTCATCATTATAAACTGTAATATGAAAGAAAATTCTAGTTGAAAATATATGTTTTGGCAAAAGCATTAACATTCGTTTGATATTGCAAATGAGCTTTTTCTTAATTAACATCTATCCTACTGCAGAACACAACTATATATCAAACATATCCAACCATATTAAAACAGTAGGTTGTGAGGCAGATACTAATGTTAGAATTAGCTAAGCAGACCTTTTATGAAAAGATATAGCTTGTTAATTTAGAACCCATGTCTCCCAATTTATCATTAATCTACGCTAAAGCGTTGGGTAACAAAAGCATATCTAAGGTGAAAACAGAACTATTTACATGACAATATTATCAAAAAAAAAAAAACACTCTCAATGTACTGTACGTTTTGAAAATACAAACTTGCACAAAAACCTAGCAGAAAGGATAACACAGAAGCTGTCACACCAACTACTACCTTCCCCAATACCAGTCAATTCCACACAGCACTGTAATTACACTTCATGCTTTTAGGCCCTGTCCACACTATGCCTTTAAACCATTTTAGTTGCCTTTAAACAGTCTTAAAAATGCTAAATACGGTTAAGCCCCAGTCACAGCTGGAACAATAATGATAACGATTTTTCAAAATCGTTCCAGTTCAAATTAGTGGAGGTGGTCAGACCATAACGATAATGATAACGATCATTGTAAACGATAATGATAGCTATTGTTATTATTATCATTTAAACACGATAAACAGTAAATACAGGCATTACAATGCTTTACTACAGAGAAGACTGCCCTCCACTGTTCCACCACTGAACAACATGTCAGAAAACTGGTTCTAGTATCTTTTTTTTTAAAATTATGTGTTATAAATTATTTGATAAACAGCCATGTAATGTAATGTAATTATAGTACAAGCATGTATGATCCTATATGCTCCATAAAGACATGTCAGTCTGCATATTGTAGTTGCTTTTTTTTTGCTTTAAATAATAATAATAATAATCATTAGTATAAATATATACATAATTTATGGAGTATCGTCTATCGTCATATTAAGTAAGGTGCAATCAACAATACATACCATGTTCTTATTTTATGTTTTACTTTAATGGGAAGTGGTTGTACGCAAGGCGACCGTGCATACTTCCTTGAAGCAATACCCAGGGTAATTTTCAGCACTTGACTATACCAACGCGTGTGTGGAATTGCCCTAACTCCTCCCTACTCTGTAGAATTCTGTGTACCCACACTCTGTCTCCTACACCTTCTGTTGATTCAATACAACAGGAGTATTTCTTTATGTTCCTCATCACTGTCCCTCATCTTGCTGGAAATAAAAGTGGGAGTATACTAAAAAGTTCATTGGCATTTGCTGTACAATATATCAGAGCCCTTTTTCGTTCTGGTGTGACCGCTCCATAAACAATTTATGGTTAGTCCAGATGTGACCGGGGCTTTAACGTCTACACTACACAGCGTTTAATACTCTACTCGAGAACTGCTCAAGACCACCTCAGGGGGTAGTCTCGAGTCTGATTCTAAATTAGATCGCATCAGGTTGTGCAGTTTGTCAGAAGTGTGGACGCTGTAATACCAAACTATATTTTGTCTGTATCCTCCAATATCCCAAAATGCTTTCTGATATGTTTTGGCATGTGGATATTACAAATACAGTACTCAGAACAGGCGTCTGAACTAGTTGGGAACAACTATCAATACTGCTGTACCGTATACAATTTCTGAGGCTTGTTGTAAAATGGTGGATCATGGAACAACATGATCAGATGCCGAAATCAAGGCACAATGATATCTGGAGCGATGAAATCGATCAAAAAGAACTTCAGAGTTAAAAACGAAACGCATATTTTATTTTAAAATGTACCTTGTGTTTTTAAGAAACAAAGCCATAACGTTCACGCTAAGAAGCGCTTTGTCAACCGTGGGCATGGGCTCCATATTTGCAAGGTTGTAAACAGACAATACGATAGTATCCCATCATGCACTAAGTCCCACAGTCCATTGCGCTGCTAGGAACTGAAACCAAAGAATTTTAATAGTGTTTGTACGCATTAAGCCCGACTAAACATGAAACATTTAATGTGGATGCTTTGAGCTGGATTAATTAAAGTGTTTTTGAGTGCGGTTCTCAAGATTGATTATGCAGTGTGGACAGGGCTAGAACACGTGCATACCTTTTTAATTTTTTTTCTTAACGGTAAACACGTATTATTGGCAGTAAACACCGTCTGTACGCGCAACAAACACGCAATACACTACTTCATAAGTTTATCATTACTATTATTAATACATTGGAATTGAGGTACATGAATAGCTTATCAGGGATCAATTAAATTATTCTTATTGATGGGAGTCGCCCCCCCAAAATTTGCTGCCCTTGGTGGCTGCCTAATTTGCCTAGGCCTTCCTCCAGGCCTGGCAGGCATCATTAGACTGTGCGGGCTTATATGAAGCCAATTGCAGATATACAATGGGCATTGGTAGATAACAAATGTATACCACTCATCAGTAAAACACCATAAACATTAAGAACAATCCAATATCAAATTCTATTTTCAGGTACATTATTATACTTTACCACTCTTAACACTTTCTTCAAGAAATATAAAGGTATGATATTACTGTGCTTGTATAGGAACAAATAGAGCTAAATTCAAAGTAATTCATATAATTACAGGGTTCTCCCCAGGAATTCTGTATAGCAGGGTAGCAGAGCATTATAGCCGGGAGCACTTTTAAAGGAAAAATAAAATTGCCTTACCTTAAATATAATAAGACAAAAAAATGTAATAATAATAAATTGAATAATGAATAACAATCCACCCTAATTCATACCCAGGCTACACTGCTCCATTTACCCCCTGATCCTTGGTGATCTTTTTTGTGTTTCTGGCAAAGCTTGAACATCATACCATCCAATTCCTTGCTGTAAAAAAAGTAATTTCCATTTTCATACCCACTATCACGATGTTTCTTTTTTTATGCACTGGCCCTTCTTGCAGTTCTTCCAATGCACTTTCTTCGTTGACTGTAAATCGGGTTGCTGTTTTTCATTTTCTACATTTTCTTTTTCATCATCCATTTCGGTTTGGTAATTTCCACATTCATTGTAACTATTTTTGCTATGTAAATAATCGATTATTTTTTTAGCAGTCACTTTTAGCCTCTTTTTTCACCCAACGCGCAAGTGATCTAGTCTTCTAGCAGCGCAATCGATCCTTATTTTTAAAGGCGCAGTAGCATCTGCAAGACGGGCACCTCTGGATTTTTCAGTTGAACAGCGACAGCCACTTAACTGGGCAGCCCATCTGGCTGAAAAGGCCTGGGAAGAACCCTGAATTACCAATAATACATTGAACTAACATATCGGAATTGGTAACTTGATGGAAAAAACAACCAATTTCAGTTCTGAACAAAAGAATATGACATGAATCAGAAATGGTACAACAAGATAAGTTTGAGTTTTGCGTATAGGACTTTGTCTATATTAAGCTCAAATGTATTATATTGTAGGGGAACAAACAAACAGGAGGCAGATGACCACAGCAAGATCTTATTCAGATGTTTATTCATTCAAGGTCAGGACACCACAACACAGCCCCAAGCTCCTCGCAGGCAGCTCCTAAATAGAGATCCCATCAAGCCCTATTGGCTCACACACACAAGGGCACATTTAAATACACACTTAGCACAGATCGCTACAATATGCAGTAAAATAAACATGACATACTGTTATTTTATTTATTTATTTATTTATTATTATTTCAACAACAATTTCAAAAAGTGGGCTCGTCCGGGATTTGAACCCGGGACCTCTCGCATTTTAGACTTTGTATTCCCTAAGCGAGAATCATACCCCTAGACCAACGAGCCACTACACAGTTTTATTCCAGATGTGAGGATGTAAGTTTTGCAGGGGTGTATACGTGGCAGTTTACAGGATCAGATTACAATTTCAGTCAGCACAGTGATCAGGCATATGCAAGAAAGCATTCACTGTTTCAGCTCAAACTTCATTTGCCTGCATCCACACTGTAACATTCTCTAAATGTATGGGAAAGATTCTTGTGGATTTTCCTGATTAGCTTGTGCCTCTGAATTTATTAATGAAATGCTATAATGCAACATGAATATGATAATAAATAAATCCTGAGCAATGCTGGATCAGAAGTAATTGTAGAAAGTCATGCACTCAATTTGATGTCAAGATTTCACTGAAAATAAATATTTGCAAAAGAAATTCATGTTTAAAGTATCTTAATTTTAAAACAAAAGATCATAAGAACATTAGATAATTGTGAGGTGTCACTATTAATTTCTTTATTATTTACTTATTTTCTGTAACATTTTACCCAATCAAATACACCTATTGACTGTAGGCTTTCATCAAAGTTTTTAGAAATTGCTCAATTGTTGTAATTTCAAAAGGGTGTGTGTTTCCAATGTTATTATTCAGAAAGGAGACAACCACCAATGGAATTAAATGAATGATTTATTGAATTGACAGATACACATGCCTGTAAATGATTACGTTATTTGAATTTGGCCCATGGCCTTACCCATTGGAGCTCATTAGCCACCACTATGCTGGTAAAACTATGAATAAAATAATGAATTACATGAAAATGAATACCCCGGGCCACCTTCTCCCTAGACAAGGTAGGCTGCAAGGTGGAGGCAAGGGAGGAGCTAACAGCTAGCAAATGAATGAACGATAAGGGCCGAGATGAGAGAGGGTACAGTGTCTCTCAAAAGTATTCACCTCCCTTGGACTTTTCCACATTTTATTGTGTTACAACATGGAATCAAAATGGATTTAATTAGGAGTTTTTTCCACTGATCAACACAAAAAAGTCCATAATGTCAAAGTGAAAAATAAAATCTACACATTTTTCTAAATTAATTACAAATACAAAACAGAAAATAATTGATTACATAAGTATTCACCCCCTTTAGTCAATATTTGGTAGAGTCACCTTTGGCAGCAATTACAGCCATGAGTCTATTTGGATAAATCTCTATCAGCTTTGCACATCTGGACACTGCAATTTCTGCCCATTCTTCTTTGCAAAATTGCTCAAGCTCCGTCAAGTTGGATGGGGACCTTCGGTGAACAGCAATTTTCAACTCTTTCCACATATTCTCAATTGGATTGAGGTCCAGGCTTTGACTGGGTGACTCCAGGACATTGACTTTTTTGTTTTTAAGCGAATCCAGTGTGGCTTTGGCTGTATTTTTGGGATCATTGTCCTGCTGGAAGATGAATCTTCTCCCAAGTCCCAGGTCTCTTGCAGACTTCAGCAGGTTTTCCTCCAGGATTTCTCTGTACTTTGCTGCATCCATTTTGCCCTCTATCTTCACGAGCTTTCCAGGCCCTGACGCAGAGAAGCATCCCCACAGCATGATGCTGCCACCGCCATGCTACACGGTAGGGATGGTGTTCTCAGGATGATGTGCGGTGTTAGGCTTGCGCCAAACATAGCGCTTAGCATTGAGGCCAAACAGCTCTATTTTGGTCTCATCAGACCTTAGAATCTTCTTCCACTTGGTCTCAGAGTCTCCCACATGCCTTCTGGCAAACTCTAGCCAAGATTTGAAGTGAGTTTTTTTCAACAATGGCTTTCTTTTTGCCACTCTCCCATAAAGGCTAGTTTTGTGAAGCACCCGGGCTATTTTTGCCCGTATGCAGTGTCTCCCAGCTCAGCCGTGGAAGACTGTAACTCCTTTAGAATTGCCATAGGCCTCTTGGTGGCCTCCCTGACTAGTGCCCTTCTAGCCCAGATACTCAGTTTTGAGGATGGCCTGTTCTTGACAGATTCACAGTTGTGCCATATCCTCTCCATTTCTTAATAATGGACTTTACTGTGCTCCGGGAGACATTCAGTGCCTTGGAAATGTTCTGATATCCTACCCCTGATTGGTGCTTTTGAAGAACCTTATTCCGGATTTGCTTTGAATGTTCCTTCGTCTTCATGATGTAGTTTTTGTAAGGAAATGTGCTAACCAACTGTGGGACCTCCCAGAGACAGGTGTATTTAACCTGAAATCATGTGAAACACCTTAATTGCACACAAGTGGACTCCATTCAACTAATTATGTGACTTCTAAAGACAATTGGTTGCACAAGAGCTTATTTAGGTGTGTCATAGCAAAGGGGGTGAATACTTATGCAATCAATTATTTTCTGTTTTATATTTGTAATTAATTTCGAACAATTTGTAGATTTTATTTTTCACTTTAACATTTTGGACTTTTTTGTGTTGATCAGTGGCAAAAACTCCTAATTAAATCCATTTTGATTTCATGTTGTAACACAATAAAATGTGGAAAAGTTCAAGGGGGGTGAATACTTTTGAGAGCCACTGTATGTATATAATGGGAAAAGTATGATGAATGAAATATATTAATTAGATGAAAAGTAATGACAGTGGGTGGGACAAGTGGCCTCGGGCCACCTTCCCCCAAAAAAGGACAAGACCTTGTAGTGAACGACCCCTGATGGCTGAATAGGCACATTGTATATGTGCATAAAGACACTGACTATAAACCTGCTAGGGGGGATTCCCGATTAGCAAAAATAACAAATAATAATTACATCAAAAACCATTCTTACAGCCTCCTAAGCCAACACCAGAATTAAACCACCCGCCACGCAGGTAAGGAAAAAAAACCCTGATCACCCACAAGGTGATATGAGGAAACCTTCGGGAATCCATGGTCATGGGTTGCCCTTCCTCCAGGCCCCAAAAATAAAACCTCTTAAATTATCTTTTAGAATTAGCTAGGGCTGTCAATTAATCACAGTTAACTTCTACCGTTAATGTGCAAATTTCTTTGTAGATACGTTTTTTAACGCGCCTTAATCGTGCATTTGTCTTTATTATTTCTTGATGTTTACTTTTTTTAAACTTATGTTTGTATTAATACACCAGTTGCTCTTTGTTGGCTATAAATTGGGTTGCTGGTTTTCATTTTCTACATTTTCTTTTTCATCATCCATTTCGGTTTGGTAATTTCCACATTCATTGTAACTATTTTTGCTACGTAAATAATCAGTTATTTTTTTAGCCTCATTTTCAGCCTCTCAAAATGTTAAAACGGAAAACCCACCCTTCAACTCTCCAATTGTTTAAATGTAGTGTCAAGACGTAACACAGCAACACAGCTGTCATGTGGTTTCAAGATTTCTTTTTACCCAGCGCACAAGTGATCTAGTCTGCTAGCAGCACAATTGATCCTTATTTTTAAAGGCACAGTAGCATCTGCAAGACGGGCAGCTCTGGGTATTTCAGTTGGGCGGCAACAGCCACTTAGCCGGGCGGCCTGTCCAGCTGAAAAGGCCTGGGAAGAACCCTGAATTACCAATAATACATTGAACTAACATATCGGAATTGGTAACTTGATGAAAAAGGCAACCAATTTCAGTTCTGAACAAAAGACTATGACATGAATCAGAAATGGTACAACAAGATAAGTTTGAGTTTTGCGTATAGGACTTTGTCGATATTAAGCTCAAATGTATTATATTGTAGGGGAACAAACAAACAGGAGGCAGATGACCGCAGCAAGATCTCATTCAGATGTTTATTCATTCAACGTCAGGACACCACAACACAGCTCCGAGCTCCTCGCAGGCAGCTCCTAAATAGACATCCCATCAAGCCTTATTGGCTCACACACACAAGGGCACATTTAAATACACACTTAGCACAGATTGCTACAATATGCAGTAAAATAAACATGACATACTATTATTGTATTTATTTTTGTTTATTATTATTTCAACAACAATTTCAAAAAGTGGGCTCATCCGGGATTTGAACCCAGGACCTCTCGCATTTTAGACTTTGTATTCCCTAAGCGAGAATCATACCCCTAGACCAACGAGCCACTACACAGTTTTATTCCAGATGTGAGGATGTAAGTTTTGCAGGGGTGTATACGTGGCAGTTTACAGGATCAGATTACAATTTCAGTCAGCACAGTGATCAGGCATATGCAAGAAAGCATTCACTGTTTCAGCTCAAACTTCATTTGCCTGCATCCACACTGTAACATTCTCTAAATGTATGGGAAAGATTCTTGTGGATTTTCCTGATTAGCTTGTGCCTCTGAATTTATTAATGAAATGCTATAATGCAACATGAATATGATAATAAATAAATCCTGAGCAATGCTGGATCAGAAGTAATTGTAGAAAGTCATGCACTCAATTTGATGTCAAGATTTCACTGAAAATAAATATTTGCAAAAGAAATTCATGTTTAAAGTATCTTAATTTTAAAACAAAAGATCATAAGAACATTAGATAATTGTGAGGTGTCACTATTAATTTCTTTATTATTTACTTATTTTCTGTAACATTTTTACCCAATCAAATACACCTATTGACTGTAGGCTTTCATCAAAGTTTTTAGAAATTGCTCAATTGTTGTAATTTCAAAAGGGTGTGTGTTTCCAATGTTATTATTCAGAAAGGAGACAACCACCAATGGAATTAAATGAATGATTTATTGAATTGACAGATACACATGCCTGTAAATGATTACGTTATTTGAATTTGGCCCATGGCCTTACCCATTGGAGCTCATTAGCCACCACTATGCTGGTAAAACTATGAATAAAATAATGAATTACATGAAAATGAATACCCCGGGCCACCTTCTCCCTAGACAAGGTAGGCTGCAAGGTGGAGGCAAGGGAGGAGCTAACAGCTAGCAAATGAATGAACGATAAGGGCCGTAGATGAGAGAGGGTATATATATATATATATATATATATATATATATAATGGTAAAACTATGATGAACGAAATATATGAATTAGATGAAAAATAAAGACAGCGGGTGGGACAAGTGGCCTCAGGCCACCTTCCCCCAAAAAAGGACAAGACCTTTTTAATGAACAACCCTTGATGGCTGAATAGGCACATTGTATATGTGCATAAAGACACTGACTACAAACTGGCTTGGGGGGATTCCTGTTTAGAAAAAATAATAAATAATAATTAAATCAAAAGCAATTGTTACAGTCTCCTAAGCCTCCGCCAGAATTAAACCACACGCCAAGCGGGTAAGGAAAAAAAAACCCTGACCACCCACAAGGTGATATGAGGAAACCTTCGGGAATCCATGGTCATGGGTTGCCCTTCCTCCAGGCCCCAAAAATAAAACCTCTTAAATGATCTTTTACAAATTACTAGGGCTGTCAATTAATCGCAGTTAACTTCTGCCGTTAATGCGCTAATTTCTTTGGAGATACATTTTTTAACGCACGTTAATCGTGCATTTGTCTTTATTATTTCTTGATGTTTAGTTTTTTTAAACTTATGTTTGTATTAATAAACCAGGCTGAAATTACATACAAGTTGCTCTTTGTTGACTATACTGTAAATCAGGTTGCTGTTTTTCATTTTCTACATTTTCTTTTTCATCATCCATTTCGGTTTGGTAATTTCCACATTCATTGTAATTATTTTTACTACGTAAATAATCGATTATTTTTTTAGCAGTAACTTTTAGCCTCTTTTTTCACCCAAAGCGCAAGTGATCTAGTCTTCTAGCAGCGCAATCGATCCTTATTTTTAAAGGCGCAGTAGCATCTGCAAGACGGGCACCTCTGGATTTTTCAGTTGGGCAGCGACAGGCACTTAACTGGGCAGCCCATCTGGCTGAAAAGGCCTGGGAAGAACCCTGAATTACCAATAATACATTGAACTAACATATCGGAATTGGTAACTTGATGGAAAAGGCAACCAATTTCAGTTCTGATCAAAAGAATATGACACGAATCACAAATGGTACAACAAGTTTGAGTTTTATGTATTGTCTATATTAAGCTAAAATGTATTATATTGTAGGGGAACAAACAAACAGGAGGCAGATGACCGCAGCAAGATCTCATTCAGATGTTTATTCATTCAACGTCAGGACACCACAACACAGCCCCGAGCTGCTCGCAGGCATCTCCTAAATAGAGATCCCCCCTGAGCCCTATTGGCTCACACACACAAGGGCACATTTAAATACATACTTAGCACAGATCGCTACAATATGCAGTAAAATAAACACGAGATACTGTTAGTTTATTTATTTATTTATTTTGTTTATTATTATTTCAACAAAAATTTCAAAAAGTGGGCTTGTCCGGGATTTGAACCCGGGACCTCTCGCATTTTAGATTTTGCATTCCCTAAGCGAGAATCATACCCCTAGACCAACAAGCCACTACACAGCTTTAGTACAGATGTGAGGATGTACTTTTTACAGGGGTGTGTACGTGGCAGTTTAAACACCAGGATCAGATTACAATTTCAGTCAGCACAGTGATCAGGCTTATGCAAGAAGGCATTCACTGTTTCAGCTCAAACTTCATTTGCCTGCATCCACACTGTAACATTCTCTAAATGTATGGGAAGGATTCTTGTGGATTTTCCTGATTAGCTTGTGCCTCTGAATTTATTAATGAAATGCTATAATGCAACATGAATATGATAATAAATAAATCCTGAGCAATGCTGGATCAGAAGTAATTGTAGAAAGTCATGCACTCAATTTGATGTCAAGATTTCACTGAAAATAAATATTTGCAAATGAAATTCATGTTTAAAGTATCTTAATTTTAAAACAAAAGATCATAAGAACATTAGATAATTGTTAGGTGTCACTATTAGTTTCTTTATTATTTTCTTATTTTCTGTAACATGATTACCCAATCAAATACACCTATTGACACTGCTGTAGGCTTTCATCAAAGTTTTTTTTACATTTTTTAGAAATTGCTCAGTTGTTGTGTAATTTCAAAAGGGTGTGTGTTTTCAATGTTATTATTCAGAAAGGAGACAACCACCAATGGAATTAAATAAATGATTTATTGAATTGACAGATACACATGCCTGTAAATGATTACATTATTTGAATTTGGCCCATGGCCTTGCCCATTGGAGGATCCAAAAAAAACAAAAAAAAACACACACACAACCTTCTATGTTTGCAATAAATTCAAACGTTTTAATTTTTCAGTTATGCAATTACAGTATCTCCAGGCCATTTTAATAAAACTTTTTTAAAACTACAGTACTATTTTCTAACACAACAGTAGACGTTTTGTCATTTCCCATCTGTATGAAACATTTACTGTGGTTTATAAAAGTCACTTATTTTAGACTGCGTCAAGCCTTTTCAGGTTAAACAAATCGACCCATTCCATCAAGGTAAGCCATTTGTTTTTATTCATTACAATGTCTCCAATTGTCTTTCGATCAACAGTATATGCCTCACTTAGGCGAGAAAACATTTGCGATGTCTTGCTGACTTTCACATTATACAGATATAACATATTTTTTACATATAATTACCCATTTATACAGTTGGGATTTTACTGGAGCAATCTAGGTAAAGTACCTTGTTCAAGGGTACACAGCAGCAGTGTCCCCCACCTGGGATTGAACCCACAACCCTCCGGTCAAAAGTCCAGAGCCCTAACCACTACTCCACACTGCTGAATAATTATTTTTATTTTATATAACGCTATTCATGCGACACATCTCAAAGCGCTTTACAGTCCAAGAATAATAATACATAATCATAAATAATCACAGCAGGCTATCTACGTGAAAACAAAACACAAGTACTGTGCAAACTCATAAAAAGCCAGTTTCTTACATAGGACATAAATGTGCTAGGGTGCGCGGTGTAAGAATAGTTGAATTTCATGCGATATCGCTATATAGAGACCGTTACTGAGAATTATAGAGAACTTCAAAGTAATATTTAGAATTGCTTTTTACAAATTAAAAAAAAAATGTCATCAGACAACGGAGACATCATATTCGATTTGGTTATGAATACATTTTCAAGAAAACTTTCTCAGAAAAATTGGAGATTGTTAAAGGGAGGTTCATACCACAAACACCCGAACTGACACAAGAAAAGAAGAGACTCGCCACTTCCAACATTTACATTATGAAAGGTATCTGTGGCTTACCGGCAGCTGTCAATTAAAAAAAAATGATTCTGTTGGCATTTGTTCAGTACAGAAAAGCCGATATGGAACAGTACTGGCTACAGCAATCTAGGATGTCTATTGAAGTCAGCACAAAAACATGAGCATTCCCAAAGTCACTTGCAAGCCACTGTAAGTGTAACACTCAAAACGTTTGGACAAACCTGGATTTCAACTGGATGAGCAGAAGCGTAGGGATACAATCCATCATAACAAGCAAGTAAAAAAAATTTGTGAGGTTCTTAAATGCTTGATTGATTCTGTTGTTTACGTTGGCAATCGAACTGGCATTCAGAGGGCACAATGAAGTCACCAATGCCTGAAATAGAGGTAATTATGTGGAATTACTTTCTCTGATTTCTGACTACGACAGCAGTTAAGCAATCACTTGTCAATAGCCCCAGGTACCTATAACAAGATTCAGAACGAATAAAAGCAGAAGTACAGGAAGCCAAGTACGAAGCTGTAATGGATTAAGACAATGGAAACGCAGCTCAGCTGTCTTGTGTTTTCAGGTATGTGACTGACAGTGGCCCGAAAGAACGGTTGTTCTGTGAAAATATGTTACATTAACTAAAATAATAATAATAAAAATACTTTTGGACTTTTTTTTTAGATTCTATTGATTTTTTGGTATTACTATGCAGGACATCTGATATAAGATCGTTACCTTTATTAAAAATGTGCACTGATTTCATTTACCGATTTAATCACCTAGCCCATAAATTAACCGATCAAAATGTTTTACCAAGTGACATCCCTAATACATATTAAAGAAAACTGATAAGAAAATATAGTATAATTTGAAGTGCATTAAGGGTAGTAATGAACTTGACTCAATTTTGATTTAGCAGTTGGTTCAAACAATTTAACAGCAAGTGCTGAGATTTTTCTGTATAAATAAATATAAAACTATAAAGAAAGGGCAACAATATTAATCATGAACAACATTTTTTTTATGCTGGGTTGTTTTTTTGGATAATGATAATAATAATAATAATAATAATAATAATAATAATAATAATAATAATAATAATAATAATAATAATAATAATAATACAATAAAAATGTCACTTATATAGCTCTCTTCAAGCAAGCATTCCAGGGCTCTTTACAAAAGAAATATAAAAAAGCATGTGTAATATATAATCCAGCTACAAATAAAATGACCCAAACAAATATGTTTTCAAACAGGATTTAAAATATTACATTGTGCTAGCATTCCTAATATGAATTGGGAGCAAGTTCTGAAGACGAGGGGCATTATAACTAAATGCTCTGGCTCCGACAGAGTTCGAACACATTTTAGGGACTGTCAGAAGATTGGCATTTTCCGATCTAAGGGACATAAAGGGTCAGCAGATCTTGATGATAAGAAGGTCCAAGACCATGCAAGGCCTTATAGGTAATAAGAAGAACTTCAAACTAATAATAATAGCATCAGTAATAAAACAAACAAATGAGATGGATGCAGTAATTATATCAATTAAATATGTGATTAAAACCAAGATTAACTAAGATAAAAAAAGTTAATCGTGAGATTAATCACAATTCATTTTTGTAATCGCTTGACAGCCCTACAATTACCACATGTTTTTTGCGCAGTTAATGTGTCATTGACATATTCGGATACACAGTTCAGAAGCTCTTGAGGTCTATCTCCCTGATGCCTTGATTAAATGTGAAGAATGTTCTGAAAGCTGCCAAAGTAGCCGCTCCGAATCTGAAGGAATGTCCAGGGTAGTTGCCGGAAGGAAATCCATCGCGGAGTATATCCAGAGAAGAGATAAGTGATATAATTAATGAGTCCCGTCCTGGAGACCATTGTTCCCTCCGGAGTAAAGAAAAGGGGATTGCATGGACTGCAGTAGGACGCATTGATAGGTACAAATAATATGATTAGTACAATATAAATAAACATGATCCTCCTTTCTTTCCCAATCAGTGTTTTTTTTTAAATAATGCTTTAAAAATGTAAGAAATACATGACCTGAGATTGAAGTTTGAGGTCTCCAATGCGGAGGTCTGAGGATGGATCAAGGGACTCGAAGAGAGACAAATTACCGTAAAAATTGTTGTATATGTTGCACTGGTGTAAAGGTCGCTCCCCGCTTTTTGAGACTTGTAGGAAAATACCTTTTTTGTGTTTTAAAATACTTTTTTTACAGTTGTTTTTTTCCTACATGCTCAACACCGATAAATAAAGATATACAGGTTTAGTTTCAAAATAACCCTTGTTTGGAACATTTTATTCCATTCATCATTTTACAGTTTTTTTGTTTTTAGTTAAACTGCTAGAAACTAATTTTTTCTAAATTTATAGAATTTATAAAGTAATAGTTAACCCTTTGCAGTCCATTTATTCAGTGCCTGTCAGGCGCGTCTGGTCCAATTTATTTTCACACAAGCTGTTTTTTTACATGTGCTGTTTAAAAGTAATTTTATTCACAGTAAAACAGGTTTAAAAGGCACTGCATATCACCCGGACACTCAGTACTGCATCTCCAGCCCTGCCTCACTCCTTGTTCGCTGTATTTATCACATGTCTCTTCATAGTAGTGCATACTGATAAATCATCTCCTGATCACTTGATTTATCACCAAACTCCTCAATATTGCTACCCAAGTCATTATTTTATTACTATAACATCTCAGAAAGCTTGGCAAATGTCAATGATATTCTTTGAGCGCTGGATGCAGAAGCAGCTATCTTGTTTGTTTATGTCCGTGTTATGTCTGTGGTGAAGGGACCTGGTCTGACATAGGAACGCAAAGGGGTAACAGAGCGTAAAATCAAGTTATACATCACATCTGTATTAACCTATTTTATTTTAGCTTGTCAAGTCTCCAAACAAGTTCAAGAACTTATCTTCTTTGCTTTACTGAACATTTCTTTCCAAAATCCATTCTTGGACAATAGTTCCAGCTGCATTGGCTTTTACAAATTTGCTGGATTAATTCAAATTTAAAAGAGTGTTAAACAATGTTGCTTGCATCAATAAAAATGAAAAAAACAATAAACTAAACAGTGCACTATCTAATAACCAGTAAACAAAACAATTTAGTGTTGCATACAGTGCAGTACAACTGCATTACATCTCCAGCTTACAAATACATTCTTTTTTTTTTTGTTAGTCAGAACCATAACCATACACATACTTTACAAGTGTATCACTGCATTGCACTGACATGTAGAACAATTTAAAGTATGTATTAAAGTAATTCAAAGTACTCCATTCAAACAAAACGTTTTCTAAATCGGGCCATAAACACTTTCCGCCTCTATCAGCTCATTTTTCTTTTGCCATTTTAAGTTTGTCTTTGTTTCGCCTCCATTCACGTACTGTTTTTACAGTATTGCGATTGCCATGCAAATTCAACAACGCGCAATTTCAAACCTGTTTAGCATTTTTGTTTTTTGTGTGACTGTCCTACTTTATCCTGTCTCAAAGTCACCTGTATTATTATAGTATTGCAGTTACAACGAATGGAAGACTTGATAAGTTTACTTGACTTTCTAACCAATAGATGTTTGCTACGGATCCCAGGGGCGGGTTCAGTCTAAATCTTGACAGATCAATGGCTCGGGAGGGTGTGAATAAGGAAATTCATAGAGACTGACAGCTATTGTGTCAACAGTGAAGCTGTTTAGGTTTTATATTCTGAAGATTGATAACTTTAACCACTATTACTATGAGAGTAACAAATTAAACATTTTGGTTTTGTGTTTCTACCTAGCAACATGACCTGAATGCCGTCGATCCTGAAACAATAATTGTGTTGTTGACAGTTAAGTTTGTGTGAGCCATAACCGTGGCTGTAGTAATCCCATTGTGGCACTGGTACAGTAGTTTAATATTACACACAGCGGTACATACATCACACCGGTGTATTAGTCGCTCCTCTCTTTTAAGGGCCCCGCAAAAATACCTAGAAAATGGACTTATACAACATTTTTTACGGTACATTGTTTTCAGTATGCAACCTGACAAAGTATGATTGAGTAGTGACTCTGATAAGTTGCCATCCTGTATTATAGGATGCTTTGGAAAACAAATTAGCGGTTAGGTTGGACGCTGATTCACAAATGTTTGTCTCTGAATTAGGCGTTTGATCCGTACACGATGAGGTCCTTGAACATTGGGCATGAAACCGGTAGAGGGAGAGTACAGCAGGTACAGGCCACCAAGCGAGCCCCAATTGGGGAGGCTGTTAATTATTGTCACAGTAGGTGTACAAGCTTCAAAGGGAATTGAATATGAGGGCTGCTCCTACATCCGTAAGCATACTACAAAATATGCCTTGCCTTGAGGAATAATGCAAAATATGCCTTGCGTTGAGGAACCTTGCCTTGAGGAATAATGCAACTGGTGAATTTGAATGTCCCAGAAGCGAAGAGTTGCCATTTTGAAATGGTTTGTTGATCTTGAAGATTGGTGAGTGAGTGATGGATAGGTTCCAGTTTATCAGGATAGAAACATTAAGATGAACGGTTGTTGTTTCGAGAAAGCAGGCATAATAGTAGGCAAAGCAGCTGTGTAAATAAACACGTAGCATAAGTCTTAACTGATTTACCACAGGGTACAGAAAGATTTTTTGACCCAGTCTCATCATCCAGAATTTTTTTTTTTAATCCAGTCTTGTAATATATTTTCAATTCCCTACTGGTAAGTTATACCATATTATTTCAGAAAGGAATTTAAGTGAATCCAGGTCGATCCCGAAAAATTCAAAACAAGTGGTGTTTTCACTGTATACAGCACGATGAGACCAGATATGAATGTCCTGCCTTGAGAAATAATGCAAATGACGAAATTGAAATGTCCTGGGAGCGAAGAAGTTACCGTTTTGAATTGTTTGTTGATCTGGAAGAATTGAGTGTGTGTGGATAAGTTACATTTTATCAGGGTAGAGGCAATAAGAACGGACGGTGGACATTTAGAGAAGCAGGCGTCTGGAATGAGAATGCGCGTCTCTTTTCTGGACGGTATTGTTTGACGTTAACTTTGCTGTTCTGATAATATTACATCTGATCTGAGGAGAGGGAGAGTGCGGGGATAGGCAACCAAAGAAATGAATGAATGATAAGGGCCGTAGATGAAAGAAGGTATGTATAAATGGTTTGATGATTACGTATTTGATAAAGGGGCAGATTCGCCTTTCAGAAATACAAGCAAGTTTAAAAATTAAAAATAACAAAAAAATAAGATTTGATTACTATTGAGTACTTTATTCCATATTTTATATTATCTTATAAAAATGGACAACTGAGTAGCCAGTTTTCAAAAAAAAAGTTTCAAACGTCTTTTGATATCAAAGTAATCACTGATTTGATGCCCTGATATCTTTGTACAGCCCTTTTGATACACCTGTCTTTGCAGTTCAATTTCCCATAGATTTTATTTTTTTGCCAGCAGTTTATTGTATACCACAAACTTGTGGATAAGTGTAAACGGCTTGCAGACATATATGCTACCTGTGGCACTGTGGAAAAAGGATAGATTAAATCCCCAAAGTAACCAGGTCAGTGATATTTTAAAACTAATAAAAAGTGACATTGGACATCACAGAACATGATTGTCTGCCAGCCTGCCTGGTAATCCTACTTTATGTGATGCTTTTCAAAAAGAGAACATTCTTGTCTTGTCTCTTTGCATTGTGTCTAGGGGGGGTGAACTGCCAGTTTGGGGATGAAGGGACTCTCTTTGTTGTTGACATGCTGTCCACTCCTGTCATCTCCAGCTGGATGCTACCCAGCAGGTCCTGGGGCCAGCACTCTGCAATTGTGGCCCCACTTGTACTCCATTTTTTACTATTTCTGTAAGTCTAGTGTTATTAACCTGACAGGATCCCTTTTCTCTGACTGTTTGCATTTACCCTTTATTATTTTAAATGATAAAGAGAGCAAGAATATAGAAGCAGAGGTGACAGAGTTGACCCTATGTTTGTATCAGGAAGGTTACATTATTATTATTATTATTATTATTATTATTATTATTATTATTATTATTATTATTATTATTATTATGTCATATTGGTGTTATTAATAATAATAGTAATAATAACTTTGCAGTAGATTTCCAATAATAGTACAAATTAATAAACTTCATATAGCTACCCTGTTACATTATTTATTACTTACTAAGCACACATTTCTATACCTAAAGAATAACATTATTAATTACATGTTATTAATGTAATGTTCCTACATTTGGAAGTGTAATAATAATAAAAGAAAACAAATCTTTACTCTAGCTAGGGAACCTACAGTACATGGTGTTTGACATGAACTATGATATATGGTAGCTTGTTTCATCGTCTTTGCTGTAGGTTTCAGACCTTTTTTTTTAAACATGACACAGTTCTTATTTGCCTGCTTTCTAGGAAGTCTGTTACTTCTTTACTTCCTAGGTTACTGGCAGATGAGATGGTCCTGAATGACTGGATAATTGCACTTTCCAGTTGAAATGTCCAATGAAGTGCAAGACAATATGAAAGAAAGGCATTAACTTACGGAAGTTCTTAATAACATGTTTTAAAATTGAAATACATATTTGGTAGAAATGTGTTTCTTTCAAAACTGCACATTTGGGAAGCTATATAGTGAATGGTTATGCATGTTGGGGGATATTTATGGAATTATTTTGCTATCTACAATCACTTTAAGTAAGAATGATTTACAATTTAAATTGATTTGGCTTTCTGCCCTACAGTAGTTCTGTCAGGTAAAATGTGCCCCTGTTGTACACACCATAGTGGAAGCTTTATGAAGAAGAATTCTGAACCTAATGGAATTTGTGATAGAGCTGCACAGGCTTTTTAGTGGTCGACCTGCAAACAGGCTCGAGCCTTAACCTGCAAAGTTTGATACGTTTTGAGCCCAATGAAAGTTTATAGGGATGTGAGGTTAAGTTAATAACACCTAAACCCCTCATTCTCACTGCAGTGTTTTATACTATATGGGGTTGGATCATTTATAAATTGATTCCAGCACCTCTGACCCCATACTGATTACTTTTCTTACTGTAACCACATACAATGGACCAATATCACTTCTCGTCTCAATATCATAGGCAAACAGGAGAATTTAAGTAAGACTACTTAAATAAAAATCTATCGATTTAACCCACCAAGTCACTTATTTAAGGAATGATAATAAAAAATAAATTATTTTAGACACCTTACTTATCTATAATCTAGTTTGGTAATTCTCACAGAATGGCGATAATGTATAACGTAGATTAGCCTACACACATGCAAGAAATAAAGCAAATGCATTACCAGCATTGTCCACATTATCAGTCGTCCTTCATTCAGCCTATATATCTTCATAAGCAGCACAGATGTAATCCATTCAACATGAGTCTTTTTTATTTATTATAATGGCAGTGCCAGAAATCAAAGTTACAAATGTGCCTATTGTGTTGGAAAGCCTAATTATTTTCTAGTATTTACCCACCATAACGTTAGGGTACTTACTGTAACCCTGGTTCCCTGAAAGAGAAGACCACCACCAATGACATTACGTATGGGATATGCCTGCCTATTGGGTAGGTATCGCTGAGTTCTCTATACCAGAGCTGCCGATATGCCCCTTCCTGGGATGATGCATTCGGTCCCGCCCACCGAGGGGATAAAACTTCCATCGAACCCGTGAGGGCGACCGATGTGACCTCGTGGTTGGTGGTCGTCTTCTCTTTCAGGGAACCAGTGTTACGGTAAGTAACCTAACGTTCCCTTTCAATTCGATGATGACCACCAATGACATTACGTTTGGGATAATGTATACCAGAGCCGTCGCGAGGGAGAAGGAACGGCAGCATATGAGTGATGCCCAGAAGTTAGCGATGTGAACTTACACCCTCAAGCACCCTTGTGCCTAAAGAAGGCAGGACAGGGTCTACTACATTAAGGCGGTAGAACCTGGAGAAAGTATGTGGCTTAGCCTAGCTAGCCGCAGTACAAATATCAGACATCGAGGCACCTCTGAATAGAGCCCAAGATGTAGCCAACCCTCTAGTGGACTGTGCGGCTACCCTACCAGGTGGGGGCAAGTCAGCACCATTATACGCAGTTCGGAATGTATCTACAATCCAATGTGACAGACGCTGCTTAGAGAGGGGCTGTCCTAGGGTCCATGTCCCGTGACAGACGAAGAGCTGTTCATATTGACGCAGAGCTCTTGACAATGTCGACCCAGGGAACTTCTTTGACCTGAAAAAAGAAACAAGGACCAGGGGTCACAAATGGAGATTAGATAAAGGGGCATTCAGAACAGAAAATAGGAGGCACTTTTTTACACAGAGAATTGTGAGGGTCTGGAACCAACTCCCCAGTAATGTTGTTGAAGCTGACACCCTGGGATTCTTCAAGAAGCTGCTTGATGAGATCCTGGGATCAATAAGCTACTAACAACCAAACGAGCAAGATGGGCTGAATGACCTCCTCTCGTTTGTAAACTTTCTTATGTTCTTCTTATGTTCTTATGTCTAATACTCGTACCATCTCAATGCCCGCACTGGGCAGAGGAAAATCAATCTCTCATCCTCTGTTGAAGCAAATGGACGTGGATGGAAGGACTCTAGTTCCACAGACTGATTAACATGGAAGGCTGTGATCACCTTGGGGAGGAAAGCTGGGTTGGTGCGCAGAGACACCTTGCTGCAATCCTCCCAAATACGCATGCAGGAGCTGTGCACAGACAGAGCCTGCAGCTCACTGACCCGCTTAGCGGAGGTGATAGCCACGAGGAAGGCTGTCTTTATAGACAGGTACTTCAACTCTATGGAGTATATGGGCTCAAACGGGGCCTTCGTGAGAGCCTTCAGTACAATATTAAGGCTCCATTCAGGGAGAACAGTCCTCCTGGGAGGGCGTAATCGCCAAGCACCTTTAAGAAACCAGGTAGCCAAAAAATGTGCACCCGCAGACATTGAATCTACGGGGGCATGGCAAGCAGAGATAGCCGCTAAATACACCTTCAAAGTGGAAGGTGACCTACCAGCATCAAGCAATCCTTGCAGAAACTGTAAGATGACTGGCATGGGGCAAGATATAGGGTCATTGCTTCTAGCCAGACACCAAGCCTGGAAATACCTCCACTTATAGGTGTACAAGGACCTAGTGGAGTCTCCCCTAGCGCTCTGCAACATACCCACAACCGCATCTGATAGACCTAGGGCTAACCAGCGGTCCCTTTCAGGGACCAGACCCATAGCCGGAACCTGCCCGGTTCCGGGTGCCAAAGAGAGCCTTTCGTCTGACTGAGGAGATCCATGTGCAGTGGAATCTCCTAGGGCTGGCCATGCAACAGCTGGCACAGGGTTGAAAACCAGATTTTCTTGGGCCACTTGGGGGCCACTAGGAGAACTGATGCTTCCTCTAACTGGACCTTTTCGAGAAAGGCCGGGAGCAGCGGTATAGGTGGGAAAGCATACAAAAACACTTTGGGCCATTCATGCGTTAGGGCGTCTACGGCGAGTGGACCACCTAAGTGGTGGAGGGAGTACCATAAAGGGCAATGCGTCATCTCTGCCGAGGCGAAGAGATCGACCTGCGCCTTCCCTGAACCGTTCCCAAATGTGCTCCACTATCTGAAGGTGGAGTCGCCACTCTGATGGATGCATTCCTGGAGAGGAGGTCCGCTGCCCAGTTCACCACTCCGGGAATGTGCGTCGCCCGTAGGGACAGTAAGTTCCTCTGAGCCCATGTCAATAGCCTGAAGGCCATGCGATGCAACCACGGAGACCGTAGGCCAGCCTGGTGGTTGTCCAGATCAACACATGTGTACTGCACAGCACTGGGAGAAAATGGTGGAGAGCAAGGGATACCGCTTGCAACTCCAGCATGTTTATGTGCAGGGATGTCCAGCATTCCAGCCAGGATCCGCATACCCTGCCTTCCCAGACCGCCCCCCAACCCAAGTTGGAGGCGTCTGTCATCACCACTTGGCAGTTCAACACTACTCCCATTCGCACACCTTCGTGCCAGGGAGAGGTCATCGTTGTCCTCCACCAGCGTATGTCTGCTCAGCACGCATGAGACACAGTCAGCCGACGGTGTATGTCATGTTTGTTGTTGAGGTTGAACATATGGAGCCACGCTTGTAGCGGGCGCATGCAAAGCAGACCCAGCTGAATGACCAATATGGCTGCGGCCATCAGACCCAATAGTTTCTGGCACAATAGGAGGGTGACCTGTGATCCCTGTTGAAACAGGGAGAGGCAACCTTAGATAGCTGCAACTCGTCTGACAGGTATGCGCGCATCGTACTGGAGTACAGCCGGAGCCCCAAGTACGTTGTGCACTGCACCGGTGTAAGCCGACTCTTTGCATCGTTGATGGTGAGGCCCAGCCTCGCCAGATGCTCTGTCACGACTGCCGTGTGGGCCACTGCTCCCTCTCGTGACTGGGAACAGATCAACCAGTCATAAAGGTAGTTTATCACTCTGATCCCCTGCAGCCTCAGGGGAGCCAGGATAGTTTCCACGCACTTTGAAAATGTACGAGGAGCTAGAGAGAGACTGAATGGCAGCACAGCAAACTCGTAAATACTGGATAATGTGACAGTGCATCAGGAACTCTGGCTTGTGCCACAGCTGCCATGGTGGGAGGTCCTCCTCCCAACCCTGTTTTGCAGCCAGCAGCTCCCTCTTCTGGGGCTCTGGACACAGATGTTATGACAGCGAAATTGCTGCGGGGGGAGGTGGTCTCCTGACTTCTCCCCCCTTCTTCATGGCCGGCAGCTCCCCTCCGTGGGGCTCCGACCATAATTTCTCCTGCCGCGAAAGTGCGGCTGGGGGAGCTCTCCTTCATGGGGCTCCAGCCAAAGTATTTCCTGCCGCATGGCAGGACTGGTGGCGACCCCAGGCAAAGCAGGACCATCGGGAGGCGACGGCAGCAGCAGCAGACCCTCGGGAGGTGACGGCAACAGCAGCGGACCCTCGGGAGCCGGCGGCAGAAGCAGCAGCGGATCCTCAGGAGGCGAAGGCAGCAGCAGCGGACCCTCGGGAGGCGACGGCAACAGCAGCGGACCCTCAGGAGGCGGCGGCAGAAGCAGCAGCGGATCCTCAGGAGGCGACGGCAGCAGCAGCAGACCCTCGGGAGGCGACGGCAGCAGCAGCGGACCCTCGGGAGGTGACGGCAGCAGCAGCGGACCCTCAGGAGGCGACGGCAGCAGCAGCAGTGGACCCTCGGGAGGCGACGGCAGCAGCAGCGGACCCTCAGGAGGTGAACTCGGGAGGGGAGCTGCTGGACATGGAGGCGGCAGCGGGAGCTCCACTTCTCCCTCGTACCCTGTAACTGGTGGCTTTCCAGGCGATGCAGAGCAACAGGCAGCCCCAGGCGATGCAGAGCCACAGGCAGCCCCAGGCGATGCGGAGCCACAGACCGCCCCAGGCGATGCGGAGCAACAAGCAGCCCCAGGAGATGCGGAGCCACAGGCAGCCCCAGGCGATGTGGAGCCACAGGCAGCCCCAGGCCATGCGGAGCAACAGGCAGCCCCAGGCCATGCGGAGCAACAGGCAGCCCCAGGTGATACAAGGCAGGCATCCTTGGGCGGTGCGAAGGCAGGGCAGGAGCAGTCCTTCCCATGACGGTGGAGGTGGAACCAGCAGGCATTCACCCTCTGCTGGTGGAGCTGGGAGGGGCAAGCAGTCCTCCTGCGGCGGCTGAGGCGGAACCAGTAGGCATTCACCCTCTGCTGGTGGAGCTGGGAGCGGCAAGCTGTTCTCCCACGGTGGTGGAGACAGAGGCAGCTCCTGCTGCTCTGCTCCAAGTGGTGGTGGAGACAGAGGCAGCTCCTGCTGCTCTGCTCCTGGAGGCCTAGGTTCTGGACCTATTGGCTCCCCTCTTCTGGGCGCTGGATGCACGGGCTCCCCCCTTCTGGGCGCTGGACGTTCAGGCGCCTCCCACTCAGGCGTAGGACGTTCGGGCTCCTCCCGGTACTGGGAGGGGCAGATAGCCACGGTGTGGCCATACTCTCCACAGCCGGGGCACAATTCCGCCGCGAGGCGCCTTGCAACTGCCTCCCAGCCATCGTCCCATACCTTCCCTTTCCCCTCTCCCGCTGGCTCTGGATACCTCGGTGGGGCTTCTTCCTCGGGAGACGGCAGCGATGGCTCCTCCCCTTTGGGGGCTGGAGACGGCAGTGGTGGCTCCTCTCCTTCGGGCGCTGGAGACGGCAGCGGGACTTCTCCCTTTTTCCCTGGAGATGGCGGGACCCCTCCCATGTCGGCAGCCAGGTAATTGAGCACCATAGCTGCGATGTCTGGGAGGGACGCTGGGTGGTGTTGCTGTTCCCAGGTCTCCCAACGCTCCCCATCTCGGGCCCACAGGAAGTTGATCACTGCAGGGAGGGCTTCCTCATAATCCCTCCCCGGCTCCACCAGCCAGTCCCAGACTCCCTCAGAGGAGAGTGCACTCGTCCTCTTTGGAGGATGCAGGTCCTCCCTCACACTTGCTGGATGCTCTGGCTCCTCCTTCTCCTGCCATGGAGGGGGTTGGTCGGGTGCTATGTGTCCAACCTCGCCAATAGCGAAGCACCACTCCTCACCTTTCAAGCAGGTGAGGCAGGCGTCCAGCGTGGTCGAGATGCAGTGGGACCTGCGACCGGCCCCACTCTGCTGTTGCTGTTGCTGCTGCTTCCTCCGCCCGCTTCTTCCCATCTTATTCCTTATTTTATTTATTATATTATTTTTTTTCCAAAACAAACAAATTATTTTCTTTTCTTTCCTTTTTTTTCCTTCCTTCCCTTTTTCTTCACAACAACTTTTTTTTTTCCCTTTTTCTTCCCAGAACAACTCACTCTTTTTTTCCTCTCTTTTTTTCTCTCCCCCACACACAGCTCTCCGGTCTGACTCCTGGAGGCGCTGTAGTCCCACTTCCGGACACCAAATGTGGCAGGATGGCTTGCAGTGGTGAGATGTGGTGACGTCACAGACCAGAAAAACAGACACACAGCAGCTGCGGGTTAAAACCGAGACGCGAAAGCGCTCGGTTACTTTATTAAATAATAATGAAAATAAAAGAGTTAAAAAAAGCACACACAAAACAAACGGGCACAAGGGCCAAACAAAACAGTAAACAAACACAAACGTGACGAAACGGACAAACAAGTATCGTGCTGAACGAATAGCAATTGTTATGTTTAGCTTCTCCTCTCTATCTCCCCGTACCTCCTCTCTGTACACCCAACCCCGACTGAGTGACAATGTGCATCTTTTATGCAGTTGTACCGAGACTCGATTGCTAATCAATCATTCAATTAGAATCTCAGTACAACTGCACATGGATTAATTACGTGTCCTTCCCCGTGCTCACATAGTATTACATTTTGTCAGCACGTGAAGTGATGTGCAACCCTCGTGGCTAAATACAAATATACATTTTATCACTCGTTACACAGACCCATTTATATCCCGTGTACCAATGACTATACACCAACATTTAACACACTACATGCAACATATAAACAAACAATACGCACAAGGCGGGGTCACACTGCCACATAGCTCTATAGATCCTATCGTTTTAATAAATAATGAAATAAACAAAAAAATATAGTTGTGCTGAGTTATAATAAAAGGTGGAGAAAAACTACTATGCCACTACATATAGGACACAGCTTTTTTTGTCAAATAAAGGGTATTGTCGCTGCTACTGTGTTACAATTGTTGAAATTCAATGTTCCTGAACAGATCGAAACAGACCTGAACAGATCGAAACAGTAAAAAACAAATAACAACAAAAAATATATAAACCAGCTCTCTCCTCAATGTTAACACCTAAGACTTTCTTTTGAGAGACAGCGAGATTATTTTGGCTATTTTGTTCTATCCAGGACATAAAGCATAGTGTGGTGTCCCATACCAGCAGTCCAACACAGAGGAGAGGTATGGACTATATTTTTGTACTTCATACAGGGCACAAGTCTGAGTTGATATCCTGTCTTGCAGTATTATGTGTAATTTGTGTGATTCATTTTTGTAAGCCACTGGAACAGCCTTTATAGGCTTTCCTCTAACTGTCCCAATCATCAATGCCCCATTATACCAATGGCTATCTGTTCAGCCATCTGATATTTTGGAGGTTGCAATTCAACATCACTTTTCATATATTACAGGCAATTATCTGAATAGCTGTTGTATAATATTATGGATGGATTGTCATGTAAATGTCCATTTTATCCATGTATGGCTGTTAAACACCATTGTAATTCCGTTTTATTTACTGATGTTTCTAATTGATCTGTGGGTCCCTATGATGTTGGAATTCCACGCCCCTGTGCATATTTTATGTTTTGTATTATTTTGTATGGTATTTGTTGTATTATGATTTAAAATGTATTGCTTAGTGTGTACAAACATGATGTGTATTATTGTTGTTTTACAGCATGGCTGGAGTTAACCATCCAGTTAAACCTGTGCAGTTTATAACTAAACTGGAGATGGTCACATGTATAAAAACCCACAGCTATGGCTGAACGGGGTAGTGTGTTAGAGGAAGAACGAGAGACGTGAGTCATGAGGTAAAGAAATATAACTATTGTTACCCATGCTGGTTTTACACCAGCATGCTACATGTTTAGATTTGTGTTCTGTTTGTTTTGGCCATCATGCCATTTTCTTTACAAAGGGTTTTGTTTTGTATAAATATTTTATTTCTTATTAAAACACGCATCAGAGCTTCATACCTCCCAGTACTGTGTGTGTGTCTGTATTTCCTGGTCTGACGTCACCCATAAGCCATCCTTGCCAGTCCCTTTTTGTATATTAGCGCCTGCACTATTGAGATGTACAGCACCTGTAGTACGAGGCCTGGTTGGCACAAAGTACTGTAAATGCATACATAAACAGTCAGGGTGGCAAGATGATGAGCTAATAATGCCAAAAGCCATTAATAGTGCCAGTGCTGTTACCTGGTGCTCACTCAGCTGTTCCCACAAAGCTGGTTTTAAAAGCTTGTGGTGCCAGCATGCTTTTCAGTGCCAAATTTCTTATGCCAAGCAGAAATTAGACCGGCCTCCCTATAGACCCCTCTCATTAGGATTTCCCGTTGCTGTTGACGTGTGTTGGTGCTTGAAACAAAGGACGTTTTAGTCATTTGGACATTTTTGTCATTCCGTCTGAGGGACTATCTTTAGCAGATGCTGAGATCCATTCCCTTCTCTTTTATTGAGCGCCAGTATCATTAAAGTGTCATTGAGAAGTGACACCACTTAATTTTAGCAGCTTTCAATTCTCCTTTGCAGCAAGAGGAGCTTTAAATGGAGAGGAGTTCAATTTACAGGGAGAAGGATATTTTTACACCACACTCAGCATTTTATCAAACAAAGCAGCCACATGGGGAATAGGGACAATAGATTATAAAACCAAACTCACTTCTGATGCCAGTAAATGGGTATTTAATCTTCCTACTGCAGGCATCCTTTCTCTAGAGCTTGTAATGAATATACTGCTGGGAACATTAACAGAGCCATCACAATTTCCTTTCCAGCCCTAAAATATCTTAGGGTTTTGATATTGGGGTGTGATCAAAATCCTCTGGTGACCCGCACTGAAACATTGTAACATATAAAAAAAGCTTTGGTGGAATAGGTCTTTCCTATTAATTGCCTGGCTCCTCTAGTGTATCTGTAATTTGACCCTAGAGGAGGTACAGTAGTGGTAAATGTAGCAGACCCTGTTCTGCCTGCCTGTTACATATGCTGTATTCATGGCGATGCTGATACACCACAAGGACAACCAAGTGTTGATTGAAGACAGTTTTTTGCCTGTACAAATAGCAAAACATATATATTGCTGCTGCTGGCCTGTCCAAGGCACTCTTTTTCCCTTATCTGTGGATACAGGGTATTTAGGGATTCTTTTTTTGTTCTTAATAATATTTAATAATATAATATTTTGCATTTTAGAAAGGTATAATACTGCATACTTTTGGTGGCTATAGGTACTGATACAGGCCCTACAGTCAAGTCATGTCAGGTGGACCTGAAAAGGGTAGAATTTTCACAGTCTGCAAAGGGTTAAGGGGAAATTTTGGTAAAACTCACAAAGATGTAAAGTTTATATCCTCCCCCACTGAATTTCACACATTTCTTTATAGAGGCTCTTAGTTATAACACACATACACCATATATCTAGTCAGAATACAACACATTACCAATGTAATTTACATTCACTTAAAGAACTGATTTTGTCATATGACAATTTAATATGAAGTTTTAAACTAAGGAAAGGTAACAGAAGATAGCAGTGCAAAATCATTACTACTGGTGCCATTAAATACGCTACACTTGATATGGGAATGCCCTGCTCTAATCTAACTTAAAACCTTTTTATTAACGATCTAGCTAGTCTTCTTGTTGAACTACTTCACTCTTTTTCCATGGCTTGCTGGGTGATATTGCAAATGAGCCGATTAACTGGCTTTACTACTCACCCTACCCTGGTCCTAACTCTAGTGGAAGTTTTGGCGAGGGACACTCGCTCGGAGTATTCACTTTGTTCCGGCAACTCAAGAACAGACCTAACCCCTTCCAAATAAACAGAACTGTCTTTCACGTCAAATCTTCTCTTGATCACAGAAAGATCATCCTGGGCTGGACTGTCCTCGCTGTTCTTTGTCCGCTGTCTGTATCTGTTGCTCACGTGGGGAGGGTATCTGCTCAATACAATCCACAGTTCTGTCCATGATACTCACCTCTTGCACGTTCTCGAGAGCTCTCCATTCCCAAAACCCGTGGACAGATCACTCTGCTCTTCACTATCTTCCTCGACTTCCACCGGTAGAAATTTTGCTGACATCAACAGATAGAGATTAACTATTTTCTTCTGTCCAGTCTTGGTGTGGGTTTTTAAAATTTTTTTTATTGCTCAAATGTTTTTTTATTGGGGGGAAAAACAAGAATACAAACATTGTGACATCAGGAACAATTCCCCAAATTTTATATTTTTACCCCCCTCGTATGTTAGCAGCCCCTCACCCCCCCTCCCAAATCCCCCAAGAAGGACCTAACAGGGCTTGAATTTCAGCACGGGGTTGCGGGAATCGCGCAAGATGGAGGTAGAAAAAGAAAGAAGTACCTGGCAAATTAAATTGTACTTGTAAATCTTGGAATGTGGGAAGATATCTATCTTTACAAATATCAGCAAGAGTATGTATTCCCTTATCTCTCCATTGTGGAAATGAAAAGGGACGACCGCCTGACAGGAGTGCAAAATTGTGAAAAATAGGTGAACGAGAGTACCAGTTTGATTGAGGTTTGGTATGTTTTTCTACCAAATGCCAAATTGAAATTAAATAAGAGATTAATGGGCCAAAACGTAGTTTACATTGCTTGAGAGGAACGCCAGAATAAACCAGGTCCTGAAGTCTGTGTAGAGATACTAGATTTTCCTCTAATGGTCACCATGAGACAGGAGTAATGGGATCAAGACAGAGTAACATAGTATTTAAAGTTAGGTAAGAACAAGCCCCCAGTGGATTTCTCACACTGCGGTGTAGAGCGTTTGAGATTTGGCTGTTTTCTCCTCCAAATAAATGTAGAGTGCAGTTTGACCCAGTTACCAGCAGGGGGAGAGAGTGGAAGCATAGAGCTAAAAAATTGTATGCGTGGAAGTACATTCATTTCTATTGTGGCAATGCGGGCTTAGAGTGAAATAGGGAGTTGTAGCCATCTGCTCAAATCGGCCTCTACCGGTTTAAGAATCTTATTGAAGTTAGTTAGTACGATGGAATGTAACGAAGGAGAGATTTCTACACCATGATATTTAAAATGTTTAACCACCGGGATATTCAGAGGCAAAACTGTTATTCATTGCAGTATTCAAGGGCATTAGGGCGGACTTAGACCAATTCATTTTGTATCCTGATAATAAACTAAAATCAACTTTAACCATGTTAATAAACTGTGTACCTAAACCCATATGGTCTAGAGTCGACCAGAGATAATCCCATTTCAGGCGATCAAAGGCCTTTTCAGCATCTAAAGAGAGAACTGCGCACGGGGTGTCAATATCCATAGTCAAGTGGATAATATGGAGGAGACGACAAACATTATCGGAAGCTAGACGTGTTTTGATAAAACCTGTTTGATCGTGATGAATTAATTTAGTCATATGGGATTCAAGGCGGTGCGATAACACCTTGGCATATAGTTTGCCATCTGAGTTTATCAGTGAAAGTGGTTGGTAGCTCACACAATTAGTAGGGTCTTTATCTTTCTCCAATAGTAATGAGATAATAGCTGAATTAACATATCTGCAAAAAGAGCCTTTGTCAATAGCAGTTTCTATCATATCCAGCAGAAGGGGTCCCAATTGATTCCAAAAAGAAAGAAAAAACTCAGGCGGAATACCATCAAACCCAGAGGATTTACCTTTGCTCATATCCTGTAATGCCTCCTTCAGTTCATTTAAGGTGATTCGAGCGACGAGAGCATCTGACTCATCGGCTGATAGGCGTGGCAAATTAAGTTTTTGGAGGAATTGCGTGCATTTGTCCTTGTCACATGAGATATCAGAGCTATAAAGTTTAGAATAAAAGGAGCGAAATTCAGAGTTTATTAACATAGTGTTGGTCAGAATACATTCCGAAGTGGACTTAATAGATATAATGTCTGCGAAACGTTCATTTCTGCGAAGTCTCAGGGCTAGGAAGTGACTGGCTCTATTGCCATTGGAGCAGTCATATTGTCTAGCCCTATGAATAATAAATTCTGTGCGATGTCTAACTAGGTGATTACGTTCTTTTTTTAACAGATCTAATTCCAACTGAGTGACCTCAGAGAACAAGTTTAGTAATGTGTGCTCTAGAATAGCAAGTTTAATTTCCAGTTCTTTAATTTTACCGAGACATGATTTATTGAGATTCGAAGAAAATAAAGTGGAGGTATGTGGCAAAGTGGTTAACTGTGTGCAGATGCAGGAATGCAGCAGTGATTAATGAACAGACAGACAACGATAATCCAGGTGCAATGTTATTTTATTTTTAAATCCAATTGTTTGACACACACAGTCATTAATAATGGTGATAAGCAATACAGTGGTGTGTATTGCTTTATTGTAATCCACGGGTTGGTCCCGAAATAATAACTGTCCCGTTCTTAAACACCCACACGAAACACAAACCCCCTTGGTTAGTGAGTGCAGCCGTTTCTCCTCCAATCCACGGTTGCCACATCACTTTCTCTCTGGGACAATGACTTAATGTACCACAGCTGAGTCCTCTTTCTAGATGGCTGACTTCCACCTAACCCTGGGAATGAATTGTCAGGCCATGCAGTCCTGGACACTCTGTTCCCTTTACACTGCGTCCTCAGAGGTCGGGAGGGAGATGTATCAGCAAGAATCATTTTGTCTCTGTCACAAGGAATCTTTAATAAATCCCTTAACTGAATCCCTAAAATACGGGGATCATCTACCGAGCCACAGTTAAAGCTAAGAAACTCGTTTAGCTTGGGACTGTAGTGTTGTTTGAAATTATTCATTCTATAATAGTGTGGTGTTGAAACACCACCATGCAGCTCAAATTGGGGTGTCAGTAAGCATAAATCTACAAATATTTGCATGATGATCTGACCGCGACATGGGAATTATATCAGCATTATGTATTTCAGAAAAAAAGAGATTCTGATGCAAAAATGTAGTCAATCCTGGAGAAAGATTTACTCCCAAATAATAAATACAGTCAAAAGTACACGCACAATACACAAAAACAGTCACCAGTCCTGGGTGAGTGCTGTAGTGCTCGTGGTGCTAATACAATAATTATTGTGACACAGGTGTAGTCATGTCCGGGTTTGTGCTGGCCTCTGGTGACAGCTCTGGAACGTGTTAGCCATCTACTAATAACAACAATCAACAATTAGTGACGAGACAAAACAAACAAAACACTTGCATACAATATCACAACAATCGTCCTTCCGTGTTGTTTCCTTAACCACAAACAAAGCAACAGATTATGTCGCTTCCTCGGGAACTGCCTCCCAGGGCGCTGATGTGCTGGGGACCCACGTCCGGCATTTCATCCTTGCGGATGGCCCCGAGTATTGGCTGTCACAAAAGCCAGCAGGCAATGCCTCAGGTCGCCGCGCAGTGGGAATTGGGACTATCCGGGTAACCGTGGTTACAGGCGGACGTCAGCGCCTCATCCTGTCCCGTACTGGAGCACGGGAAGGGAACATCGCAGCCACCTGTCCCGCTCTCTGTGGCATTACTTTTGCCTCAGCTGCAGAAGCCTTCTTAAGGTAGGCATCTGTGATCCTGCATTCACAATTAGGGCATACAGGATCCTTAACCAGACGTCCTACTGGAGGGACTCACACCAGGGAAGCTATGGTGGAGTCCACCTGCGGAAACTGCACTAGTCCCAGCGCCCCTGCTCCTTCCAAAGAGGCCAGCAAAGCTGCGTGCTTGGAAACACATGGCGCCGAGGCCAGTCGGTGCCAGAAAGATTGAACCTCCTCCAGAAAATCTGGGAATACCGGAATAGGCTGGGGAGTTGAAGCTTGCGCCGGTCTGAACACAGACCGGCACTGTTCAGGCAATGCCTTCCAGGGAACCTGGAGGAAGTTGAAGGCTCGCTCCATGAGTGCTTGAACCGAATTTGACAGAGGGGTAACGTCAGTCTCTGAGGCTGTCTCCAGAGCTGGGTCCTGTCTCCTGAGTCACTTCCTGGACCTCTGTCTCCTGCTGCTCTAAGGAGTCCCCATCTCAGGAGGCAGCGATGGAAATCGTGTCCTGGTCCCCTTCGCTCATCGCCTCGTCTCGGTCCGAGACATCATCGACCACCAATAAGGGCGGGGACGGTACCAGGGGTGGAGCTGGTTCATTTACTGCTCCTTGAGGCAGCGGCTACGGGCTCGGTGGGTAGGAACCTGTGCGCAGGGAATACCCTGCGATGGGCTGGAAGGCAGGTGTAGAAGGGGGAGGGTGGGGCTCCCAATGCTGCAGAGGGCTCAGCTGAGTTGGCTGATGAAGCTGCCCCTGTGAACTCTGCCAGTCTTCTGCACTGGGTCCGAGGCTGGGATGCTGCAGAAATCGAGCAGAACGTTTCATCGCCTAAGGCTGCATCCCCAAGCACTTAACACACAAGAGGTGCTTGTCCTGTGGGGGAAGCATCCCTCCACAGGACGTGCAAGGGTGGAACTTAGACATGGTGCTGCCCAGGGTGTCTGCAGTAGGGGTGTCTGAGCCCCGATGCATCGAGGTCCGTGAAGGGTCCAAGGGGTCAAGCACGGAAGCACCGAGGCACCGAAAGTTTTGATGCACGGGACGTCCATGCGCCGAAAACTCCAAGCACCAAGACATCAAGGCTCTAGAGCTCCGAATGCACTGAAGGTATCGATGCAGAGGATGCCTGTGCACCGAAAGCGCCAAACAGCCGAGGGTGTCGAAACACAGATGCACCGAGGCTCTGAGGCACCAAAGCACCAAGGGTACCGAGGGTATCGATGGAGGGGGTGCATATGCGCCGAAGCATCGAGGCTCTGGAGTGCCAAGGGTGTCGATGCACCGAGGGCGCCAATGCTCTTGAGCACCGATGTACCAAAGGAGCAGAAGCGCCGATGCTCTGGAGCACTGAGGGCACTGAAGCACTGAGGCGTCGAGCCCTAAGGCACCAAATGCGTTGAGTGCACTGAAGGCAACGATGCACCGAGTGTCGAGCAACAAGGGCACCGAAGCACGAGGCACCAATGCTCTAAGGCACCGAGACACTAAGGGCACCGAAGCACCGATGCACTGATGCCCCGAAGGTACCAAGGGCACTGAAGGCACCAAGCACCAGGGGCGTAAGCACCAAGGTTGCTGGGCTGGTGTCTAGTCTGAACTGTGTGCAGTCACACAACCGATGCAGCGCGCAGCTTACAGCAGCGTGGCTACAGACCTATACACAAAAAGAGAGAGACAAAAAAGAGAGATATACCTTTTTTTTTTGCAAAAAACGACACACACACAGCAGATCTGAAGGATAGGGTAAACAGAATAATTTTTGTATTTTTTTTTTTAGGCAAGTTGACTTTGAGCAATTTCTTGCCGTGGAATTACAGATCCCAAAAGTATTGTTGTTGGTTGTCTTCGAATTGAAAGGGAACTGGCTTTATCAGTATTTAATAGCCTTGCCATGTTATAACCTTACTATTAGATCTGATATAATTACTTTAACAATAAACTTATTTCAGAACAAGAAAAGAAAATGGGAAATTATGACAATAATAATAACAGTAACCATAAAATGTATACAGTTTGTTTGGTTTCTAGGCCGCGCACACTAGCACAACCAAATACCTTGCGTTGTTTTCCAACTTGCTGCTCTGAACACTGTTGCACTCCTTCAGCGATCGGCTCCTGCTGATCAGATGAATCAGAGCCGCAACAGTTTCTTAGCAAAACAACATATATTGCCATTGCTGGCCAGTCTCCAACGCACTCTCTGTCCTCATCAGTGGATACAATGTGATTAGGGATTTTTTTTTTTTAAACACAGCCACACACATGTGAGCAACGGGACATACTGTATATTTAATATGTCAATCTCCCTATTTAAACTCCAAGTCACAACCTTATTCTCTTGCTTTTACGTTTCTGTATTGTTACACAGCCCTGCAGACTCAATCACTTAACCCTTTTGCGGTCCATTTATTCAGCGCGTCTCAGGCGCGTCAGGTCCAATTTATTTTCACACACACAGTTTATTTTAGACACTCTATTTAAAAGTAATTTTTCACAGTAAAACTGGTTATTGAATGGTTTTCTCAGCTTTTTCCAGAGAAAAAACGACTAGAGACCTGTTTTTTACGTCTTTTTCATGATGTCGGACAGGGTCTGACATTGGACCAGAAAGGGAAAATAATAATGTCGGACCAGGTCCGACATAGGACCGCACAGGGTTAAACCAAAGATTATTAATTTAGATATAAATGGATACTCAGCTGCCACACTTTTCTTTTTCGTCAGATTCTTGAATGGTGACTGCATTTCTCCTTCTAGACATCCTTCAACTCAAAATCCAAAATGTTGATCCACCTTCTCTTGCCGTCGCTGGACCTGCTGCTCTAAATGCGTTTGCCCTCGGGATGCTTCTCCAGTTACTTTAAAGACTGGCCCACTGAGGAGCAATCGGATCCATCTCAGCAGAACCTTTCCTTCTCGCACTCCTGTTCAGTGAACCAGGCACAATGCAGAAACCAGCCACTGGACGTCCCACCCTCGCAGTACAAGCACGCTCCATCCGCATTCGTCCATGCAAGCTGTCTATGGTCGATTCTACTCTGGCTCCCTTGTAACTGCCTAAGATATAAATCTACCACAAAACTGTCTGTGTCTTTTCTAACTGTGCATTCCTATTATTATTAGCTAAATCAGTTAGTCAATTCAGTTCCGCTTCACCATCGGGGAAGAAAGAAAGGAAGGAAAATATTGCTTCTCTACCGCAAATGACTCCTTGGATTCTCATTTACTGTTGGAACCTGCTTTTCTCCCCCACCCTTTCTGTCCCAGTGCTCCTGTAGAACGGTCTCCTTCATTCTTGCTACAGCTTCAAGAACTGATCCTTCCTCTGCTATCTTCCTCAGCCATAATATAGCTCCAGGATCCATGTCTATTCAATTCTCAACCTCAGCGATTCTTCCCAATCTTCTCTGTCACCTGGGATTTGCTGTAAGAAAACATATAGGAGTCATGTGTGTTCTTCATTATCAGCATTGCCTTTAGATACAATATTTTAGATACAAGTATTTTGCTTCGTCCTATTTCCAGTTGTCGAGCACCATGATCCAGTCCTTCCAGTTCTGCATCCATATCCTTATGGGAACTACTCTTCTTCCTTAACCATTTCAACATAGCATAACTGAACCATTATTTCTATCCTTTGCATTGGTGGTGCAGGGAGCTGGGGGTCCTCTTTTGGGGGCAAGTGAAGCTCGCTTCCTAATCTTGCCAGGAAGGTTCTCTGCGAGCCAGAGGGGATCCCCAGCCAGATCTATCCTAACTCTCTTTTGTTTTCCTGTTCTGTGCCCATTCTAGGTTCCCCTTGGGGGAAATAACACTTGCTTCCCAGCTTTGGAGGCTGATCAGTTTGGTCTCACCTCCGTGAGGGCGTCTCTGTGAGCCAAGGGGAAACCTAATTATTTTATCCCCAATTTTCTACCCAATTTGGAATGTCCAATAATTGTTTCCCTTCATTGCAGCAATTCCCCACACAAGAGAACTGAAGGTTCAGTGGGCATCCTTCAAGCCTGCTTCCTCTTTTACACCCAAGAACTCGAGAGCGGATGTCAATGAGCTACCGACCTCTGGAGGACAAAGGCCAGCCCTGCAAGTGTATGATTTTAAGCTTGATAAGCACCTGACAGTTTTGCCTCCCTAACCCATGGGAGCACCAGAGCCAATGCGACACTCCTTTTGGAATCCCCAGCGAAGACCGCCAACTTCGCACAGCCAAGACACGAACCTGCACTGTATGACTCACCCTGCACACATACTTTTTACCAGATGAGCCACTCAGGGACCCCTCTGTCTTTTTTTAGGGCGTAAAGTAACAAAATAAAAACCCCCACTACAATGACTAGGGAGCAAAGTACAAAATAAATTAATGAAGCCCTCCAGTAGTAACTAAAGAGCTATCGCTTCAATTCGCTCAATCTCCACTCAAGTCCCCAAGGGCAGGTGAACAGCGTCTTCCCAACTCCACAAAATCCCTGTCTTCCGTACCACAACCAGGACAGTCCCCCATTAACATGTGCCCTCTCCTGGAGAAAAGAGAAGGGAAGAAAACACAGCAGCAATGATCTGTTCCAACAGCACTTAGTTCTTCTCAATCGCACCTTGCTAGGTAGAGTAAAATAATGGCAATATAAAGGAGATCAATAAGAAAACATACCTAAAATCCCACAACAAATAGAAGCACTTTCCATCAGAATCAATACAAATAGAAAGAAAGGGTACACCAAGGTCCACTGTAACAACTAGAGTTGCTGACAATTATAAAATCATACCACAATTTCCATCACCCAGCAATTTGCTTAATACACCCAGTTATCTAGGTAGCAGCCACAATCCAATGCAGCCTCAAACAATAATCCCAGTTCCAGTTCCGGTACTTCTATATTCCAGTACTTCAATCAGCAATCCCAAGGTGCACCATAATTCTCTTCCCCAGTTCTCATCCTTTGTATCCTGACATCTGTCTCCTTGTGCGTCCCTTCGGTATCCTGGTGTGTCCCCTTCGGTATCCTGGTGTGTCCCCTTTGGTATCCTGGTGTGTCCCCTTCGGTATCCTGGTGTGTCTCCTTCGGTATCCTGGTGTGTCTCTCCCTCCCTGTTCATGCTGTGCTGCTTATAAACCCAGTTGGCCACTCCTATTCCTGCTCAAAACCAATCAGACACCCCCAACATCTAATTGGCACTAGCACTGGCCCAAAAAACTACATTTCCCAAAATCTAACAGGAAATGTCTATATAAGGCGGTGGTTGATGACGTCACACTCCTGCTTCTCCTCAGTCACAGTGCTCCGTGTAATACAAACAAAAAACGAGGTGAGTAACTTAACTTACATAAAATAAATAAATGTGCTTCATAAACAAAGTAATAAAGTGTTCTCACAACAAAAACAAATTAAATATGTGATAAACCAATAATAATAATAATAAAAAAATGTTATTTAAAAATACAAACAATACAAAACTGGGCTAGAAACACTAAATTGTCATTCTGTGACAAACACATGGGAAACATAGGTAAAACACATATATTGCTGCCGCTGGCCTGTCCCCAATGTATGAATAATGAGAAGACTTTACTATTTTTCATATAAAGGAAATAAAGGCTTGCAGCAGTGACACACTGCTAACAAAAAAAGAAAAACCTCTTACATATACACTTTTGAAACACAAAAGATTACTAATACCACACACTGATTTACCATATCAGTGGATAACATGCTTTGATGGATTTTGAGACATGCAACAGGGCGTTAAAGTTACACTTTCCATTAACTGTCTGC
The DNA here is from genome assembly GCA_030684275.1 of Acipenser oxyrinchus oxyrinchus. Classification (NCBI taxonomy): domain Eukaryota; kingdom Metazoa; phylum Chordata; class Actinopteri; order Acipenseriformes; family Acipenseridae; genus Acipenser; species Acipenser oxyrinchus. The sequence goes on from CM060251.1 coordinate 40,050,920, forward strand.
CAACACATAAATTAAAGACAGACAAATACGTAGCTTCAGGAGCCATTTTGGTGAAACTCACACAAATGCAAAATGAGTCTGCTACTTAAATTTTGTTAAAATGGGCGAAGTCAAATAAATAGTAACTAGTGGTTAAAACCAATATAATTAACATAATAGCATATGCATATGTATATATTGTGATAAAGCCCCCCAGCCAAAGGTTGTTTTGCACCCTTTAAATAGTTGACCCAGGCACAAGAACTGCAGTTTTAGCGCTTGTCTGCAAACTTTTATTCAGAGATACTTAAACAAAATAAACAAAACACAAAAACAAAACAAAAGCCTCACTCCTTCTTTGGAGTGCTAACTAAACTTTTAAATAGAACCTAAACTACAAGCCGGTTACCAAAACACTTGCACACAAACTACACATATTATACACAGTACCTTCCTCTATCCTAACACAGGTCCGACCACACAGGTTACACACAGTATTACCCTTCACACAGACAGCACACAAACATTTGAACCTGCTTTTATGGGCAGGTGTCCCTCATTCCATTAGAGCCAGGTGTTTCATAACCTGGCTTTAATTCTGACCTCAGTGCATTCTGGGGGATGTAGTCCTGTACTACACCAAGGACTACATCTTCCTCTCTCCTCCCCCTACTCTGCCACTATATATATATATATATATATATATATATATATATATATAGTCAGTGCTTGGAAATTTATGGCATGTGATTGGTTAAAACCTCATCATAGGAGCAAAAATAGATTGAACTATTGCCCTAACATCCGTACACCACTGAGCAGTAGTCTCCCTCTGACATGTAATTGGTTCATATCACTGTCAGTCCCGCTTCTTTTCAAAGCAACGCCCTCTACCTCAACTCAGTGGCTATTGTAGTTTCACCATCAGTCATTTCATCCTGTTCTGACAGATCTCATTGGCTGAAGCAGCTCTAGAATGCTCTCATTCGTTTAAATGACTGTCAATCATCAAACTTGCACCGACTGTGCACTTTAATTTGCCAGCTACAGCGCCTGTCATTCAAAGTGCCTACTTTGAAATTAACAGGATAAGGTTTAGGGAGGCTTTTGCTATAGGTATATACCGTGACGTTTGATTTGAAAATGGAGTGCAAGAGGAAAACACTTAATGAGTATTATACACAATACCCTGAACGAAGGCTGAAGTCTCCACGGCAGTCCAACTGTGCTGAAGCAGGAGAGGGGGGAGCTCAGACTCTGGATAATAAGTAATAAACTTTACATTGCATTGTCTGCGGCTTATTTGAGACCATTTTTTAATTGTGTAGGATCTTTATCTATACAAGGTAACTCCGCTGTGACCAAACGTTATTTCAATTAGAATGTTGGTAACCATCGTTTCGTTGCATGTTGAATATGGTAAAGGGGTTTCGCTAAATGAGATATTTCTAAGTGGCATAAAAAGTCTGGTGTTTTTTTTAAGCATAAAGATCAATTTCACCCATTCTCTTCTTCAATTGAAAAATAAAGATTGAAAAAAAAGGTAAATTCTTCCAAAAATAAACGTCGATATTAATCATCGATTTGGCAAAAAAAAAAAAAATCGAATAGTAGCAAGCATATATATATATATATATATATGCATATATATATATATATATTGTAAGGCAGCGGGATGTGTGAGACAGCAGGGAGGGGGTTAAAACCTCCCTGAAGGGAAAAAATGCACCTTTTGTATTGTTTAATTGTTTTACTTTATTGTGTAATTGATTTGGTAATTGTTTTATTATGAATCATTCCCTGCACCTGGTGCTTATTATTAAATTAGAGCCAGGTGCAGGGTATTTAAGGGAAGCAGTCAGTCTGCTCAAGGCTGCTGAGTAGAAGGAAGCAGGAGAGGTACTCTGCTTCCGAGCAGTCCTTGAAGTAAGTGCTGTGTAAACCTGTGGGTTTTTTGCTGTGTAAACCTGTGGGTTTTGTTTTGCTGTATTTATTTTTGTGTTTATTAAAATATTAGCGCAACCGCGCTTGAAAATCCATTTCTGTGTGCTGGGTCATAGTTTCTAAAGGGGCACGAACCCGTGAGTGGTGCAATCGTTTCACAATATATATATATATATATATATATATATATATATATATATATATATATAGTGATAGATAAAATTTCTATACATAGTGATTCTATGGTAATGTCAAGTTTAATCATATTTAAATCCTGTATGAGTGAGTCACTGTGCAAACACAACTCTAAACTGAGATTTTCTTTTCCACTATTTTTCTCTTATATATCATCAGAACATTTTATTCAAACTGTTTTGAAGTGTATTATTTTTAACCGCTTGTGAACAGGCTGGCTGTAGGGGTGACGTCAGGCCAGAAAGGAACACACAGACAGGCAATACTGGTGGGTAAAACTGAGACGCTGCGGCGCTCGGTGTTTTATTAACACACAGAAAATAAAAGGTTGAACAAAAACAGCACACGGCACTTTGGGTCAAAATAAATGAACAAACAAAACGGACTAACACTAAACAAACAGCGGACGAATAGACAAACAAACACGGTGAGTCAAAACAAATAAACAAGTATCGTGCTGGTCCTTCCAGCACAAAATAGCAATTGTTATATTTACTTTTTTTTAGTTTTTAATTCTCCTCTCCACACCCATTCTCCACCAAACACACAACCCCGAGTGAGTGAAACACTGCATGTTTTATGCAGGTGTACCGAGACTCGATTGCTAATCAATTATTCAATTTGGAGTCTTGGTACATCTCCACGTGAACTCATTTGTGCACTTCCCTGTGCTCACATACAAGTACCCCTTTTAATCTGCATGTGAAGTGATTGTGCCATCCTAGTGTCTAAATACAATTATATATTTTAAATCACTCTACACAGACACAGACCCATTTATATCCTGTGCACCAACATCTATACACCAACATTAACACGCAACACATAACACAACCCCCCCCACCACCTTCCTGTACATCCTCTTTAGTCTTTATTATAATATCTGGCCCTTGTTCTAAAACATTTTGATGCTAAAAATACCAACCCTGTTTATTAATTCTAGTCTTTTAAAATAATCTTGCAGCAGTCTTTTCACCTTCTCTTCTTTCTCCAGCCACATTGCAACTGCCCTCCCCACACTTGCACTCCACTCCACCATGTCCACTTACCCATGTCCTGTCTTTTAGTTGGCTCCTGGGGAGATTTAAGTTGTTTTTAATGTTCATCGCTGTTCTTTCCTTGTATTGCTTACTATAAATCACATACGAGACATCTACCAATCACTGTTAAGGATTTGTTAAAACTCCACTACGTCGTATTCACAGATGTCATCCCATGCATAGAACATAAAGCAGAAACAGCACATGATGATATATTATACAATAAGAGATGTATTTACATGTTTTAGTTATTTTGAAATCGTTTGGAATGTTAGACTATTATGAGCCAACAAACACAGGACATGCTAGCTGTACCCAAATCTGTTATCAGTCTGGATATATAAACTTTTTTGGTTTATTAAATGAAGGAGGGGGTTGGGAAAGAACTTACATTATAAAATATTTTACCAACCAAATCAGGTATATAGTAACTGTTTTACAATGAAGTTGTTTTCCCTCAGCTTTGGAACATTACAATATAATTTCTTACACACACAGACAGACTGGAATTGCATTTTAATGCTATGCATATAGAAGTACCATGTAACAAAAACTATTGAAAAGATCATTCATGTTTTTGACAATTTTAGCATAACATAATTGCAGTTATCTTTATCTGACTTTTTTTTTTTTAAATCTGCTTTAAAGATAGCAGTGCCTTAATCAAAATGTAATCCCAGACACAGTCTTACATTAATATACTGTACTTATGAAGTACTTGTATTGACTCTAATTAGCAGTAGATTTACAAATCCAAGCTCTACACAGACATGGATAACATAAGTTGAGAAAATTATTACTTGACCAACAAGTGCAGACCTAAAAATAGTTTCACTCAATTTTTGTGGCTTAAAAGTTGTTGCTAACAGATCTGAATTTTCACAGAACTGTATTTAAAAAAGTATACACCCGTTGGTCATTTATCATTTTCTATGCTAGTGTATAGATAGAACAAGTTATTCACACACATACCAACACAGCCACACATCTGTAAAAGCACTTCAGTTTAAAATATTCTTACATTACAATTGCACATGTATTATTAATATTTTTTTAAGAAATCTATTGATATGTATAAAGTACATTATATGGAAATTAATATGTTCTATTCCAAACTGTATACACAGACAAAAAAGCCTTTCAAGAATACATTTTCAAGACAGATTTACCATAAATGGTATAATATTTACCAGTGTGAACTTTTTATCTGGTGTCAGAAAATACTGCCAAGTCACCCCCACCTTATAAAAGCTTTTTTTTGTATATATTGTCAAACAGACAACGCTGGTCAAAGGCTCTCAAACTGAATTTTCCCAGGCTTAACATAACAATTTCATCACAATCTTTACCATTTTGCCGAGCAAGCAGAATACAAGGCCCATGACTCCACCTTTCACTTCCAAAAGTTGCACATTTTACCTTCAAGTCTGATGATGTGTCAAAGTCATTTACCAGTAATGAGTTCTCCCGCAAATTTTATTTTGTTTGGAATTTAATTAATGGGCCAAAGACTTTCCATTGTGATTTGAGCAAATGAATAATAAATCAAGAACGGAGATTTGTCAGGGAAGGAACATCTGTTTCTTGCAAGCGTTACAACATGACTACAGCTCGGCTGTGCATTACCAGCACAGAGACAGTAGGAGTCCTCTCCTCTGAAGCTCTCTTCATTTATTGCTCCACTGAAGGTGAACAGAGAGTATTCTAATGGGTCTCTAATGTTAATAAAAGCTTTGCACTTCTCCAATTCTGCTGTTGCTTCATGCTTTTGGGTGCCGCTGTCCTTAGTCCAAGGTTTGTTGGGCAGCACCAGGATTCTGCAGTGTCAGTGCTTTTATTGGATGATTAATAATGGATAGATAAATTCAGAAGCAGAAACAATATGAATTTACTTCTATATTAGTGTTAGCTGTCATACTAATACACACACTCACAAGCATATGCACACCCACAGAAATACAGTATATGTACTATATAAATATATGTACCGGTATATATAATTATAGAGAGATTAAACATATTTTATTTACGTTTCAAAGCCAATCAACACTTTTTACTTGGGAACACCTTTTTGAAAATTATAAATTTGTGCTAAAAACAGAGAATGTGGAGCAATTTTTATTTGGATTAGATTAACAAATCATTAATAATAATGAACATTTGGACAAGTTGGCTGTTTCATGTAATTTTCAGTTTATCCAGGTGGGAAATTGGTAGAAGCTAATAAAATAAATGTGAACTTTGAATATCAAGGATGAGAATAAATAATTTTTGCATTTCCTACATAACATTGATAAAAATAGTATTTAAATAATCAATTTCCTTGTTATTTAGAGGATTATTTTGATAAATAGCACTCTCAGTGACTGTCATTTAATGTCTAATAAGATTATGATAAGAGGAACATATTTATGGGATGGAATAAGAAATCCTTGTAAGTATAAGAGGCTTTCTGTGATAGAGGTGAAAAGAAATTCTGATCTTGCATTTAAGACATATGTCAGTGTTGGTCAATATGCTAAACTATTTAGATTAGTTTAAGAAATGGAGAAACAAATGTTTTATTTAAACCACATTGAACAATTAGAAGGCTTCATAGAGTTTGGGAATATTATTTTGTAGTAACAGTGTACTTACTGTAAAAACAGGTTTTTAGCATGGGGCTATAAAGTATTCAAAAACTTTCCAGACACAAATTCGCTGAAGGGAATTCAGCAATACAACTTGTGAATTGTTAGTTGAAATAGCAGCTGCTCATGAACACAAAATGCAAAGCTTACTGAACAAATGGCATTCTACGTTAAAAATGCTATCAGCTGAGTGTTGTCACCTGGAAACTCAAAATGTACATTTTGGTTACATTATTTGATGTGTGCCCAGTGAAAATATGTATACTGTATGATGTAAATTCAAACAAAACAAGGATAGCATTTCTACAACATCTGTATCAGTCACCTTTCGAAGTGTACAGTCTGAATACAATACTGTGCTGCAGATATTTTATTATTATTATTATTATTACAGTGCTACTGAACATTAAGTTCACAACAACCCTGTAAAGCATCTTCTATCCAGAGAAATATGGTCGTTTATCAGCTTTCTGAAGGAACAAGAATTGGTTCCAGTCGCTGGTTTAATTGTTAATGCTAATTGCTATTTATTGGCTCAGATGCAAATGATAGGCCGGCCAAAGTGAAATTTTATGATGAGTGAACTCCCCGTTTTGCACAAATTGAAAAAGTGAAACAAGAAGATGAAATGAGGCGAGGCTGGTCTTAATGGCTGCTTTTTAATGGGGAAGGCAAAATTAAGACTGATTTACGTGGTCGACTCCCCTGTTTTCTCTCATCAGCTCATTTGGCAGGAAAAATGGAAAAGTAATTGTTTGGCATTTCAGAGCAAGCCTCAAACCGTTATTTATTGACTGAAATGAATTGCTGTTTATCCTTCATTCATGTTGAACATGCTCCATCAGCATTATGAAGTTCAACACCTCTACTAGTCACTTGTAATTTACTTTAGAAAAAGCAGATTCCGGTAGCGATGAGGCATGCCTTCATTTCCCGGGCTACATAAGTTCATAAAGACTCCTTACTTTGGTTAGACAGCTCTGAATTTCCACAGCTTCAGTAACAAAGACCTATATTTTCTCCCTTCTGTTATAGTTGAAAACATACACACACACACACGTTTGTTTGAGGACTTTGCATTGACTCTCGCTATAATTTTATTTACTATTCCTAACTGCAGTCAAACAAAACTCTACACAGGGTGAAAGTTAACAACAAACAAAATATTTGGGCACTTTTAGTTTGTTTAAAATAAAAAAAATGACTGTTTAATATATGTTTAAACACTACAAGGACTTGGCCTGTGTCCTCATAAGGTAGGTTTTGTCAGAACTTCCTTCCTTGTGGAGACTTTTTTGACCCAGCAAGCACTATAAAGCTGCCCACACACACCCACCCACACACACACACAAAGGTAGTTGTCCTATATATTTTTTGTAAGTAAGGATTTAACATCATTATTTTAAAGTAATAGGCCAGGCAGTATTGAATTTATGGTTCACCACAAAGAAAAAAAAATGTTTATCATGTTTTGGCTAATAGAAGTATGAAAGACTGTATTAGCCAAAAAAATATAGTGCATATTACTCTGCCAGACTGCCACTTCTACATTGCACTCTCAAAGCTATACTTCCAGTCCACACATATTATAGATTTATATATATATATATATATATATATATATATATATATATATATATATATATATATATATATATATATATACACACAAGTCTAATGACATATATTAATGTAACACATATAATGACATATTTGAATGTGACACAATAGTTCTGGGTTGCAATAGAAAGTAAAGAACTGGATACCTTTTTTTTTTACAGTACTGCTGTCCTTCAGTGCTGTAATTTGTGTTTCAATACATTTGATTTTACACACACAAAAAAAGAAAGGTTTTAGATTGATAGTAAAATACTAAAAACAGTTGCTGCAGCCACATTATATTAGAGTGCTGGCAACAGTAGAACGTTACAAATGAATCATGGACCAACTTATTGGAATCCACTCCGAACGATTCTATATCTTAGAGAGCACCATCTGACAGAGTGCTGAAGGGAGTTTAGAAAGAGACTCCTGTATATCTCAGTTGTATGAACTAAACTCCTTTCATTTCTCAAATTAGAATGAAATTTGGCGCATTTGTAGTTCATGTAGTATACAGACCTCCCAGGTTATGAATGGCCAATACACTAGAACAGAACATTAATCCACTGGACTAGATATTCACTCACATCCCTGGACTGACACAATCTGTTTAAAACATAAATCTGACACAAAAGTGCTGTATACTCTGTGGGAGAAAAAAAATAATACATCGGAACCCCTTACAAATGCCACCTTTCCACAAGGTGAATAACAGATGCTGTTTGTGTATTAAACATTTCAGCAATTTGTTTCCCTGGTGGCTGCATTATATTATTACAGTGAGACTGTCACTATCATTATTCAACACGGTAAAGTGGGTCCCTGTCTTTCATACAAAATAGTAATACAGCAGCACAAGGGTGGCCATTGATGCTGTTCATGACTAATAACAGGAAGGACAAGAAGATATATGCCCAAGATAGCAGTGAATAGGAATGAGGACAAGGCATAAACATATAACCTGGCAATGTATATCGCAATGTACTGAAAGGAGATAAATCAAAGGGAAAAAGGTAGAGAATACTTACTAATACAAGTAAATGTACAAAAAGTAATTAGAAATTTGAATAGGAATATTTGAAAAATACTCAATACATTATGTTCAGTTAGTTTGTTACACAATTTACTTACTAATACAAGTAAATGTACAAAAAGTAATTAGAAATTTGAATAGGAATATTTGAAAAATACTCAATACATTATGTTCAGTTAGTTTGTTACACAATTAAACTTGTTTCTAAGGTAATTTTATTTTAATAAATGCACAGAGGACAGATGACCTGTTATTTAGTGTTCAATCCTAATTTAACAAATATAGTAATATTAGACATATTGTTTTATGAGGATAAAATAATGTATTTCCATTTCCAATTCAAATACACATTTTTCATTTGTAAAACATACTTGACTTTTTATTTCCTAATTAAATAATCCTTGCTTACAATTTTGAATTTACTGTGATTAACTGAAATTAAGCATCTTGATCTAATATATTATGATAAATGCAATATTAACCAGTGTTAGTTGATATTATTAGTAAATTGAATTATAAGTTAAATAAAACGTAGTGTATGAAATAAACTGTGATGATTATATTGTTTTAATAATAGCACACTGCAGGCAGACAATGAAGGTCACAACCTTCATTGTCTGCCTACAGTGTGATGTTTCTGCTAATCAAGGGCAAATGAGGAAGTCTATAGTACCCCCAAAATATAACCCTCAATGTTATTTTGGTTACTAGGCAACACAGCTTTACTTGTGTTTTTTTAAACAGTAATTCCGGAATGTATTTTGTTGCTAATACAGATAATTTTTAAAACCATTAATATTACTAAACGTTACTGCCAAATACAATACTCCAATGTACTGATGCAAAGTGTATATATATATATATATATATATATATATATATATATATATATATATATATATATATATATATATATAATGACAAGCATTCTTATGGTTTGTGTGTATTCAAACATAAAGTATGAATAAATATACATCTAAAAGGGTAATATCCATGACTAGTTTTGTAAACCATTTTGTCTTGGTTTGTTATTGCAAATTAAAATGTAATCCAATTGTACTGTCTCCATAAACGAATGAGATTTGAGGAGTGAAAGTCTTTGCCGCCCCAAGTGATCCAGGGAGGTTAATGCAGTTAGAGTTATTTCACAGTCCATTAAGGAGCTTATGCTGACCCTGTGACCTCTGAGCCAACAACACTGAATCCATTATCATCACAATGGAATAGCTGTGGGTCCAGTTGACATGACAATGGGTTCAGGAAATCCCAAGTTAATACTTAGAAGAGGGAGAAAAAAGCCCTGCATGCTTTTCTTTCTGCTTCTTGCATGCAGCTATTAATATAACCAAACCATAATTTGTAACATTAACATTCAAAAGGTACAGAAAAGGACAGTGAAATGGAAATGTGTTCTGGAAACTGCTGACATACACTTTTCAGAGTGTCTGGTTCAATTATATGTAGAGCTATATAATGTTGAGCAGACGTTTGTTCTGTGTGAAGGAATGTTCTTAAAGTATTATGTTACTGTTAAATAAATAGGTTCATTTTTATAGAACTATGTTGAGGAATAGATTGCATTAATAAAAAAATCAAATTCAATAAGCAATGGACTGTTTATCTAGTAATATACAAATTACAAAATTAGATTGCCTTCATTTTTTTGGTCGAATTCAAACAGTAATGAAGAGCTTTTAATTGATTTAGAGTCAAATTGTTCAGTGAATAAAACATTCTGGTGACAAACTGCAAACAGGCTACTTGAACTAGAGTTTCATGTTTTACTTTTCAGTGTTACCTGTATGTATCAAGTCTACCTGTGTTTGTGCAACTCTTCAAGAGCAAGTTATGTTGATGAAAGCCTTTTATGGAATATGTAAGTGTATGTTTTGTGTACCAGTATGTATTTTTGTATCACATTTACTACCACTGCAAGTGAAGTATTCTATTAGATGCTAAACTTGATGCTAGATTTTATGAACTCAACATACTTAAGTTATTTTTTGTGTATGCCGCTACATTATGGTTTTGTTTGTGTATGTCTTTTTTTTTTTACCAATGGATAATGCAACTACATTATAGCAAGATACAATCAAAATGCAATGAAAACAACACATCTTAGTGCACTACAAATGTACCCTCATTTTGTATATTTGAAAATCCAATAGGATTGTCATTTCTTTAAGAAGTTAATTAAAATACACCCATCAATGTCAATTAAAAGTAAATGAGGCAATGATAATGACAAGGAAGAATCGGGTGACTAATAATTTAATGACTAAATATAATTAACCCTTTATCCCGTCAATATTCCTCTGAGGTAGCATGGTGTACTGTGCTGTTTCTGTCACAATCATTCTAAAATAAATGTATTAAGAATCAAGTAATTTAAATAGAAGATGTTGAGCAATGACTACATTATTTTATGCACAAACATTTTGTGATTTACTAAATAGTTTGGTACCAGTTAATTTTTTATAAATAAAAATAACAGAATGTTATATAAAATGGGTAATTATATGAAAAACTGAAAAATAAATATAAGAACTTTTAAATAAACAGCAAAGAAAAAATATATACTTACATCGTTAAAACATGTACTGTAAGTACATATATAATACAATTATGGTTACTATCAACTGATTCATTAATAATATATTGTTTTGTGTGTATTATTAAACATTTAAATACTGTATTTTACACACACACACACACACGCACGCACGCACGCACGCACGCACGCACGCACGCACACACACACACACACACACACACATGCACACACACACACATGCACACATATAGGTCATTTTAATTCATTAATACAATGTAGCATACCCAGGGGATATTTGTAAATAATGTCTTTAGTTGCTTATTAATTTGTATCTTTATTCATAAATGTTAGGATTTAACTTTCTGGATTAGTTTGCTAATGTAATATAAACACCTGTGCTGTGTAAGATATCATATCAACAAATGTTATTATTATTATTATTATTATTATTATTATTATTAGTCACAGTAGTTGTAGTATAATTATACTCAAAGTCATGATATAGCTGACTTCAGCACTTACTATTCATGGCTTGGTTAAATCCAAATGATGGCGGCACCATAGCCAATTATAAAGTATAGCTATGACTCAGGCATAAACTAAAACAATGAATGCTATCTATTAAACCTGGAATGGAATGGCACTCCAGAATCAGAGTTGAATAATTGTACTAGCACAGGGTAGGCAATGTCAGTACTTCCAGTCCAGGTCTTTGTTCCAGCCATGTCCTTGATCATTAAATTCAACCAATTAAACTTCTGGCCAGTCCCTAAAGTACTAAATCAATTGTATACCTATTAAACCTGGAAGAAAACAACACCCCTCTCCCCCCTGTACCAATACAACATTATAATAATAATTATAAACACATTTGGAAAATATGGGTTTTCTTTGCAAACAGAACCCCTATGGCCTTTGTAACACATTAAAAAGGAATACAAATAAATAAGAGAGCTATTTTACTGCCACCATGTCTTTTTGAAAACAAAAATATTGTAATTGGCAGCTATAGAATATGTACATATCTATAATTTGATAACCTACTGTATCAGAACTGAATATGATGAAATTAAGTATAAACCACAGTGTTCTATAAATTAAAACAAATTATCTGCATCCTTCAATTACTGAAATGGTAACAATACTTACTAAAAGTATTTGACAGACCTGTTTTAGAATGTTTCTTATATTTAGAAATAAAACATGTTCAAACTAATTTGGTGGAAACATGCTACTTAACTACCATTTCTTAAACATTGTTTCCAGCTGTGTAAAGGATTTGCATTTTTAGATTATACTTTAAATGATCAGAAACTTGCGGTTTTGAATATCAACTGGGTAGTTGTGCAGTATAAATAATTGTAAAGCTTAAACAGTAATTTGACAAAGTCTACTCCGAATCTCGGAATACAATTTTAAAAGGGATTTTCATTTTTAAAAGACACATAATTTTTTTTGTGATTCAACTTTTTTATTGAGTTTTCCAACTGGTATTTATTAATATACATACGGTTATTAAAATAGACAAGTAATTGTAATTTAACATCATTTAGAAACATACTGTAATGGCACTTATATTAAGATAGTAATCTGACCATTGTTGGTGCACAATTTTGCAAACTAATAAGGGAAGTGAAGAGCTTATTAAAATGTTCTGCTTGCTATTTTTAAATATGTTCAGTTATTGCACTAATAGAGCACATTACTTGCTGTAATATGGCACTTGATTGGAAAAATCAGACGGATGTTCACTATTGTAGGAGTTTTGGAAACATTTCATTAATTGACTAGAATAGGATTCAACATCACATAGAAATAAAAACTGAAGGTATATCTCTTGTATATACTAAATAGTTGATTGCTCATTTTATACTATTACATCTGTATTTGACATGGTGCTTATTTAAAGATACACCCTTACGAAAAATAGTTTGAAATCAACACAAGGGACTTTTTGATTAAGCAAATTCTGAAAGGAAAATAACATCAATATTATACAAACAATTTAGTTGGAGACTGGATCAAACTGTAGATTTGAGTTATTTCTTGCTATATTGATAACGTTCAAATTATTAATTTATGAAACACATTGTAGCAAACTGCACTGGCTTCACAACACAGTAGTGGATGAAAACAGATAACAGTCACAATTCAATTTGTGTTCAGTGTTTGAAAAATAACAATGTTTGTGTTAAATGTATTGTATATAGACAGATAGAAAGGTGGGAACCTCTTACTAAGAAAAGGGACTGGATTATTTTTCTTGACAAAAATGCTTGTTGATGAGACTCTCTGTGTTAAATAAAGCCAACAAAAAAATGTATTTCCTTCGCAGGCTTTAGATGACAAAAATACAACGTGTCCCACTGGAAGACAGCAACGCAACAGTGAAATTGATATATCCCTCCTCGGCCCGTTCCCAAGCAATATATTGTATTTCTGGACACATGAATGTGATTGATGTCAGGGGCGAGAACCAGGAGGAAGCCCCACTTTAATCAAAACCACCACCCTCAACAAATTGGACAGCGGTGGACTAACAAGTCCTATAGAGACAGAGCTACCCCCTCCCTCCTCAGACAAACTTCTCCTTGGAAATGATACAGAGGTAAGGGAGGGAAAGTAAAGTACTCACTGTGTGCACTGTAAATGAAGTGTTTAAGAATTAAACATAAAATGTATGCAACAGATTAGAAGCACATTTAAATTTCTACAACTGTATATCTACTTTACACTATAATGCCAATATTGAGAACACTTGTATTTTGTGTGCATCTAAAGTATTGCTTAAAATAATAAAATTAAACCCTAAAATGTATTTATAATCTGTGTGCTAAGAGATGGCAACAATGAAGCAGTTTTCTACTGTTCAGTTAGAAAATTAGATCCATTTAAATCACCACTATTATTTTCAATGTATAAACACAGTGTCGATGATCTTTATAATTCCATATTTATTCTATACCTTTTTTATTTGTTTTGTTTTTTCCTTTTTTGTTTAAGTTGAGGCTTTTAAAAAAAAAGTCCACTGCAAAACATTTTTGAAGGTCTAGTTGTTTGTAACAGTATGCATGCCACTTAAATATAAAGTATATTAGAAGTCTCTCGATTTACTCAACTACAGGACTGATTTAAACAAAACATTTTACTACATTAAATTGCATAGAAACCACATATCACTTTGTAAGATCTGTAATTTATTTTTCTTTAAATCAATTCTCATAATTTGATTTCACTGTTTTATCTTTCAATTCACTTTTCAGTGCAATGTTAAATCTAAGGTACCAGATATAAGAACATAGGCTTTAACTGCTTAATAATTGTATCTGAATGTAAAAATTACTTTGCAGTATTTCATGTTTCACAAATGTCAAAAAATCCAGTCTTTGATTCCTTTTCTGATTAAATCAAATATCTTCTTAAATCCAAAGTAGAAGTGAAATAATGCCTGGTTGTCTCCTTGACTGTTTCATAGAAACACCATGAAACACCATTTCTTTTAACTCAACTTCTTTTATAAAACATTTTTCTTGAAAACGTTTGTTGTGTGCTTTTCATTACTGCCCCATTCATCAAATTCTAACTATATTATTTATTTATATTACATTAAAATAATATAAATAGAGTCTGACCTGTCAGTCAGGTAAATTGGCAGGTTTGTAGACATCATCTGCTTTTCTTAGCTTAGGGTTATATGCAGACTTTAATGATGAATCTCTTTATAATTTATTAGATCACCACCCATAACATAACATACTGTTTTCTTGTTTAATGGCCAGTTTTACCAGAGTAATTACCCCAACAATATTTTGATTCACAATATTTGTAACTTCAAAGGTGTAATGGTCGCAAACCATAATGCTTTTGAACTACATAATTCTGGAGGTTAATTGATAACTGCAGGTGAACATGGAGAAAATACAGACTGTGTTGTGTAAAAACCTAATATAGAAGTCATTTTTGAGTTTTTAAATACTAAATGTAGACCTTGTAGAACCAGAACTACTAGATAAAAACTGAGTACTAACCTTCGCTATTACAATTGCTGTTTTGATGTATATTTGGAGCAGTTTGCTGCAGGACGAGTCAAATTGGCCTTAACTGGGTGTAAACATGGGGAAAATGAGATTGAGTTAGGAACTAGCTTGTAGATGGCATGCCAGAGAAAAGGGAAGATGTATCCATAGGATTTATAAAAGGTTAGATTACACTTTGTTTTCACTTTGCTTGTGAATCATTAACCAGTTCTTTTGTTATGGACCTTTCTATATCTGAATTTGTTTTTGAAAGCAGATGGACCCCCACTGTGTTAGAGGTATGTATTGTGAATTGCTTTGTTGCTTTTATTAAGTACTACCTCTTTTTGAACTGAGAACTATAAATTGAGTCATCTCCAAGTATTTAAACTATTGAAAATTCTGTTTGTTTTACTTTCCTCATAACTGACAAGAAAACAGTTTATAAATCATTGGTTACCTCTCTTGTAAGGACAAAATCATGGTTGAAAATGAAAATAAAACGTTTTATGAGGCCAACTAAGCTTAAAGGACGTAGAAATCCAAACCAAGCCAATTCAGCTTTAATATTTGACAAGTACTTCTTGATTAACTCTATACAGTTTGTAAGCTTAGGTGCAATATTTATTTAGGTGGGAATACAATGGAAAGCTGACCATTCTTCTCACAAGTTAACTGACAAAGCTTGGTTTTTATTCATCATTTTCTATTGTATTGTGCATTTTTTCTATACAGTTCATAACCTAAGAAACTACCCCGTTTTAATGCTGTGTAACTGCAGTGATATATTATTGTAGCTATTCCATATAAATTAAGTAATACGTTATATATTTTGGGTAAGTGAAACTGATTTTAAGTTTAAATGATATTTTTGGTAAAGCCAAACATCTTAAATCTCAAAAACAAATCAGGTAGCCACTTCCAGTGCGCCTCTTCGAATTTACCTCTTCTGATTTACCTTTATGATAGTTCATGCTTTTCTAGGGTTCTAGTTGAAATGCTTACCTGTTTCTCAATGAAAAATGTCTGCTGCAATTGTGCATTTAGTTTAGATGACAGATTTTCTTGAAGGCAACATGCTTAGTTGCATTCATATGGTTTACCTATGTAAGACTGATTACACTTCTTTTAAATGAATAGCCTACAGGAAATTATTAACATCAATTCTTACAATGCAATGTATCTGTGACATGTTGCCCAGATAAGGTCTGAAACACAAAGGCTGTCAGATACATGGTTTAGTAATTTGTCCTTCACGTGGAGTCCATATTGACTGCGTTGCGATCTTTTTCTCTTCGCCATTATTTTCAAATTGTTTCTCAAACTGTGCTGCAATTGAGAATCCGACAGCTTTTCAATTCCTCCTGCATTTCAATTGATTATCAATAGCCACTTGCAGAATTAGGAATATTGCACCATTCTCTTACTTGGTGCTTACTTGACAGTTTTTTACTTAAATATCCCTGTACATTTTTGCTGGAGTGGTATTAACATAACAAACCGGGGACTCAATTAGGTACAACTATGTCTAAATACCTTTGTTGTGGGAGAAGATATCTATTTTTCAAAACCTTTTATCAAGAGCTTAAGACAATTCATTGATAGAGAACCTGATTTCATGTCTTATGTGAATATGTTATATTCAGTATCTATTACATGTGGCTGATTTTGTCAGGGCAGAGTCCTATCAGATTTTCATCCTTCTAGTTTTTAGAAATGCATACAGTAGATTGTTCAGTTGGCCTCTTTGTGATATGGTTATACTGTAGAACCACTGTGCAATGAAATGTGGCAATTTGAGTCTTCAAATTGTGGACTACCAACCTAGGCCATAAGAATCCTATAGCCAGCACCTATAAGGTGTTATTACTTTACTTGCTTTACAGTACATTGTCAAATAATACTTTTTACTTTTAGGTATTAAGGTTTTTTTTTTCATTTTTACCAATACAAAATATGTTTCCATTTAAATATATAGGCACAAACACAATTGGATGAATTATATCACAGTATGGTATATATATATATATATATATATATATATATATATATATATATATATATATATATATATATATATATTGTACTTTTATTGCTGTGAAATATATGAGATAATATACTATACAGATACTGGGATGATTATCATTATAAACCTATTTTTTATATATATTGGAATATATTTTTCAATATATTTGATGTTCTTTAATAGATATATTGAACGATACATTTGGTATGTATTGTAAAAATACATACTGTATTGCATTTCTTTGTAGGGTCTTGCTGACTTTATAGACTTTTTCACTGCTGCTGTTGATTATGAAAGCTTCATGGTGTGAAACTACTGGTCATTGTTTCTGTTGCTTCACTGAAAACAGACAACTGGCACTGTCATACACCAGGCAGTCAGTTGTCGTTGGTCATGAACAGACTGGAACAGAACTACTGGTCATTAGACATTATTAAAAGGACCCATGTTAGATAAATAATACAGCAGAGTTTGGATCATTAAAAAGACTAACCATGCCTGTGAGAAAGTAAGGAGTACAATCAAGTTCACTGGCTACTCTAGTAATTTTCTTCCCTTTCGATATTTAAAGTGAGGTAACCTTGATATTCGGCATTACTAAAATGCAGCAAGTTCTCCCAGGTTCTCTACATGTTTTATGAATTTCCCATGGGCCCTTGATTGATTCGAAGATGCAGAGGAAAGGAAATTCATCACATATATTAGAAATAGAGTACAAATAATAATGGTCTAATTTTCAGCTAAGTCAACTTGCACTGAGTGCTGTGTGAAGCATCTCACAAGGAGGCAGTATGACCTAGTGGTTGCCTGCTCAGCCAATACATTTATCTAGTGCACCATATGTCTCCCTCCTCACTTCAACCACAAGCCTCAGCCCAGCTGTACCCCATCAATAACATTTGTTGTCATAGAAAAGCTATTCTGGTTGAAAAAAGAAAAGAAAATCCAATTTATCAATTAATAGCTACTTAATAGCAATTCTGTATAAAATTCCAAAACTATTCCTCATATTAAAATAATTGTATTTTACTTAAGTTAAGGCAGGCAGATTTATCACTGAAGTCTTTATTTGTGGTGTCCAAGAGCCACCCTGTCTGAGAAGTTTCCAGCTTGATGTTTAGCAGTAGTACCTTAGACAAGTATGATAAAAACTAGTTTGGAAGGCCAGCCTTTAATATTAAGTAGTCACCTACATTACTAAACCATAAGAAAGAGAATTCCACCTGTGGCTTTCTGAAGGCTACAATTGACAAGGGCTTTACTCCAATGGTACATGGAAATATCAGAATTAAACACACGGCCAAATGGGATTGCAGATATTTCTTTTAATCATTATTTTAATAAGTGATATATTTTTATTTGAAGGACTCTGTATTAACACTTTCCAATTAGAATGCTTAAAAAAGTAAGGCTTGCTTAGCCATAAACAGAACAATTGTCTGAGCTCCCCTAACAATTTCTCCTTTGCTGTCACTCTTGTCCTTGGTGAGTATTTACTGTTGTAAATACATTAAAATAAGAAGTGGCTGAAGGGAGACAACACAAGAAACAACAGTCTCCCCAAACAAGCTTTAGATAACACTGGTTCTGGACTACTCTGTGGCCTGCACAGACATCAGTTTTATATGTAGCCACTGACAGTATCTCTGGGACCTGGCACTGCTTGATTGATTGGTACCTCCGACAGCCATTTCTGCAGAGAATGGCTGGGCTTTTTTGCCTAATGATTTTACATTTGTCCTGTGGATGATGTAGAGTGTGCCGGGGAGGATGAACGGCCAGGCTCTGATCACTCTTTATTTGGCAGTGAGTGCTCTGTTCAGAGGAACCCTCCTCAGCGGCCATTAATATTATATATAGATACCCTTGTCACAGATTTACATTTGGTGATCCAAAATCGGGGATGCGGAGAAGAGAGGGGGGCCTGCTGATTTATAGCATGGGAAGTAGAGAATAAAAAAGAGGTGCCTAGATTTATCATAACGGGCTTGCCCTGTGTGCATGTGGCGCCTTTTTTTTTGTAATCCTTTCCCCCTTATCATTGTGTTTTGACACTGGCTGAAAGCCCAGACAAGAACTTTTTACTTGTACAAAACAACCCACAGCTAAAATCCCTGCCAAAGTCCCTGCATAAAGTGGCCTTCAGAGAAGGGTTCTGCTGTCCTCAATGCAGTTTTGCAGTGAACAGCTATTTTTGTTCTGCCTATTCCAGACAAGTCTCACGCACTCAGTGTGAAACTCATTTGATTGTTATCTCACTTACACACTGAAACGATAAAATATATATATATATATATAGTAGGGCAGCAGTGTGGAGTAGTGGTTAGGGCTCTGGGCTCTAGACTCTTGACCGGAGGGTTGTGGGTTCAATCTCAGGTGGGGACACTGCTGCTGTACCCTTGAGCAAGGTACTTTACCTAGATTGCTACAGTAAAAACCCAACTGTATAAATGGGTAATTGTATGTAAAAATAATGTGATATCTTGTAATAATTGTAAGTCGCCCTGGATAAGGGTGTCTGCTAAGAAATAAATAATATATATATATATATATATATATATATATATATATATATATATATATATATATATATTATATATATATATATATATATATATATATATATATATATATATATATATATATATATATATATATATATTGTAATGAAGTTGCCCATTTCTGTAGTGCTTAAGGTGGCACCCCTCACCAGCATTGTCTTCTTTCTTTAAATAATAAAGTCAAACACCAGCATGGACGGAAACGCTGCTGCGTGTGTTTATTTTTCAAAAACAAATCCAAAACAAAATAAGCAAAACAAAACCTAACCCACCTCAGGTTTCTAACTAAACAATGAGACTCCTGACTAAATCTGGATAGGCTAAACCTGTTTATCACAAACAAAAAAAACACTTTTTTTTCTTTGGTTTAACTCACAGTACAGTACAGTCTCTCTCTCTCTCTCTCTTCAATACTCTCCAACAGCTCTCCCTCAGCCACCCATTTCCCTCATTGTGCTTTTAAAGGTCAAACAATAATGGAATTAACCCAAACAATTAAGCAATTAATTATACAATTAGGAGGCCTTCACCAATATGGCCTCCCGATAGTCACCTTTACCAAGATGAAGTGCACCTCTCCTAACCACAGGGACCTAAAGCCTCCATTCCGGATAGGAATGTACAGTCCATCACTGTATATATATATGTATATATATATATATATATATATATATATATATATATATATATATATACAGTGCTCCCTCGCTATAAGGCTCTTGGTTATAACGCGCCTCGGATAGCCCCGCTTCACGCCCCGCTCTGTCAGCCAAACCTGAAGCGAGCCCATTCCCTCTTCCCATCTCCCAACCCGCTCTCCTTCTCAAGACTTGGTTTGCTTGTCTGTCGCTTCGAAATGAGCTCCCGACCGCCGATTAGCCAGACTATTTATTGTTTAAAAACTGCTAATTAAAATGATCCACGAGTGGTAAAAAATATAGCGTTGATTACATGGTTAATTCACAGAAAGTTACATTTTTGCTTCACTATATGTGCATTATAGAGAGGGAGTTATTTTATTTTGTATTTTAGTCAGATGTGTTTTGTTATGTGTCCCGCGGCACCCTCACCCCCCTCCCCCATTTATAACGCTCTTCAGTTATAACGTTCATATTGTGTGTCCCCCGAGACCCAGCGTTATAGCGAGGAACACTGTATATATATATATATATATATATATATATATATATATATATATATATATATATATATATATTTTTTTTACTAGTTACAAGAAACATGAGTCATAAATATCTTACTATAGAATATGACTATCACAGAGTGATCCTAGAGGTTTAATAAAAAAGGCAAGCACCTGTATATTGGAGTTTTATACTTTTGGTGCACAGGAGTATTCAAAAGCCTGTGCAACTGTATACAACATGGTCAAAAAATCTGCCTTGGGCAGGAGTGAGTGCTGCTGCTGCCCTGTGTGGCTTCATAGGTGCTGGTCCTCCCAAAAATGACTTGTGGAGATTATTACGTTTATTAGTGTGTCCAATAAAAAATTAAAATTTAACCCAGAGCGGACCACAAAGTGGCCTTGTATATTAATTTCTGTATAGTTCCCACTTGATGTCAAGATGCAAGGAAAGAAAGGGGGTGATACTGTCCTCCTGGATTTGACATCTCACCATGCAGCTCCACATTGACATACACCCTCTGGAAAAAGTCTCACTCTTTCAGATCCTCCAACTTTGGCATCTCTGCAATTCCTAAAGTAGAAAGAAGTCTGATATTAAAAAGAGAGAGAGAGAGACTTAAACAGTTAGAAACCTGAAAATGACATTTTATTTACATTTGTATCATATTTCAAATGCCTTTCTGCTCTTTGTGTCCATATGATTTTCAATTTTAAAACTTTGACACAGAATACAATTGGTTCTGCTTGTTTTGCATGTTTATACTGTATCGAACACATTTAGTTTCAGTAAATGCTAATTTGAAAAGTACTATAAAGGTACAGGTAATGATTTTATTTAGTAGTACAAGAACATTGTTTTCACTCAAAATCACTGCCTCTAATAATTAGTTTAATTTGTTTTTCATTCAGTTTGTCAGGTGGAAGAAAATTCAATTTAAAGTGAATGTAAAATCAAACTATAATTTCATTGTGTGCTCTAGCATACTGGCAGTTTGAGAGAGGTAGGGAGTGGACTGAAATTTTGCTTTTATACTACAGGTTTCCAGCTCCTCTTATTCCGACTTTAACATCAAGGAACTATACCCATACTTGGACAAAGATAGCAATACCACAGTAAAGTCTTTATAGCAATATGTGGCATGTGCCAGAGTTGTATTACTGCTTGAGCTGCATGGGGCTGTACATGGTCCAGTACTTGGACTAGCATACTGTATGTTACAAATTGAGGCTTGCATTGGGGCTGTACAATATGCACCCATTCCCAACTACCATGTGTTTCAATGATAAAACTGGCAAATAGTGAAAACACAAAACATACAAAAGTAACTACCTCAATGAAATATATTAAACACATATCCATTCTTGAGCTTTATAGATGTCCCCTTTCCCCCAGGTGGTTTGTAAGTCACAATAATGTTCTGTATTACTATGACAAAAATACAATGATTCTTGGTTGTAAATCTCCCTCCCGACCTGTGAGGGTGCTAAGCAGCGAGAACAGAGTTCCATAGATGAGCTGGCCTGACAGTTCTTTCCCAGGGTTCAAGGGAAGCCAGCCAGCTAGAAAGGGGGCGGGACTCCATTGCAATAATGCATTGTCCCGGAAGGGAAACAACATGTCAGCCGCAGATTGGAGAGGCGGTTGCACTCGTTTACCAAGGGGTCATGTGTGACAGCATAAAAGGGGACAGAGAATCACAATCTGTTCCTTCGCTTGGTTTGTGTTTTGAACTTAGAACGACTGTGAGAGACCCCATATAGTGAGACCAGTATCGTGAGTGTTTTGTTTGTGTGTCTGCGTGTAATTTGTCTTGTTTGTAAATTACTAGACGGCTAACACGATTCTGGAGCTGTCGCCAAGGGCCAGCACTAAGCCGGAACAGCACTGCACTACTGTCACAAAATAAACTGTATCACCCACCATGAGCACTACTGCACGCACCCAGGACTTGGTATTATTGTGGGGCGGGTACTTATTGTTCATTCTTTGGGTCTGCAAGCCCGTTATTGTTTACCCCGTGCAGTACACATTGTTGTGTTTTGCCGGGGGATTACTGTTTCTGGTCACCAGACCTGGATAAAAATAAAAACCTTTCCAAACAGGATTACAGATCTCTCTGTCTGCTTCATTACCGCACTGCATAACCCCTGCACCTGTTTCCACTCAGTCACAATTACCTATACTCTTTATAAATAACACCAACCATAGCACTGCACTAGATAATGTATAATCACTAGTAATACTACAATATATTTCAGTTTCATTTTTCTATTGCAAAAACATTTTACCTGGGTAGGGAAAAAATGGTGCAATTAACTGAGCTGAAGGATGGTTGTATTTAGACATGCCACTGTTTGGATAAATAGATCTACCTAATAGGTCACACTAATAGATCACACAACCCAACAACTGACTTCTTTTGTTGTGTTGTAGAATCACTCTTACATTCCAATTTAATACATATTTTCTGACTGGCCTTAACATAATTCACTGTCTTTGTATGTTTCTGTCTGTAATGTTAAATGATTCCTTTGTTCAACCGCAAAGTGTGGTTCAGGGAGACATACAGTAACTATACCATGTTCAATTTCGTTATTAAAGCTGTATTATATGCTTATTTAAGTTTTTTTTTTACAAATATGACATTGTGAGGTTAATGTCAGTAAGTGTTTTTCTTCTAGTAGAAACAATTGGGGCAACGTTGACCCCCACCGCTTTTACAGTTGTGCCTATTTGCTGGGTGCTGGTCAATGTTGCCCCCATTGTTTCTTCTAACTTGTATCAAAAACACAAGCAAAGTTAGAAGAAACAATTAGGGCAACCTTGGCCCCCATTGGTTTTACTGTTGTGCCTATTTGCTTTGTGCTGGGCAAGGTTGTCCCAATGGTTTCTTGAAACTGGGCTTGTTTTTGATAGCTCCACTTTAAATGGCTGGGCACTTTTGATAACATGGCATCTTTTCACATTTCCAAGCATCAAAACACAGGCATGCAAAGTGAGTACATTGCCTACGGCAGATCATTATTTGGCACCTGATGATAGTGAAACGGGACTGTGTTTTAAAAAGGACCCAGTTGTGTACTGCCGTCCTTTCAGGACTA
Organism: Acipenser oxyrinchus oxyrinchus; assembly: GCA_030684275.1. NCBI lineage: Eukaryota > Metazoa > Chordata > Actinopteri > Acipenseriformes > Acipenseridae > Acipenser > Acipenser oxyrinchus. The sequence goes on from CM060251.1 coordinate 40,074,746, forward strand.
TGTTAAATAAATAAATAAATAAATAAAAATAAATGCTGTACCTAATATTCTATTGTCACACTGGTCTAAACAGCTGAGTTATTGTAAAACTGCACACAGCAGCAGGGAGAAGAATTAAAACGCACAGACCAGTTATATTTAAAAAGAGCTTTATTTAGTAAACAGAGAAGAACAATAATTGTTGACTGTCATTGTGGGCCAGGAGGAGGATTCCAGACCTAAGAAAAAAAAGTGTGGATTATAAATATAGCATGGTACAGACCACGCTGAGAAGTGTAAAATACTTACCTGCCTGGGAGTGTTTGTTGTCTTTCCAAAGAGGGCCCATTCGGAGAGAGATAGAGGGACGGTGCAGTACCCCAGTGATCCGCTGGTGGCATATCAGTACTTGCCTTGTAGTGCTGACCTCACAGCACCTCCTGGTGGTCGATCCGGGAACCTGGAAAACAATACAACAACCAGACACAAGACTACTGAACTGTACCAAACACAAGCACATACTCACCTGGGAATTCTACACATAAAGACCAGGACCACTCTGGAAACGGAATGCCCCCTCTCTGGACTGGATCTTTATTATTGCCCACTGAACTTCTGTGTGTTTGTTTTGTTTCAGTTTTACAAAAATTTTAAACCATTATTACTTTCAAGTCTTGACTCTGGCCTACTACTTTAAACTGTGTGGCAGGCTGGCTCGCAGTGGTGACGTCACGGACCAGGAAGTACAGAAACCAAAACAATGGATGGGCGGGTGAAGCTGAGTGCAACGGCACTCAGCGTATTTATTAATAAATCAAATAAACAAAACAAATGATTTTAACAAAACAGCAAAACAAATGGGCACGAGGGCCAAACGAATCAGACAGACAAACAAGTAAGTGTCGTGCTGGCTAATCCAGCACGTTTTAGCAATTGTTAATTTCTGTCTCCTCTCTATCTCCCCGTACCTCCTCTCTGCACCCAACAACAAACCCCGCAGCACGGACAGCTGCCGGTTCTTATACTCTGGCCGAGGGGTTAACTAGTTGTTAATTATCTTATTATCCCTCGGCCACAGTCTGCACGCGTTTGGTAAGGATGCATGACTGTCAGCTAGTTACATAATCAGTAGCTGATCAGTCATGCATCCTCACAGGGTTTTTAAATATAAATATAAAAAACAATAACAAAAGACGCGGCGCTTTTATCCGCGCCGCAAACAAATACAAATAATAATAAATAGGGGCGGGACACTCCGCCACAACTGTTATAGACAATTAGCAATCCTGCTAATACATGTACCCAGCTGGTTCACAATATATATATATATATATATATATATATATATATATATATATCAAAAAGAGTGAAAAGGGAGGACGACAAAATTGTTTGCCTAGGGCAGCAAAAATCCAAAAATCCTTGCGCCGGCCCTGCCTACAGATGTCATTTTTATGTTCATTAATGCGCACCCATAGTTGTCTTTTGGTTTTACCAACACATTGTACGTTACAAGGGCAAAAAATTAAATAAACTACAAAATCAGATGTGCAAATTTTAGCTGTATCTTTAAAATAATCAACTTTAACAAGAATATCCTGTATAACAAGAATATCTGCTTCTACGGTATGTAAAGAGGGGCGGGGATTTAAATATTTTGTTGCCAAAAGTATCAGTTGATAAGATATGCCAGTGTTGTCTAATAATATTTTTAATCTCATGACTGTGTAGTTAAGTTTGTGCAACAAATGGAAGAGACTTCTTTGTTATTCTTATTCACATGAGGATTTGTATCTACGTTTTGAACTTTGAAGAGAGCTTTATCTAGCCAATCCCTTGGGTAATTCCTAGATAGAAATTGCCAGTTTCAATGTCAAAATCTTCAGATTTAAAACAAATTCATTTGAATCGCAAAAATGGACTATAAGTCCCCTTTTGAGGGGTACAAAGTGAAAGCTAGAAGCATGCAGAATACTGTTTTTATCAGTCAATTTAGTATACAGGGTGGTATATAAAGATCCCTTATCAAGACATACAGTGGTATCGAGAAAACTGACCTTGAATGTATCATATTCCAAACTAAAATTAATAGAGGAAATCAGACCATTCAAATAAGCAACAAATGCTTTAAGTTCTAGATCGGTACCAGACCATAACAGGAAAATATCATTGATATACCCTTTCCACATGATGATCTTATCTATAAAAGGATTATGTCCATAGATATTATTGTATTCAAGAAATTCTATAAAGAGATTGGCATAGTCGGGTGCAAATGAAGCTCCCATTGCTGTGTCCTGGATTTGTAAATAAAAATCATTCTCGAAGAGAAAGTAATTTTTGTTTAGAACCATATGTGCCATCTCAAGTAAAAATACAGTTGGTGTGTGGATGTCACTTCTCCTACCAAGATAGAATTTAATAGCATTGAGACCATCCCGATGTGGAATATTGGTATATAGGCTTACAATGTCAAGTTTAGCTAGAATAACATTTTCATTTAGTAATGTTACATTCGATAATTGACCAATAAAGTCACCCGTATCCAGTGGCGCAACCAGGATTTTCATTGGGGGGTCTCAGGTTACATGGGGGGGTCCTATATAAAACCTCAATATATCGAGACCCACAGAAGAAAAAAAAAAATCACTCAAACTTGTTTTATTGTGGGCCTGAGCTATTATAAACAGGGCAGTAATACATCCAGAAACCTAAAGCAACAGGAAGCTAATAATACAGTACATCATAGTGTAAACTTAATATAAGTTTAAAGTAACAGATTGCATACACTACAAGTAACAGTAATGTTACCTATTATCAGTGCTTAATGACTTTTGACTCGATCAGTAGCTTTTAACTTTTCTTCTAAGACACTTTTTTATGCAGTAATGATGTACTCAGCAGTAAACATAGTGTTGAGCTCGAAAGAAAATTCAACTGCCAAATCAAATGTTTAACTTTCTAATAAGGCTAATTATATTAGTGTTATTTTATTTTTCATCATATTTAATTTCAACAAGAAGTGAACCATGTATTTTTCTAAACTGGAAAACGTTGGTATCACCTACATACATAGTTTTAATTGGTTGCATTTCCAATTTCCAATGTGTTTTTGTTTCAGCTCACATTAACAACAACAACAACAGTGGAATATGGCCAATAGATGTCGCAAAGAATCCTGCAGCATGAAGCGCATTTAACATAACTGTATTCAAACTGAGATTATTATTATTATTATTATTACAATTATTATTATTATTTCGATGTTTCCAGTGCTGAAAAAGGTTACACAAGTCTACAGATCTGAAGGGACTAAATATATGTATACAATATAGTATTTAAATATGTACCATACACTTAAAACATTAATATGTGTGTTTTATTTTTTTTTAATAATTACCCGAATAAGACCCAGGTATCCGGTTATTTTTCCAGTTGTAGCATTCAAAAGAGAAGCTAATTTAGATGATATTGTAGTTCACAGTAAACATAAAAGAATAATTGACATAACAGGTTCAACAAATACTTGCAGTAGTATGTAAAGTGTGTAAATACATGGACAAAAGTAAAAATATAATTAAATATAAGAACAACACATATCCACTAAAAACTAATACCTACTGTAAAAATAGCAATTTTGTTTATGGAATAACCTGTTTTGAAATAAAATATGTTGGAGAGACTGGAACAACTTTACATAAAACAATTCAGAACCACCTTTCATTAATTGGAAAAAAAAATGTATGAACCAATAGTACAGCACTTCACCAGTCAATGACATGACATAAATGATGTAAAGTTTGTAGTATTAGAACAGCAAAAATTAGACAATGTGACATATAGAAGAATAAAAGAAAGTAAGTGGATAAATAGACTGAAGATGATTATGCCAGCGGGACTCAACAGAAAAGAATGAACTACTTAACTCCAATAAATATATAACATATATATTATATATTTAACATTTAAATAAACAAAATTCATTCAAAAGTTGTGCATGCTGATGTGCTGGGGAGGCCAAATCAAGGCTGATCCTCAGAGCCAGCACTGAATGGTCATATAAATATAAGTTTATATAAACTAATGTTAATTAGAATGTATGTACTAGCAAAATGTATTCCTAATTTAGATCCTATTGCTGTACCATCGTTTTGTTTGTAATTCTTATTAACAAATGTAAAATAACTGTTTTCTAAAACTACATTGATCATGTTCAGCACCTCTGCTGTTGGTATTGATTTATCTAGTCTATTATCTAGTGCTTTTTGACAAGCTTCTAAAGTTTCTTTACGAGGGACACTTGGGTACAAGGATTTTACATCCATGCAAAATAAAATTGTATTCTCTGGAAGGTTGTGCTTTAGTGATTCAAGTCTTTTTAAAAATTGTGTTGTTACATAGCTTGGTAATTTCTCAACGTGTGACCTAAGTTGTTTTTCTGCTAGTTCAGCTATTCTGTGTGTTGGATTACCAATCGTGCTGACTATCATTAGTATACGGTGATTTTCTTTGTGCATTTTAGGATTTCCCCTTGCTAGGCCAGTTCTTGCATTATGTGACTGCATGTATTTTTTAAATTATTTTGATATAATGCCTTTATTGTATAGTCTCTGCAATTTCCTTAACCTCTTTTACCGAGTTATTGATCTTATTGCGTTTAACTTCTTCATATGTATCCGTATTATTTAATTCACATTCTACAGATTTCATATAGTCATCTGTGTTCATTATTATTATTATTTATTTTTTAGCAGACGCCCTTATCCAGGGCGACTTACAATTGTTACAAGATATCACATTATTTTTACAATTACCCATTTATACAGTTGGGTTTTTTTACTGGAGCAATCTAGGTAAAGTACCTTGCTCAAGGGTACAACAGCAGTGTCCCCGACCTGGGATTGAAACCACGACCCTCCGGTCAAGAGTCCAGAGCTCTAACCACTACTCCACACTGCTATTCCTGAGCCTTTATCTGCTGGTCTTATCATTATATCATCATCATTTAACAACTCAGTCATAGCTTGTTCTTCAATAATGGTTAAATTAAGTTTACATTTTTTCTTTAGTCCTGCTATTATTTCTTGTTTAACTACTTCAATATACTTATCAAACCATTTATCCCATGCTCATAATTACCCTCTGAATCTGAGATATTTTCATTGAAAAAATATTCTGCTAATCTCATGCGTCTCTCCCACCCCTTTAATTCGGTGGCCAGTTTATCTTTATCGATGTATTTTTTAGTCGGTATAAACTTAAGTCCTTTACTCAGTACTGCTTTTTGGGATGTGGTTAAAGGTTTACTTGATAAATTAATAAAGTTTGCTGTCTTCTCTTTAGTGTATTTGGTACCATTTATATATATATATATATATATATATATATATATATATATATATATATATATATATATACTGTGTATGTCATCACTGCTGTAAACTGCAATAAAAATTATACTGACAGCTGTTACATATCAACTACTATCTTTACAGGGCCTCTAAATTCCCAGTGATGTGCTATCCCGTGGAAATGATGACAGGAAATCAATAGGCTATGTAAGTAATGAAGTAATAAGTCTTGGTAATTTCCCCAAGCAATCTTTTACCACTACACTACCTCCCAGGAGCAAAACCAATTTTTTAACCAACAGCTTCATTCCGGTTGATTCAGTTAGACTGTACAGTATTTTCTTGTTGATAAAAAAGAACTATGCATACACGGAAACGTGAATACATTGTGGACTAGATTTAACAGCTGACCCTTAAGGGAATATATAGGTGGTCTTGAATTCGCCAAGTTGTCTTCTGTTACAAAGGTTCAACTGAAATTTACACCTTCGTCTTGTAGTTCTTATATTCAGTTCAAAATCTCAAAGTGCTAAGGACAAGTAGATTTATATTTGTACATATAGGGTGGCTTGCATAAAAGTGGATTAGTTATTTCTAGAGTAATGCTACTCCAGAAGTAGTTATTCCAAGAGTAAAACTGGGTTGCACGAGAGAAGATTAACAAATAAATTACTACTCTCAGAGTAAAAATTAATCAGGAGTAAATTATACAAATTGAATAAAGTGTTCAACATTCCAATCCAGTAGACATTTTTTTAGTGCAGAGGTAAACTTTAGTGAGGAGGTAAGTGTCAGATGTAAATAAACCGTACTAGACTGTGTTAATCAAAATAAGTTTGTACTGTATTAGAAAAGAGTATAATAACAATGGCGATATCCGTTGTTTTCCACACCATCGATCTCTTATCCCCTTTCACTATGCTAGGCCCCTTTTCAATCCCCGATATTTTCCTTTGTAGCAGACCCGTTCTGAACTTCTTTTCTCAGTATAGTTATTTTTTCACCACGGTATCAAGGTGTTTTTTTAACAAACCACAAGTAATTGTATGAAGGTTAATAAGTAAATCTGAACCAAAACAAACAAATGTAAAATTAATTAAAATCATATATTTTAAAGTACTTGCCGGGAATATCTTTTCTTTCCCACATGTCTCTGATTGCCCGAGTCCCGGACAGATATGTGCAAGGCAATAATAATAATGAATAATATCGACACATTGTAGCCTACGCAATTTCTAGCATTTATATTTACACTTCATAAAGAGTAATTTTGTTTTTTTTTATATTGTAATCTGAAGTAATGTTTATTGACTGTTTGCGATTGTGAGATTATACACATAATAAAGAGGAAACATCTTAAAAACAACTTTGTAATGCAGGTAACGATAACAAACCATAAATCCATCTTATTTTAAAACTTTTTGTAACATACAAATCCTACAAAATTAAAATAACAACTTGCCAAATACAAATTTGGATAAATAAATATAATTACATTAACCATGGCAACCTACCTTTATTTATTTTTTATCTATATATGAAAACAGCAACAAAAATCTTGTAGAAAATATCAGGCAGTTTAGGAGAGAAAGAAAAAAGCATGGGTGGAAATAGAGAAGCAGTTTAATGTGGAGGAAAGGGTTACAAAAAGGTTGGTAAAACAGCTACAGGTTGCATGGAAGGAATTGAAGCAAAAGGCAAAAAAAGAAATAGCAAAAGAAAGAAGAGAAAAAAACTGAACTGTAGGCGGTCCTGTGGAAAGACAGACCGGCATCCTGTCACTCACAATTAAAGAGATTACCCCTCAAAACTTTGCCTGTATTGAAGTGGTACCAGGTAGCGATATGAGGCAAGAAGAAATAAAAGCATCCTCCAGAATCGGTGTCAGGTAAAGTTGTTTTTTTTTTTTAAATACCTGAACAAAATTACGATTGTAATCGTTATTAACACATTTTAAAATGATAACAGCTAAGATTATACAAATTGTGTGTGTGTGTTTTTTTTATTATTATTTATAGTTCAAGACCAATTAACTGTTCAGGATCCAGGTACTACAGTAGGCACTCCCACTACTGAAAACTGCACACACAGCCCACAGCTCTGCAAAAAAGAGAACAGATAGCAGCATTAAACTGCTTTATTTCTATTTGTTAGATGTTGTATGCTTCCAGAAATCTTCTCCACCAGTCCCTGGACTGTATATTTTGTAAAACGATATCGTTGACGAAATTCTTCTTCACTGTACATGTCGGGATTAGTCCGTTCTCTAAACACTCTTTCATCCAATAAATCCAATAAATACTCACCCATAATCCAAATACTAAATGAAAGTAAGTAGCCTACTCCTCTACTAAACCAGCCTCAACCCAGGTTTAACTCTCTTATTTACTTCTTTAGTAAGCTTACTCAGCTGTGGTGAAAGCAGACTAACCTTACTCTACTGTTTACTCGGAGAGTAGCTATCCTTCAGTTACTCCACTCTTATGCAAGCCACTCATAATCTTAAATTCGAAATCAGGTAAAAGGCTTGGCATTGGCGCCTCAGTGTTTTATTAAATTAATGACAAAAGCACACAAAGAAAAGGGCACAAAACAAGAAAATGGGCCAAAACAAAACAGACAAATAAACGAGTACCTTTGACTTTCAGAGTTTTGGGTAGCATTCGCTCTCGTTCTATATAGCCCTCCCCTCTAATGAGCCTGGAGTGGGTCTTTTTATATTTGTGGCTGGAGCCTTAATTAACTATTAATAAATTACCTTATTAAGGCTCCAGCCAATAACAATGTTACAATTACATTATTTTTTACACATTATTTTTCCATACAGTTGCTTTTTTTTTTTTACTGGAGCAATCTAGGTAAAGTACCTTGCTCAAGGGTACAGCAGCAGTGTCCCCCACCTGGGATTGAACCCACGACCACTACTCCACACTGCTGCCCTACACAATAATACATAAATATGCACAAGGGGAGGGCCCCCATCACACTCACGCCCCCCCCTTGTGCGCAGCACACATGGCCCAACGGCCACCTCCCCCTTTAAAATCTGAAAAGTCCTTCTTATAGTTCAGGGGTGGGAACGGAGACTTTCCTTGGCCTCCCAGTGGCAATTCGGGCCGTGGCATACTGGCAACCTTGGCCAGTAGCATGCAGACGGCATCCCCCGGCAGAGGCATGCAGACGTCCCCAGGCGACGGCAAGCAGGCGACCCCAGGCGAAGCAGAGCCGGCGACCCCAGGCGAGGAGGGGACGGTAGGAGGGGAGTCCCCAGCCAGTAAGACGGCAGCGGGAGCTCCATGAAGGAATCAGGACCAGGTGTGGTGCAGGGGTTGGCCCTCTTCTCGGCAGCCGCGGCCGGGCTGCTTTCTGCCGTGCTCCCCTCAGCAGCCTATGAGGTGGCTGCTGAGGAATGCCAGCATCACGTCCTGATCCCTCATCTAGTGGGGGAAATGGCAGCTCCTCCGCCTCTCCTCCTGGTGTACTCGGGAGAGGAGCCCCTGGCCATGAAGGCAGCAGCGGGAGCTCCACTTCTCCCTTGTGCTCTGTAGCTCATGGCTTCCTTTTCTGGGGCTCAGGCCCCTGACTTTCCAGCAGCGTAAAGGCTGCTGCTGGAGTTAACACCACCTTGGGCGGCGGCATGGAGGCATCCCCGGGCAGTGTTGTAAAGGCATCCCCGGGCAGTGTTTTAAAGGCATCCCTGGGCGGTGAAGTGCAGGCATCCCCGGGAGGTGATGTGCAGTCATCCCCGGGAGGTGATGTGCAGGCATCCCCGGGAAGTGATGTGCAGGCATCCCCGGGAGGTGATGTGCAGGCATCCCCGGGAGGTGATGTGCAGGCATCCCCGGGAGGTGATGTGCAGGCATCCCCGGGAGGTGATGTGCAGGCATCCCCGGGAGGTGATGTGCAGGCATCCCTGGGCGGTGAAGTGCAGGCATTCCCAGGAGGTGACGTGCAGGTATCGCCGGACGGTGACTTGGAGGCATCCCTGGGAGGTGACATGCAGGCATCCCCGGGCGGTGAAGTGCAGGCATCCCTGGATGGTGAAGTGCAGGCATCCCCGGGAGGTGACGTGCAGGCATACCAGGGAGGTGATGTGCAGGCATCCCTGGGCGGTGAAGTGCAGGCATCCCCGGGAGGTGACGTGCAGGCATACCAGGGAGGTGATGTGCAGGCATCCCTGGGCGGTGAAGTGCAGGCATCTCCGGGAGGTGACGTGCAGGTATCGCCGGACGGTGACGTGAAGGCATCCCTGGGAGGTGACGTGCAGGCATCCCTGGGCGGTGAATTGCAGGCATCCCCGGGAGGTGAAGTGCAGGTATCCCCAGGAGGTGAAGTGCAGGCATCCCCAGGAGGTGACGTGCAGGTATCGCCGGATGGTGACGTGGAGGCATCGCCAGGCAGTGATGTGCAGGCATCCCCGGGCGGTGACATGGAGGCATCCCTGGGCGGTGTCATGGAGGCATCCCCGTCACAGACCCACATCATGTACAAAATTGCCGCATGTGTGATGTGTTAGGAGGTCTCTACAGGTTCTCGAAAAGTCATGTTGTCGGACTCGGAGAGTAGCCACTTCCTGTGGACAACAGTGTTTTTTTGTTGTTTGTTCGTTTTTAAAATGGTGGAGCCAAGCAAACTTCTTTGCAGTTTCTCCCATGTAACTTCACAACAAATTGTGATATCACCTTGGAATCAATGATATTTTATTGTGCTGACATTGAGAAATGTGTTAGTCATCCCCTTATTAGTTGTTGGAGTGATGTTCTTATAATAATTATAAAAACGTTTTAAAAAAAAACTGGATTGGTTTAGAGTTAAGATCATACATCTTTTACCAGACATTTTGTTTTAAAAAAAAAGTGCCTACGGTGAAGCAATGATCCAGACTGTATCCAGACTTTAAAACATTTCTGTGACGTCACCCTTTAATCTTTTCATTAATTCTATGAATCTACTAACTAAAAGTGGCTGAAGAGAAGGGGAGTGCAGGGCAGATATATTGTTGAATCTACAGTTAGTGCTACGAATCCACAGAAAACTGGATTTGTTAACGAAACCACAGTGAGTCAGAACAATTCAACAGAAAAGCAAATACCATTTTATTACACAACAATCATTTCAACAATTAGGTAATTAGTATTGCACATTTCAAACATAACACTTAGAAAAGGGCTTGCAATTTCAATTTAGCATTCCATAGTGTTTGCTAAAAGTAGGGTAATACAATTATACATTAACAACAAAAGTCATAATGACAAATTGTGACAAAGCTTTTTTTATTTACAGTACAACTTACAACTTTGAACACAGTTCTGGGTTCCTGACACATCTTTGGTGGATAAAGCACTCTCGATAGCAAAGGATGGGTTTAAACAGGACAATATCTGTATGTTTATTTTTTCGTGGTGTCCCTTTTCCAGTGGGAGCACGCTTATTTTACAAACAATACAAAACTAAAATAAACGCTAGCTCATGCTATGGAACACTAATTAATACCTTTAGTCAGACGCTAATCCAGTTTACTGGCTTTAAATACACAAATTACAGATTTAATATACTTTTTTTTTTCAACGTCCACCACATGCAGATGTAGGTTTATATACCTTATAGATTGATGGAAACTTGCCGGTAATTGGCTTGTAGATTTGACCAGTGAATAAATCCGATGTACTAGGAGTTTGTATTAATGATACTATAGATTTCCTGCCTGAAAACCTTGCAAGCTTTATAATATGTCAGCAAGCCGAGGGAACTCTGGAAATGGGCTTAGCAGGTCTCCTTTAAAGAAAAGGTTTAAAGAAACATTGAGAGTCAGAACTTGGGTAAGCATTGCTGTTAGAGAGTCACGGCTCTAGAGTTTTGAGTTTTTCCAAACAAGGGGGGCTTTCTATGTTGAAATTCTTCTGCGGTTTGTGTCTTGTATTTGTATTTGTTGTTGTTTCAATGGTTTATGTTCCGGAGCTCGTACCTTTTGTGATGCTCAGAATGGGAACTGTTTTATAAGTCAGAGCCAGATGCCTTGCTACAAGTTATTTTCGTGGGGGAGCGGTCCCTTGCTATCTCACTTTAACCTCACTTTTTTTAGAATTGCAGCCCATTCCTGTGCTACAAACAAAACCAAGGGTGTACTTATTCATATAGATATAAAATTGCAGTTGTCTGTTGAAGGGTCTGGGGTGATGACTCGGGTCGATTTGTATATTTATTGACCATGCTAAATAATGTCAAAATAGTTTTTATCAGGGATTGATGATACTACAGTATGTTGGTTTTTTCAGAATATATATTATATATATATATTTTTTTATAAATTTAGTCGTTGCCAATTATTTTTATTATTTTCTCCCAATTTGGAATCGGCAATTATTTTATTATGCTCAGCTCACCGCTACCACCCCTGCGCTGACTCGGGAGGGCGAAGACGAACACACGCTGTCCTCCGAAGCATGTGCTGTCAGCCGACCGCTTTTTTTTTTCACACTGCGGACTCACCATGCAGCCACCCAAGAGCTACAGTGTCGGAGGACAACACAGCTCTCGGGCAGATTACAGGCAAGCCCGCAGGCACCCGGCCAGATTACAGGGGTCGCTGGTGCGCGGTGAGCCGAGGACATCCTAGCCGACCTAACCCTCCCTCCCCCCGGGGGGCGCTCCGCCAATTGAGCGCCGCCCCCTGGAAGCTCCCGTCCTCGGTCAGCAAAGGAATAGCCTGGACTTGAACTCGCAACGTCCAGACTATAGAGCGCATCCTGCACTCCACATGGAGTGCCACTCGGGAGCCCCCTAGAATATATATTATGAGGTGATTTCAAAGCAGTAATAAGCCCCAATTTGGATAAAGTCTATTTCAGAATCTGCAACACTTTGTTCATTCCAGGCCCTATGTAGCTTTATAAATGATTACATTTTTTTCTGCCAGACACAGGACTTGATGCTTGAATTGATTACAGTTTTGTATCTCCAAGGCTCGTTAATTAAGTGTTGAAAACCGACATCCTTTTAATTGTTCTATTGGGCCATTCCCCAGTGCTCTCATTTTACTTGCCGTGACCTCTGGCTTTTCTGTATATAGGCTTTTACTTTTCTCTAAAAAATTAAAAAATAATTGATAAAAAAGCAAAAAAAAATCTAGTATTTGACAGCATTGTTTCTGAAACTGAAGATAAGTACAACAAAACCATACTACAAAAGCTAGGGAAGAAAATTCCACCAGCTATGGTTTCTTTTTTTATTATTGTTATGTTTTACAAATGAATAAAAGCAAAATACATATACAGATTCAAATCAAAATACAATACATTACAAAAAAATAAAAATAAAAATGAAGTATATCACAAAAAAAGAAAAATATATGTAGAATTACACAAATATAAAGTAACAAAGACATACAGTAATGAGAGAAAATACATGTCACAATGGAGTGTGTGTGTAGTGCAATTGGTCTAATGTGGAACCCCGTTAAGAAGGTGCTCAGATATGTTATTAGCTGCAGTTGACCACAAAGTAAACGTGGCCGAGCTGGCCGCATGTAGCCTAGCTGTGGACCTTTCAAATAAAATAATTTAATGAAAGAAATGTAGTCAGGTATTTAGAAGCGGTATACCAGGCTCCAGCCATCCCCTCAGATCACTTTCGTTGCTGCAATCAACCCAGCAAGAAACAGACGTTTTGACATTCTGAGAATTAATGAGATACTGGGATCGATAAGCTACTAACAACCAAACGAGCAAGATGGGCCGAATGGCCTCCTCTCGTTTGTAAACTTTCTTATGTTCTTATGTTCTTATGAATATCGAGTTGGGAGTCATCTGCCAAAAGGAGCACTCCAGAACACAGCAGTAGACATCACTGAAACTACACATTTCCAGAGGGCCTGGACCCTGGGGCATTCCCAAAACATATGAAGATAGATGCCAACTGCACCCTGGCATCCACAATTCTCATTTGGTATTTTCTATATGGTGTCACATAAGCTCTCTGGGCGAATTTAAATATATTAATTGATGTGCCAAATTTTTGGAGGATGTAAAAATATTGTCCCAGACTTGTTCCCAGTCCAGAGTTCCCATATGCTGGTGACTAGTAGGGGGGCGGTTTTATGAAGAACAAAATGAGAGTAGATGTTAAAACTTCATGCTGATTAGAACTCGGCTCTCGCCAAGATAAGCACCAACTAAGATGTAGCTTTACAGTAAACTAATGTGATCCATCTACATCTCCATCCATTTGCGTTTCTTTCCATCTGTTGATGCAGATATCCTTCTGCCTGGTGTTGATGGCTGAAGTGTAATGCTGGCTCCAGGGATCAGCTTATTTTGCCTCCCCAGTGCATCAGCACACACAACGGCTGCAATGCTGGCTCCGAGGATCAACCACAGTAAGGTCTCCCCAGCGCATCAGCATGACAACCATCTGGATTGAGCTAAGTAGGTTACATCTTTGGGGTCTTCAAGTGGGCACCTTCCGTCCTCTGTTTCGTCGACTAGCCCACGACACCTCAAGAGGGCTCGACGGTGATTCTGGCATCCCAGCATCACCCCCCTGCGTCGCCCACTCAACTCAGCCCAGCTTACTTACCCATACATCAGCGTTGCTTTCTTTCTATTGTGCTTGAGATCCCCAGACAGAATCTTTCCGTCTCCACCACAGCCAGTTGCTGTTCCTTTCTGCTGCTTCAGATAAGTTCTTCACTGTGTGACGCAACTCTTGGTCACTGAATCCGACATCTCTGTGCCACAAATCCTCGACAACCCACCTCCACTGGGTAAACCCGGACTCTCCATCCTCGCTGTTCCACTTCAGCAACTAGTTGAGCATACCGAAGTTTCTTCCTCTCATACGCCTTATCCACAGTATCCTCCCATGGCACTGTTAACTACCAGATGAACAAGGCGTGCTGATCGAAGGTTATCGGTGGCAATTTCAGATGGAAAAATAAGCCGTTGACCAACATCTGCCAGCATTTTCCAGTCTCTAGCAGCTTCCAGTTGTCTGGGCGAGGCTTGGTTTTAACACCTTTTCTTGGTGTTTGCTCTCCTGGACGGAGGAATATTGTCTTTTGTCTGTAATGCTTTGATGGAACTGGTGGCAACGTATTTTTCATGTTACGCTTGTCTTCCAATGCTAAGGCCAAACATCACAGTACCTGGTCATGGCGCCAAGTAAACCGTCCTTGGCTAAGACCCACCTTACATCCTGTCAAAATGTGCTTTAATGTTGCAGGTGATGAACACAAAGGACATGAGGGATCCTCACCCACCCAGAGGTTTAGGTTCTGTGGTGAGAGGAGAACATCATATGTTGATCTGATAAGGAAACTGATCCTGCTCTGTTCCATTGTCCATAGGTCTTGCCAGCCGATCTTGCTAGGTTGTTCTACACTCTCCCATCTCATCCATTCTCCCTGCTTGGCCTGGGAAACGGCCTTTACACACCTCATCCTCTCCTCCTGCTTTTGCACCTCGTTGAGCTGGGGCTGCCTTGTGCCATGTAGGAGGAGCTGAACTGAGACCAAGACCCCCTCTTCCGTGCTGAACTTGCCCCATAATATCACCGATTTGAAGTGCAGCCTTTGCATCTTCAATGGCTTTCTTTGCTGCCCACTTTCTTCCAGTTTTCAACACAGGTGCTGCCTCCCTTATGCATTTGTTGCGTGAATCTAGTAATGTCATTTCCAGTCAGACCTTGGCACACTTAAATTCCTTGTTTAGAGCAGAGACTGGTAGCTGCAGTATTCCTTTACCATAAAGTCCCACTCTGCTGAGGCAGCGTGAAACTCCAAACCATTTCCTGACTTATGAACTGATTAAAGCTTCCAACTTTTCAACTGTTGTCAAAGAACCCTCTTACACAGTCAGTGGCCGCAGCAGCCTTGGCAGTAGACGAAACTGAAAACACCAGAGTTTCAGTTTGCCCGGTAAAGCACTGCTGTCTATGCTCTTCAGCCCTTCCACTGCTTGTTGTCTAACTTCTCCCACACTAAATGTGACCTTTAGATCCACATCATACCATCTCCCAAGACTTTTCACTGGCTTCTCAGACACTGTTGGTATTGCATCACCATTAATATAGAACCTTTTATCTACTACTTTACCTTTAATTGTAGAGATGATCCTTGATTTAGTGTGCTAGCATTGTATTCGTGCCCATTCAGTGTTATTGGTTAATTTGCCCAGTAACCGATTAGTGCAGGCTACTGTTGTAGTCATGGTTGTCATGTTATCTATGTATGCTCGAATTGGTGGTAGTCGCATTCCGGAAGCCAAGCGCTCTCTTCCCACTACCCATTTTGATGCCCTAATGATTACTTCCATTGCCATGGTAAAAGCCAGTGAAGAAATGGTGCATCCTGCCATTATTCCAACTTCTAGGCATTGCCATGTAGTGCTGAATTCTGAAGTTGAAAAACTAAATTGCAAATCTCCAAAGTAGGCTTTCACTAAATTTGTTATTGTCATTGGTACACTGAAAAAATCAAATGCTGCCTGTGGCAAAGTGCCCCCCCGTGTGTATTTTGTGTTACGTGTTGTGTGTAAATGTTGGTGTATAGGCATTGGTACATGGGATATAAGCGGGTCTGTGTTTCACATGTGTTTAAATTGTAGATTTGTATTTAGGCACGAGGAGGGCACAAATCACATCACGTGCAAGTAAAAAGTAATATGTGAGCACGGGGAATTGCACTTTAATTAATTCACGTGCAGTTGTACCGAGATTCCAATTGAATGATTGACTAGCAATCGAGTCTCGGTACAACTGCATAAAAGCTGTATGTTTTCACTCACTCGGGGTTGTGTGTTCGTTGAGTGGAGAACGGGAGAGAGAGAGAGAGAAGGAGAGTATTTAAAACAATTGCTATCGCGTGCTGGAGGACCAGCACGATACTTGTTTAGTTATTTACTCACCGTGTTTGTGTGTCTGTCCGTCCACCGTTTGTTTAATTGATAGTCCGTTTTTGTTCGTCTATTTATTTTGGCGCAAGTGCCGTGTCCTGTTTTTTGTGTTCTATTGTTTTGTTTATTAAATGCTGAGCGCGATCACGCGCTCAGCTTCACCAAAACCCCAAGTCTCTGTCTGCTGTGTGTTTCTATCTCTGGTCTGAGTTCCTCCCTGCAGCCAGCCTGTCACACGTGGTGTCAGAAGTGGGATAACAGCGCCTCCAGGACTCAGGCCAGAGCGGGAACCGCAGGTTTTTTTGTTTGTTTGTTTTGTTTTTTTTTTGAAAAAAAGGGGAAAAATGGAAGGCTGGAACTGGAGAGATGGCTGCCAGGATCTGGAGGTCCTCCTCGGTGGTCTAGAGGACCAAGGCTGGTGCCTTGCCTGTGGGGAGTTCGGGCACCCAGTGGTGCACTGCCCCTACCAAGAGGGAGAGGAGGAACTGGCCCAGGAGAGGAAGGTGAGGAGGAGGCAGAGAAGGGGAAAGGTGAAGAGGAAGGCGGAGTGTCCACCGCCCAAGTCTCCACCAGCAGAGGAAGAATGCCTGCTGGTTTTGCCTCCACAGCCTGAGTGGGAGGAGCTCGAACGTCCCTACGCCTGAGTGGGAGGAGCCCAAACGTCCTACGCCTGAGTGGGAGGGGCCCGAACGTCCTACGCCTGAGTGGGAGGAGCCTGAACGTCCTACGCCTGAGTGGGAGGAGCCCGAACGTCCTACGCCTGAATGGGAGGAGCCCGAACGTCCTACGCCTGAGTGGGAGGAGCCTGAACGTCCTACGCCTGAATGGAAGGAGTCGGGGCGTCCACAGCCCAAGAGGGAGGAGTCGGGGCGTCCACAGCCCAAGAGGGAGGAGTCGGTGCGTCCACAGCCCAAGAGGGAGGAGTCGGTGCATCCACGGCCCAAAAAGGGGAAGGTAGAGCGTCCACCGCCCCAGTCTCCACTAGCAGAGGGTGAATTCCTGCTGGTTCCACCTCCATTGCCATGGGAGGACTGCTTGCAGCTCCCACCTCCACCAGCAGAGGGTGAATTCCTGCTGGTCCTGCCTCCGCCACTTCCACCGCCAGGAGCAGAGCAGCAGGAGCTGCCTCTGCCTCCTCCACCAGCAGAGGGTGAATGCCTGCTGGGTCCCTGTCCCCAGCAGAGGGTGAATGCCTGCTGGGTCCCTGTCCACCAGCAGAGGGTGAATGCCTGCTGGGTCCCTGTCCACCAGCAGAGGGTGAATGCCTGCTGGGTCCCTGTCCACCAGCAGAGGGTGAATGCCTGCTGGGTCCCTGTCCACCAGCAGAGGGTGAATGCCTGCTGGGTCCCTGTCCACCAGCAGAGGGTGAATGCCTGCTGGTCTCCCCTTCCGAGGCGGAGCCGCACCAGTCCCCTGCAAGAGGGGAGGGCCGCACCAGTCCCCTGAAACAAGGGTAGACTACGCTGCTCCCACCTCCGCCGCCAGGAGACTACACGCCGCTCCCACCTCCACTGGCAGGAGCAGAGCAGCAGGAGCTGCCTCTGCCTCCGCCACCTTCACTGGCAGGAGCAGAGCAGCAGGAGCTGCCTCTGCCTCCGCCACCTCCACTCGGCAGGAGCAGAGCAGCAGGAGCTGCCTCTGCCTCCGCCAACCCCACCGGAGCAGAGCAGCAGGAACTGTCTGCTGGCTATCACTTACCCCACCAGCAGAGGATGAATGCCTGCTGGTATCACTTCCCCACCAGCAGAGGATGAATGCCTGCTGGTATCACTTCCCCACCAGCAGAGGATGAATGCCTGCTGGTATCACTTCCCCACCAGCAGAGGATGAATGCCTGCTGGTATCACTTCCCCCACCGTCACGAGGAGAGGAGCAGGAGCTGCCTCTCCCGTCACCAGAAGGACCAGGACTAGATGCTGGCGGTCCTCAGCAGCCCTTGCATAGGCTGCTGAGGAAAGCATGGGGAAGAACCGCCCGGCCGCAGTGGCCGAGAAGAGGGCCAAAACCCGCACCCCAGCTTGTCCTGACTGCCTGTCGCTCCGCATCGCCTGGGGCTGCCTGTCGCTCCGCATCGCCTGGGGCTGCCTGTCGCTCCGCATCGCCTGGGGCTGCCTGTCGCTCCGCATCGCCTGGGGCTGCCTGTCGCTCCGCATCGCCTGGGGCTGCCTTTTGCTCCACACAGGGTGCAGAGTGCGAGGGAGAAGTGGAGCTCCCGCTGCCGCCTCTATGGCCAGGGGCTCCCCTCCCGAGTTCGCCTCCCGAGGGTCCGCTGCTGCTGCCGTCGCCTCCCGAGGGTCCGCTGCTGCTGCCGTCGCCTCCCGAGGGTCCGCTGCTGCTGCCGTCGCCTCCCGAGGGTCCGCTGCTGCTGCCGTCGCCTCCCGAGGGTCCGCTGCTGCTGCCGTTGCCTCCCGAGGGTCCGCTGCTGCTGCCGTCGCCTCCCGAGGGTCCGCTGCTGCTGCCGTCGCCTCCCGAGGGTCCGCTGCTGCTGCCGTCACCTGGGGTCGCCAGGGATCCTGCTTCGCCTGGGGTCGCCGGGGCCTCTGCTTTGCCTCGGGTCGCTACACTGTGGCCGGAGCTCCATGAAGGGGAGCTGCCGGCCATGAAGAAAGGGGGGGAGGTCAGGAGACCAGCTCCCCCCGCAGCAGTTTCGCTGCCGGAAATTGGGTGGCCGGAGCCCCACGGAGGGAACTGCCGCCATGAAGAAGGGGAGGTCAGGAGACCAGCTTCCCCGCAGCAGTTTCGCTGCCGGAGATTGTGTGGTCGGAGCCCACGGAGGGGAACTGCCGGCCATGAAGAAGGGGGAGGTCAGGAGACCAGCTCCCCAGCTGCACTTTCGCGGCAGGAGATAGTGTGGCTGAAGCCCCGGAAGAGGGAGCTGCCAGCCACGAAGAATTGGGGTGCCGGACATTCCACCATGGCCACCCCCAGAAACAATTTGCTTCCCCTCTTCCGGGATTTTGGGACTGAGGGGGAGGTGGCCATTGAGGCCATGTGTGCTTTGCACAAGGTGGGGTATATGTGGCAAAGTGCCCCCGTGTGTATTTTGTGTTACATGTTGTGTGTAAATGTTGGTGTATAGGCATTGGTACACGGGATATAAGCGGTCTGTGTTTCACATGTGTTTAAATTGTAGATTTGTATTTAGGCACGAGGAGGGCACAAATCACATCACGTGCAAGTAAAAAGTAATATGTGAGCACGGGAATTGCACTTTAATTAATTCACGTGCAGTTGTACCGAGATTCCAATTGAATGATTGACTAGCAATCGAAGTCTCGGTACAACTGCATAAAAGCTGTATGTTTTCACTCACTCGGGGTTGTGTGTTCGTTGAGTGGAGAACGGGAGAGAGAGAGAGAGAAGGAGAGTATTTAAAACAATTGCTATCGCGTGCTGGAGGACCAGCACGATACTTGTTTAGTTATTTACTCACCGTGTTTGTGTGTCTGTCCGTCCACCGTTTGTTTAATTGATAGTCTGTTTTTGTTCGTCTATTTATTTTGGCGCAAGTGCCGTGTCCTGTTTTTTGTGTTCTATTGTTTTGTTTATTAAATGCTGAGCGCGATCACGCGCTCAGCTTCACCAAAACCCCAAGTCTCTGTCTGCTGTGTGTTTCTATCTCTGGTCTGAGTTCCTCCCTGCAGCCAGCCTGTCACACTGCCCAAAGAAGTTCATGTGGCACTGAACCATATGCATTAGCTAAATCCAGGAATGTCACATGGAGCTCCTTCCTCTCCTTTTTAGCTGATTGAATTTGTTGCCAGATCACACTGATGTTTTCTAAGCATCTTTGGAAACCTGGAATGCCCGCTTTTTGTACTGACGTGTCAATAAAGCAGTTCTTTAATAGGTAAGCTGACAATCTCTGAGCAATAATGCTGAAGAAAATAGGGAAATAGGGAAATAGGGGAAAACTGACTGATGCTTGTGGAATCTTTTTCTTTTGGTATAAAGACTCCACCTGCTCAGTGCCATTCTCTTCGTACAACCTGTTTTTCCCATGCCACTTTCATCAATTTCCACAGGATTCGTAGAACTCCAGAAGCACTCTTGTGTACTCTTTATGGAACTCCATTAGGCCCTGGAGATGATGACGCCCTTGCTTTTTTTCACAGCTTGCTCTACTTATTTCCACTTAGGTGCACAGTCCTCCATTTGGTATTCTGGTGGATTGATAGGTGGGATGTCTGAAGGAATTGACATAGGCTCCTGCCTTTTTTAATCTGTATGTGTTTCCTCCAAATATCTCTCTAGCTCAAACTTAGATGCTTTTAGTGTGCCATTTTTCTCACTGGTGAAACTTCTTTACGAATGGATCTTTATAAAAGTTAGTTCTCGCACGCTCCTTCTTTTTGTAGCGTTTCCGTAGGCGCTCAGCTCTGCACAATGTTGCAGCTTATCTTTTATGACCCTTTGTAACAGATTGAGTCCCTCCTTCTGACTTCTGCTCTTCTTCATTACTCCCTCAGCTGCCTCCTTTCTCTAACTAAGCGTTCAATCTCCTGTTGCCTTCTAGACATTCCAGGAATAGTTTGTGCTTTTTCCTTCCTTTTTTCAACTCCAAACCTCTCGCTTCCATATATGTAGATGATGTCCCCAAATTTATCCAGCTTCTTTTCAACTGTTCCATTTAACCTTTCCAACGCAAAACAGAGATCCGTGTTTACTATGTCCAACGCAGTTTTCTCACAAGCTCTTGGTCATTTAACTCTAGGTTTGTGTCCGTTGAGGTTATTTTCTCTATTATGCTGGTTTGTCTGACTGGGTTCACAAGGATCATTAGGTTCATCACCAGTTGTGTCCATGCAAGTCCTCCTCACGTTGATGTCCTGCAAACTGGTTTGCTTCCTGTCGCTGGATTTCATTCAACTGACTTGACTGACTTTGTAAGAAGTACTGATCAATGCAAGGCCCTTGTCCCTTCTCCCTCAAGCATTTCATTCTCCCTTGATGAATCTTCAAACCCCTGACCGTTGTCATCTTGCTCCAGCTGCAGACACAAAACCTGGAGTTCCATGTCTTTGCTAATTGTAGATCTTGAACTAGTCTTTTGTGAAGTACTTTCCATTCTCATATCCATTTCCATTCCTAAGTCATTAACCGTGTTGTCCAATGTTAAGTCATCATGAACTCTTGATTCAGTTAGCACTCTTAGCGCCAAATCTCAAGATCGCAAGCAAACAATTGCAAAGTAAAACATACAACACTGTTATATACTTACACTGTTTTTATACTTATACATTTTATCTAAAGTTTGTATATAAAATATGGTTAATCTCAGTAAGCAATAATGGTCAGGCAAAATCTCAGTTCCGTGTAAATGTCAATTACATGTAAAAAGCAATACATTCATTGTCTATAATTTGTCTTTTATGTTAGAACTAATTATATTCTAAAGTCAGTAAATATAATAATATGAATATGCAAGCAGAATAACTGTTTGAGTAAGTATGATTCAGTAGATAAATGCATATACATTCAGTGGATTCTAATTAACAGGATATTATGAAATCGTACTTAATATTTTGTCAAGCAGTTGTCAAATATATATCCTTTAATTAGAATCATGGCACAAAAACTTGTTAACACCCATTCATCTGTTCTTTAAGGAAAATAAGATTCAGCAGCCCTTATTCAAGTTCATAGATCGCCTTGTAATTATTCTAGCTTTTAGCTGGTAATTCCCTTTTTGCAAGAAAACGAAATATAACACACCCCCTTTTACATTACACCACTATCAACTTTTCTGCAAATATACATTTTTCCATACCCCAAGTATAGTTTCTATCATTTTCTGCTCTTTCGTTTAATAGGAAATAAATACTTAATTCAGATGCAGTGTTGAAAAAATGCGTGACGACTTGCAGGGAGGTGTCCCTTTTCAGGCTTTGTTTAACAAAACATAAATTCTTCCAGTAAAATTGTCCATTCCCAGTAGGTCAATTCAGTCCATTAATTGAGTCTTTAATCATAAGCCCTCTTTTTTAATGACGATCCCAAGTAGTGAAGCTCTCTGTATTTTAAAGTTCCTTTAACACTCTTTGCGTCCTCAAGTTTATTTATTATTCTAGATGTAATTCAGAGCTTGCAGTTTAAAATGTTACATGCTGCCTTCCACTTTCTCTGACATATTATTTATGTGAGGATGTTATTTGCAGCTTTACAGTCATATTGTTCCGAGCTGTTGGCTTAAAGGGGAACTGTACTCAAAATAACAAGGCTCTCTAAATGCTCTGTATACGTAACAAATGTGTCTTGTTACCAATTTTGTTAAAAAGTCAAGCGTTTGGCCAGTATTTCAGTTTTTTTGTCAGCTTTCTTGGTCAGCTGGAAATGCAGGCCGCTGCCATATTAGAACCTTTCTGGCACCTAAATGTTACATCATATCGTTGACAGCCACCCACACCAGTGAACGACACCGGCAGGGTGAATTATGTGAGAATGCAAAGTGTTTGGGTGCAAAAATAACAAAAGGAAAAACAGTAACAAAAAGTATTTTTGTGTGCCTAAGCCTTTAAACCAACAAGGGCGGCCATAACAAAACAATGGCTACATAATATAGGAACGGGACATACGCTCAATAGAATACTATGAGTTACTATAGAGCGAGTCGACGACAGGACGTCACACAAAGCGCGATGGAAGAGAGCTCCAATACATTCAATGTTAATTTGTTTTAATGGTTTTTATACGATATACTGCTCAAGGAGTGGCTGAAAATGCGTGAAAAGCGTTAGTTAACATGTTTTCTATTGAAATGGTTATATATGATTTGCATTACAGTTCCTCTTTAAGATGTTTAAAGTAAGCTTCATTTTTCTGACTAAAACAAAACTCACTGAATACAAAGACAGCTTTTTTTCTGTCCTTGAAGTTTTTTTCCAAACTTACAATATCTCTCATTGCTCACAATAACTATACTGAATCAGTTTCAACACTTGGCACTTCTAGGGAGTTGAACTTGGTCAAGCCTGTGGGTCTCACTTATCAGTGTAGCTATGGTTACCTAGCTAGACTACTCCCTTTTACATCTTTTATTACAATTTTGCAGAATCCATACAATTATAATTGTGAAACACAAAGAACAAAAGGCTACACTCCTTATCTATCTGGTTGTCATAGAGACTAGGCCATCTGTCCTGAATCCAATTAACTTGTTATGTTCCTACAACATATATTAGGATCTAAAAATGTCACTTGATGAATTCAAGCAAAACTGGCATTGTAATCTATTTCAAAGCAGTTACTTCTTGTGTTGTCATTCCACTACAACAATGATGCTATTCTATGTGTGCAGACAATAGAAATGACCAAGGTCACTCAGATCCAGCTTTATGGCATCAGACCCAAAATGTACAGTGACAAGAGTGTTTCTTCTGTTCCTTCAGAGGTCAGGTTGATTGAGCCCACAAAGGTCTTGGTTTGAGATGACCTTATCAGGCCCAGATCTTGATAGGCTTAGATTTAAGAACCAGTCAGACTTCATTGATATGGATTGATTGTGTTTGTGTCTCATCGTCTTTAAATTTACCAATTCGACTTCATATGGAAATATGGAATTCCCCTTGAGAAGTATTTCTTAACCACAATTTAATGTAAAAGAGTGTGTGAATGTGGGCGGGGGGGCGGGCAAGTCAATATCCTTTGTTGTTGACTGCTAAATACTTTTTTGAAATAAATATATACGTATATCCTATATTAAGAGCCTTGTACCAATAAATACAGTTAAGACAAAATACACTTCAAATGTTACTATTTATTTATTTGTCACAATTCATTTCAGAATATACCACCTCAATGTGCACCCCACATTTTGGAAGATGTTTTACCCATTATATACAGGTTGTTCATAAAATATTATTTATAATCCAGGGCTGGCAATGGAACGTGAAACAAGCAATGTGATTGGTTGAGCAAGGTTCCAGCTGTCCGTATATTGGATGGATATGGACAGTTGGAGGCTTGTCACATATTCAAAATCACTGCGCTGCCTCACAGAACAGAATAGTAATGGTAGCCATATTGTTTACAGTTACAGATGTACAGTAACTAGAAAACTGAGTGACCAATTACCAGCAAAAAAAATCCCAAAACTAGTAAGTAGACATGCCGATTTGGATGAAGAACAATTAAATTAACTAGGAGATAGCAAAACGGAAAAAATACCAATAAATAAATTAATTAATGAATTAATCTGTCTTTATATACTCACTCACCCCGACTTTGTCACTACAAATAATGTATTTTTAACAGTTTGTAAACGCTACAGAAAAACACGGCTCCCGATAGGCACATCCAGTAAAGGCACTGCAGGATGTGCCCTATAGTCTAGACGTCCAGGCTATTCCTTTGCCTACCGAGGACGGGAGCTTCCAGGAGGCGGCGCTCAATTGGCCGAGTGCCGCCCAGAGAGAGGGAGGGCTAGGTCGGCCAGGGTGTCCTCGGCTCACCGCGCACCAGCGACCCCTGTAGTCTGGCTGGGCGCCTGCGGGCTTGCCTCAAGCTGCCCAGGGCTGCGTTGTCCTCCGAAGCTGTAGCTCTGGGTGGCTGCATGGTGAGTCTGCGGTGTGTAAAAATGTGGTCGACTGACGGCACACGCTTCAGAGGACAGCATGTGCTCGTCTTCGCTACGTCCGAGTCAGCGCAGGGGTGGTAGCGGTGGGCTGAGCCTAAAAAAATAATAATTGGACATTACTAAATTGGGGAGAAAACAATAAATATAACTGGCGACCACTAAATAAAAAAGAAAAAAAAGAAAAACACAAAAAGACACTTCTGCATATTATGCACCCCTCTTTGACACAGACCTTGAAAAATGACTGAAATCCGCGACGTCATTATTATTATTATTTTTTACTCCCGTTCTGCTAAAACAACAGCCTCTTGCACTCACAGACAAAAATGAATTCAGTGCCGTCTCAACTCCGCCTCCTGGTGGATCTTTTCAATGGCAATGTAAAATTCAACACGTCAAAAATTAATACATATTTACTTACTTTTGCATGTTTCAATTAAATCAATTTACTCATCTTAACTTAGTGTGTAGTTCAAAGTTATAAATGGGACTACTTCTGTGGTCCCTTTATTGGCGTAAGGATATTTAATAAAAAACACATTTTTTTGCCCTAAAAATTGCTTCTGTTTTTTTTTTTAAATCCACTATTTGACCTGATTTTAAATGCAATAAGACCCATCAGGGCGTCTGTATGTCTGTCTGGGTTGGTGGCACTCGACTTCATCTCGTGCCGCATCACCGCAACGTCCCGAGGCATCCGTATATTCAACGCATACGGACACCCTGTCGGGCCTTATTGCATATATATATATATATATATATATATATATATATATATGCCTAGCAAAACAAAAGTTGGTGCTGATTGGCAAATACCGGTAAGTGGTCATTTGCTGCTGATACTGAAACAAGCTATACTTTTGTTTACATGTATGTGCTCTCCATGTCAAATGACCATAAGTACAAGACTATCAGAAAGCATGGCCTGCAAACAGAGATTTCTTTAACCTAGTGTAGTGTCAGATTTTTGCAATTGCTGCCATTGTGTATTACAATAGTTTGGTGGGGGAAAACTATACTGGCACTATTTTTATCATCTAAACCAGTGGTTTTAACCTTTTTTTTAAAAAATTAAAAAAACTATACCCCTTCTGTCTGGAGGTTTCAGCTCAAGTACCCTTTTTCAATTTTCACTCCACTGAATGGTACCACAGTTGCAATTCACGGGTGGGAGCTAGGGCTGTGTGAAGAATATGGGTTAGTATTTAGATGCTCAGTCTCGAGGGAATGATGATGGCCTGCGGGCCAGGAGAGCTTGTTTTTAACTGTTAGTGGCCTGCGGGCCAGGGCAAAGGACGGGGTCCGGACTTTATACCGCAAGAACCTCGTACTGCGGAGGTCTGCCCCATGAGCCCCCGGGACCCCCTGAACACATAGAAATCCTCTGACTGGAGAATCCCTGGAGGCGCTGCCTCAAGGACCGGGCCACGCCCCCCGAGGATGGAAAGGTTCATAACCTGGAAGGAAGGAAGGAAAGAGAATCCCTGTCTCCAGGAGCCGCCCACAAAGAGGTGAAACAAGTCCTCAATCAATCAATAAACAGGGGATCTAGGGGACTGAAGGGTTTTTTGACAGATAGGAACCTGGTAAGGGCAGAGATGGGAGTTTATTTTGGGTAATTGAATAAATTCATTAAAAAACAGTCTTGGATGAGCGAAGGAACAGAATGAAATGATTATCAGGAATTATTGAAAGGTCACAAGAACGAATACCTATGGCTGGGAAACTGGATAGTGATGGTACTGTGAATTCTGCACTTCTTAGAAATCCAAAGAAAGCTAACAGGCACATAGCTTCCATCACCAGGTCGTCTAATGGGTTGAAACACCCTCAGCGCAAAACTAAAATTAATTTGGAAAGGATGTCTATAGATATGGGTTGTCTGGATGGAGATGACGGGGAAGGCTCTTGGAAATTCCTCTGAGTGTGAGGCGCACTGTGGGGATGGAGAGAATTGTCGGTCAGGTGATGGACAAGGTGCGGTAATGAAATTGGATACCTGAGATGTAGGACTTTATGGATGCTGGCGAAAGATGAAGAATGTCTCGTGCGTGGACGAAGAACACTACAATCCAATTTTCATTGAATGGGGTAGGGGATATTCAGTTCTGGGTGCAGAATGAAGAGAATGACAACGAACCTGTAGCGTAGGAGAACCTGGTAGATAGGGAGAGGGCTGATGACATGTATTCTCTTGCAGATGAGAGTAGATTGGAGAGCGATGCATTTAATTGAATATGAGATGATGGAACCGGGGAACCTGAGGAGGGATTGGCACTGCTGAAGGAACCAGACCGCGAAACTTGGTGATCTGTAAATGAGATAAAGCATCAGCTGCATTACTGAAAATACATCTTGTGATAGTTTGTTTCCTTTTAAGATGAACATACATTCTGCTGCAAGCACACACTATTTTGTCTTGTTTGTGCATTACTATAAAAGCTGTACTTTGTAAATACGTGTCAAAGAAGCATTAACAGATTGCCTGTGAACTGTTGTCTCTCCAGAATTCTGCTTAACAAAACTGCTGCTTCGTATCAACTCACAGAGAATCGTTATTTAAAATGTGGTCCTACAATTTGGCGTTGTCAGCAGGATACTGCACTGTGGTCTGAGATGTTTCTGGTCCTTGCGATATGAATTTGCACAGTACTACAAGGGTGAATAATAGTAGTTCTTTTACTGTGTATAACAGACCATCTTTTGACCATGTTGCAGTGTTAAATTAAATTCGGGAATTCCCTTGAGTTGTATGATAGTTGGTTTGTTTTTGTTATGTCAATTGACAAAAGGGATCTGCAGCACGTTGTGTTGCGATCGTCGCAGGGGCTTTGAGACCGTACTGTGAGTGGTACTCAAGACTGGTCTACCCTGCGGTCTACTCTCAGTCGGGTGGTGGTTGGGAGTGACAGTTTGTAGGGTTTAGAGACCGTACTGTTTGGTCTACCCACAGGGTTATAACATTAAAAGGCAGAATAATCTGATTAACATTTTTTTTTTTTTTTTTAGTTTATTTATTTTAAATAATTTATGTCACAACTGTTTGGGACTGATAAATTGCTGGTTTAGGACAGAATATCAAACAGTAGGCCTAATTCTTAAAACTTTTAATTTAATGTGTTCAATTATAATTTTTCCACTGATTTTCTCCCAATTTGGAGTGCCCAATCGCTTTTCTCCTCACCCAAACAATTCCCCATATAGCTCAGGAGACCCAAAGATTCAGTGGGCCTCCTCCAATCCCATGACTAAGCCAGCTTCCTTTTTCACCCAGGAACTCGACAGCAGATGTCAGCGAGCTACCGACCACTGGAGGACAAAGGCCAGCCTTGCAGGTGTCCGCTCTGAGCTCACTGGGTGCAGCGCCAGCAGGGTTTTCTGTAGATTGATGAGGAGAAACAGTCCTTGATGGTTTTACCTCCCTAGCCCACGGGAGAGCCTGAGCCAATGTGATGCTCCCTTCGGAGTCCTGAGTGAAGACCGGCCTACTTCGCACAGCCAGGACACAAACCTGTGCATCACACTGCTGCACTTCTACCAGGTGAGTAATTATTAAAACTTTTAATTACAAGTCTTTGGATGCACAGAATCAAAAGTATGTGGGAAAATTATAAATAATCCAAAATAGTCTGCACTCTAAAAATCTATCACGTTACTATTTATTACTTTTATTTCCCATCTCAGCACAATTATGTGTGTAAAAATGTTTACAATATCAAAAACATTAGCCTCAAGATAAATCTATAATAAACCAGATGCCTGCTGCACCCACATAACATCAGAGTGGAAATCCGCTCAATCGAAATCACTCATGCGCACAGGCAAATTATATTTGTGAAACTATATTGCACTAACTTTTGAACTACAAAACAAAAATGAATCATTATATACAGTGGTTTAGAGATAGTATATGATACCATTAAAAAAATAAATCAATTCAGATAATTATTTTGTTTTATTTTTGACCCTTAGAAGTACCCCCAGGGGTAAGCATACCCCCAGTTGAAAACCCCTGATCTAAACTGAAACCAATCTAATTCAACTCATAAGCCTGCATTAATATGGACTTCTTTCCAGTTCAGTTTTCCAGTATTTAGAGATGTTTATGAGAGGTTCAATATATTTAGAACTGACCTGATAAGATTGTTTAACTAAACCTGATTAGTTTAGAGAGAAAATGTCAAACATTTTTCAAAAAGAAGATGTTTTCTACTGAGGAAGCAAACTGGTATTAGTATTTGTATATGAGATTTTCTAATGAAGAAGCTGATCGATCATCACTGATTTTGACACATCTCAAGGAAAACAACATGAGCAAGAATGAAATGGATAACGTCTGCTGCATAAGATTTTAAGCAATTCAGTGATATAGACCAGCAAAACAAATCCTCTGTGACTGATAATTTTGCTTACTGATGTTTTGTTAAATGTAGCCAAGTAGTACTTGAGAGACAAAATCATACGATATAAAACCACCTTATGTGGAATGTCCAAGCTGATCCCCTCATCTTGGAGTCTGGTTTTTTAAACCTTTGAACACCTTCCAGACCTGCTGAGCCTAAAATTGGCAAAAAAAAGAAGTGTCAATAAATAGGTTAAATTGCTGACAATGAAAAAATACTTTAAAATATATCCAGGCCAGTAGCACATTATGGGAAAGGTCACCTAAGTCAAATGAATTGCATTCACCACTAATATGTACTTCTGAGCAACAAGTTGCAATGAATACAGTGAGCAGGCCCTCTAAAAGGAGTGCAGTAAACAAATATCAACACAGACTAAACTACTAGAAATTAACGAATTTAAACATAATGCTTACTTTCAATCTCTTGTAAATTAGTCTAATTCCATTAGACGCACTTTTTTTCTCCTATTAGTTACCAAATGAGCTGCAAATTACCAGTTGCATTTACTTGCATAAATAAATAAATAAATAAACCTGGCCACAAACCTGATTCACACGAGTAATTCTCCCAAACGTGCTGCACATGCATCGTCATTTCATGTGTAAATTGCCTCGCATGGAAACCCATGTTTGTCAGCGTTTTCTAAAAAATACCAATTCAGCTCTTATCTGGATGCTGCTCCATAACACGCCACAGTATTAAAAGGGCAGCACGGACACTTACATCATCAGTGTCTGTTTCAGGCAGAGAGTCCTGGTCGCCAAGGTGACACAGTTGAGAATTATTCTCTGGTGTTGTCAGAGTTTCAGTTTCGGTTGTATTTTCATCAGCACTCTCCTCCTCAACTACAGAAAACCCAGCTTTTTGAAGCAACATTGCATTGTTTGCTGCCTGACAGAGTTCCAAGCATGCTTTAGCAAGCGCACAGCATCTAACAGAGAAATTGTATTTATACACTGAATTTTCATACTGATGCTCATCGGTTTCTCTTTCCAGCCATGCTTGCTGTTGCAGTCATGCTGTTTTTTCAAACTGCAAAACTGTCACTGCGTACAAAGATTAAATAGCCAAGATAGAGTGCAGTGATAATCACTCAGTAATCGATCTGTCAAACTTTTGCTACATAAAAGTGCTGCCTTTTTTATTATTTGTTGTTTATTTAGCAGACGCCTTTATTCAAGGCGACTTACAGGAGACTAGGGTGTATGAACTATGCATCAGCTGCAGAGTCACTTACAGCTACGTCTCACCCAAAAGACAGAGCACAAGGAGATTAAGTGACTTGCTTAGGGTCACACAATGAGTCAGTGGCTGAGGTGGGATTTGAACCGGGGACCTCCTGGTTACAAGCCCTTTTCTTTAACCACTGGACCACACAGTCTCCTATATTTTTATTTAAATATATGTGAATTGCAAGGTAATGATGTGAAAACAGCTGATTGGTGGATTAGTAAGAGCGATTATTACAGTATAAGCAATATTTTTCTTATTTAAATCTATGTGAAATACACATAACAAGACCCAAACAGCTGAGTTTGCCCAAAATATACTGCGTGCTTAACACGGTATAAACGATGCCTTTGTTAATGAAATCAATGGGAATGGCGAATGGTAAATGCTATTTGCCCGATATAAACGGCTGCCCGCAATAACCCTGGACGGTGTAATGGTGGATACTGTACTTCTTTTAATAACCCGACATGAGTATTTTTAACTTCTGAAAGGGGTTCCAAAATGCTGTCAAACAACTTGACAATAACTTCTACTGTGCCATAATCCCCAGTCTATCTTTGTTACAGTAGCTGCTTGGGTTTCTCACCTTGTAGAGAACAGCGACCGTCGGTTTCCTGGATATATTGTTCTACCCCTCTTTCTGATGACATGGCATGTACAATGACTAAATGCAATTGGTGATTAAACCAATTCCCAATTTTTCCTGCATCAGCTTTTGCACTCCTCCGTGCCTGACTGACATCACACTTGCATCATAGCACTGACTTAGCATTTTGGAAGTGCTAGTCCAGCTTTCTTTTTTTCTGCTATAATAGTGTTAGTAAGGGATAAAGCGTCAAGTGCATCTGTGGAGGATATTACTAAAAGCCTTTCTTTCATGATGTAATTTTTTGCAAGAAAACAAATTACAATTGAGATATTTTCACATCCTGTTGGGTCTTGGGTTTTCACAGTATACCATGAATGTCCAATTTCACAAACTCTTCTTTTACGGTTTCACTCATTATTTCAATTATTTCGTTCTGTGTGTCATGACAGGTGTATTTTGCACTGCCGGGTTTTGTTTTGTGCACTTTTTCAAGCTCTGACTCTTTCCTCAAAGTATACTCAAATAAAGCCAAGAAAAGTCCACTAGATCCATCTGCAACGTTATCGACTGCCCCTGAATAGCAGTCTTTACTGCCCCTTAATGGCAGTTTATTGATTGTAAGAAATTCAATCATTTCAATAATAACGCTAATTTGCAAATATATACAACCTTAGACATTTTCCAGAAAAAATTCACATTATAGTTTAATTTTTTTTTTCACTTTACTTTGATTTGTCATAGATTTTTATCACAATCTGGGATCTGAACTGGGGGGCACTAGAAACCGAGGTCCTATTGTAAGTGACTCTGCAGCAGTAGTCGTTGATGTATAGTTCACCCCCAAGTCACCCCCGTTCCTTTGGATAAAAGCGTCTGCTAAATTACAAATTAATAATAATAATAAATCCAAACTGGGGGGTGGGGGTGAGCACGACCCCCTAAGGCCCCCCTTGCCGTCGGCCTTCAATATCTCCCAGCTATTTACAAAGAAAGTGCATTGACGAGTTTAAGCATGAAATTTCTCTTAAAATATCCAAAGTATAGTTGCATTTTTTATATATTTGAATATATGGAATGTATTGGAACAATGGCAGCACTGTGGAGTAGTGGTTAGGGCTCTGGACTCTTGACCAGGGGGTTGAGGGTTCAAGCCAAGGTGGGGGACACTGCTGCTGTACCCTTGAGCAAGGTACTTTTCCTAGATTGCTCCAGTAAAAAAAACCCAACTGTATAAATGGGTAATTGGGTTATTGTAAGTTGCCCTGGATAAGGGTGTCTGCTAAGAAATAAATAATAACAATATTCAGGTAAAAAGTTATTTTAAAGATTTAACTTATATTAATAATTTTATCTAACATTTCAAATCTCTATTCTTTTCTTTAATCATTTACAAATATTGGGACCAACAGTGCGTTATTGAATGAGCTTATTATATGATTCAATTTAAAAATTGTAAAATCTCATTGTAATCCAATTAACTTATAATTTTGATCTAAATTCTTTTAAAAATATGACATGGATTTAATTATTTGAGTTGCTGGTCTCTAGGATGATAAAGATTACAAAAATACATCTAATATAAAAACATGCAAAATGACAGGATACCACTGCCCTACATTTTATCATCTGTGTCTGTTTTTCAGCACATAGAGACATTTCCTCTAATACCAGCTAAAACAGAGATACTCTTTGCCTTTGAAAGCACCCGCAACTTCTTCATCAGATAGCTGCTTATTCTACCTTGCCAAGTTTAGCAAAATATCTTTTTTTGAAGACTTTTTGGAAAATGGAAATTGGGTTGGCAAGCTTTCAATCAACCAATTAAATAATCACCATCCTTCCATTGTACTGCCTGACAATCAGCTCTTCCAATTAAACCCAGTCTGCACTTCAGAAAACGTTCAGCGCAGCCCATTAAAGAGCACTTTCATTCAAGTGGGCCTGGCTGATCAAGAAAAATTAGGCCCCTAATAACAGTGAAAACAAAAAAAAATTTGGATAAAATGACTCTCCGCATCACAGATTTTGTTGACTAGTGGGTAATTAATTCTCCACATATGTTGGGAACATCTGTCGCGGTGACCTGCCATCGTATCCGTGAAATGACTGCTGTGCTGTTTCTCCACAGGTCATTAGCAGCACCACTCAAATTAGTCTTCCCTTCCCTGCCTTGTCCAGAATTGTTTCAAACTTTATTTATTTTTTAAACGTGCCACCTCTCCCCCCACCCTTTTTTCATCCACTTTTTACTTGCTTTGTAGTTTCTTCCTTTGCTTTTGTTGTATATCCATAAATGAACAGAGTACATGAGGAATAAACTTCTCATCCCATCCTTAAAGAAGCACTAAATTCTAAGCCAAGTCCAAAAATAAAGTATATACAGGGGCTGAACAAACAAATATGTAGCCGAGTCTGTCCTCTTGAGTTTCCATTACATTTGAGACTGTTCCTTGTAAAACAGCAGTAAGTTGTGTATATAGAGGCCTTAACGAGTGCCTATTATGAACCCTGACCTGTATATCCCTGTTTCCAGACAGTGGCTTGAAACAGGAAGATGCAGCTTTTATATAGGTTATTACATACTACATGTCAGGGATAACAAATGTGTCATGTGAACTATATTCCTTTTCCACAAAAAAGGTACAAAAGGCAGTTAGAGCACTCTGTTTTACACTACAACCCCTGTTGTATGTTGTGAATAGCTAAGAAATACATTTTAATATGTACAGTATATAATAGGGGATGGAGTGTTTCATAGTGCTTAATGTATTACACTTATATAGAACATACTGTATTGGAGTGAAAGGTCTTGCATTTATTACATTTGTTTTTGTGTTGCTCCTGAAGGGAAAGTAGCAAACGCTGTAAAAGGAAATGATCCAAAGTGTTTTTGTCATTTGTTGGAAGGAATTCTGTGAGCTAAAAAAGAATATCGGCAATGAAGCCAAGTTTGTCAACTCAGCCACCTGTAGTCTTGGCTGGACAATAATATGAACCAGATGTTTAATTGGAGGTCAGTATCAAGACTTAGTGACCCAAGAGGTAAATATTGAGGTTTTGCTTGACTTCTTGACTTCTGTTAAGGTCAATAAATCTATATATTGACAGAAACAGAAGTCAGCATGTGTATTATTAAATAAATTCCTCCAGTTCCTCCAGTCTGGGCTAGATATACAAGTGGAAGACAGGGAACAGATTGATAATCTGTTCAGGAGTGTGGAGTATGAAGACTACTGACAGTAGGTAGTGACCAATTATACTGGATAGGTTTGAGATGGCTTGCTGTAAAGTGACAGGTCTGGATGGAATAAAAGTATGGGCAAGGCAAGCTTTGTAATATCATTAGTCATTGATCCCTGACATCATAGTGTAGTACAAGGATAGATTTTGTTTCTGGGGGTGGAGATTTTTGCAGATGGGTAATCATTTATAGAAAAAAATTCTGTAAGTAAAAACTAACTATACTCCAAACTTGCAATGAACATAAAATCTCCCAATTTAGAAACACTACTATGCAGTTATCAAATATACAAATTAAATAACAGAAAGAATAACATCTTACCTGATGTTTAGATCCCCAAGTCCATCGTCCAGATTTTCTTTGCAAACTTGTCGAGTATAGGTCTCGGTTTTACAACTGCCATTTAAAGCATGATTCAGAGGGGACTAAAAACCAGGTGTCACCAGAGTTGGTCAAAAGCAGAGGACTTCTAGTAACCTCCAGTGAAGTAGTTTTTATCAACCAAAGTCAATCAATTCAAAATGAAATGCGATGCTGTGGCCAGAGAAAGCGTTTTTGTGTATGACTTCATTGTACCTTCTTTTCCAAAGGCTACAATAACCATTCAGTGCTTTGAGTGATATGTATTTCCATACATATCTTCAAATGTACCGTTAAAAGCATTTATGTTTTAAGAATCTCCAATTCTGTTTTGTATTTTCGCCCGTACCCATGTGTTTATGCCAAATGGGGTGTTTTACTGAACTGTAGAGTCTCAGGATTATGGTTTATTGCTTTGAGGCGAAGACAATGGAAATGCTGTATCAATTGTAACATAACACTGACATGGTCAATAAGCATGGGAGTAAAAAAGACACAGGATGCCAGAGTTTTCAATTTTACAGAAGGTCCCGATGTCCTGTAAAATTATCAGAGAACCGCTGAGAAAATTATCTGGGATAAAAAGAAATGGACAGTTCATATGTGACTAAATTTCACTGTTGTCTGTAAAAAATCAGAAACCAACTGTTTATGTGGTGATTTTTAGTTGTGCGAATCGGGTTTTAGATTGCACATAGTTACTGGTACACCTGGTGGTCCCTGCTAGAAACACTGGTACTTGAGATGAAAAGGTTGAAAACCACTGGTTTAAAGGCAGAAGGACAAATGAAAAAAACGCTGATTTTTTTTTTTTTCCTTTTCCATAATGCTAGTATTAGCTGAGGCCATAATTTCTATATTACTTCAACCTCGCCATCTCATCACATGTGGGTTTGAACAGTACATGCACACGTGTTGTCCAATCATGACAGGACTCTGCCCAATCACAACTAGATATGTGTTTGATTTTTTTTTTAAGTGTGCTTTGGTGGCAACGAAGTAAGCAGCTCACAGGTCAGAGCTTACATTGCTTGAGACGGGGGGTTACAGTGTCGCAGGTGGCTGAAGTTATTGCCAAGTCGTTGAATAATACATTTCGGGGGGGGGGTTCAAACCACCCCCCTAGCTATGCCACTGCTTAGTACTACTTTTAGAATATTTTAAATAAAAAAGATTTAGGGTCAATTTTGTTTCCTTATAATTAGGCTTTTAAGGACAGCACAAAACTCGCCTTTGTAGTAACCTATTTGCCTGAGGACCTTCATTGAAACAATATGAGACCTGTTAGTTGTGCAACAGGTTTTAACATCTTCAATCTAGTACATGTTTTGGGCCAGCTAAAGCACCAATATGATGACCAGGCTACACAATAGGGAACCTCAAACTTAAGCCTCAGATATTCTTAGTTTAATTATGTAATTAAACATATTGTAACCCTTATCTAGGTGAATCACTGTTTCAAGGCACTTAAGCGCCATTATTACTGTATCCTGAATTGATATCAAAACCTCTGCCGCTACCCCCTGTTAATGGCAAGGGCCTTAACCTATAAAGATATGTGGGTAATACCCAAAATGACCAATAGGTGGACACAGTACCAAGACAACACCACAGAGAAGCTTGAAAGAAGAACTTGTATATACAAATGGAATTCATAAAATACATACAAGAAAACTAGCACAAACTACACTGCTTATTTTAGGAGACCAGGTGTTACCATATCCTATGAGGTTACCACCTTAACCACAATATAAGTCCCATCCTAATCTAAGACATAATACAATCATAAAAAAACAAATACTTAATAATCACATTCTCTGTAATCATATAATAAAGAATAAACAGGTAAACAAGTGAAATCCTTAGTTATTAAACACACACAAAGAAACTGACAGGATGTATATTCTCTTTCTTTCCTCTTCTGTGATATCTGGCTTCCAAAACCCCAGTCTAAGAATTAATATATATTATAAAAAGATTATTAAAAAACACACTTGGGGGTCAGCACAGCATCCAGAAGATTATAAGAACCGAGGGTGAGAGCACTACAAAAAGAGAGTTTATCTCTTCAGTTTGGGTGTTACATGGTACAGCTTCAATGGAATCAGTGCACTGCCGATTGCGATTAGTCAACTCCTTCTCCAACTACCATTCAAATTGATACGTTTCACACTACTCTGTTCCTGGCTCGCTCTCGCTCTCAGCCCTTACAACCAACAGGTTGGTAACCACACCTCTCCCCTTAACACCAATTGCTCAGAGTCAGTACGCTAGTGTTACAGTATTTTGTGTGCAACATTGAAAGGGCAACTTGAGTTATACAAATTTCTCCCCACCAGACCCTAAACAAAGATAATGCTATTACTATTAAAATTGCAAAGAAAAAGGTAAGCCCTGGGTGTTATTTTGGCATCATTTTCTGCAGCAATATGTACTGCAAGCAAATAAAAGTCACGTTTTTTAATAACATTGATTTTTAATGTTTGTTGCTTCTATAAAGTTGTATTTAGTCAAAATCACATTACAGCTCTAAGGAGAAGCAGATACGTTGCTGTAGCTAGATTGCGTTCACAGGTGGCTCCGCTGTTTTGTTCCCCGTGGCAGTACTGCCCTTATAAAAGTTTACCATAGTAAAAGCATAGCAAAGCATAATAAAGCATAGTGAAAGCATGGTAAAGCATAGGAAAGCAATGTAAAGAACAGTGAGGTATGGTAAAGGATATTAATAAACATGATAAACCAGGGTAAATTATGGAAAAAGCGTGGTTCACAAAAATAGCATGCAAAAATACCATGGTAAACTTGTATGTGATGACAGATACATTGTAGGAAAAAAGCCAGGAACTCCCATTATTTATTTATTTATTGTTTTATTTCTTTTTTAAAACAGTTATTTTCAGTTTATAATAGTAAAATGTGCCCATTCCTGGTAGATAATTACACTTTTGTCTAACATTGATGCCACGAGAGAAGTGACAAAGTGGTCAATAACTACCCATTATTACTTAAATGAAACAAATTATTTGACAAACGTTTCAATGAGAAATTTCTCTTAATATGTTCAATGATTAAATATAAGCAGAGTTTCAAAGATGCCAGATGACAAAGATGACATCTGGGACATACATTTAAAATTTGAATAGAAAAAAAAAAAAGATTAATACAAATAAATATAGATAGATGGATTTTGATATAATATATATCTTGTTACATGCTG
The DNA here is from genome assembly GCA_030684275.1 of Acipenser oxyrinchus oxyrinchus. Classification (NCBI taxonomy): domain Eukaryota; kingdom Metazoa; phylum Chordata; class Actinopteri; order Acipenseriformes; family Acipenseridae; genus Acipenser; species Acipenser oxyrinchus. Next base: position 40,112,586 of record CM060251.1, read on the forward strand.
CTTTAATATACAGTCACCTATTTCAGCTTTGCTAGAATAGTTAATATTGCTTGCTCACAGTTAAAATGCATGTCCCATGATGTTTATTACAATAATATATTGATGTAAGAGTTGGTAGTAGGAGGCAGCTGTTAAGGTGACCCATCACATTTGACCAGTTGGCTGACGTCACATTTGACACTCAAGAAGGAGAAGCCAATCTAGGAGACAGTTGTGGCAGCCTGCTGGGGATTAAAGGGATTTTCTTGTGTATGTGCTCAGAGGTGCAAGGGGCGCTTCTCCTACAGCTAACCCCAAAGAGAAGCTGTTTGAGCCTGGAAGGTCACAATGAGTTTGATTCCTCTGTGGTGGTAGTGCTGATGTGTGCTGGAAAAGCACAGTAGGTGGTTTCGGTCAAGGTGAGCCATCACACAGTTTATTATCGCAGTATATGACAGCTGATGTACAGCTTACAGTCATTAAAAATTTTGTTTTTGTTTTTCACATGAACGCTAATGGCAGCAAGGCTACTAGCAAATGACTAACTACAGGGAAACATAGCCTTTAGTCAGGCATGCTCTGAATGCTCAATCTAAGTGTACTGGAGGCTTTTGGCTAAAGTTGTTACTAAGAATAAAATAAGTGAGGGCACACCATGAGGTTATAAATAATTAAAAAACAATTAAAAAATAATTCCACTGAGGTTCCCTATGTTGGAGGATAAAGGCTGTACAGAAAACGTGAATATGTAACCTCCTTTTTAAGGCTAAATTTGTACCATTGACTAAAATGGGAATTTGTTTTATACAGCATGCGTCATTAGGAATTACTGGTCTCAGAGTATCAAAGGAAGGAAAAACTTAAAAGTGATGACTTGTCCCTCTGATACATTTTACAGTTTGTTTAATTTTATTTTAAAAGCAGGAAAAATTGATTGCACAATAATTTCCATGGCTGCAGCTTACAAACAATGACACTTGAAAGTATTTTACAAATAAACAAACCAGAATCCCCTCATAATTGGGCCTAGGTCACTGTTTCAAGAGAACAATTGTAACTTTTATCAGAATCACCGAAGGGAGAATTACAGCAGCTGCACCAACCCATAAAGTCCATGTTCAAAATAAATCTGACTTGTGTTGAACATCCATCACATTTTTTATTTTAGATATCTATATGGACTATTCAAAAACAGGACAACAGCAAACCACTTAATTTTTAAAATAACCTGGTTTCATGTTGGAAAAATAACAGTTCATTTAAAAAGCATCAGAATAACTACCGTAATAGCATTAAATAACAGTATCATTTGCATTGGTTATTCAACAACTATTGGAAATAATGCTAAATTACGACATATTACGTAAATACAAGATATGACTTTTTTTTTTTTTTAATTGATCCAAAGGATGGTTAAATTAAAACAAGGATCAAATTCACAGATATGCACTAATAATTTGTGATAGGGAACACCCCACCCCTGTGTGTATTATTTTGTATTTGTTGTATTATTATTTAAAACGTATTTAATTTGTATAAAACACACCGTTTATTATTATTGTTTACAGCCTGGATGGGTTTAAAATGCCTCATCCAGATAAAATCATGAGAATGCGTGGTCAACAGTGAGTGATTATTGATAAACTGGCCACAATATGAAAGACCTGCAGCTTTGGCTGAATGGGCTGGGTTGTACAAAGGAAGAAAGAGCCAGGTAAGAACACATACTGAAAGTAAACAATTGCTACTCGTGATACTTGTTTGATTTAGTGTTCACTTTGTTTTGTGTTTTGTCTGTTTGGTTTGGCCAATGATCTGTTTTGTTTTGAAAAATGTTTTGTTTTTGTTTCAATATTTTATTTGATAAGGAAATGAGCGCATCTGCATCTCGCCCCGTAATACTTGCATGTTGTGTATTCCATTAATTTCCTGCCCTGACGTCACCATGAAGACAACCTGCCACACTTGATGTCCAGAGGTGGGATAACAGCACCTCCAAGACAGGCCAGAGATGGTACTGCAGGTAAATTTTTTTGAAAAAAAAAATATATATATATATATTTTTTGAGAAGTGTTTTTTTGTGGGGAAAAAAGAAAAGAGAAATGGGAAAAAGAAGAAATAAGGAAAAAAATTGGAAGTGGAGCTAGAGTCAAGCCATCTGTGGGACTGGATTATGGCAAATCCTGGACTAAAGGACCAGACCATCACAATGACAATTAATGCCCTGTGGCAGAGGGATGGGGACCGATGGGAGGCAGCAAGGACACAGCTCAAGGTCGCTGGAGGAAATTGCAGAGATGGGCCTTTGCTACTTAGAGGCAGACCTGGAGAGAACAGCAGCCCAGGTGCCAGTGTCTTCAGTGTCCAGAAGAGGGGAACTCAAGTGTCCAGCGCCCAGAAGGGTGGAGCCCGAGTGTCCAGCACCCAGAAGGGGGGAGCCGAGCGTCCAGCACCCAGAAGGGGGGAGTCTGAGTGTCCAGATCCCAAGAGGGGGGAGGCCGAGCATCCACAACCTAAGAGGAGGGAATGCTGGGTGTCCAGAGCCCAAAAAAGGGAAGCCCAAGTCTCCAGTAACAGAGGGAGACCTGCACCAGTCTCCAGTGACCGAGGGAGCGCCACACCAGTCTCCTGTGTCTGAGGGAGAGCAGTGTCAGTCTCCGGTGACCGAGGGAGAGCCGCACCAGTCTCCAGAGATAGGAGACTACCTGATGCTTGGATGCTTGTTCGTCGTCGCCTGGGGATGCTTGTTTGCCGTCGCCCGGGGATGCCTGCTTGTCATTGCCCCAGGTGGTGCGCTACTGGAAATTCTGAGGCCGGAGCCTCCATCCGCAATAGGATTGCCCTGGCTGGAGCCAGGGCGCTGTCAGCACGTATGCTGACATAATTTCCGCTGTCCGCATTGCCGCTGCCAGCATTGCCCTTAGCAGCAATTCCGCTGGCTGTCAGCCTTTCTGCTGTAAGTGGGACGACTAGCAGCATGGCCACTGCCAGTATTGCCCCATCTGGAGGAACCAGCCTGGACGCTGACAGCCTTGGCGCTGTCAGCATTGGCACTGCCACTGTCGCCAGGACTGCCCCGGCTGGAAAAGCTAGTCTGTATGCTGTCAGCATTTCCGCTGACAGCATTGCCACTGCCAGCATTGTCACTGACAACATTCCTACCCATTGATGCCTCCTTGCTTGGCCAGGACTATAGGCAAGACTTTTGAGCTTTTAAGGGGAGGTGGCCTTTGAGGCCATGTGTGATACGCACAAGAGGGGGAGATATGTGACAGGGTACACACCCCCCCTCTGTGTGTGTTTTGTTTTGTATTTGTTGTATTATTATTTCAAACGTATTGTTTAATTTGTATAAAACACGCCGTCTATGATTATTGTTTACAGCCTGAATAGGGGTTAAAATATAAAATCGTGAGAATGCATGGTCAACAGCAAGTACTTGACCATGCATATGATAAAACCTGTGCCAAATGTGGATGAGGAGTAAATAAGGTAATTGATAGCTAGCTGACCCCTAAGCCACAATATTTTTACAAAACACAATAACTTCATACCTTATGTCATCTGCACATCACAGCCACTCACAGGAGCCCTGAATGGGCTGGATTTAAGAATAAAAAGGATCTGCTATGATAAAAAAGAGGACCGAATTACAAATAACTTTTTCAAAGGTGATGCCAATAAAGTACACAGAACGTAAAGTTTATTTGTAAATCAAAAAGGAAAGACCAGAGCTGGATTTTAACCCCGGTTTCAAAAGGAAAATGCTGGGGCCATCTATTCACACTAATGGGTGTCTTTTATTGAGGTATAAAAAGTCAAGATATTTGACTGGTTCCAGGTTTTCGTAATACAGTAAAACTAGGCAGTAACTCCTGTTAAGAGTGTTTGTAAGGAATTGTAGTTAGACTGGGGTCCCACATACACAGAACCTTAAGGACCTTTTAAGGAAAGGTTTTGTTAACCATAAACTTGATCTAGTCAATAAAATGCTATATGCCATAATGTAATGGTCACAAAACAGGGTTTGCACTAACCTGCCAATATCAAAATATTTTAAAGAAAAAAATAGCCTTATCATATGGAAAAGGAATTGTCACATTTTCACATGTTTTTTACTCCTATGTATAAATCACTATTTTTGTTTCCAAAAGGTTAGAAAAAAGCAGAGTCACCCTTTTAGGAGAAGGTCCAAAAAGAGATTATGCCCACTTTAATGCACAGCAACAATGCAGTTAAAAGTATGAATTTACCAAACAGTCATAGGTATATGGAATCTGTCCCTGCTAATTTTGCACTGAATCAATTAAATAATTTCAAGGGAGTATTCGCCTCCTTGATCTCATCACTGCTCTAATGCAATTGTCCACTCTGAGTCGTGCCGCAAGCTGCATAATAAAGTAATAAGGCTAATCTTGTTTCTGCATCCACCTCAGGATCGACATGGCAGTTATTGTATTAGATCTGTAATGAGATTCTGCACTCCATCAACATAACTGTGTGCAAGTGTGTATACCTCTTTCTTCAAATAGGAAATTTGACCATTTACATCCTGTCATTAGTTTTATACAAATGTGCCCTTGAGTATAGCCCTCCAGCTCCTTTCACTCTCAAACACTTTGCTTTTGCATCCAATGATCAGCTTTTTTTCTGAAGGTAACGTAAACAGGGTACAGCGTACAAGGACAAAAGCATTGCAGGCAGATTTGTCACAGGGAGCCATGTAATAGAAATCCAGAGGCTCGTTAAAGAGGAGTACTGCCCAACATAATGCAAATGCATCTCCAGGCAGTCGAAGGTAGGGTTGTGAAGGAATCCTGACTTCTGTTTACAACACTTACATTAGCAATTTGTATATGTGTTTTCAAATTATTTAAGACAATTTAAAATTATTCTTAACTCTCTGGAATGCAAATGAAAAAAAAATAAACTAACTTGGCCCCAATTTTGTAAACACGTGTAAATATTTTTTCATTGACATAAAAGGTAGCCTTAAAATTAAAACAATTTCTACCTTGATTAACCTTTCTTTTTTGTAACTTTTAAAGGCTTGTATTTTTAAATCTCTTCTTTTTTTAATATACTCGCAATAAGTGTGGTGCTGGTTGAAGAAGTTGTTTAGTTATGGCTTATCTTCCTTCCTGTCTCCATGTTGTTTATGTTTTGACATTACACCATGAGATTATGTCATGTTTGGTTGCTGCACACATCATTCTTACCCTGATTACACTTGACACCTAAAGCTGAAATGCTTTAGCTGCAATCAGCTGTGAAGATGTTATGAGTTGTTGCAACTGTTTCTTCAAGCTGCTTTCACAACAGAACAGATTAAATCTGTTGCACCAGCCATGCTTTATTGTGACATTTTAACATGCACACACACATATATTAATATTAATATTAATATTATATATTTTACAATTGCTGTAATTCAATTTAAATATTAGTGCTGAAATAAAGAACAATGGAAAATGTTTTATTAAAAACTCCAGTCGAATAACACAGTTTAATGTTTAAAATCAGAATCACTGCTGAACTACCCTGATGTTTTTGTCATGTTAATGCATGTAATAATGATAATAGATATGAAGAGTTGATCATCTTTATCTGATTAACTCACTTTCAAGAGCAATTACCTATCTTAACACACATTGTGTCATGTTATTTCACCATTGTAAAATTCTCTTCTGCGAGGTTTGGGTGCTGGCCTCATGCCTGAATTGGTAACTTTGGCCTCCCCTCCCCTCTCCTTTCTCTCTCTTTTTCATGATGGCTGTTTTTGTATTTACAAGGTGGTAGAGGCCAAGCAAGTCTCATTCTTTTGGAAGGGTGGCTGTTGGACCACCTGTCCTGTCTGCTGGCAGCCATTCAGTTGTTTGTTTATTAATTTGTCATGCAGCCAGCATAGAGAAGTGGCTCCTGGGTTGTGAATAATACAATGGATGAGGCTATGGGCCAAGATGAAGTGGTGGGCCCTATTCATTAAAAATGAATGTGTTTAAATATTGAAATGAAGGAATAAACTCTAACTTTCATGAACAGGGTCTAAAAAATAATTCATATTTCAGTTAATTGTGCATTAATCCTTTCTGAAGTTACCATTTTGTTTTCTCTTCTTAAAAGTCATTCTATATGTGTGTGTGTATATATATATATAGACTTTTTTTAAAAAAAGTGTTTGAATCATAATTCATATTGAGTCCAAATAATTTTTCAGTTCAATGTTTAATTAAGCACCAATTGTATTTATTTTTGAATTTATGAAAGATATGCTGTATGTGTTCCAATGCTCACCTGGTGATACCCAACACAAGAGAAATAGAATGGGATAGAATGATCATTTTCAAGCCTCAAATGAAAATAAATAATGGATCTGGAAACCAGAAAGCAGGTTTCCATTGTGTTAATAAAAACAAAAACAGCTGTTGTTACAGAGTATAGATGACATTGTTAGTAACTGGTTCTGGAGACTGAAGCCAAGTATTACAGCAATGCATCATTGAACAGATATACTATAAAATGCAAATGGCTGCTGTCTTTCTGGCTGCATAATCTTGTATTTTTTTCCAAACCCTATTACAGGTCTAAATCGCATTTGATCAAACAGATTATTGTGCAGCTTTTTGAAAGAATAACAAAATGTGTTAATATTTCAAGACACTAGCATGGTTGTTTTATCAGCAAAACATGTACATAACTAACTATATTTTCATGATAAAATATTTAGAAGACTACTAATGTTGACAACTTATGAATTTTCTCTGCAGAAATCCACTTCTAATAATGGGATAGCATTTACAAAATACAATATTCAAATACTCAATTAGTTCTTCCTTTTGAACTGTTATGCAATTGTGGTCAATGAAGCCAAATGAGCATGATGATGTGACAAACATTTAATGTACCGGTATTCTTTTTTTTTTTTAGAGTAATAAAGGGATATAAGTATGGGGAGAAAGATAGCTTTGAAGATGCAAATAAATGGGAATTCGGTTGGAGTGTTACACAGAGCTTTTTTAGCACACAAAAGGGACTGCTGCCTCTTTAAGGAAGAAATGGTCTCATTGCAGTTTATGGAAGTGATAGATCATATCTAAAAGAGACTGTTTGCTCTCAGTACAGATGCCATCATTACTAACTACTTTCAGGCTCCTTGAGAGCTAAATCATTTTGCAATGCATCATTGAACATTTAGTTGCTTCACAAGCAGATGGTTTCTAGGGTCCATCTGCTCACAGAGATGTCTTCAACAAGCCCCCTTCACCTTCACCAAAAGGTTTAGAAACATTTGAATATTCATCCTGTCACAGCAGGTACCTTTAGGGATCTCACCAGGCCCTAATGGCCTACGTGGTCACAGAAACGCACATGACTGTATCTAACCGGTCATCGCAGTTCGATGCCTTTTACCCAGGCAATGAACTCTTCTTCCTTGAAAAAAAATCCTTACTGGCAGGTGTGTATGTGCAAGAGTGACTGCAGTACCTGGATACAGCTGTCTTTCTAAAAAATACTTTTACCGGCACTATCAAAATTTGATGTGACTCACTAGCAAAGTCATATTTTTGTGGCCACATGGTTTTCCAGTCAGGACAATCTTGCATTAAATAACCACATTTATTATAATACAAAATCTTACAGATTTCCAAAAACATTGACCCTGAACAATGGTTGAAGAAAAATAAGTAGAGTAAAAATAGCTGGTGCACAGCCTTATCCTTCGGAGCATCCCGGTGCCGCCTGCAAAAAAATAAATGTGACAGGCTGGCTTGTGCGGTGATGTCAGTCCCAGAAGAAACACACAGCACTGTGTGTGAAAGATGAATGCACTGCTTGCACAATTTAATAAAGGAACAAAATAAAACGTTTGAACAAACACAAACACTGATACACAAAAAAACTGACACTAAACAAACACGGTGAGACCAACCCATACAAGTATCGGACGGGTCCTCCGGCATGAGTTGCAATTGTTATTTTCTATTTTAAATTTTACTCCCTACTTTCTCTCCCATTCTCTCTTCAATGAACACCCAACCCCAAGTAAGTGATTCGTGCATCTATATATACACAGCTGTGCCGGGATTCAATTACTAATTAATCATTCACTTCAAATCCCAGCACGTGAACTCATTTGTGCAATCCTCATGCCCACATATTAATAGACATTTTATCTGCATGTGAAGTGATTGTGCAATCCCCGTGCCTAAATACAAATATAGATTTTTACAACACTCGTGCTACATGGCTCAATTTATACCCCGTGCACAAACATATATACACCAACAACAACACACCACATACATCATATAACACAAACTACGGACAGGGGCGGGGGCACCATGCCACAACAAACAATAAAATAATACATCCTGGTGAAGAAAAATATTAGGCAGAGGAGCATCATATGCTCCCCACCTCCGGACGAGGCTAGGAGTGAGGTGGTGGTGGTGGTTGGGGAGTGAGGTGGTAATTCAAAACCACGACAGGGCTGAGTTTGCAAAGTAGGTTTAGGTTGATGGGAACTTGCCAGTAATTGGCTTGTAGATTGACCAATGAATGTACTAGGCACTTCTATTAATAATACTATAGATTTCCTGCCTGAAAACCTTGCAAGCTTCATATTAACCCTTTGCGGTCCATTTATTCAGCGCATCTCAGGTGTGTCAGGTCCAATTTATTTTCACACAAGCAGTTTATTTTAGACGCGCTGTTTAACCCTTTGCGGTCCTTTGTCGGACTGGGTCCGACATTGCAATTATTCCCGTCAGGTCCTTTGTCGGACCCTGTCCGACATCATTTTAAAACGCAAAAACGCAAAAAGTCGGTTTTTCAACGGAAAAAGCCGAGAAAACCATTCAATGGCTGAGTGGGAACGAAAGGAGCCGAGACAAGTCGATAAAAAAAAAAAAAAAAGGCGTATCTCATGAATAGTCATAGTACCCCATTGGCATCAGATGGGGCGGGCGTATGGAAACAACCTGGGAGTACAGTATCAGTGCACAGAGACTATCACGGACATTTGCAGAGCTTTTTTGAGATATTATAGCAATAAAATAATGACTTGGATTGCATTATTGAGGAGTTTGGTGATAAAACGAGTCATCAGGAGACGATTGATCGGTATGTACGACTATTATTATTATTATTTTTATTTGGTAGCATATGTGAAAGCGATAGCAAACGAAAGGGTGGGCGGGGCTGGAGATCCCTAGTGAGTGCTTTGTTGATATGCAGGGCCATTTAAACCCGTTTGACTGTGGAAAAAAATACTTTTAAACAGCGCGTCTAAAATTAACTGCGCGTGAAAAAATTAATTAGACCTGGCGAGCCTGACGCAGAATTAATAAATGGACCGCAAAGGGTTAAAAGTATTTTTTTCACAGTAAAACAGGTTTAAAAGGCACTGCATATCAACAGGACACTCAGTACTGCATCTCCAGCCCTGCCCGCTATATTTTTTACATACCTCATAATAGTAGTACATACCGATAAATCATCTCCTGATCACTCGTTTTATCACCAAACTCCCCAATAATGTGATCCAAGTCATCATTTTATTACTATAACATCTAAAAAAAGCTCTGCAAATGTCTGTGATATTCTTTGAGCGCTGGATGCAGAAGCAGCTATCTTGTTGTTTATGTCCGTGTTATCTATGTGGTGTTGGGGCTATGTGTATTCAGGAGATACGCCCCTTTTAAAAAAAAAATTTCGGCTTCTCTCGGCTCCTATCGGTCTCACTCAGTCATTGAATGGTTTTCTCTGCGTTTTCCGGAAAAAAATGACTAGAGACCTGTTTTTTACGTCTTTTTGATGATGTTGGACAGGGTCCGACATTGGACCAGAAAGGGAAAATTGCAATGTCGGACCAGGTCCGACATAGGACCGAAAAGGGTTAATACTTTCATTTAAGAAGGTATTTAAACCCTACATGCCTTAAGTGCCTCAAGCATGCTAGGTGCTGGCTTTTTCCGTATGTTCTGCAGAAAATTGAATTGGCACCCAGGGCAAGTGCCCACAATATATATAATATATTATATATATCCAGTTTAAACAATCCCAGTTCTTGTAACAGTTCCTCTTTCTCCAGGCTAACCCTGATGTTCTGCTCCCAGCCCCTTTTATAGGGGAGCTGGAGTGAGGCAGCGCCCGCCCCAGCCAATCCGCACATGGCTGGAAATACCCTGCCTGACAGTTGGTGAGGGAAAGTACAGGCAGATGGTGATGGGAAACTCCCCAGCCCAGGGATCCTGGAAAGTCCCTGCTAGAAGAAGTGGGCAGCGCCCGTCTTTACACAACCCCCCCTCTAGTCCTCGTCGTCCCGAGAGGCTCCTCAATCTCGAAAACGGCGGGGTCTGGTTCTCACCCTCTGTAGCCTTGGTGCAACAGCTCTTTGCAGAGTAGCTGTTGGACTGGGAGAGTCCGCTGGTGGTGTGGCTCCGGCAGGCAGGCCGCACGGTTAACCAGCAGGTGCATCCACGGTCCCCTGCACATCGCTGGCCGGTCCACGGTAGGGAGCAAGCTGGTCGCGATGGAGCACCACCCTCTGGCCACCGCGGAGAATCTGGACCCAGTAGATTACCTCTCCCAGAGGCTCCAACACCCGACAGGGCCCCATCCAGGCACTGTCCAGTTTCGGGCAATGGCCCCACCTGTTTTGAGGCCTGGAATACCCAAACCAGCTCCCCTGCCCGAAACGGCCAATCCGCACATGGCTGGAAATACCCTGCCTGACAGTTGGTGAGGGAAAGTACAGGCAGATGGTGATGGGAAACTCCTCAGCCCAGGGATCCTGGAAAGTCCCTGCTCGGAGAAGTGGGCGGCGCCCACCATTACAATTTATATATATATATATATATATATATATATATATATATATATATATACAGTACTGTGCAAAAGTTTTAGGCAGGTGTGAAAAAATGCTGTAAAGTAAGAATGCTTTCAAAAATAGACATGTTAACCCTTTGCGGTCCATTATCGGACTGGGTCCGACATTGCAATTATTCCCAGCAGGTCCTTTGTCGGACCCTGTCCGACATCATTTTAAAAACGCAAAAAACGCAAAAAAGTCGGTTTTCAACGGAAAAGCCGAGAAAACCATTCAATGGCCGAGTGGGAGCGAAAGGAGCGAAACAAGCTGATAAAAAGAAAAAAAAAAAAAGGCGATCTCATGAATAGTCATACTAGCCCCCTTCATCAGATGGGGCGGTCGTTATGGAAACAAGCTGGGAGTACATTATCAGCGCACAGAGACTATCACGGACATTTGCAGAGCTTTTTTGAGATGTGTGGCAAAGTGCCCCCCCCCGTGTGTATTTTGTGTTACGTGTTGTGTGTAAATGTTGGTGTATAGTCATCGGTACACGGGATATAAACGGGTCTGTGTTTCACTTGTGATTTAAAAATGTAGATTTATATTTAGGCACGGAGGGCACAAATCACTTCACGTGCTAGTTAAAATGCAATGTGTGGTCACGGGAGTGCACTTAATTAATTCACGTGCAGTTGTACCGAGATTCCAATTGAATGATTGACTAGCAATCGAGTCTCGGTACAACTTCATAAAAACAGCATGTTTTCACTCACTCGGGGTTGGGTGTTCGAGAGTGGAGAACGGGTGAGAGAGAAGGAGAGAGAAATATTTACAAACAATTGCTATCGCATGCTGGTAGGACCAGCACGATACTTGTTTGTTTGTTTACTCACCGTGTTTGTGTGTCTGTCCGTCCACCGTTTGTTTAATTGTTAGTCCGTTTTGTTTATATATTTATTTTGGCGAAAGTGCCGTGTCCTGTTTCTGTTTTGTGTACAAACCTTTTATTTTCTGTTTGATTATTAAGCGCTGGCGCGATCACGCTCAGCTTCACCAAAACCCCAAGTCTCTGTCTGTACTGTGTTTCCTGGCTCTGCTGTGACGTCACCGCTCAGTCGTCTTTGTCTCACGTGGTGTCAGAAGTGGGATCTACAGCCTCAGGACTCAGGCCAGAGCAGGAACCGCAATTTGGGGTTTAAAAAAAAAAAAAAAAACCCAACAACAACAACAACAAAAAAAAAAAAAAAAAAAAAAAATGGAAGGCTGGAACTGGAGAGATGGCTGCCAGGATCTGGAGGTCCTCCTCGGTGGTCTAGAGGACCAAGGCTGGTGCCTTGCCTGTGGGGAGTTCGGGCACCGGTGGTGCGCTGCCCTACCAAGAGGGAGAGGAGGAACTGGCCCAGGATAGGAAGGTGAGGAGGAGGCAGAGAAGGGGAAAGGGGAAGAGGAAGGCTGAGTGTCCACAGCCCAAGTGGGAGGAGCCTGAGTGTCCACAGCCCAAGCGGGAGGAGCCCGAACGTCCTACGCCTGAGTGGGAAGAGCCCGAACGTCCTACGCCCGAGTGGGAGGAGCCCGAACGTCCTACGCCTGAATGGGAGGAGCCCGAACGTCCTACGCCTGAATGGGAGGAGTCGGTGCGTCCACAGCCCAAGAGGGAGGAGTAGGTGCGTCCACAGCCCAAGAGGGAGGAGTCGGTGCGTCCACAGCCCAAGAGGGAGGAGTCGGTGCGTCCACGGCCCAAGACACGGAAGGTAGAGCGTCCACAGCCCCAGTCTCCACCAACAGAGGGTGAATTCCTGCTGGGTCCACCTCCATTGCCATGGGAGGACTGCTTGCAGCTCCCACCTCCACCAGCAGAGGGTGAATTCCTGCTGGTCCCGCCTCCGCCACCTCCATTGGCAGGAGCAGAGCAGCAGGAGCTGCCTCTGCCTCCGCCACTTCCATCGGCAGAGCAGCAGGAGCTGCCTCTGCCTCCGCCACCTCCACCGGCAGGAGCAGAGCAGCAGGAGCTGCCTCTGCCTCCGCCACTTCCATCGGCAGAGCAGCAGGAGCTGCCTCTGCCTCCGCCACCTCCATCGGCAGGAGCAGAGCAGCAGGAGCTGCCTCTGCCTCCGCCACCTCCATCGGCAGGAGCAGAGCAGCAGGAGCTGCCTCTGCCTCCGCCAACCCCACCAGCAGAGGATGAATGCCTGCTGGTAACACTTCCCCACCAGCAGAGGATGAATGCCTGCTGGTATCACTTCCCCACCAGCAGAGGAGGAATGCCTGCTGGTAACACTTCCCCACCAGCAGAGGAGGAATGCCTGCTGGTGTGCTTCCCCACCAGCAGAGGATGAATGCCTGCTGGTAACACTTTCCCCACCAGCAGAGGAGGGATGTCTGCTGGTATCATTTCCCCACCGTCACGAGGAGAGGAGCAGGAGCTGCCTCTCCCTTCACCAGAAGGACCCGGACTAGATGCTGGCGGTCCTCGGCAGCCCTTGCATAGGCTGCTGAGGGAAGCACGGGGAAGAACCGCCCGGCTGCAGAGGCCGAGAAGAGGGCCAACACCTGCACCCCAGCTAGTCCTGACTCCCTGCCTTGCTTCGCCCAAGGATGCCTGCCTCGCTTCGCCCAAGGATGCCTGCCTCGCTTCGCCCAAGGATGCCTGCCTCGCCGCCCAAGGATGCCTGCCTGCGCCGCCCAAGGATGCTTGCCTTGCATCGCCCAAGGATGCTTGCCTTGCATCGCCTGGGGTTGCCAGCCGCTCCGCATCGCCTGGGGTTGCCAGCCGCTCCGCATCGCCTGGGGTTGCCAGCCGCTCCGCATCGCCTGGGGTTGCCAGCCGCTCCGCATCGCCTGGGGTTGCCAGCCGCTCCGCATCGCCTGGGGTTGCCAGCCGCTCCGCATCGCCTGGGGCTGCCTGTCGCTCCGCATCGCCTGGGGCTGCCTTTTGCTCCACACAGGGTACAGGGTACGAGGGAGAAGTGGAGCTCCGCTGCCGCCTCTATGGCCAGGGGCTCCCCTCCCGAGTTCGCCTCCCGAGGGTCGCTGCTGCTGCCGTCGCCTCCCGAGGGTCCGCTGCCGTCGCCTGGGGTCGCCAGGGATCCTGCTTCGCCTGGGGTAGTCGAGGGTCCTGCTTAGCCTGGGGTCGCTACACTATGGCCAGAACCCCATGAAGGGAGCTGTCGGCCATGAAGAAAGGGGGAGGTCAGGAGACCAGCTCCCCAGCCGCATTTCCGTGGCAGGAAACACGGTGGCCAGAGCCCCACGGAGGGAGCTAAGCGGCCACGAAGGAGGGGAGGTCAGGAGACCCGCTCCCTCGCAGCAGTTTCGGCTGCGGAAATTGGGTGGCCGGCGCCCACGGAGGGGAACTGCCGGCCATGAAGAAGGGGGAGGTCAGGAGACCAGCTCCCCAGCTGCACTTTCGCGGCAGGAGATAGTGTGGCTGAAGCCCGGAAGAGGGAGCTGCCAGCCACGAAGAATTGGGGGTGCCAGACATTTCACCATGGCCACCCCAGAAACAACTTGCTTCCCCTGTTCCGGGACTTTGGGACTGAGGGGGAGGTGGCCATTGAGGCCATGTGTGCTTTGCACAAGGGGGGGTATATGTGGCAAAGTGCCCCCCCCCGTGTGTATTTTGTGTTACGTGTTGTGTGTAAATGTTGGTGTATAGTCATCGGTACACGGGATATAAACGGGTCTGTGTTTCACTTGTGATTTAAAAATGTAGATTTATATTTAGGCACGGAGGGCACAAATCACTTCACGTGCTAGTTAAAATGTAATGTGTGGTCACGGGAGTGCACTTAATTAATTCACGTGCAGTTGTACCGAGATTCCAATTGAATGATTGACTAGCAATCGAGTCTCGGTACAACTGCATAAAACAGCATGTTTTCACTCACTCGGGGTTGGGTGTTCGAGTGGAGAACGGGTGAGAGAGAGGAGAGAGAAATATTTACAAACAATTGCTATCGCGTGCTGGTAGGACCAGCACGATACTTGTTTGTTTGTTTACTCACCATGTTTGTGTGTCTGTCCGTCCACCGTTTGTTTAATTGTTAGTCCGTTTTGTTTATATATTTATTTTGGCGAAAGTGCCGTGTCCTGTTTCTGTTTTGTGTACAAACCTTTTATTTTCTGTTTGATTATTAAACGCTGAGCGCGATCACGCGCTCAGCTTCACCAAAAACCCCAAGTCTCTGTCTGTACTGTGTTTCCTGGCTCTGCCGTGACGTCACCGCTCAGTCGTCTTTGTCACAGATGTTATAGTAATAAAATAATGACTTGGATTGCATTATTGAGGAGTTTGGTGATAAAACGAGTCATCAGGAGACGATTAATCGGTATGTACGACTATTATTATTATTATTTTTTATTTGGTAGCATATGTGAAAGCGATAGCAAACGAAAGGGTGGGGCGGGGCTGGAGATCCCTAGTGAGTGCTTTGTTGATATGCAGGGCCATTTAAACCCGTTTGACTGTGGAAAAAAATACTTTTAAACAGCGTCTAAAATTAACTGCGGCGTGTAAAAATTAATTAGACCTGGCGAGCCTGATGCAGAATTAATAAATGGACCGCAAAGGGTTAATAGTTTATATTTATCAATTAACAAAATGCAAAGTGAGTGAACAGAAGAAAAATCTACATCAAATCAATATTCGGTGTGACCACCCTTTGCCTTCAAAACAGCATCAATTCTTCTAGGTACACTTGCACACAGTTTTTAAAGGACTTCGGCAGGTAGGTTGGCCCAAACATCTTGGAGAACTAACCACAGTTCTTCTGTGGATTTAGGCAGCCTCAGTTGCTTCTCTCTCTTCATGTAATCCCAGACAGACTCGATGATGTTGAGATCAGGGCTCTGTGGGGCCAAACCATCACTTCCAGGACTCCTTGTTCTTCTTTACACTGAAGATAGTTCTTAATGACTTTAGCTGTATGTTTGGGGTCGTTGTCATGCTGCAGAATAAATCTGGGGCCAATCAGATGCCTCCCTGATGGTATTGCATGATGGATAAGTATCTGCCTGTACTTCTCAGCATTGAGGAGACCATTAATTCTGACCAAATCCCCAACTCCATTTGCAGAAATGCAGCCCCAAACTTGCAAGGAACCTCCACCATGCTTCACTGTTGCCTGCAGACACTCATTCGGTGTACCGCTCTCCAGCCCTTCGCGAACAAACTGCCTTCTGCTACAGCCAAATATTTCAAATTTTGACTCATCAGTCCAGAGCACCTGCTGCCATTTTTCTGCACCCCAGTTCCTGTGTTTTCGTGCATAGTTGAGTCGCTTAGCCTTGTTTCCACGTCGGAGGTATGGCTTTTTGGCCGCAAGTCTTCCATGAAGGCCACTTCTGACCAGGCTTCTCCGGTCAGTAGATGGGTGTACCAGGGTTCCACTGTTTTCTGCCAATTCCGAGCTGATGGCACTGCTGGACATCTTCCGATTGCGAAGGGAATTAAGCATGATGTGTCTTTCATCTGCTGCAGTAAGTTTCCTTGGCCGACCACTGCGTCTACGGTCCTCAACGTTGCCCATTTCTTTGTGCTTCTTCAAAAGAGCCTGGACAGCACATCTGGAAACCCCTGTCTGCCTTGAAATTTCTGCCTGGGAGAGACCTTGGTGATGCAGTATAACTACCTTGTGTCTTGTTGCTGTGCTCAGTCTTGCCATGGTGTATGACTTTTGACAGTAAACTGTCTTCAGCAACCTCACCTTGTTAGCTGAGTTTGGCTGTTCCTCACCCAGTTTTATTCCTCCTACACAGCTGTTTCTGTTTCAGTTAATGATTGTGTTTCAACCTACATATTGAATTGATGATCATTAGCACCTGTATAGTATAATTGCTTAATCATACACCTGACTATATGCCTACAAAATCCCTGACTTTGTGCAAGTGTACCTAGAAGAATTGATGCTGTTTTGAAGGCAAAGGGTGGTCACACCAAATATGGATTTGATTTAGATTTTTCTTCTGTTCACTCACTTTGCATTTAGTTAATTGATAAATATAATCTATTAACATGTCTATTTTTGAAAGCATTCTTACTTTACAGCATTTTTTCACACCTGCCTAAAACTTTTGCACAGTACTGTATATATATGTATATACACAGTATATATATACACAGTATATATATACACACACACACCAACACACGAACATTTATTTTACAAACCAAAACAAGAAAATGTAAGTAAATAAACATCTGAACAGACATCAGTTTACAACATACATATTTATAAAACTGAAACGATAGCAATACATTTTTAACTTTTCAACAGCAATCGGTTTATTATCAGATGCACAAAAGCAACTGAAGAACGTAGATAAACTTAGAAGAACACGTTTTACAGAAGCACACAGCACACGAAGTTATAAAAAAAGTCTAATTTATTTTTCTTTTTTTCTTGTTTTTTGACAAAATGGTATTCCTTTACCTTGATTAAGATAATGCGCTTCTCCATGTCGCCTTTCTGCAAAGGGCACAGCTGTTTTATTTTTATTGCACTTGCCAACCTGCATTGGCGTCTCTTGCGGCTCTCAGTGGGGTTGCCAGCTTCAGTTGTGGGTACACGCTTGGCAGGTTCTGTCTGTTCCAAATGCTTCTTGCGAAGTTCCTGTGCTAACTGTAAAATATATTCTCTCCTTGGTAAATTCTGCTCCGTGCATTCTTTATAAAGTACCCAATACATTGTAAAACAACTGAACAGGCCACCGTCGGGAGCCAGCTTTCACGGAATACTTCCATGCCATCTGATCCAAACATCAATTTCATATTTTGTTGCGTTGTAAAACTCCATGGTCTCTGGTATTTATTTTCACTAGTCCCGATGCTAATTGACTGACCAAAGGCTGATTGAAAAACAATAGACTGTCATTCATTCATTCAGGCAGAGAGTAGAGACTAATCGAATCACAGCTAAACACACTGCGGGTAAATAAAAATAATAAAGTAGAATACCGTTCTGTATAATGAAAATACAATTGTTTTATGTGTGTCCATCAATGTGACTGCTCCTGGGGCTTTTAGGTATAATGTAATATATCTCCTTTATTTGTGCACTCCCGTTTTTCATGCTTTGTGAGAATATTTAATACATATGGACAGACAGGTACACAAACGCACAGCCCCATATGTGTTACACTACCGGAAAAATTACATTTTAAAACCAAAAACCGCCAAAATGACCGCCGCGGGGCTTCTAGTGTTAAAGATATGTACTGTAAATATCTCTTTGTATACAGTGTTTCAATCGCCAAGAACCTCGGAGTCACCCTGGACCCCTGCCTCTCTTATTCCCAGCACATCTTCACTCTGGCACGCACTTGCCGATTCTTCCTGAGCAACATCCGAAGAATCCGACCCTTCCTCACCAACTACGCCACCCAACTCTTGGTCCAGGCCTTGGTACTCTCCCGCCTAGACTACTGCAACTCCCTCCTGGCTGGCCTCCCTGCATCAGCCACCCTTCCGCTCCAGCTCATCCAGAACTCCGCTGCCCGCCTGGTGTTCTCTCTGCCTCGCTTCTCCCACGCAACTCCACTACTCCGCTCACTCCACTGGCTCCCGATCACCGCTCGCATCCAGTTCAAGACTCTTGTACTAGCCTACAGATGCCTTGACCAGACTGCACCCAGCTACCTCCAGACCCTCATCTCTCCCTACACCCCCACTCGACCTCTCTGCTCCACCTGCACTAGAAGACTGGCTCTCCCCTGCCTCCAGAGCCCGCTCCCTTTCCACCCTCGCCCCGCAGTGGTGGAATGACCTTCCTACAGATGTCAGGACTGCCCAGTCCCTGACCACATTCCAGCGCCTCCTCAAGACACACCTCTTCAGAAAACACCTGTAGAACTCCTTCCCCTGGGACATTTATCACCCTTCCTTAAATGCGCTTTACTTGCTCTTATCTGCCCCCCATTTTACTGCATTTAATCCTGTACTTCAGAGTACTGTAATCTGCCAAGTGTTTAATCTGTAATATTTTTTGTATTTAATCATATCCTGATGTAACTATCACTGACAGTTATCTGCTGTATTATTGAATTGTATTTTGTCACACTTGTACTTGCGTGAACCAAAGTCATTGTATTTATCTTGCTCTTAATTGTATTATTACTTGTACTGTGATACTTGAATTGTATTTGCTTACGATTGTAAGTCGCCCTGGATAAGGGCGTCTGCTAAGAAATAAATAATAATAATAATAATCATAATTCATATTGATTTGCTACCTCAGGGATAAAGTTAGCAATCAAATATCCATTACCCAGATACTTGTCCACCATATTTTACCGCCCTTGTATTGAGAATAAAATCAATCCCCATTATATATATATATATATATATATATAACAAATTAATGGGTAACACTTTATATTAAGGTTCTGCGTAGTAATGGTTTATTAATATATCATAGACACATACTAACTATCTTATAGAGTGTTGATAAATCATTATATATGGTTTATAACCATGCAATAACTATATAAAACTAATTATGTCTATGGCTACTACATGGTTATAAACCTATAATATGTTATCAACACTTTATATCATAGTTATTAAGCATGTATTATATATATTTATAATACATGCATAATTACATACTGCTACAATGCATACCAGATTTAAAAGTATGTACTGTATTACATAAAATCCACGTGTCATCTCTTTTGGCAAGTGATATTTTCAGAATCACATCGTTCTGAATTAAAATACTTATTCTGTTGAAAATATAGTACTGTACCAACAAAACCAATACAGTACATCTAAATGGAAGCCTATTTATTTTAAAACACAGTCCTTTCAGATAGGTATTTTTGATATTGTATCTTTTTTGTGTTCCCTGAAAAATGGTCATGGGTTGGAACAGGCCAAAATAAAATAATCAGATATGAGTCACTGTGGCAAAGTGCCCCCCCTGTGTATTATATGTTACGTGTTGTGTGTAAATGTTGGTGTATAGTCATCGGTACACGGGATATAAACGGGTCTGTGTTTCACGTGTGGTTTAAAAATGTAGATTTGTATTTAGGCACGAGGAGGGCACAAATCACTTCACGTGCTGGTTAAAGTAATAATATGTGAGCACGGGGAATTGCACTTTAATTAATTCACGTGCAGTTGTACCGAGATTCCAATTGAATGATTGACTAGCAATCGAGTCTCGGTACAACTGCATAAAGCTGCATGTTTTCACTCACTCGGGTTGGGTGTTCGTGAGTGGAGAACGGGTGAGAGAGAGAGAGAGAGAGAGAAAGAAATATTTATAACAATTGCTATCGCGTGCTGGTAGTACCAGCACGATACTTGTTTTATTTATTTACTCACCGTGTTTGTGTGTCTGTCCGTCCACCGTTTGTTACTGTTTAGTCCGTTTTGTTTATATATTTATTTTGGCGAAAGTGCGTGTCCTGTTTCTGTTTTTGTGTTATATTATTTTGTTTATTAAATGCTGAGCGATCACGCTCAGCTTCACCAAAACCCCAAGTCTCTGTCTGCTCTGTGTGTTTTTAGTTCTGGTCTGAGTTCCTCCCTGCAGCCATCTTGTCACAGTCACACACGTTTAACCGTCACTGAAGTCAAAATTTTACAGGGTTTGATATGTTACTGCTGACTGTATTATTAAATTGATTGTATGGAGCACTTTATAATGTACTCTTAAGCATTCTTTTTTTAACTTTCTGGTGAGTGGAGAATTTTACTCCAAGGGGCTTTAAATTGATTGGTTTATTTTTCTTAACCCTTTGTCAAGGCAAGGGGTGTAAATGTATCCCAACATTTTTAAAATTAACATTTAACTCATTTGATGTCCTTACATGTGATTAAACTTGAATCAATCGCCTTTATTTTGATACCAAGAACATTGCAGGGTAGCTGGAAAAGATGTAGAAAAGATGTGCCACTTCTAAAATTATTGATTTAGACCTACAGATTTCCTATCTTAAAATAGTGTGTTCATAATGTTTATTCAAAGCCTCATTCCGGACTTTGTTAGAGAAGAGAGCACCGTTCTGTGTTTTTACTGTGATATGCTGAAATAATGTTGCATCCATTTTCTAATATCGATTATACAAAACAATTATCAATCAAATTAAAAACATCTCTTATATAATAAAGCATGTACACACTAACGAAATTCAATTAATTTTCTATTAGTCAATTCATATCACATTTAGAACAAAGTACCATTTTAAATTATACAATTCACAATTTTTTTTTTAAAATGGAAACATCTCTTTATAGATTAAATGTTGGTAAACGATGATGAAAATCAGTTCCTCGGGTCGATCCACAGATTAGGACATTAGTATTGTTTTCAATTATATGTTTTGCTGTTATTTATCGAAATAATAACTAATGTCATAACCACAAAATAACAAATAACAAAACTGGTGTACTAAGATGTTACAAAAAGATTTTTAAATCAAGTTAATCATTCAGACCTTTTGGCATTAGTGTATCTAATTCATATGTCTCTCTTTGAAGTAAACACATGTTCTGATTCTTGGTATTTTAAAGAACCAAGATGATTTCAAACATCAAAATGTGCTGCAAACAGATACGAAATATATTTTCACTGTATCGTGCTTTTACGTTTGCTAATTCTCTGACCTGTCGCGCTGTTTTTCCTATGTAAGCACGTCCAAATGGGCATTGTATTATGTAGATTACATTACATGTAGATTACATGACATAAAACCTTTTACTTTAAACTTTTTGCCTGTGGAATGAGTAAGACTTTAGTTACTTGTGTTACACTGCATTGAGCACATGAGTAACATTTGCTATATATTTTAGGGTCTTATAACATTTGAATGTCTTCTATTTGAAAAATGAACTAACACATCTCGTCAATTTTTGCCTCTCAAACACAGAACGAGGTGGTTTAGAGAAGGCTGGACTCAAACCCTGGTCAGTAGATATGATATGTCAATATTTTAAAATAATTGTTGGTTTTGTAGAACAAGAAGAATAGGAAGTAACACATACTAATTGTTGCTTCAGATTGGTAGTTTTTTTTTACTGGTTTGTAAAAGGTCATCCCTATTCATTTTTAAAAGCTAGATCAAATTACCCATCAACCTGTTTTTTTGGAGTATCCTCTTTCAAAAAAACATGTAGACAAAGTTTGCTTGTTCCAAAAAATTGTCATCTGTTTGGCATATCCTATGTAGTCTAAGGAATTGACCAGTTGGTATATTTTTCTTCAAAAAATCTGGATGATGACTATTTGCCAAAAGCAAATAATTACAATCTGTTTCTTTATGATACAAAGTACTTCCATTTTTTTTTTTTTTTTACCAACCTCATATATTATCACATCCAAAAAATGAAAATCTTTTTTGGACAATGAAGCTTAGAATTTAAGAGAGGGTATCAAAACATTTAAATACTCCATAAATTGCTTTAATGAACTTTCAGGACCCATCCAAATCATAAATACATCATGAATGTATCTTTTCCATAAATATAAATGTTCTTGATAAATTCAGATTTACCAACAAATAAATGGTCATAATTTGAGGCAAACGAAGATCCCATAGCAGTTCCATTAATTTGGTGGTAATAAATGCCATCAAACAAAAAAGAATTGCAATTTAACACCAATGACGATAAATTAATAATAACGTCTGATTCGGGAAGCATTGACTCAGTGTATGGGGATTGTTAGTATACAGACTTTCAACATGTAAAGTTACAAAAAACACTGAATTAGACATAAGAAATTGTTAGTACAATTTAAAAGGCTGGCAATATAGATACAAATGGTTTAATAAAAAAATAAAAATAAATCAACATAGATAAAGGTTCAATTATAGATCCAATTCCTGAAACGTTTGGTCTGCCAGATGGAAATTCCTTATTTTTATGAATCTTAGGTATACTATTTGCCTTAAGTATAAAACATAAGGCAAATAGGGTAGCTATTGGTCAGAAACAGATGTTCGTGTTTAGTAATTCAACCAGAATCCATTGCCTGTTGTAAAACTGTGTGTATGACATTTCAATTATTTTTCAGGATTATTTCTTAGGGGTCTGTCAAAAGTGCTATAATTTAATTGTCTCATAATTTTATAATATTCAGTACTTTGAATTACTATTACC
Organism: Acipenser oxyrinchus oxyrinchus; assembly: GCA_030684275.1. Lineage (NCBI taxonomy): Eukaryota > Metazoa > Chordata > Actinopteri > Acipenseriformes > Acipenseridae > Acipenser > Acipenser oxyrinchus. Next base: position 40,135,491 of record CM060251.1, read on the forward strand.
CCTCCTCTATCTGCAGGTTTAATGATGATGCCTTCGTTTTTTATTAGTTTTTTTTAGAGCAAGTTGCTCATCTCTAGATAAATTAGAATGTAATTTAGATTCATGTTTATGTTTAGTAACCTCATCAAATTCTGATTCAACTAATCTACTATACATACTTAAAGATGGATGCATACCTCCAGAGGTATGAATGTACTTTTAGGTTTGAAAGGGTTTTTAACAGTCACACTTGTTACAAACCCAGCTACTGAAACAAGGTATTTGTGACCGCCAATGGTATACCTAAGACATTAACAACCACATTATCTTTACCATTCTCAAATGATGTGGTTTGTAATGGTGTAATTCTTCTTGAATCCCCCTCTTTTTCCCTTCATGGTCACTTTGGTCTTAGCGTCCCTGAAGTTAACTTGAGTTCTCCTTCCTTAAAAAACAACAGATCGTTCCTCACTTATGTACTCCGATTCAGAAGTCAGTTCTCTAGTTGGTCTACAGTTGTGTGCAACACGAATTGTGTTGTTAGATTGTTTCCTTTTCCTCCACGATCTTTACAGTCCATAGTGTCTCTATAGTATTTTAAAATGTTAACTTGTGCAATTCCTCTTGATATTTCGTCTACATCAATTTTAGTTATTCAGAAAAGTCTTTAAGCATTGCTATGAATGACAAATTGATATGTGATGATCTTACTCAATCTGATGAAGACCTAGCAGATTGTCTTGTTTTCTAAAGTTGAAATGATTTCTGGACATTGTTTGAGAGAGTGCTGTCAATTTTTATTTTGTGAATTTATCTGTTATTATTTTTTTTGACTGCACACCTCATTGTTGATGAGCACTACACCTTTTTGTGATTTAAAATAAACAAATAAAATATGTTTCAAATGCTTCGCACTTCTGTGGCGCGGTCGCCTCCCAGCCCAGATGGTAACAGCAGAGACAGAGACTGCTTGCAGTTCAGTGTGATAATGCACTCTTTAATAACAAGTAAAACACAGAAACAAACACTAACAATACACAGTAACAAAATAAGGGCCAAAACAAAAGGTCAACAAAAACATTCACAAACGTAAATACACAAACGAGAAGGGACAGCATGCAGCACGAAACCTCCACCTCTCACCAACATCAACTCAAACACTAACCAATCTAACGCCAGTGATCACCCTATTTAGACGCCTGTGGCTGGAGCCTTAATTAATCATTCAATTCACGGCTCCAGCCACATTCTCACATGTTTTTGCAGGGAAGATTTTAACTCCCTCTCTGTCACCCAATATTCACCACACACACACACACTCGCCCATGCCTTGGCAGGTGCCACAACTTTTAAAAAAATGTTAAAATGTTAAAAAAAAACATTTATTCAGTACAGAACAGTTTAAATAATATTATAAACCTGCTTGGAATAATCCTGCTCTCTGATTGGTTAGCTGCATTCTATCAGCCATACGTTAATCCACACAACCTTTCAACAGACACATAACCTTTGATTCAAATTCCTCTGCCATTACCTGTCCTAATTCTATAACATTTAATATGTATATAACTCACCATTAACTTATAAAAAAAATACCCAGAATTGTAATCTTTTTAATGGAAAAACTGTGGAAGAATGGTGTGAAGATTAATTTCCTGAACCAGGCAAAGTACCAGTAATTAAATTTTCTTTTAAAGAAAAGCGGCAGAGTGAAATAACAAAACCAGAACTGAATCAACTCAAACTAAACAATAAAGTCTTCTAAATAGGTTGTGAATATCCTAAAAAAAACTGTCTCCAAGAAGAAGGTAGCCTAAATCACACATTAAATGTCACTCACATTTAAAATTTATATATAAATAAATAAATAAATAAATAAATACCCCCGCCCTGTCTGCCTCATCGTTACACTATTTTTCAAGCAAACAAGCACCCATTTCCCTCATGTTCTCTTCAATAGTTTAGTGAACCTTAGATGGCCTCTTACCTACTTTCAGAAAATGCCTTTACAATGCTTTCTATTAATGATACATACAGTACTCGTATGTACAAAACAACATTTCACAGCTCTATTGTTTGTCTCAAAGTCCCAGTGTTTGCCCCTTTCTATTAATTATTTTGTCAATCCATGGAATTAACCAATGTCTATTTTTGCCCACAGGTACAGTGCCTTGCGAAAGTATTCGGCCCCCTTGAACTTTGCGACCTTTTGCCACATTTCAGGCTTCAAACATAAAGATATGAAACTGTAATTTTTTGTGAAGAATCAACAACAAGTGGGACACAATCATGAAGTGGAACGAAATTTATTGGATATTTCAAACTTTTTTAACAAATAAAAACTGAAAAATTGGGGTGCAAAATTATTCAGCCCTTTACTTTCAGTGCAGCAAACTCTCTCCAGAAGTTCAGTGAGGATCTCTGAATGATCCAATGTTGACCTAAATGACTAATGATGATAAATAGAATCCACCTGTGTGTAATCAAGTCTCCGATAAATGCACCTGCACTGTGATAGTCTCAGAGGTCCGTTTAAAGCGCAGAGAGCATCATGAAGAACAAGGAACACACCAGGCAGGTCCGAGATACTGTTGTGGAGAAGTTTAAAGCGGATTTGGATACAAAAGATTTCCCAAGCTTTAAACATCCCAAGGAGCACTGTGCAAGCGATAATATTGAAATGGAAGGAGTATCAGACCACTGCAAATCTACCAAGACCTGGCCGTCCCTCTAAACTTTCAGCTCATACAAGGAGAAGACTGATCAGAGATGCAGCCAAGAGGCCCATGATCACTCTGGATGAACTGCAGAGATCTACAGCTGAGGTGGGAGACTCTGTCCATAGGACAACAATCAGTCGTATACTGCACAAATCTGGCCTTTATGGAAGAGTGGCAAGAAGAAAGCCATTTCTTAAAGATATCCATAAAAGTGTCGTTTACAGTTTGCCACAAGCCACCTGGGAGACACACCAAACATGTGGAAGAAGGTGCTCTGGTCAGATGAAACCAAAATCGAACTTTTGGCAACAATGCAAAACGTTATGTTTGGCGTAAAAGCAACACAGCTCATCACCCTGAACACACCATCCCCACTGTCAAACATGGTGGTGGCAGCATCATGGTTTGGGCCTGCTTTTCTTCAGCAGGGACAGGGAAGATGGTTAAAATTGATGGGAAGATGGATGGAGCCAAATACAGGACCATTCTGGAAGAAAACCTGATGGAGTCTGCAAAGACCTGAGACTGGGACGGAGATTTGTCTTCCAACAAGACAATGATCCAAAACATAAAGCAAAATCTACAATGGAATGGTTCACAAATAAACATATCCAGGTGTTAGAATGGCCAAGTCAAAGTCAGACCTGAATCAATCGAGAATCTGTGGAAAGAACTGAAAACTGCTGTTCACAAATGCTCTCCATCCAACCTCACTGAGCTCGAGCTGTTTTGCAAGGAGGAATGGGCAAAATTTCAGTCTCTCGATGTGCAAAACTGATAGAGACATACTAGCGACTTACAGCTGTAATCGCAGCAAAAGGTGGCGCTACAAAGTATTAACTTAAGGGGCTGAATAATTTTGCAATTTTTCAGTTTTTTATTTGTTAAAAAAAGTTTGAAATATCCAATAAATTTCGTTCCACTTCATGATTGTGTCCCACTTGTTGTTGATTCTTCACAAAAAATTACAGTTTCATATCTTTATGTTTGAAGCCTGAAATGTGGCAAAAAGGTAAAAGTTCAAGGGGCGAATACTTTCGCAAAGGCACTGTATATATTAACTATGATAGAAATTTGTATATTCAGTTAGCATACATTTAGCAGCATGCCCCTTTGTCCCATTTTACTGACAGCTCTTTGCATTGCACTTACCAAACTTTTTCCTGAGAAAGTAGAACAGCCGACAATGAAGAAGCTTTCTTTTTTTCCAGTAAACCTGGTTCACACATGTTCGATTAGATAGGCATTGGCAAGGAGACAAAATGTAAGACTATTTTTTATAATGTTGAGTTGCATAGGGTATGTAAGTAATAACTTCAGGGTGCTCCAAGTGTAAAAGGAAATAACCCTCCCCTGATTGGAGATGTCGTCACATACTAACCGGGGAGACTGCCATTGCTGATTATTCTTACTTGCTCAGGCTGTAATACTGGACATTTATTTAGTTTTTTTATTACTATAGTGGCAAACTGCAAGTGTGAGGGGACACAGAGTTAAACTGTTTGTAGTAACCTTTTTATATACATTTTTGTGCTCATGGAAGACAGAAGACTGCAGTCCTCATCCACAGAACAGTGGCAATTTGTACTTCCCCAGCAAGTCCTTGACCTCTCTTTTGGACACTGCCTGTAAAGGTGCCAGTTATATTTTGGGTTTGTTGTTGATGAGGACTATTACTGTCTACTAAAGGGATGGTTGTGAGACCACCAAACTAAATTCACTTTGACATGAAGCTGGATTTGAATTCCATAAAGAACAGACCACCAGTTTTTCATGACACCTATTTTGGCGGAAACACTTAGCACCATGTACACGAAACAAATCCCTTGTGATCGGCTACGGTGCAGGCAGCGATTGAACATGTTATAAAAATGCAGAATTTTTCTGGCACCCAGTGCAGTGATGTAAGAATCACAGTCATGTAAGTATTAATATTTGTATAGAGTCAGCAGTATTTGGTATCAACAAAGCCTTTTAATGAGTCCATTAATTGATGATACCTGCATTCTCTTACATCATTAAAAGGAACACTTTACAGCAGCCAACATCACCATGTTTGCCCTGAATTGCTCTCCTGCTGGTATCCATAACAATACACTTAATGGTAGAATACGTAGTAAAAGTAAACTTTGACAAACACTTTGTTTAGAACTCTTTCCTTGAAGACATTTCAAAGTTTATTTTAGTATTACTATGTACTTTAGGAGCTAATAGAAACTGTGAGGTCCAGAGTGTTAACTGTTTCTTTATATGGTGGCCCTTCTACAATAAGTAGCTCAAACATCCTTAAGTTTATAGAAATAAAAATAAAACCTTGACACCTTTTCAGTGATTAGGCACCAACTGCAATATTGTAACCTTTTCACCTCAATCCAAGACTATGCAGTATGATTTTATCTGAGATGTTTTCAGGCTTTCGCTAGCAAAGCATACTGCTCCCTTTTGAGTTAAGTAAATCACATTGACTTGTTCGTATCAAGGGAAACTTGATTGCCTAATTTGGGACTGCATGTTCAATTGGGGGTGGGGGTGGGGTGCTTGGTATAGAGACTTGCAGGTCCCCCCTCAGCACCCCTTCCTGTTCCAATTTAATGAAGTTGTTAAAGTGTTGAGACTGACAGGTTAATTATCTTTTATGAAAGTGGGACAAATTGAACTGTGTCTTTCCATCATTTCTTGATATATCAAGAAGCTCCTGAGGTACTCAGATGCCACTCTAGCGAATAGAACAACTAATCCACTCTGCTATTCTTCCCTGACCCCCTGTCCCCCCAATGGGGCCAGCGAGCTATATTGCAGTTGCTGTGTCTTTTTTTTCACATTTAACAGATTCTGCCTTTATTAGAAATTCTGGATTATATTTTTTCCTCCCCATCCAACATATCCAGCCCCCTTCCAAGCCTGATGTCCATATGTTAACTGACAGCTCCTTAAAATAACTGATGGCTAAATTTAAACTCTGATGAAAATTAACCTGTGTTAAATGCAAACAGGAGGCTGATCATAAATGGGGATGTGTTTCAGATGGGAGAATTTAGAAGGAAGAAGAGGTGGGGGGTTTGGGGGTTACTCCCAAAAACATTCATGTTTATTTAATTTCACAAAACAAAATATTTCTTCAAAAAAAAAGCAGGTCGCTCCTATACCAGCAATGGTATAGGGAAAGCAAACACGACGGGTTACAGTCCCAAACAAAACAAACAAAAACACTCCAGTACCACAATCCTCTGTGTATGAAACTATGCTATTGGTGTATAGGTCCTTTTTGTGGATGGAGCTTTGCTGTACTGTTATGTGTTGTGCAGTGAAAATGGTGAGTTGGGGTTCTGCTGGCTCCGTGGCTGCAGCTCCATTCTCCGCCCTACTCCTCTGCAGTAACAGAAACAAAAAACAAACAAATGCAGGCTCTGACCGCGTCATCAAAACTCAGCATAAGGGGAAGTACTCACGTAGCAGCGTCCCCTTTGTACTACCCGACTCCTCCCTGAAATCAGCCCGGCGCCAGCCTCTCTCCAATCGCTGCCTGCCCCATAGCCGATCAAAAGGGATTTGTTTTATGTACATGGCGCTAAGTGTTTCCGCCAAAATAGCCGACCAGTCTATGGGGAAGCCACCTTTTCTAGGAGGGAGGGAGATTTACAGCTTAGACTCTTTCTCTCTTTGTCACATATCTCACCACTCAGTGATGCTGAAGGAACACTCAGCCAACTCTAAGCCCCCCAATGGACCCCCCTCCCTGGAAAAAAAAAATCTGCATTTTGATGCTCCGCACAATGTTTCACTGTATAGTGGAAGGGTTGCAATGCCAGGTACCACTGTTATGCGGGCATTGTTGTCCTTCATTGTGTATAATCACCTTAAAGGAGCATGATCAGTGACAAGAGAAAAAGACCGTCCCAATAAGTAATATCGAAGAGCGTGAGTAGCCCATTTGATGGCTAAACACTCCTTTTCAATGATGGAGTAGTTAATCTCCCAAGGAGCCCATTTTTTGCTCATAGAGATAATAGGGTGTTCTACTCCATCCACTTGTTGGGACAGAACCACCTCCAGACCAATCTGGGCGGCATCAGTCTGGAGGATGAACTACTTGCTGAAAACTGGTTGGTGAGATCAATTGGTTGTTTGATTATGGTGGCATACTCTGGGATAAAACGACAATAATAGCCAGCTAACCCTAATAGTGATCTCACTTGATTATCGGGATCGCCGTCTCCACCAAAGCCTGGACTTTGGAGGCGATTGGCTTTACCCGTCTATTACCCATAATAAAGCCAAGATATTGGGTCTCTTGTCTACCAAATGGCATTTCCCCAGATTAGCCATCAGCCCCACCTCCGTCAGAGACTGCATGACGGCCGAAAGTCTAACAATATGCTTTCCAGGCAGAGCTAAAAATCACCTGGTCCATCAGTCTCTGAAAGGTGGCCGAAGGGCATGGTCAAGAAATGGAACAAGCAATCTGGGGTAGAGAAAGCAATTTTCTCTTGCGAACTCTGAGTGAGTGGAATTTGCCAATATCCCTTCGTCAGGTCCAAAGTTGAGATTAACTGCGCCTTTCCCAATCGGTCGAGGAGCTCTTCCACTCAGGGCTTGGGATATGCATCAAACTTGGAGATGGCACTGACCTTTCTAAAGTCCACACAGAAACGAGTGGAGCCATCCTTCTTGGGGACCATCACAATCGGACTGCACCACTCGCTCTGGGAAGGTGCAATGACTCCCAAGTTCGCGCATATTCCCTCCTTGCTGACAGGACCCCTACGGCTTTCCAGGATCCAGTACGGTCGCTCTCATACTTTAACACCTGCTGGAGTGATAATAGCATGGTTAATGACATTAGTTCTACTGTGCAAGTTAAAAACATCATTAAATTGTTCCACTAACTTTTTGTTTTCTTCGGGTGGAACAGACCAATAATTTTTCCCTCTGGTGGTGTCACCGGAGACTGGCTCTACCGTTTTGGTGATTGCGGTGTCAAAATGAGGTCTTGACCTAAAATAACTGGTAGGACAAACTTTTTGCGACAGCCACGATTACGCGGTCTGTCCAACGCCCAACCATCATATCTAATTTGGTGATGGAATATGCCCTTTTATCTCCATGGATACAGGAAATGACCACAGACCCCCATGACCACCAGGGCACCCCCACCAAGAGAGCTTCTTCAATCAAAGTTTGACCGCACCCTGAGTCCACCAATGCATGGGTGCTCACTTCACCAACCCGTACATCACAATACAAGGCCTCTCCCAATCATTGCCCCTGGACTTACTGGTGCCGGTGAATAGAAGTGTGAGGTCGCACCACACTCCATAGTCGCTGGACAGTTCAGAGCGACGTGGCCGACTTCATGGCACCGGTAACACGTCGGAGCAAAGGGTGCCCACAGAGCTTGCATGTCCTGTTGGCGACCAGGCAGCAGGGAGGAGGACCCTATCTTACCCAGCTGTTGGTCGACTTTGGCCTACATTGTTGTGGAGCTAGGCCATCCGTTGGGTGACGAGGGGGTGTTGATCTGGGGGTGATGGGTGCTGGTGTGAGCAGGGTCCCTGGCCTTGGGCCCGCTGACCTAGGTCTGGTGGATGGAGGCACCGGTGATGCAGGCAGCGGAGACGGCAATGGAGTGGGCAGCGAGTCTTCATAGCCCTCAGCCAGTCAGACTGCGGCATCCAGCTTGGTGGGGCAGTGGCGGCTGACCCAATTCCTGGGTGGCCGGCCTCAGCGCGTGCTCGAACTGCTCAATGGCAATGCGCTCGGTGACTTCTTCTGCCGTGTGAGTGCCGGGGCAGAGCCATCTGGTCAGCGGGTCCACCAGCTGTTGGGCCACCACGCAGGGTCGGACTCCTATGGGGCGTTGGTATTCCCGGAACCGACGGCGATGCGTCTCCTCCATGATATCTAGCCGCTGGAGTATGGCGTGCTTCACGAGGTCGTAATCCAACACGGCCTCATGTGACATGGCTTGGTAGACCGCATGGGCCTCCCCGATCAGATTGGGGCCCAGCTGGGTGGCCCACTACTCCCGAGACCACGTGGCTGCAGAGATTTACAGCTTAGACTCTTTGTCACAGTTCAACTGAAGTTGGCCGGAGGGCAGACAAATAATTCTGCATTGCTTTGCACAAAAGCAATATTTTCAAGACTGACCTTACAGAGAGCCTTGTTTAGATGAGTACAATTATTGCTTCTATCTGTATATATTTCACAGTTTATTTTTACACATTTTGCGGTAATAGTTTTTCTATTTACACGTATGTGTGTGCACTACAGCCTGTTGCTAGTTATGTCCTGCTGTGGCCTTGTGCCCCACGTGAAGCCAGCAGCTCACTGCTCCTTCCCAGGGATCCAGAAATATAAGTCGGCTGAGTCTGTGCTCTGCATAGGTCTGGCTGGAGCTTATTTTATTTCTTGTTCTTAGCGAGATACGACACATTTTATATTATTTATGTAATTGTTTAATTACTGTTTTTTGTTGAGAATGTCTTTTCTCTTTGTGTTTGTTTTGTTTTACAGATACTATGTGTTAGGCCTGTCTGTAACATGGTGCTAAGCACACATTCAGCAAGAGCAGCTGCTGGGCTCAGCACCACTGCACAGGGCCGAGATACATGTTTTGGTTGTTGTTGCTTGCAACTACAACTCCAGTATCTTGGTGCCATTTTGATGACAGCTTTTTAGCATCACTATTGCGAAGGCTGTTCGTCCATTCCGTCCCTGTACTGACCCGGTATTAAAGTCAGTGAAGGGTATTTAACCCTTTTAGTAGTGAGTTCTAAAATGCACTGCTGGTCATGCGCTTGATTATTATGAGTACAGCGTACAAACAAGCTGAAAGCTATGTTTGTATGTATGTAATGAATACTGATGACAAAGAGAAAAATAATTTTTACCGTAAATAAATAAAACAAATAAATATATATTTTTTATTTAGTCACAGGGAAAGGTTTTGACTAAAAAATAACATGTAGGCAATAAACAATAAATAACGGGGTGGAACAACCACAACAACACGTCCTAACCAAAAAAAAAAAAAAAGGGCGAGAGAGAGAGATGCGAATAAATCATATCCGGGTAAACAGGTTGTGGGGGCGGAGGGAGTGAGAGTGTCTAATGCTTCAGAGTATGATACTCCTTGAAGCATGGAGCAACACACAGAGCTTGGTGCTGCCTCTTCGCTGTCACTTGATGTTGATGGTAAATATTCTTCGCTTATGTCTTCATTGACATACTCACTGACATCCTATTCAGTGGAAGAATTGCATGTAATTGAATTTAAATCGGAATCAATTCAGTATTATTACTAATACTTCTTTCTCACTGAGCGATTTTCGCCGGTTTACAAACACTGTTGACATTTTGTTTATGGTTTATTGTATGTAATTCAGTCAATATCTGGCAAAGGGTGCAAGAGACCAATAAAAGGTGTTACAGAACCCTAGTGTTACAGTATTATGTGATCAGGGGTTTTGAAGGATCAGTAATTCAAGTTTAAAGTTGTAGAACGTACCGGTACGTTCGTACTCCCTGGGGACCAGATAGCAGCAAATGTACCGGTATGTTCGTACTACTCAAAGGGTTAATACATGTATTTAGGAAAAGTCATAAACGGACAACCGCATAACTTTCAGACAGGAAGAGTAATTTCAATTTGAAAACGTCAAACCATCAAAATGACTGTCATGGCGGTTCTAGTGTTGACCTGCCAAATTACTGTATGGTCAATAATTCATTTATAGCACTGAAGGTTAAATACCCTCCTAGGACCACCACAATGTTGACTGGAGGGTCGTGGGTTCAATCCTAGGTGGGGGACACTGCTGCTGTACCCTTGAGAAAGGTACTTTACCTAGATTGCTCCAGTAAAAACCCAACTGTATAAATGGGTAATTGTATGTGATATCTTGTAACAATTGTAAGTCACCCTGGATAAGGGTGTCTGCTAATAAATAAATAATAATATAATCTCAAGATTATTATAACTTTAAATACAAATGTGAAACTGGAGTACATGTTGCTTTAAATGATTTAGAAAGGACACAGATAGCATCGGAGGGATAAGACATTGTAACTAAATTGAAACACAATAGAATACTATAATAGAAATAATAGAGTTGTAGTTCATACAGTCACTGAATTGGACTGATCACTCAGCTAAGCTGTATTTTGTTTTGTGTATAACCACTGTTAAACACCAAAGTTCCTGGAGAGACGGCCATAATTATTATTGACAAAGGGTGTCAATAAAGCAGCGCAGCAGAACTGCACAGCATGGGCAGGAAGTCCATTTGATTGACTCCCAAGGCCACGTATCCCTGCAAATTAAGCAGGCGAGAAAGTGAGGGGTGGTGAAAGATTCCTCGGCAGCGTCCATATCCCACCACCCAGGTAACTGACATCACAACTTCCTCTTGACTCACTGCAATGATCCATCCTTCCCCTCTCTCTACCTTTCTTACCATCTGTTCCTGCTGCTCGAGCAGCCTCCCTACTCTCTCCCCGGCGGGGCCTATCTAAGCAGAAGGGTATTAGAACCACTGATGAGCTAGGCCTCAGGCCCCTCCATCACTCCTAGCCACAAGGAAGGCACCAGCTGTCTGGCTTCATTTGCATTTTCTCTCCAAAATAATGAAATTAGCCGCAAGTTTCCTGAGGTGATGCAAGACGCAAATTTAGGCTGGATGTGTCAGTGTGTGATGGTGAGGGAGCAGGGAAGGTCATGAAAGCACTCAGAGAATGCTTGTAGCACAAACACTAAGGAATAATAAATAAAGAAGACAAAACTCGCAGAGTGCATAGCTTCCAGACAGCAGGTTTTTTCATGCCCTTTATCTGCACCCAGAGTTCAACAAGGAACTTGCATCTTTTAATTCAAATTATCCCATCAAAAGCCATGCAGTTGTAGTACATAAAATAAGACACAAATACAGTAGACAGAAAAATATATATTTGAGAACATGGAATCCATAGTAGAGACGACGCTAAAAGTATTTGCTGTACATTACTATTAGAGTGATGTTGGTTATTGAATTTGGTATTATGGGGGGAAAACTTGCGGAACAACCACACAGACTTAGAACTGGTTCAGCACTATATATTTTTATTTATTTATTTTTAATAATATATAATATATATTTTGCATATAAAAGCTTTTTTTATTGATGTTGATAGAGTAATTGTCATAGTTTCCAAAGATAAACTTATCACATCAAACGTCTATTACATTCCACGTGTATAAAACATGTAAATAAGAGGTTATATTTAGTTTTTCAAGCTGTACTTAAAAAAACAACCTTAAATATCTATAAAAAATGTACACAGCAATAATGTTTTTCCAGAAAATGTGTAGCTTCTAAAGACAACTATTTTGCACTGGTGAAAGGATACATTATCTAAAACTTAATTTAAGACATATCTCACTGCAATTCTGGGTGGTTGAAGGTGTGCATAAGAGAGGCCTATGTCTTACCACACACTCTGTCATGGGTTATTGCTTACTTAACTAACTGTGCCTTGCTTTGTCTTATTTATTAATACTCATTAACACTATTTTTCATTGAAAAGTCGTTGTCACAGAATTGGACAAGTTCTTTGCAGAAAATACATTTTTCTCTTTGCAGGTTTTAAGTAAATTTTACTGCAGATTTCTGTTGGGACTAATTATGCAGCGCATGGTGCTTGTCCGTGCTCTTCTTGTAGAATGCTGATTACAAACTTTAACCACTAACCATAGACCATAGACCAGTTTTATACAGGTATCTGTACGATTTAACCCCCTTTTTTCTTTATAAAAATATGACAAAATGGACAGGGAGAAGCACAGCATTTTTCCCAGTCTGAACATAAATTGTCCTACAATCGACACAATTTTTTCTATGCACAACTTAAAACTTACACTGTACATAAATGCTATGTGTTAATGTAGTGATTTTATTAGTCCTGCCGCAGGAGGGACGCGGTTACTGGGACGTTGAAGCCTTCAGGGAGGGTTGCACTTAACCTAGGTAAATGTAAATGAGCATACACTTTTCTAACGATGGAAATAATGAAATAAGGAAATGTAATCATTATTTTATCAAGTGAAAACACTTAAACATGTTTATTACAATATTGGCAAACATCATCATTCCAAATGTATTGCAAATGTTGGTTGATGACAGTAGTTTATATTGATTTTCTTTTTTCAAATAACCTATTTTTTCATTTACATTTTTATTTGGTTTTTAAAGAAAACAGAAAGAAAATCATATGTAAGATTAGTTCACAATAAAGCAGTAATAACAATAATAATAAAAAGACACAAGTTACAAATTCATTGAATACCTGCAAACATACAGTTTGAAATGTACTATACAGCATTTTAGAGATGCAATATTATGGTTTTCTTTCAAGAAATGTACAGCCACTGGACTTTGTATATCTTTTCTATGGATGCTACTGCTATGTTCACTAATCCTAATTTTTAGGCATCTCGTAGTTTTTCCCACATAGGCTAGGCCACATGGACATTTGATCATATATATAACATTTTGTGTGTTACATGTTATTATACCTTTTATATCAATTTTCTTACCAGATAATGGACGACAAAAGAAAGTACATTTATGTGTAAAATTACATTGAACACAACGTCCACATTTATAATTCCCATCTGGAATTCCATCAAGGAAGGTTCTATGAACAGTAGGGGCCAGATCTGAATGTACCAACAAATCTCTCAAATTAGAAGGTCTACTGAAAAATAAACAAGGGGCTCTTTGAAGACCTTATGAAGCAAAGGATTTGAATCAATAATGTTCCAATGTTTCTTAATAATGATCCTAAAGTGATGTCCCAAATAACAGTACTTTGTTACATATTGTACAGATTTATCTTTGACCATTTTTTCTTTTGGTATTAGACTTTCTGACTTCCAAATGTGATTGTCAGCACTACCTATCCAGTCCTCTGCATAACCCCTCCCTTTTAATCTATCTCTTAAGATATCCACCTGTCGTGAATATCTATCATCAGAACTACAGATCCTGCGTAATCTACTAAATTGTTTCGCAATTGCATTTCCAGCATATATCAAATTATATTAATCCACACTTATGCATTTTCTTAGGAGAACAATAGACACAATGAAGACGTTGTATTGACCTTAATCTGGCATTTGGAGTACAGAATTTGATATTATTACAAATGTATTTCCAATTTTCATCAGTCATTTCTTGCTTTCGATCGTTTTCCCAAAGCTGTTTCAAACTCAGATTTTGTTTTGTAATGTCAGCAGCCCCAGTAATATTTCTAATTAAGTAATATAATTTGGAAACACATTTATTTTGATTTGACTGATTGAATAAAAATAATTCTAATTTGGAGGGAACAAGCTTTGTGCAAAATGATTCAGTTAGGGTTGAAATTTAATATGTGTATATATGCTAGTTTCGGATGAATTCAAATTCAAATTTTCCTTTAAACATCTTAATGACATGAATTTTCCACTTTGGAAAAAAATCTCCAACTTTATTTATTCCAAATTTAGCCAGAGAGCCATTCCATAGGGTTTTTTTTCTTGTATACAAACAGTGGACTATTCCAGATCCCTGAATACCAATACAAATAGTAGGGATATTACACAGGAAACTGGGTGGACCATGCATCTGAATCTCTTTCAGTGAAAAGGGTGCTACAACTTCTTCTAATTTCGATACTTACAGCAGTGGAAGTGTGACAGAGAGAAAACCGGTGGAGGCCTGTTACCCGCATACCAGCACTCTCTGCTGATGAAGAGAGGATGATTCACTTATTGGGGACATCTGTCACTGAGGGTGTTTCGAGGGGATGTGACATGTTAATATCACAAGCCCCGGCAGAAAGCAGCACAGTGGAGGACATTGTCGACGATCCAGGTAAAATTATTAATATGCATTCATTAAAGTGTGCAATGAGTGTATTTGGTGTTTCTGTTTCAAATCTTGTGATGGACGAGATGATGTCTGTAAGTTTTTTTCTGGTATAGTGTGTGTGTGTCTGTATGTAAAGAAATATATACTGCAGCACAAAATAATTGTATTCATTGGTATATGTAGTACTACAAAATGTTCCTTTCTTACAGGGGAAGAAGAGGATTCCCAGCAACCCTAATTTTTGCCGGGACCAATTGTCATGGAACGAATTGACGGGGACCAATTGTCATGGACACCCTCCACATTCCCTATCTTGACGCTAATCACAAGAAATCTTCCTTCTTCATCATGTATCTTGTCTAGCACATTAAAATGTTTATGGATTAGAATCAGGACCCCTCAAGATTTTGAACTAAAGGATGACTGAAAAATATGTCCAAACCATCTTTTACGCAGTTTTAGGCTTTCAGAGTCAATGCTATATCACAATTTAATCTTGATAGAGATGAGAGAATTTTATTATGTTTAATTGGATTGTTAAAACCTTTTACATTCCATGAGACAATCTTAAGGGGGGTGCTATTCTTCAAGTTATTAATTTTAAATCAGGCAAAATAAAATATTTGAATTGTAGTTGGTAACATATAAACTTATAATATACATATATATATATATATATATATATATATAGTGCCTTGAAAAAGTAAAAGTTAAGTGACTTGCTCAGGGTCACACAGCGAGTGAGTGGCTGAGGTGGGATTTGAACCGGGGACCTCGTGGTTACAAGCCCTTTTCTTTAACCACTGGACCACACATCCTCCTTGTTTGAGTGGTGAGTTTTGAAGGATGGCCTTTTCTTGGAAGTGCCTGGGTGGTGTGATGCAGCTTCCACTTCCTGATTATTGATCCAGCTGTGCTCACTGGGATATCCAAACACTTGGATATTATTTTGTACCCTTTCCCTAATCTATGCATTTGTATTACTTTATCACTAACTTCTATAGAATGCTCTTTGGTCTTCATTTTCCTTCAGATTCACAGCCTGACCAATGATCCTTCAACAGTGGGGTTTTTATCCAGAAAATGTGACAGCAACTTTAATGGTTCACAGGTGGAGGCCAATGGTAAGGTAATTGTGTCCTCGTTAGGGCAATTTCTTTCATCGGTGTAAACTGGGAGCTTCCACAGCACAGGGGTTGAATACTTATGTAAGCAAGATATTTTAGTATTTTATTTTTCTTAAAAATATTTCCCAACATAAAACCAATGTCACCTTACAATAATTGATTTTGTGTTTCAGTGTTTTAAAATAAAATATCAAAGAGAACAAAATTTCAATGTACCATTTGTAATTCAGTGATATGGGGGGTCTGAATACTTTTGCAAGGCACTGTATATACTGGGTATGTAACAAATGAATGCATTTACTGTCACAAGTGATTTCCGACTCAGTCATCAGTTTTCTAATACAAAGCCCATCTCTTCAATGTTATTATTTTTTTTTCTTTGCTTGCCAAATCAGTCTGTTTTTATTGTGCAGTTTTATTGTGCACTTCCTCCAGTTTCACCTGACGAAAATGCAGCCAAAATAAAGCGAACGAGACAAGCTAGGGTAATGTAACAGTTAATCATTAAACAGTTTTAGATACTGTGATCTTTAGTTGTTTTTGTGCATTTCCATTTGCAACTGTGACATTTGGGCCTTATCGAGCACTATATTGTGCAATTTTGAATACTGATTTTGGATTAATTCTGGTAACTTTTTTTTTTAAATCTTTTGCTAAATTGTATTACATTTTACGTTGTAAAATGGGTCGTTGCTGTTGGGTCGTTAACGGGGAATTTTACATACTGCTACAATACGTACCAAAGTATGTACTGTATTACAGTCCACGTGTCGTCTCTTTTGGCAAATGATATTTTCAGTGTCATATCGTTCTGAATTAAAATACAGGCTAACTCCAATATAACGAACCCCTCTGGAACCTGGAGAAACGTTCATTATATCAGGGTGTTCACTATAATAGGGTTTGGAATTTTTCTGTATCATAATAATGACAAATTTAAATTGAACATCAATATATAGTACTTTTATGAAGATTCCTTCACATTGATTAACATTTAAGCGGTATTGTGACAAAGTACTCGTGTCACATGTGTGGGTAACTTCATTACAAGACAGAGGAGTTGGCGTTTAAATGCCGGCACAGGCGCACAGGATTTATTTATTAAACACAAAACAGAAAGTAAACAAACGAGTCATGTGACTCCACCAACGATGGTAACACACAGAGGACACAAGACAGGCAGGCAGGAAGTCTCAATTGAGCGCCCGTATGTAAACAATCATTTGATCAAACATAACAACTTCAAAAAGCACACAAAACAAACCTCTTTCCACATTACCTATATGGTAACAGTATCCTGGGAGACAGTCAGCATGGTTTTAGGAAAGGGAGATTGTGTTTAACTAACCTGCTTGATTTTTTTGAGGATGCAACATCGACAATGGATAATTGCAAAGCATACGACATGGTTTATTTAGATTTCCAGAAAGCTTTTGACAAAGTCCCGCATAAAAGATTAATTCTCAAACTGAACGCAGTACGGATTCAAGGAAAGGGTTAACATGTAGAAAACAGAAAGTACTGATTAGAGGAGAAACCTCAAAATGGAGCGAGGTAACCAGTGGTGTACCACAGGGATCAGTATTAGGTCCTCTGCTATACCTAATCTACATTAATGATTTAGATTCTGGTATAGTAAGCAAACTTGTTAAATTTGCAGACAACACAAAAATAGGAGGAGTGGCAAACACTGTTGCAGCAGCAAAGGTCATTCAAAGTGATCTAGACAGCATTCAGAACTGGGCAGGCACATGGCAAATTACATTTAATAGAGAAAAGTGTAAGGTACTGCGCGCAGGCAATAAAAATGTGCATTATAAATATCATATGGGAGATACTGAAATTGAAGAAGGAATCTATGAAAAAGACCTAGGAGTTTATGTTGACTCAGAAATGTCTTCTAGACAATGTGGGGAAGCTACAAAAAAGGCCAACAAGATGCTCGGATATATTGTGAAAAGTGTTGAATTTAAATCAAGGGAAGTAATGTTAAAACTTTACAATGCATTAGTAAGACCTCATCTAGAATATTGTGTTCAGTTCTGGTCACCTCGTTACAAAAAGGATATTGCTGATTTAGAAAGAGTGCAAAGAAGAACGACCAGAATTATCCTGGGTTTAAAAGGCATGTTGTATGCAGACAGGCTAACAGAATTGAATCTATTCAGTCTTAAACAAAGAAGACCATGCGGTGATCTGATTCAAGCATTCAAAATTCTAAAAGGTATTGACAATGTCGACCCAGGGGACTTTTTCGACCTGAAAAAAGAAACAAGGACCAGGGGTCACAAATGAAGATTAGATAAAGGGGCATTCAGAACAGAAAATAGGAGGCACTGTTTTACACAGAGAATTGTGAGGGTCTGGAACCAACTCCCAAGTAATGTTGTTGAAGCTGACACCCTGGGATCCTTCAAGAAGCTGCTTGATGAGATTCAGGGATCAATAAGCTACTAACAACCAAACGAGCAAGATGGGCCGAATGGCCTCCTCTCGTTTGTAAACTTTCTTATGTTCTTATATGAATTACACCAACACTAATTCCCCCCTGCAGTAGGTTTAAGAGAAAACAGTAAAGAAATGAAAAAGGAAAGAATGTACACTTACATGTTGAAGACAGTAATGACATGTCCTTTCTCTTGAAAAAACTATCCAGCGTAGATTGCTCTCCTCACGCCTGATGTCTGGTTGCAGTTTGTATGAAGATGACGGACAGGCATCGATTACATTCATCATGTATGATTCGTACTACAATAGGTCATCTTTGAATTAGCGTTATCTTTGAATTAGTCAACCATGGTCTTTGTTTTCACTGAGAGAATAACACACTTGACACTGGAGAAAGTTCAGTGTCAGTCAGTACTGAGATCGTTGTATCCGGGTCGATCCTGTACGTGATCATTCTAATAGGGCTAATTTGCATTAAAAAAAATAGATTCTTGCTGTTGGGATCGTTAAAGAAGGGTTCATTATAGTGAAGTTAGCCTGTACTTCTTCTGTTGAAAATATAGTACTGTACCAACAAAACCAACTACAGTACATCTAAATAGAAGCCTACTTATTTTAAAACACAGTCCTTTCAGCTATGTAATTTTGACATTGTATATGTTTTGTGTTCCATGAAAAACAGACAAGGGTTGGAACAGGCCAAAATGAAATAATCAGATGTGCGTCACACTCTTTTAACCATCACTGAAGTCAAAATGTTATAGTGCTGACTGTATTTAAATAGATACTGCCCCCTCCCCCCCCAAAGTTTTTTTTTTTACGTACTTTCAAGCTTTTATGCATTTTAAATAAATAAGGTATGGTTTAAATGAAACCCTGTTGTAATAGTAAAATTAGGGACACTGTTTGAAGCTTGTCTGTGAGCTTCAAATGAAGTGGAAGTGGTGGAATAACAGAGAAGGAAATATAAAACAACTTTTGTAATGTTGTGTCACAAAATAAATAAAAGTTTGCTTAGGTTTGCACGTATGCCATCATCACAAAATATATAAAGCATGGGTTACTTCATTCGTTCCTCTGAGCTTAAACCCTTGATCACCTGTTGTTTCCAGCCATATTCTTTTTTTGTTGCATACCTTAACAGACAAGGTTTCTTGTGGCTCGATTCTCCATGGCAAAATATTTTTTAAAATGTTATTTTATTACAAATACATTTTTGACTTGTAACTACAGCAACATAATTATTTAAAATATATTTTAAAAAAATGGGGGATGGAGGTGGCACTATTTCAAGCATATATTGTAATAATGTAAAGGTGTGATATTTCATAGTGGCCTCTAAGAACAGATAGAGGCTGTGCTGCTTTAGTTTCTTCTTGAAGTGTACCACATCTCAGCTACTGCACAGGTTTGTGAAATTAGACACTTATATTAGTTTTCAACAATCTTAAAAAATAGGTGCTATGTGCTTGAAGCTGACAATTGCCAATGGCTTTGCCTGAGTTACTGGGAGATTTGAATAATCGCACCAATCATCAGAGAGACACAGATAGCTTGTTACTTGCAAAAACTTCTGTTCTTTAGATTTTAACTCTGCTGTCTAGTTGTTGTGTTTCCCATAATTCCAGCAAACAGAAAATCATTTTGAAAAAGTGCTATAAGAAAATATGTTTTTCACAAAGGGGACAAAAAAGGTGTGTTTTTCACGGTGTGGTTACATGTGGTAATATGATATTTCTTAATATACCTTAACTATAGCTGTAATGACAGTTTAGCTGTGAAAAATGTTTATCTCATGAGAAATGCCTGTCAGCAGTCCCATTTGTCAACAACTTCCTGTCACTCAGGTGTCACATACCTGCCAAAGACTGGCACTTGTCAATACACCTCCAGCTAAAGACAGACACCTGTCTTTTCTGGATGTGCTTCTCAGGACAAAGACCTGCCAATACATTTTCTGATTGATATTCTTTATAAGGTGCGCTGTTCAAGTGCATTTGTAACAAACATTCATATAACTTAGAGACATACTGTATGTGGAACATATTGATGTAAGGAGCTTTACTATGTTGAATTACAGTTCAGAGGCCAAACCGAGAATACCTTGAGCTTCATGTCTTGGCTTCTCAGAAAAGTGGGTCACATTTTAGTGAACTTGCTGGACTTCAATTAAAAACATATATGAACATTATTATTATTATTATTATTATTATTATTATTATTATTATTATTATTACCATCATTATTATTAGTAGTATTAGTATATATTATGTTTAAAAGTGAGACTTTGATTGAATATTTCACTGTTTTGATGTCACCAGGCAAATATTCCACAATAAAGGGTCATGACCTACAAAATACATTGCCTTACAAGGTAGAGTCTTAAAGAGATCCTTGCTAGCATTTCATGAGTTCTAATATAAAGTCAGCTGTGACAAGGCATCTCCTAAATGCAATACATAGTGGGGTTATATAACAGCATTTGCATAATAACTTACTACACCACTTAGACATAGTCCTTCCAATTTAATGTCACCATGTTGCTCCCAAATTTAAACAAATATACATTTAGTTGCATTCAGAGTGTATCAAGTTATGACACAACTGACTGGATTTGTAAAGCGTAGTGCTATTATTATTGTAGCCCCATTGTTTTGAACTGGTTTTTAGTGCTGGTATTTACAAAACATTACGCTTTTCGAAAGGATATACTCGCCACTTCCTAAATTTAAATTATTAAAGGTATCCGATAGGTACCTGGTGGCTTACCGGTAGCTATCAATTAAAGCAATAATACCGCTGGAACTGTCTTTTGTTCCGTACAGAAAAGGCGATATGGAACAGCAGTGGCTACAGCAATCTAGGATGTCTATCAAAGTCAGCACAAAAACACACTTGGATTGATGTTCAACTGGATAAGCAGAAGTGTAGGGATACATTACATCACAATAAGCAAGCAAGCAAGAACTGGCTTTCAGAGGGCACGATGAAGGCAGCAATTCCTCAAATAGAGATAATTATGTGGAATTACTTTCTCTGATACTTTCTACAACAGCATGTTAAGCAATCACTTGTCAATAGCCACAGTATTGTCGGGTACCTCTAACAAGATTCCAAAGGACTTCATCGTTTCGGTGTCTCAGGTTTTGCTAGATGCAATAAAAAGGAGAAGTACAGGAAGCCAAGTACGTAGCTGTAATGGTAAACGCAGCTCAGCTGTCTTGTGTTTTCAGGTACTGTATGTGACTGACAAGTGGCCCGAATGAACGGTTGTTCTGTGAAAATTTGTTCCATTTAATAAAAAAAGTTAAATAATAAAAATGCTTTTAAAAAGACCAAATTCCCTTTGGTCTTATTATTATTATTATTATTATTTTAGATTCTATCGATTTAGAAGTATTACTAGGCAAGACAGCGGCTATACGATTGTTACCTTTATTAATAATGTGGACAGATTAATCTACCAATTAATCAACTAATGCGCATAAATTAACCGATCAAAAATTTTAATCGAGTGACAGCCCTAATATTTTCCCCTATGGTCGAATCACAGGCAAAGTGACCCCTCCATAGAAAATGTATTACATGGGAGATTTGCCCACAGTGGAAAATCTGTACCATAATCTGTTAAACCCTTTCCTTTCTACTAATAAATTATTTTAAAATATCTTCTATTTAGAAACTCTCCAAGTGGTCATTTTTTTTTTTTACATTTTCTTACATTGGATTGTAACTGACCATTGCACCTTCCAAAAAACAACAAACCAGGAAATTGCTAAAGTGGTAAAATATACCTTTTTTAACAGTATGTTCAGTTGAATAACTGGCATATGTTGAAGACTGTGCTTTTTAACAGAAAAAATGCTATTTCTCAAAACACAATGAAATCTTTGTTTAAAAAAATAAACAAACAAATGACAAATGTGTGTTTTTAAATGGTTAAACTTTTCTGGAATGCTACAGACAATATTTCTTGAGGTTGTGAAAGGTGTTTACTTCAATCTGTTTTACTATAGGAACCTGCAGGAGCTAACTGCTCAGTGCCACAGCTTAAACTTTTTCACAACTTTTAAATACTGACAAAGAAGGAAGCATTAGAATTTGAAACTGACCTTATCCATTTACAATGCTGTATATGAAGTATACATGGTGATTAATAAACAATGTACCATATGAAAATCACATCATATACTGATCTTCACCATTGGCATGGCACATAGTAATTCTCTGATTCCATTTTGGTACTGTAGGATGTTGCCTAGAATGTCTGGTGTGATGTTTGCACATTCTGTCCAAATGTTGTCCTGTAATCCAGGTTTGGGGTTTTTCAGTGTACACAGGGGAGGCCACTACGGGTATACTGTATATCTCAAATACATCAGGCACCCAGGCCTCTTCCACTTGGGTTGGCAGTCTCAGTAGAAAATGTATATCCCAATTTGTTAAATAATGATACATTTCACTTTTATTTAGTTCTGGTTTGTTGAAATGATTTTACTTTCATTCATACTTGACTACACCCTTAAAATGAACAGAACAGAAAAAAAAGTTCAGGTGTGCCTTTGTTTTAAGAGGCAGTGTCACAAAGCTGCCAATCTGTTCTGAATGTGAAAATGAGAAAGATACTAGGTGGACAGGTAGGAATCCACAGAGGGGGCAAAACAACATTTTCTGACATGCTTCCTGCTGTGACACTACAGCAGTTGAAGACGGTCTGTCATTTGGCTGTCAACCTTTGACCCTCTCTTACCCACAGCATTTCCGAAAGATGTAAAACGAATCACTGCTCTCTACGCGGGCCTCTTGCAGCTCTGAGAGTCTGTCCTTGATGACAGTTGGATTCTAGTTAACTGGCATCAGGGGAACCCAATAGGAGTAAAAAATATCTAAAAGTAACGATTTGTGTTAACAGTGCTGCATAATGATTCCATGGCATAAGGCATTGTTTATTTGGGAAGTGTGGCCTAACTTGAATTTTAATTAAACCAATTAATAATAACTCAAACCTGCACACTGCTGGACCATATGTACTAATTGCATGGAGAATTTGGAATCATCTCTAAATATTTAATTGCCTCTTCTCTAAACACAGTTATACTTTGCAACTACAGAGTTTCACAAAAATTTTTACTAAAAGGTGATTTTTAGTACATTTGTGTTTGTTTGAATTTGGTAATGGTTGTTTCTGTGGCACAAGTGAAACGTAAATTTAATACTCAGAAAGCATTTGCTTCAATTGGTTTCAGTGCACTGGGAGCATACTGTAATGATGGGACAAGACTTTGGAAACACCCTGTGTAGCATTAGTGTAATTTCTTTACTTATAAAAAAGTAAAAATGCCCACCAAAAATATGCAAAACAAAGATCTACTAAGATCTACTAAGCGCCCTATAATATATAATAAATATCTGTGTGGCATGGCAGAAGCCCTGCTGGTGTAAACAGTGTGTGGGGGAATGTAAGGTTGGCAGGGATAGAGTTAAATCTATCCCTGCCAGCAATCACAGGTGTGGCCATTCCCCAATTAGGTAATTGGTGCTAATTGGGGGGTGGCCACATGTATTTTCAATGTAGAAATTCAAAATAAATTAAAATGTGCAGTTTATTTTTAACAAGTAAAACTAAATTAAATGTTTTGTCCTTTGGGAATAAACACTGTGGATGTGCTAGTACACATAATAAAAGTTTATTTTATTTATTTTTTATTATTATTGAAAAAGTGTTTTAATTTTTTTTCATCCCCCAAACAATAATCAAATTTGAAATAGCTGTTTTAAAAGCAGAATAAACCACTTCAGGCCTTTTGGTTCCCATGAAATATACATCACCCAGGCGTGCACGGCATGGAAACCGCACGGCCTGACGTGGTATATATATTTTTTTTTAAGGCCGAGACTACTGCTGGGTAAGAAAAGTGGTCTTAAACACGACAAATCAATGAGATGTGATTTAATTTACCCCATAGCATGACATCTTTCATGTAGTGAAATAGCATTCTTTTGTGATTTTGTATGTAGGAGTTATGAACCATTCTATGACGTAGCCTACTGTACAATGTACAGTGAATATCTATGCATATTTTGCGTGTGCATAACTAGAGATTACTAACTCACAAATCAATGAGGCATGACTTAAATTACCCATTAACACCAAAACTTTCATGAGGTGAAATGGCATTCCTTTGCGAGTTTGTATGTAGGAGCTATGAACTATTATTTGACGCAGAATGCAATGAATGCACGAATATCCAATATCAACCTAACTTCACTGGGGTTAGTGCTTAATACTTGTAAGATATTGTGGTAGCCTAATTTGATTTTCTCTTCTTTTGTAATTTCTCTCAGTCTCTGCATTGCTGTCATTTTTGTAGATGAGCTACATTTTGCGTTGCAGTTGCATCCACTTTCTGAGAACAAAAGCAGGATCGGGTTTGATCATCAATGTGTCAGTCCCAATAATAACTTGCAAATCACTGAGACACACATGACTCATTTTACTCCTTATCATGAAGACTTTCATGGGGTAAAATAGCGTTCTTTTGCAAGTTAGTCTTCAGGAGCTATGAACTGTTGTATGACGTAGCCTACTGTATAATGTAAAGGGCATATATTTGCTTATTTCTCTTCATGATAAATAAAGATAATTAAGTCGCAAATCCTGAAACATGACTCAAATGACTCCTTTCGTATTTGCTTTTGTAACTGGGTGAAATGTTCCAGACAGTAAGAGAATACAATTGGATGCCATATAGAATGTATTTATGTTAAACTAGCATGAGTCTAAAAGCACACAAGTTTTGCATAGTTGTTATGCCATGAAGAAAATACGGTGATTGTATCCACGAGAACACCAGGTGTCTGCTGCAGTCAGCAAGATATTAACTCGTGCTCACGAGATAAGTCGTGTGCACGAGATAGTTTCTGGGGAGCACAAGATAGTATATATGATACTGTGGGAATAAAAATGATCTAGGTTTAATGCTCAAGCAATCTTTATTTACAGCTTCACTTAACATGGACTCCCCTGCTTGCATCTCCTAGATGTACGCACTTGTTTTTCTCCTGCTGGCTTATTACTTGTTACCATCCAGCGGTTATTCCAATACAGCTACTCTATTACACCATTGTGACAGGGGGTACTCCCCGCCCCTGTGCATAATATGTGTTATTATTATTATTATTATTATTATTTATGTATTTAAAATATGACAGCGAAAAGCCCTTTTGTTTAAATGTATTGGGGGCGGACGAAAGCCATCCGCTATTCAATAGTGTGTTGATTCAGCAGGGAGAGGGTTAACTTCTTCTCCCTGTCTTCACGTGTGGAATGCAGGTATTCAGGAGATAAATGATCAGCAATTGTCTCATTAGCTCCTGACCACCTGCTATATAAGGTCTTGCTGTCATAGTGTGTTAGTCTGAGTTGGAGAGAGACGTGTTGCATGTAAACTGCAAAGAAACAAACAAATGCTACTTGCTTTGAACCGTGCTGAAGGTACTCGTGTCCTTTGTTTGTTTATTTTGGCGAGCCTAAACTAAACACTGATAAGCCTGAATGCCAGTGTTTTTTCAGTGACTAAAAAACTAAAAAGAAAATGGCCAAAAATGAAAAAATAAAAATTTTCCTTCACGAAATAGTAACAGAAATTGGAAAATGTTTAAAAACTAAAACAAAACTGAAACAAAAAATAAACATGAAAAACAATGTTTTTTTATTCAAATTTATTTTTTTTGTATGAAACAATTCAGCATGAACCTAAAAAAGTCTCTTAAAATGAAAAGATACTGAAACTGATTTGTTTTTCTAAAATTGAAATATATCTCTGAATTTAGTTAACTGAAACAAAATAATAATCATACCAACTAAATAAAAACTGAAACTGAATTGAAATGCTGAAACTGAAAAAACACTGCTGGATGCTGAAGGCCTTGAATGTTGGGATACTGGCATTTTAGAATCAGTTGTGAAGCATGAATTATATCAGAGCTGAAGTGAGTCAACGACCACAAGCAACAATACTGAGGCCCGGTTGGAGGACTGCCATAAAACTTACTGAGACTGTTATCAGACAAACCAGTCTAGGTCTGCTGTACACCTAAAACGACAGTATCCAAAAGAAACTGTTCCCTGCTACCTGCGTAGCTTAAAGATTCAGTGAAGAGGACAGAGCGGATGGGCGCTGTTGTGGATCCTATACCGAGGACTGAAGACTTTGTTGCAGCTGTTTGTTGATTCTATCAAGAATTGAAAGCTTTGTTGTCGAGTTTGATCCAGTGTAGGATTGAAGACTTTGTTGCTGAGAGGAGAGCCTTTTGTACTGGACACTTCAACAGATTAAGTTTCCAAAACAGCGGATCAAAAGTCTAAGCTTCAAGGAACTGTTGAGTATAATTCCAGTTGCATTTTCATTTCATGGAACTAAATTAATTAATTGTAACACATTCACATATAATTGAACTGTTAATTATTTAGTTTGCACACTTTGAGCATGAATTAACTTTTAGTGAAACTTAATGAAGTAACAATAAGTAATCTACCTCATATTGTTGTAAGAAGAATTTCTTTAAAAGTAGACTTGCCATATCCTTAATCTATATACCATTAATAAGCTTAATGTGATATTTTCTAAGATTGTCTGCATCATTTCAGTTTGTATCTGCACGTGTATGTTCATAGTAAATCCTCAATCTTTGTAACATGTCAATTAAATATTATTAATAAGAGAACTAATCAACCCCCTTAAACATTAAATTATCAATTATTGAATTGTTCCTACATAGAACATCTGGGCCATAAGCAAATTTCGCCTTCTGTTCCAGCGATTGGCAATACCACCATCTACTTGTTCCAGGAAAATGTTGTTGCAGTCCATAAGGTAGAGTATATGTCAGCATAGAAGTTGGTATGACATATTAAAGCTGCAGCTGCAATTACCATGATGCTCAATAATATACTCTGAATTTACACCATTAGTTTCTGCTACACGTATGTGGGGCATTCCTGGCAGTTTATTTATTTCCACCAAGTCTGATGCATATTTTGTGAGCTGACTAATTACAGCCTTCTGATTTATTGTTGTGTTACTGCATGACATATTCGTAAAAGTCTCATAAAATATTTTAAAGGCTCTCTTGTCGTGTTTCTATTTAAAATTGTTTTCAGCTTTTGATTTTCACTTTCTTCATGATTGTTGGTGTAACTTCCAAATGTAGCATTGGTAATTTTGGGAGTAGCCCACATACCAGGACAGCTGTCCCAGTTTTTAAAAAAAAAAGTAAGTGTGGAAAGTGCTATTTGCCTGTGACATTCTTGACAGTGCTGCAGCATGTTCACCTTCAGAACATATCCACAAGCTCTTGTTTCTCTTCTTCTGATCTTGTATGCTTTTTTATTTTCTTCTGTAAATAGCAAATTACATGAAATCTGCATAAAACAATATTGCTGTCAGGAAAACAGTTGTGTAATGCAGCTAACTTGGTGAAGTCTTTGTCTACAATGAAGGTCTGTGGTTCCTGTTGTCCAGCAAATTCTTTAAAGGCGCCCATTAGTAGATTCATGTTTTCTTTGGACTCACTCCTTATGAATGCAAAATAAACAATTCTACCTCTTCCCATTCCATAATGAATCATAAATAAAAACATTGGATAATCAGCAACATTAACTTTGTAAGTTGCATCTACATGAACCACTTCTCGAAATATACAGAATTTTCATTGATTGTGTCTGTACAAGTAAAACTTACAAGTCACCGTTATCATTTATGTGCAATGAACACCTTCCAGTTTGATTTTCAAAGATTATCCAATGCGTTAATAAGATGATCTTCTTCACTTTGTGGCAGTTGCATACATTTACAACAAGTTTTCAGATTCTGCAGGTCTTAAAGTAAGATTTTTGCCTTTATGTTGCCCAGTGAAGTTTAACAGGTTCCAATTTTATCACATCAACATGCTCTTCCATTTCCGATTTGCTGATGCACCTATTTTGAGTGGACATTTGGGTCAGGTTTTCATCTAGTGCATCGTTTCTCAACCAGTGTGTCACGGATTGCTTCTAAGTGGGTCACAAAGCCCAGTTTCCCAAAATAATTAATATTATTTTTCAAGCATTTTTCCCTGTCTCAACATCAACATTAATGCTTTTATTTTGTGCCCTTGTGTAATTTGCTTGCAAAATAATGAGTACCGCCAATCAAATATAATTTTAAGTTACACTGAGAACGAGGCAGCGTTGAGTGCAAGAAAATGAGTGCTTTTAAGTGAGTGTTTAGATTCGAGGAGGGCTAGGATCTGGAAAGCTAAAAGCTGTAAAAAGCAAAAGTCCAAAAAATCTCAACATTAAGCAAATTTTATGCCATTGCAAGAAGTTCAACTGGGGACCAGTATTCAGTCTCCAGTTTTATAATGCTGAGTTGGACTAAATAGATATTTAAACTGTAGAAGTTTTAACATCTCTGCTGCCAACAAGAACGTATTCCTGTCAGTCAGGAACATTTTTAGAAAAGCAGGTAAAGACAAGATGCCACTTTCGATGCAGAAATTCACAATAAACGGACATGTGCAATTTATTTTTAAATTAAATTAAATTAAATTACATTTGGGACTTGATTACACTGCGGATGTATACATGATAAAAGTTTCTGGTTTTGTCTTAATTTAAAATGTGTTTTAATTATTTTAATTATTTTTCTTCCCACAAATGACGGTGTGACAGAATGATTCTGGGTGACAAATCTCCCTCCCAACCTGTGAGGTTGCAGTATAAAGGGAACAGAGTGCCCTGGACTGGATTGCCTTGACAATGAATTCCCAGGGTTAGGTGGAAGTCGGCCATCTAGAAAGGTGGCACAGCTGCGGTACATTAAGTCATCACTCCAGAGGGAAAGTGATGTGGCAACTGCGGATTGGAGGAGAAATGATTGCACTCGCTAAGCAAGCTGGCATGACTAAAGGTACAAATAGGGGAGTGGCTAGGTGATCGGTTCCTTTGTTTATGGTTAAGAGAACGCTAAAGGACGAGCGAAATATAACCGTGAGTGATTAGTGTTTGTTTGTTTTGTCGAGTCTAATTGTACTGTTTGTTATTTATTAGACGGACACTGCACCATTGTTCACAGATTCATTATATATTCACCACTTGCACGTTAGCACTCACTGTGGACTTGTGATCGTGTGTGTGTTTAATAACTGTGTTTATTATTTTGGGACTGTAACCCATAGTTAAACGTGCAATACACATTGCTGTGTATTGCCTGGGATTATTATTTGCAGTCACCAAAGACCTGGAATTACAAAGCCTCCACTCCAAATTAAACATTGTTGTACATTGAAATCACTTGTTTGTGGTTACTTGTGCACCGCATTACCTCTACACCTGCGCACTGCAAACCACTTTGCAACATGTGGTGTCACCAGTGGGATGAATCACGCTACACTGTTGGCGCTGCTGGAGGCGTTGGATAGCAGATGGGAGGCCGAGGAGAGAAGGAGAGAGGAGAGGTACACGGCTCTGATTGAGAGGGTCAGTATTATGGCCCAAAGAACCAATGGGACCCGTGATCACGGCCCCAACCACTCCAGCCCAACGGAGCAACTGAGCACCACCTCCTCTCTCAGCTCCACCACTTCCACCTCCACCACCCCCCGGACCTGGATCGAGACCTCCCAGACCGCCGACCCCAATGGGCAACCTTACCTCCCTACCATGGAGGCCAAGGTTGGCCCCCAGCTGGGTTAGATTTGCTGCCCTTGCCCCATTGCCATACCAGCAGCGGGACAGATACTTAACCTCTGCTCCTTCTGCCCCTCCTGTCTGTTTTACGTGCCAACAGCCTGGACAAATTGCCCGGTTATGCCCATCAGCGATGGAGTGTGATGTGGCAGCATGTCTTTTGGCATCAGAAGCAGGTAAGCGAAGGGGAAATGGTCGGGAGGGGCCTTGTATGGTTGATGTTGTTTTTGGGAATGTGAAAACCTGTACATTCGTGGACACAGGGTGTGAGCAGACCTTAATTCAGACAGCTCTCTTGGACAGTGTGTCGTGGCAGCCACAAGGTCAGGTGACTATCTCCTGTATCCCTGAAGACAGCATATCCCACACTAAAAGTATACTTATTGGTGGGACCGATAAAATATCACCTATTAGTACCGGTTGCGGAAAGGCTACCACACCCAGTAATTCTGGTCCGAGACTTGCCAAACTACAAAGAATTGGTCAAATTAATGGCAGTCTCGGCCACACAAGTAAACGTGGCAGAAAAAGGGAAAAGGGAAACGATTGGTGATGTTTTTCTCTTACAAGCTGAAATGTTTTTCCCCACTTTTCGTCCGAGAAAAACAAAGAGAGACGGATTGAAAAATAGGAAGGTACATCAATGAGATGAGGTTGGGGCGTGATGGGAGAAAGCTCGGCTGGTATCAAACTTGAATCACCATTAGAATCAGCAATGACTTCATTTCACATCCAACCTAGAATAAAGTGGAGTATTTATTCTTTGTTAATATCTTTCACTTTGACCTCAAATGGGGTCCTTCATTCTTTTCTGTAAAGTCATTTTTCTCATCTGGTAATGCATGCCCTGTTTGCAGTGTTTAACAGAGGAAAAACACTTGCTTCTTAATCCTGGTGATCTGTTTAAGCCTATGTAGGCTTATTTATTCACAAGATATCTACTGGTATTTAAGTGCAAAGTCTTTTTTTATTTTTGTCTTATCACAAAACAGCTATTTCTGAACACATCACCCAGAATCGAAAAAGAAACTTACCACAAAAAAACGGAATCCATGGAAAGCAGAAAGCCACGAGAACACCCCCTCCACCGCCCACCCCCACCCCACCCTTTGGTTGTGGCCATAATATAACATCCGGTCACAACCACTAGGTAGGTATCCATAAATGTATAAAAAAAAATGTAGGTTTAACCTTACAGGACCCTTCAGTGCCATCAGGTGAGCTTGATGAAATAGTAAAGAGTACTTAAAATACAGAGGTAAAGTAGCAAACAAAATCAGCCCCCCTCCTTCACCCAGCCGAAGCCCAACACCTTGTCTGTGGGAACGATCAGGTTTTTAACACCTATGCCCAAATCCGCTCTATATAGGGGAATAGCACCTTGAAAACCAGGATCTTCTGCCCGAGTTCAAAGGCTACTTTGAACTTCAAAGTAACCAGATCTTATCCTGTTTCCTCAGACAGACAGGGCCTTTGGCAGTGTGTGAGATTACAGGGGAGAGATAGTTAAGGATGTATTCCTTCTTACTATAACAAGAGAA
The DNA here is from genome assembly GCA_030684275.1 of Acipenser oxyrinchus oxyrinchus. Classification (NCBI taxonomy): domain Eukaryota; kingdom Metazoa; phylum Chordata; class Actinopteri; order Acipenseriformes; family Acipenseridae; genus Acipenser; species Acipenser oxyrinchus. The sequence goes on from CM060251.1 coordinate 40,166,928, forward strand.
TTGTAAAATGGTTACAAATGTCAGCCCATGTTGCATGGTCTGAGTGAGCTACATTAAGCATGGAGGAAAACAAAAAATTAAGTTTCTCAATGCACACACACACAGAAATAAAAGTAAAGTGTGTGTGTGTACCCCAATTGAGAAAAGTTTTAGAAATAAAAGCAGCAGCCTTAGAAAAAAACCCATACATAAAACTTTACACCTCTAGTTGACAAAAGGAGCTGCAAGGTTGTGGTGTGTGTCGGATGGAGACAAAAGCACCGGTAAATCTGTGCTGCAGGCCTATGGCAGCACTGACAACTGGTCGGTTCAACTCATCCTGCCAAAGCACCACACTCGGCCATAGGCAAAGCGATAGTTCAGTTCTGAAGCAGCCTAATCTGATTTTAAAAGTGCAGGCACTGTTTGGTGTGTGTGCATCGCCGCTATGTTTGCCTTGCACTTAATGGCTCCCTGTGCATCAGTCATTTGCTTTTAAAATTCATTTTCATTTCTAAAATGTAATTGCATTAAGTGCTGCATCAGAGATTGTTTTTTGTTTGTTTTGTAAGATTTGTAACATCGTCTTGTACCCAGTTATTTTGTTGTTTAATTTTGCACGCATTCTCCTGACATGAAGTTAACTTTTTTTGTATCTGCCCTTTGTGACTTGCCTCCAAGCCCAGCAGTGCAGTAGCTAGCCTACTTTTCTTTTTTATGAAGTTTTGTGCTACGCACTATGTCCAGACACTTTCCGTCGCTCTGGCCCTCGCAACAATAACAACTCCCAACTTTTCTACTAGTTTTGGGACTCCGCTATCGAGCCCCCGTACCCTCAGATTAAGTTGTGTGTTACGCACTATGTCCAGACACTGTGCTCTGGCTTTGCAGCAATAACAGCTTTTCTGCTCATATGGTAGTGTACTCTTTACACTACCCCTTCGTTCTCACACTACACACTTTAAAACATGGGTTGGTAAAACCAACACTAATTCCCTACCTATAGTAATTAGGTTATAATCCTTATTTACTAATAGGTTCTCTATATGCAATTAACTGTTAGTCAAAACAAGGCCAAATATTTTCTTAATATTTATTGAAATATGAGATTGAAAATGACTAGACACAACTAACAATTTAAATTCACAGCAATCATGTTTTATTATCAACATACAGGTAAAATTATACAGAGAAATTCACTACTTCTAGTTTATGAATTAGCCCTGATACAGAGTAACAGAAAGTAAAATACTTAGCTATTAGCTCTGGACAGTTGGTGCGTGTCAGCCGCTCTCCTGTTTTCCCAACTGTGCTGATTTTAACATTGTAAGACTACATAAAGCCTCCAACCCCCACCCACAGCCCATACATTCCTTGACAAGCAGCCCCTCCTTATCAGCAACTTCTCACCTAACAAAGAACACATGTCTCCTCTCCCGACAGTTCTCAGATCAGGGGAAAGGGGGAGAGAGAGAAATAGACAGAGAAAGAGGGGGACAGGAAAGAGAGACTTAGCGAAAGACACAGAAAGAGAGAGACAGATACAGATAGAGGGGGAGGGAAAGAGAGAGAAAAGGAAAGATAGAGAAAAGGAAGAGAAAGAGCAAGAGAGAATACCAGACAGACACACACACACACACAAGCATAGCACTTTCACCCATTCCAAACAACTATTACATGTATTGAACTAATTCAACTATCAGCAAGAAATAGTTAGTCAATTAAATGATTATTAAAAGTACATCACAAATTGTAAAAAATACCAGATCTTACAAAACCCAGACATAGCGTTACAAAAAGAAAGCACTGTTTACTATCCTCGTATTATTTGCTAAACATTTTTTGATTGCGTATATATTTATTATAAACCTGTTATTGGAATTTCAGATCCAGAGAGGAAGCTGCAGTGTTCATCAACAAAGAAGATTGACTTCTTCTTTGTTGAAAATCGATAAGTATTCAACATATTAAACACTATGATTTGAGAAATTAACTGTAGCAAATGCTATCAAGTTAGTGGATAAACTGTTCTAGGAATAGAATACAACTTCCTGTTTTACAGTGTGTAAGAAATGTATTTTGTTTGTTGAAATGTGCAACTCAAAGGAGTTGCCTCGTAAATGCAGAGAATTTGATCATTGCCCCATTTCTGAGTTAATTTGAATATATAATCAACTGAGATTGATAACATATTATTAGTTTGGTACATCACATCTAAACTAAATTAACACGGTAAAACTAATTTGCTAAATTAGGTACTGGAATGTTGGATTCCGTTCTCAATGGGATGCTGAATTAATTCTCGTGCATACTGATATGAATTACAATTAGAAACGGGTATTGAAAAAACTAATGCAAAGTAGACACTTTGTGTGATCAGCCATAATTAATATTAGTATATTAACCATGTATGCTAATGATGTTATGGTCGTTGTAATCGTTGACTATGAAATCAATGAACTGTATAATATTCATGCATATCTCTAACCAATAGCCTTTCCTTTCTGTAATATTTTATTAGTTATGCACCCCTTTTTATTCTTAAATAAACTATTGTTTTATATTTCTGACACGTTATGTGAATGTCGGTTATTGTCAAGGGAATCCGAGTTCTACATGATCCTGAACTTAAATATGGCATGTCTCATTTCTTACATATTGACGTCACTGAGTGGGCGACTAGAGACTAATTTATATTTAAATAAACTGTATACCTAATTCAAACACAGTATACCAGTAGTCCATACGAGTTCCACACATTTCTCAGCAGATGCTAATCCACCTGGGACTTTCTGGAACTTCTTTATGTAAGTCTTGCATCAAGCTGATGTTAAGCCCGGTATTTGTGTTCTTCTAAAACAAATCTTGCTCATCGAATTAGGTTTTAAGACATTTTACTTCAACTCTAGGTGGTCGCTCAAGCTTTATGCAGTTGGTAGCCTGCAGCAATAATACAGGAGACCACTGGCACCAATTCCCAGCTATACTAATTTAATCCATTTTGGGCTACAACCATGAGATTTTTTGTCCTTGATAGATGATAGATGCTACTTAAGGCTAGTGTACAATGGATTTGCATCTTATTGCTAAGGGACAGAAAAGTCTAGACTTGAAGCAATCAGCTATCCGATATTTCTTTGCTTTGCAAAGGGCTTATTTATTTATGTATTTATTTATTGCAAAGGGCTGCATTTTTTAAATGTTCCGATTCAATACAAGCCTCTGTGTTGTGTTTTTCCTTCTGCTACTCTGCGCCCACTCCTGCATCACACAAGAACTGACAGACACAGGTGAATCCTCAGGTTTCCGAATAGCCGGTTTATTGAAGGCAGCACTCGGCAAAACCCCAATCATGCAGCAACTGTAAAATAAACCATTCAAAAGACTTCAGCCAGCTTCGCGTATTACTCCCTATCTCCCCTTCCGAATCATGCAGCAACTGGCAAATATACAAATTGTAGTTAAAGATACCGTGTTTTGTGCATTTCTCAGAAAATAAAATGCATACTATTGTGTATGTTTTATCACGCCATTTATACTGAACCCTTTTTGTTATTTTTCTAACAGTTTCATAAAACATTTAGCACTGCTCCATTAATATAAACAACACAAATAAATGGGATAACAATGTACCTGTAAAATAAACCATTCATATGGCTTCAGCCAGCTTCGCGTATTATTCCCTAGCAAAACACATTGCAGTCTAGACATTAGCAACCACGTGTTGAGAGCCAATAATCATAAATGCACATAGATCTATTTCAGATCACAAGCACAAGATCTATTTAAAACTGCACTCATGGAGGTAACACATTAACATAAATATTTATTATTCAGGAATATTTTAAGTTTCAAGAATGATTTAGCACAAATAAAATGATATTGATAGGGAAAAAGACACAAAGCTTACCGCTTCCCAATCATGCAGCCACTGGGAGGAGATGACCCGGAACAGGAATTATTATATGCGCAGAGGTAGTTGTTGCTCCCGATATAGACCACTATGTGTCAACAATGATGACCCTTAGTAATTATAGGATTTTGGTGGAATTAAATTAGGGTCAATTATAACTTTATATATTATAAATTGTTACAGTAGCTTTAGTATTTATTTATTTTTTGTAGTCTTGCTTTTACAACAACTAAACTATAAAGCACTACCATTTTATGAGTCAAATGGCAATAATTTGAATAGTTGAAAATAAATGGTGTGACATAAAAATACTGAATGCAGAGGTCACTAAACCACTCTTACTGTATGCTTATTTTTCCTTTTTGGTCAAAGAGCTTTTGAGAGATACTTCCTGCAGATCTCAGTTGTTAATAAAAGATTGTTTGGTATTGGCTTTAGTTATAGTAGAAAGTTGCACATGGTTACGTCACAAATGGGATCTTCACTGCAAGTTCATTACAGACTCAAACTCTATAGCATGGTGGTGGGAATACATTTGTCAACTGGGTCATAAATGCAGCTAGGACAGCACTTATTGACATAAAAAATCTGCTATATTTTTTTTCTGGAAGACCACCTAAATGATTACTGCTTCTAATTCCTTCAGTATAACTCTGCAGTAAAAAATGGTCCATAGCGGAATAAGATCTACTGTCCTGGTAACTGACTTGAAACAGGGATATGCAGCCATTCTATATTACAGACAGACTATTGTCTGTGATGTCATCTGCATACCAAATCAATCAGTCATGAGAGGGATTGCCCATTTACACAAAATGCATGTGGTGCAGATGACTGGTTGATACTTTTTCCCAACCCTGTAGGTAAAGAGAGAAAGAGCCACAACCCCCAGAAAAATACACAACAAGTTTCACAAACGGACTGCTCCGTAACAGATTAAGAGTCTCCCGGGGACCAAACAAAATTACATACACTCTTTTTTTTACTTAGGAGCTTCAGAAGCAATTGATTCCCTTCTCTAATCTGTGTGATTTTTTTTTTGTCCACTTGGCTTCAGCAGACAAACGTGCAGCTTTTCCACCATCTGATCTGTCCTCAAAAATGCATTTACACTCAAATCCTCCTTGCTCATTCTTAATACTCATTTATGGCTCTCCCAGTGCCCAGTTTATCCAAGTCAATTCTGCTTCCACTTCCTCTGCATATGGCTGTCAGTCTGCAAGACAGCAAAACAGCCGGCGTCCCACTGTCCCAGCTATTGTGCGTCTGTAAGCTTGGCACCGGGCCGCCTTGGAACTTGAGCCAAGGTGAATCCTCCCTGGACAGCCCATCACAAATTGATCTCTCTAAATGACATGAAGCAGGGAAGGCAAACACAGCAGGTGGGAGAAAGGGTTTTAATGATCTTTAAATGACAATGCCTTTTTTTCTTTATTTTCTTGTGATCACTGCCAATTGGCTAATGATGCCTTCTGCTGGACAGATATTGGGCCTGAGAAGAAGAAAAAAAAAACAGATAAAAAAGGTGTCCTTTTTAGAATAACAAAGAAAGGTTACATTTATCTTTATCATCATCTTGCTAAAACACCAAGAAAACGGAACAAGAATTTCACATTGGCCTACTAGTGGGCAGGATGTATGATTTACAGTCTTCTACCTAGAATGAGGAAGAATGAGCTATTTTAGTATTAGGAAGGTAGTGTGCTGTAATAAAACATTGTCTATTTTAAAAATGCAAATAGTTATGTAAGATACATGCTAGGAAATACATTGCAAAACTTGAAACTAGTAGTATTGTTTTATGATGGTCCCTGGATTTTAAATTGTTCCACGTTAGCTAATATTAGGTCAGGGGATTGATATGTCTCTGGTAGGAGGAGGAAGAATTATCTTGCACCATTTCTCCTGAACAGTACTATAATCTGTTAATTTGGGGGAGTAGAATCATTTAATTTCCTGAGACTGTGTTTTCACAAAACTTCTCTAACAACTCATCATCTGGGTATATGCTTCATAAATAGCCGCAACCACAACCATGCAGCCCCATTTTATGACCTCATGACACGTGAATAAACAATAGCTGTTGCTGCTTGTAATTTCCAGATTGATTTTAAAATGTTTAACAACCATTTAAGAAACACATCAAATTTTGTAAGTTGCCATGTCGGAAGAAAGACCAGTGTGATTTTCTTCATACTGTAACTGTGTCGTTTGGGTTATTTTGGTGTGCACTTTAAATATATAGTAGACTCTCTTCAGCATACAGATGAAAACAAATACAATAATACAATTTTTGTGTGCAATGCAACAGATGTCACAGCGCGAGATCAGGCTATCCAAAACGATAATGATTTGCACCTTGCTAGTGTAAGTATGCGGACACAATTAAACATAATTAAAATAATGAAAATGATTCATAATATATTCATATGTGTTGTGCTGTTTATTGTTGTTGCATTGTCACATCTAAGTAGAAACTCACTTGAAAATCTTCAGCTAAGTTGAAATTGTATTTTTTCAGCTAGTGAAATTAGCCAGTCAGAATGTGTTCAAGTCAGTCCATAAACCTAAATTCAGCTGACTCCAGGATCTAAAGTGGGCTAGTGATTTTTAAGCTACCAGACTGAAATAAAAACATAAAGCCACCAGGGTAAAGTGTGAGTCATAAATTGAGCACCATCTGTTTGTTAGAAATCACACCAGTTACGCATATTTAGTTTCAATCTCTTATAGTTTCTGTGAAGATCAAATAAATACTGTGTGATTTCCGTGGTCTTCTCCAGTTCCTGAACACTTTTGGTTCTTGTGTTTACTTTGCCTGTTGTGTATTTGCGCCAAACATTACCGTCAGGTTTCACAAACTTAGATTTAGTACTAATTTTGGATTATTTTACCTTATAGTCCAAAATATGTTCTAATTGCGGTCTAATTATATCACCTTTTTTCATTCTGAGAGAAAGTTGGTTTGAGAGCAGAGAATGACTTGAGGCATGGTTGTGAATGTGAATTATTAAAATGTTCTTTTAAACGCTAATCCGCAATGGGCACTGTCAGATGCTGAAATGGTATTGCATGCAATGGTACTCCGCAATGGCTAGGCTTTGTTTTTCCTGGGGTCACACTTTCTCAAAAAGAAGAGATTAATCTGATAAAGGCAGTGCAGTTTCTAATCGGACTGATGGGAAAATGCAGTTTGGAGGTAAGAGTCAACCCTGGGTGAAGTATTGTAAAGTGATGGACTACCTTGAAGCAGGAGCAATCAAAGAGATAGCTCTTGCATCTAGAAATTACTGTTGCCTTTTTGATTCATCAACAAGCCAGAGCTTGTGGCTGATGTGAAGCCCCCACCGTACAGAACAAAGCACTCAGAATTATTTGTCGAAATTAAATCTCTGCAGGAGGAGGGGGTTCAACCGGGTTCGCCTTTCTTCCACTCACTGAAATTAAACACATTTATTTTCAGTGGTGATAAAGCATAGAATTTGTTTTAATTAAGCTCAATTCCAGGAAAAAAAAAAGTTCAGAGGACCGTAGTTGAATATATATTTTTGGTGAATTTGTTTCCTTTATGCAATTAAAGGTGTAGTAACTTAAGTTTAAAATCCAGTTTCCTTATCTAGTTTTAGTACAATTTCACTACCCCTCTGTGACAGAGAAAGAATGACTCTTGGTTATAAATCTCCCTCCCGACTTGTGAGGGCACTGTATAACAGAAACAGAGTTCCCCGGACTGGATAGTTTGGCAGTTCATTCCAGGGTCAGTCGGAAGCCAGCCATCCGGAAAGGGGGCGGAGTCACAATACCAGAAGTCATCGCCTTAATATGGTAGGCTATGTGTCATGGATTGGAGGATACATGATTGCACTCGCTACTAAAGTGGGCGTGACTGAGGGTATATCAGGGGGTGTGACAAAGCAATCTGTTCCTTTTGTAGTAGTTACGAAAAACAATTGCAAAAGGACCAAAAAGTACCATGAGTTTTTTGTGTTTGTTTGTTTGTTGTTCTAATTGTACATCATTGTCATTGTTATACAGCTAACACGATCCAGGAGCTGTTGCTAACACCAAACCTGGACAACACTGCACTACTGTTCACCCACACACTTAAAAGCACTCACTTTGGGCTTGTGACCGTGTTTGTGTTCTGTGTGTGTATTTACTGTGATTATTATTTCAGGACTGAACCCCCGTGGTTTTTACTGAGCAGTACACATAGTTGTGTATTGCCAGTGATTATTATTTACAGTTGTCAAGTAAATTTTGGATTATAAATAAATCATAATTTCACTGTGAACTTTGTTGTTTGTCATTACTTGAGCACTGCATCACCTCTACACCTGCACACTGCAAACCACTTTGCCACACGTGGTGTCAGATCAAGGGATAAACCGCACTACACTAGCAGCACTGCTGGAAGCGCTGGACCAGAGAAGGGAGACAGAGGACAGAAGGAGAGAGGAGAGAGGTACATGGCCCTGATCGAGAGGGTAGGGATCTCAATGATGCCAAGCGCACCAACAGGATCCGTGATGATGGCCCCAAAGGCGAAGGCACAGGAAATGACGGGTTATGGCCTCAGGATTTCTGGAACAGCCAGTTAGGGCCCTGCATGATTAGGGAAGCGCAGGCAGCATACCAGGCCATGAGGAATGCCGTCCAGTATGACCTGGTAAAGCTGGCTATTCTCCAACGTCTAAACATCATGGGGGAGACACACCGGGTGCCCTTCAGGGAGTACCAGCGACCACAGGATAGCCGCCCCAGGGTGGTTGGTCAGCGTTTGTGCTACCACATGGTATACTGGTTTAGCCCCGCTCAGAAGTCGGGGATACAAATGGGCGAAGCCATAGTCACCGAACAGTTTTGCCATGTGGTCGGCGCCGAAACACAAGCGTGAATACGGTGCCACAACCCTGCCACCCTGGAAGACGCGGCCTACTGACCTCTCCACGGAACAGCAGAGGACCAGCTTCCCCCTCCACTCCATTTCCACCTGTAACTGGACCAAGACCTCCCAGACCACAGACCCCAATGGGCGAACTTGTCTCCCCACCATGGAGGCAAAGATTGGCCCCTAGCTGGGGAAGATACACTGCCCCTGCCTTACCAGAAGCAGGATAGATATGTAGCCCCAGCTCCCTCTGCCCCTCCTGTCTGTTTTAGGTGCCAACAATCGGGACACATCACCCGGCAATGGAGTGTTACATGGTGGCATGTTATTTGGCATCGGAAGTGGTTCCATGACATAACAGCGAGTCCAAAACTGTGTCGACATCACAGTGATGGACAGTATAGCGCCGACCATTACAGTGACAGCCCATAACAGTGCTACAACATCACTGCGACAGATATTACAGCACCAACCATTACACCGACTGCCCATAACAGTGTGTGAACAGGTGGTTTTGCAGGAGTGACGTCAGACCAGAACAGAAACCAAAACAACAAATGGCGGGGCAATACTGAAATGCTACGGCATTCAGTTATTTTATTAAATCATAAAACAAACAGATTAAACAAAACAAAACACTACAAAACAAAAAGGCGCTTTGGCCAAACAAATAGAATCAAACAAACAAACCACAGATACGAGTACCTTCAGGATGCTTCACAGTAAGTAGCAGTCGTTTCTTTTTATTTTCCACAGAGTTACGTCTCTCCTCTGACACTCTCTTCCCTGAGCGCAGACGGCTGCAGGCTTTTATATTCTGGCTGAGGGGTTAACTAGCTATTAATTATCTTATTACCCCTCGACCATAGTCTGCACGAGTTTAATAAGGATGCGTGACTGTCAGCTAGTTAAATAATCAGTAGGTCACACATCCTCACAAGGTTTTAAAATCGAATAATGACGGCAGCTTTCGACCGCGCAAACAATAATAATACAAATAATAACAATACAGTGCACATACATATAGGGGCGGGACACTCCGCCACACAGCACTACGACATTACCGCGACGGACATTACAGCGACTGCCCATAACAGCGCTACGACATCAACGCGCCGAACTACAATTCCCAGAAGACTCGGTGAAGTTCACAAAAGCATCACTTACCAGAACTTGGACACAAGATGCAGTCAGAGCGGGGTTCACCACAGATTTTCTGTTTGCAGAAGACTATAGTTTTTTTTTCACTTTTCCCATACAGCTCCATCATAACTAGACTGGTAAATACGATAAGTAAAACCTCCATACAATAAAAGCGTGTTTCTACGAGCATTGTTTATGTAGTTGGGCTGCATATCAATTTCTTTTTTGTTTTTCACTATTTGCAGAATGATATTCAGCACATGTTTTGATATATATTGCAGCAATAGTTAACCTATATCACGACAATATATTTGTATATGATTACTCCTCCACAGGACACCCGGGATTGGGTACCGATACGAGGACGTGACGTGTTTGGATTATATCAAGAGTAGGGATTCCCAAAAATATATTGACTGATCATGGAACAAACTTATTGTCTCAAAGATTACAGCGAGTATACAAAATACTAAAAATGCATCCCATCCAAACCTCTATTTATCATCCACAGACAGATGGTTTGGTGGAACGTTTTAATCATACCTTGAAGCAGATGCTGAGACGTTTTGTGATTCAAGAGCAAAAACATTGGGCATCGCTTCTTCCCTACCTCCTTTTTGTCGTGAGAGAGGTGTCACAGAGTTCGACATGGTTCTCCCCCTTCGAGCTCTTGTGCAGCCGACAGCCTTGCGGCATCCTTGATCTGGTGAGAGAGGGGTGGGAGAAGCACAAAGGCTCATCCAAAAATGTAGTGACGCATATGCTCCTACTTAGAGATCGCCTGGATTTGGTCAGTTGATTGGCACAGGACAATCTAAAATTGGACCTGCTAGAGCAGCAGTACAACAAAAATGCACGCATTGGAACTTTTCGGCCGTGAGACAAAGTACTGTTGCTTCTTCCCACGTTGGAATCGAAACTGTGTGCTAAATGGCAGGGGCTATATATGAGATGATTTGGGCTATAGGAAAGGTACATTACAAAATTAAGCAGCCTGATCGTCTTAATGAACGCAAAATTTATCATATCAATTTATTGAAGCCCTGGCAGGCAAGGAAGGCCTTATTTCTAGCCCCAGGCGAGGTAGAGAATGATTTAGGAGCCTGTATAAAGGCCCCTAGCACCAGAGACATTCCAATGGGGGAACAGATACTTCCAGATCAGAAAAGAGAGCTGCGTAAGTTAATTGAGGATTTCAAGGATGTTTTGTCTGACTTGCCCAGTAGAACTAACCTTGTTGAATATACTATTATCACTCCCCAAGGTTCATCTCAACTTTGGACCTGACAAAGGGATACTGGCTGATCCCATTAACCTGCAGTTCATGAGAGAAAACTGCATTTTCTACTCCTGATGGTCTGTTCCATTTCATAACCATGCAGTTTGGGCTACATGGTGCGCCCGCTGCCTTTCAGAGACTGATGGACCACGTCTTACACCCACATCGTGAGTATACAGCAGCATATATTGATAATGGGATTATCTACAGCTCCACCTGGCTGAGAGCATCTGGCTAGGATCACGGCCGTCCTACAGTCTCTAAGGCTACGTACACACACAGACTAAATGCAGTTGTGAATTCACCTTTTGCTCTTAATACGGTTTGTATACACACACAGTTTGGTTTACAAAGGGCAGTGACAACCGCACTAGTTAATCCTTTTCAGAGCAAGTATCGAGTGCGGTTATTAATTCAGTTTGGTTAGTTAATTTGCACTAACTGTGTGTGTATTACAACCGCACTAATACAACCGCAGTTGTTTATCAGACATTTCCATGTGATAAACATGGCTAAAAAAATATATTGGTGCCTGATGAGCCAAGCTGATTTTGTAATATTGATAAATAGTAAATTCATAACAATGGTAAATAGTGCATACATATAATACGTTTTTTTTTTTATTTAATCAAAGTACAGTTGTATAATATTTTGTTGTAAGAAAAAAAAAAATGTATTTTTGGTTTTACAAATTAAATAAAACAATATGGGACAAATTGTATCCCCAGGGGGCTCCCGAGTGGCGCATCCATTAAAGGCGCTCCACGTGGAGTGCAGGATGCGCTCTATAGTCTGGACGTTGCGAGTTCGAGCCCAGGCTATTCCTTTGCCGACCGAGGATGGGAGCTTCCAGGGGGCGGCGCTCAATTGGCTGAGCGCCACCCGGGGGGAGGGAGGGTTAGGTCGGCCAGGGTGTCCTCGACTCAACGCGCACCAGCAACCCCTGTAGTCTGGCCCGGCGCCAGCGGGCTTGCCTGTAAGCTGCCCGAGAGCTGCAATGTCCTCCGACGCTGTAGCTCTTGGGTTGCTGCATGGTGAGTCCGCAGTGTGAAAAAAAGCGGTCGGCTAACGGCACACGCTTCGGAGGACAAGGACTAAATTTATTAAAAAAAATAATTGTATCCCCAAACGCCACAGTGCGTCTGCAACTCATTTCTCCACCAATACCGAACATCTCATCTGTGTGTTTTGGCGCTCCGGGAAATGTCTCAGTAAATGCCAAAGACGCATGTACGACTCCTTAGACATGCATACATTTTTAATCCAGTCATTTGGAAACCACTCAAGTCGTTCCCACCAGCCTTCTGGTTGGAAGATCGCCCAAATGTTTAGATCTACCGCAGTGCAGAAAAAGCAAAACCGCTGGTTTTGCAGAAAAAAAAGCATAAACAAAAATAGCCTCCATTATTATTTGTTTATTTAGCAGACACCTTTATCCAAGGCGACTTACAGAGACTAGGGTGTGCGAACTATGCATCAGCTGCAAAGTCACAATTACGTCTCACCCAAAAAACAGAGCACAAGGAGGTTAAGTGACTTGCTCAGGGTCACACAATGAGTCAGTGGCTGAGGTGGGATTTGAACCGGGGACCACCTGGTTACAAGCCCTTTCCTTTAACCACTAGACCACACAGCCTCCATGTTCTCACACAAAACCTCACGATCGGCATGTAATGGTGGTCCGAGTTCAGGTGTTAGTTTAAACAGGGAGTGCACTCACTTTAGCAATGAAAGGTGTGTGTGTGTGTACAACAAACAACTACAGCGAGTGCTGTTTGTAAATACGGTTGTCAAGCCAACTGTAGTGTGTGTGTACGTAGCCTAAGGGTAGCCTGACTGACAGCCAACTTGAGTAAATGCGCATTTGCCAAAGTAGAGACTCAATATTCAGGATTTATTATGTGAAATGGGCAGGTGAAACCCGTAGCAACCAAAGTCCAGGCTTTGATGAACGCGGCAATCCCCAAAACCAAGTCTCAGGTGAAGTCTCTATTGGGGTTGGTTTATCCCCGAGTATGCCACAGTGGTCAACCCCTTCGTAAACCTCACTAGAAAGTGTGCAACAAATCTAATTAAATGGTCAGGAGAATGTCAGGGGGGCGTTTGATACTATTAAGCAGAGACTTTGCCAGGCCCCTACCCTTATCACATTAGATTGTAACAAATGATTCATTCTCCACAATGATGCTTCGGATGTTGGTCTGGGGGCAGTCTTGTCCCAAAAGGTAGACAAAGTAGAACACCCCACCCTGTACCTCAGTAAAAAGATGCTCCCCCGGGAGTAAACTACTCCGTAGTTTAAAAGGAGTGTTTGCCAATAAATTGGCTACTCACACCTTACGACCGTGTTTGTGTTCTGTGTGTATATTTACTGTGATTATTATTTCGGGACTGAACCCTTTGGTTTTTACTGAGCAGTTGTGGTTTGCATTGCGCAGATGTAGAGGTGATGTGATTACGAAACAGAAGACAGACAACAAAGTTCACAATTCAAACAATGGTTTATTTTTGTAATCCCAGTCTGGAGACTGCAAAGAATAATCCCAGGCAATACACAGCAATGTGTATTGCACTGTTTCAAACAACAGGTTACAGTCTTGAAATAATAAACACAGTAGAACACACACAAAGACACACACACGATCACAAGTCCAGAGTGAGTGCTAATGTGCAAGTCGTGAAATACAGTTTATTTGTGTACAGTTGTGAAGTGTTGTCCGGGTTGGTGCTGGCATTAAGCGACAGCTCACGGAACGTGTTAGCCGTCTAATAAGAACAAACAAGTATATAATTAGACACAACCAAACAAACAAACACTAAACACTCATGGTATAATTTTGGTTCTCCTTTAGCGGTTCATTCTTAACCATAACAAAGGAGCAGATCACCTAGCCATGTCCCCTTTTGTACTGTCAGTCACGCCCCCTTGGTTAGCAAGTGCAACCGTTTCTCCTCCAATCCGTGGTTGTCACATCACTTCCCTTCTGGATCGATGACTTGGTGTACCGTAGCTCCGTCCCCTTTCTAGATTTCCACTTTCACCTTTCCCTGGAATTAATTGTCAGACCATCCATTCCGGGGCACGCTGTTCCCTTTACACAGCACCCTCACAGGTTGGGAGGAGATTTATAACCAAGATTCATTCTTTCTCTGTCACAGCAGTACACATAGTTGTGTATTGCCAGTGATTATTATTTACAGTTGTCAAGTGACTCTGAGATTATAAATAAATCATCATTTCACCGTGAACTTTGTTGTTTGTCATTGCTTGAGCACTGCATCACCTCTACACCAGCACACTACAAACCACTTTGCCACACCCTCATTGTTTAATTCAACTTTTGCAATTCTCAGGTTTTTTTTACTAATTTTAATGAACCTTTACAGCTGTGGCAGGGTAGAGCCCTGTGTGTAGATAGGGGGCAGGGCAAATCCTTGCTGGTTAATGTATTTTTTGTTTATTTAAAAAAATGTATAGTTTTGAAAACAAATGTGTTATTGTGGGTTGATTTAAAAAGGAATGTGTTATTGTTGTATTGGTATGATTTAAAAGGTATTTCATGTTTATTTAAAACAAGAGTTTTTGTTTGTTATTGTTAAAAGCCCCATCCCTGCAAACTCATGCAGAATTTGTCTGTCTCAGAATTTATTCCTAACAACACCCTGCCATAACAACATATAGAGCAGTTTTTTTGGTCTCTATCATGAACTTGGAGTGTCTCTGTGATGGGTTAGAGAGATGATTGTTTGTGAAATGGTGATTCTTATATTCCCCAATTAAATGTATGAAGTAGTGTTGTTTAAAAGATAAAGGAAAAAGAAAGCCTTGGTTTTGAAATGAATGAACATAAATAACATTGCATACAGGCTGTATATGAAGTGGACTGCTGGAGTGAGAGGTTTCAAAGCTTATATTTATCATTCATGCGTGAATAAATTACTTGATTTGTTCATACACATAAAGTTTAGAATTGTTGCACACATAATTAAATCCTGATTTATTTATCTTGCGTAAGGCACTTCTTCACCATTTCTAAGTAATAGGTGTTAAGAATTCTCAATGTCACTAAAGTTGTTCGCTCATGGAAATTAGCATTTAAAATGTCCCTATATAGTCATATATGGTAAATGTACCATTTTCTAGGCGAGTGCCTACACTGCTGTTTTGAACTTAAGATTAAATGAATCGTGGGTTCTGCTTGGTTATTTAACCACATCAGATATAACCTGCACATTAATTGAATGATTTTGTTTTCTGTTCACAAAATTAAATTAATTCATTCTTGGTGCTTTAATTGCTACATGAGCACAGTCTATAGCACTGGTTTTATTGGGTAACCCAGCAATTGAATTAAAATACCCTTTTTACTCCAATCTGCTGTTGTTCCCTGTAAGGAAATTGAATATACCAAGGACAGGGTGAATTGATCGAGTCTAAAACCCCAGGCACCAATGCTAAAAGAGGCTTGAAAAATGCCAGTTATGTCTCTGATCTGCCTTTGAAAGCTACCCGTGGCCAAATAGCTAATAGTAGACATAACTTGAATATGTGCAGGAGTAGGATGTGTGTGCTTGATTGGTTTATGCAACCTAGGAGCCAACATCTCACACAATTCCTTTAGGACTGCCTTTGAAAAGCGGTATCTTGCGAAAAGTTCTTCTGTACTCGCTGAAAAGCAGCATTAGTATGGTCTTCCAGAAGTGCAAAATCAGCCAAATTATGTTTTGATGTATTAACGTATGTGAATTTATAGAAGAAAAAAATGTCTTAATGCTCTACACACCTAGCTACAACTTGTTATATTAAGGTATTCTATCATTACAAGTGCACAACTGAAACAAAGGCATCACAAAAGCATTACCTTCTGCTTATTAAGTAATAATCATGGTGGTGGTAATTGACATTTATATCGTACTGCCTAAATATTAATACCAATATTAATAATAGCATATTTGGTATAATACTTCAGCTCAATAACATAAACCTAATGAGAATGTTATTATTTTACATGAATGCTGGGAATTAAGAATGGTATACATGTATAAACCAGCTCAGGTCAGTGTTGGCTGGACTGAGTCCTGAAAGGAGCCTCTATCCAGTTACCCAAAGTGGGGCTCTGTTTATTGTTTTTTTGTTGTTGTTGTTGTTATGAATGTATGGTATTATTTTATTTATAATAAACCAGAGACTGTAATTTGTGTGAACTGCTGATTTATTTCCACCAAAATATAAGAAACCCTGTCACAGTCCCTTTCAGAAGAAATGTTTAAAGTAACTCAGTCCCATACATTCAGTACAGCTGGAGGAGGTCATACAAATTAAGTGAAGTTCAAGGTGGAAACATCCAGCAAAGAAACTCTTGCAACTGAGACAAAATTATATTGTTTTCAGAGAGTCTGGGAACATGTAAAGATGGATGGATGAATGAGACTGATGTTTCAAAAGTTAAAAGCAATTGGCCCGTTTTATTTAGTTTGGATTCAAACATAGAATCGTCTGACTCCCTGTGAGAGGGGAGACCTGTGCTGGCTATCAGGCGCATGCATGATCCTACAGGGGGTGGTTGAAATCTGCCTGTCAATCATGGCAATGACACAGAGAGGTTGGCTTAGGGTGTGTGGCACCCTCAGCCAACCTCTCTGGTCGGAAGGCGGGTCTTGGGGGGTCAATCGACCAATAAAAATTACACTTTGCTGTTCCTTCGCCCTTGCCCTTCTAGGAGAAACGAGAGCAGGAGCTGGGTTCATAAACCTGGAGTACACAAAATAAAACAAGATCGTCAGTGTCTGGAACAAGAAAAGGGGCAAGCAAGCCCGGTTGAGAAAGACCCCGGTTCAAATCCCACCTCAACCACTGACTCATTGTGTGACCCTGAGCAAGTCACTTAACCTCCTTGTGCTCCGTCTTTCAGGTGAGACGTAATTGTAAGTGACTCTGCAGCTGATGCATAGTTCACACACCCTAGTCTCTGTAAGTTACCTTGGATAAAGGTGTCTGCTAAATAAACAAATAATAATAATAACAGAGACTTACCATTGTGCCCCCTTGTGTCTTAAATAAAATTTGAACATCGATGAGGAAGTATCAAACAAACTTTCTGACTCCCGTGTGTTCAGTGAACCCCCCCATACCCTCCCACATTCCCCTTATTTATTAACTTGGTCAATTACACATTCTTTACGGTAAACAAACAAAAGAATTATATAATTGAAAAAAAAGTGTCTAGAAATCCCACAATTCACTCTTGTTATAAAACTCCCTTTAATAATTATCAATATTCAGCAACTGCACCCTAGTAAATATTTGGTTCAATGACTGACTCAACATTTTGTGATGCATCACGTCTGGAGAGGCTAATCCCTGGGCAAGAAACACACATGCAAAATCAAGTCAGTGGCACAAATATCTTAGTGCTGTACATATAATGAAGTAATATACTACTATCAGTACAAAAGGTCGGCGACATTTCTGGAGCAAAATAGGTTTTATGGGTGTGATTCGCCAAATATTCTGTTCACAAATATTTATGGCTTTACAGTATTTTGTTTAAATATAGCTGATGCAGCATAAGTAAATAACTAAATAACATAATTAAATAACAGAAAATGTTTTTGAAATTCATACGGCAAGTTTTTTTCTTTCTTTGTAGTATGTTTTTTAATTTTCTGTTAATTCACAGAATCGCTGTTTTTTCATTCAGCCATTTTCTCTTCTTAGGAGTGGAGGTGGAGGGCGTTCCTTTCAAAAAGGGCGGGACTAACAGTAATGTGAACCAATCACATGTCAAAGGGAGACTATTGTCCGGTGGTGTAAGGATGTGAGGGCAATATATAATGTAACACAGCCTTATGGCTCAGGTTCATTTTCGCCCTTAAAACACAGCAGACCCAGACACAGAACTGCACTTTAGCACTTGCATGCACTTTTCACAGCAGTGACTCTTGTTCCGGCGATTGCACGTCTTGCTCTGGAGGCTGCAACTCTTGCTCCGGAGCAGCTCCAGCTCCGACACAGGCAACGGCACTTTAGCACTTGTGTGCATTTTTTTATTTACACAAAACAAAAACCTAACTCCCACATGGAGTACTAACTAAGATTTTTCTCCATGCGCGATTATGGGTGAAGTGGAAGGAGATTTTGACCAGAAAAAAAAAAGAAATCCATCATAATGGTTGTAAAATTAAAAAAACCCATCTGGGACGGAAGACAAAAAAAACTGTGCCACTGCTTGATAGCGTGGAAAATATAGATAGATAGACATATACATATACATATATATATATATATATATATATAGAGAGAGAGAGAGATAGATACATATATAGACCTATTATGTGCAGCTCCAAAAGTGGGGTTCAATCAATCTGCCTGCCAGGTCTGATTGGTAGGCTGATTTTTTTCTACAAGTTTTATGTAATTCTGTCCAGTAGTTTTTGAACTACAGCACTTTTAAAAATGGGTGGTTTTTTGTGTACGTTTGGTGCCGTTTTATTATTTATTATCCAAAGTTACTACTTAAATTTGGCAAGTTACTGCATCTAAGTAGTCTTTTGTGCCTTTTATGCCTTTTATGGGTGGGGAGGTTTAAAAATGTGTATTTTAATATACGAAAGTACTTTTAAAAATGAATTCTACGAATGCGCAGCTGTACGATTTGGTAACCGTATTTGTGTAGTTCTGACTGGACCTGTAAAAATACAATCACTTAGGAATGCTCTCCAGTTTGAACCACAGCTCCCAGAATGCACACCGAACAGTTGATCGCAGCTAACATTTAAAGCTTTTCACAAGTGTAACAAAGCATCATATTGTACTTTACAAAGTAAGTAAATAAATAATAAAATCTGTGTCAGTTAATGATAGAAGGTGAACGAGTATTTAAAACCTACATGCACACTGAGAGCAGCTATAAATAATGGCAAAACATATCAAATTAGGCTTACAAAAATGTTAGGTTACTTACCGTAACCCTGGTTCCCTGAAAGAGAAGACGACCACCAACAAACATTATGTATGGGATATGCCTGCCCATTGGGTAGGTATCGCTGAGCTCTCTATACCAGAGTTGCCGATAGGCCCCTTCCTGGGATGACGCACTTGGTTAAAACCATCATCCTAAGGAAGCCATTTCTCTTTTTCCATCGAACCCGTGAGGGCGACCGATGCAACCTCGCGGTTGGTGGTCATCTTCTCTTTCAGGGAACCAGGATTGCGGTAAGTAACCTAACGTTCCCTTTCAATTCGAAGACTACCAACAACAAACATTATGTATGGGATAATGTATACCAGAGCCATCGTGAGGGAGAAGGAAGCATATGAGGGGTGCATCAGAACCGCATAACCCAATGGTTAGTGAGAATGGCCCTCCTGGGAGGGCGTAACCATCAAGTACCCTTCAACCCTTCAATAAACGGGTTGTTAGTATATAAGCGCCCGGGACACTGTGTCAATGGGGACATGGCATGCAAATATGGCTGCTAGGTACACTTTCAATGTAGAGGTGGATCGACCCGCCTAACAGATCTTGCAGAAACTGCAAAATAGTTGCTACAGGGCAATAATTGGGGTCATGACCTCAGGCCATGCACCAATTGTAACGCCCCTGTGGGGGAGGCCCTAGCATTCTGCAGTCTACTGACAACTGCATCTGAGAGCCCTAAGGTGGACAGACCCACAGTTGGTCTGCCTTGTCCTGGGTGACAGAGGGTGCCTTGCACCTGACTGAGCAGGTCCATGCGCAACAGGATCCCCCAGGGCTGGCCTTGCAGCAGGTAGCAGAGATTTAAAAAACAGAATCTCCTCGGCCATCTAGGGGACACCAGGAGAACTGTCGCCTTGTCTCTCCTGACCGTCTCGAAGAAGGCATGGAGCAGCGGTATCGGCAGGAAAGCATACAAAACGCATTAGGCCACTCGTGGGCTGCTCTCAGCTCCCACGCATTTATATGCAGGGATGTCCAGCGATTCCACCAGGGTTCACGAACTCCTCTGCTGCTCAGGCCACCCCCCAACCAGAGTTGGGTGCGTCTGTCATCACCAATTGACGGTTGTGTATCACTCCCATCCTTACGCCTTCGCTCAGGTGAGAGGCTTGCCTGCACCAGCGTAGAGC
This sequence comes from Acipenser oxyrinchus oxyrinchus, assembly GCA_030684275.1. Lineage (NCBI taxonomy): Eukaryota > Metazoa > Chordata > Actinopteri > Acipenseriformes > Acipenseridae > Acipenser > Acipenser oxyrinchus. The sequence goes on from CM060251.1 coordinate 40,187,245, forward strand.
TTCCCAGCATAGGCGAGACACAGTCAGCCGATGGCGTCTGTCACGCAGGGTGTAGCGAAGGCACTGAGCCACACTTAGATCGGGCGCATGTGCAGCAACCCTAGTTTGGTGGCTGATGAAGCTGCGGCCATCAGACACAATAGTTTAACACAACACCAATTATACTGTGAACCCTTGTTGAACAGGGCCAGACAGTTGCGAATGGCAGCTACTCTGTCGTCCGACAGGTAGGCTCGCATTGTAAGGGAATCCAGCCAGAGACCCAAGTAGACCGTACTTTGCACCGGTATTAACTGGCTCGTCACAATCACTGTGGGCCACTGCTGTTTCCTGCGACTGGGACAAATCAACCAGTCGCCCAGGTAGTTCATCACCCTGATCCCTTGCAGCTGCAAGGGATCTAGGATGACACCCATGCACTTTGAAAATGTATGGGGGGGCTAAGGAGAGGCCGAATGGCAACATTTTTTTTTAAACTGCAAGGGCAGTAATAGGAAAAAATAGAGGCTCACACACACAGCTATGGGAGAAACACATTCACCACGATAGGCGGGTGATCAAGCACACCAAGTAGGTGGACTGACGCAAGCCTGCTGATTCAACTCAACAGCGGGACATAGCAGAGCTGGGTCCCAGTGGATATCACACTGCAACTACTTTTTCTTTTTAAGCTGCAAGGCAGTAAAGAAAAACACACATACACACACACACTCAACAGCAAAGTTGTGAGGGTAAAATAGCAGTCACCACGGCAATGCGTGTAACTGCTTTTTGGGAGAATTGGTGCTGTACCCGTTAGTTCTCTGGAGTTTCATCTCCAAATATATTAAAGAAAATGGGTGGAATGTCACTCATTTTGTGGCACTGGTTTTTATAACTAATAAATAAAATGGCACTTTGTAATGGCATTTTATGACATAATTTATTAATCTGAAACAAAAACATTGGATTGTGTTTTTCAGGCACAACAAAAGCAGATCGAACTTGCATCAAAAACATAAGCCAAGTTAGTAGAAACAATTGGGGCAACCTTGGCCCCCATCGGTTTTACAGTTGTGCCTATTTGCTTTGTGCTGGGCAAGGTTGCCCCAATGGTTTCTTGAAACTTGGCTTATATTTTTGATATTTTTTTCATTAAATACTTGCCGTTGTTCTTTGTTGAAATTAATGTTCAGCTTTCATATTTTGTTGTGTACTACTCATTTAATCAAACCAAGTAGTGTAAGAAGTTGCTTGTATCATTCATGACATTTTTCAAATCAAGTAAGCTTATTTGTGTATAAAAAACGACAATAGAGTTGCAGCCAGTGTCATCTTACTTAAAGGCACTCAAGCTGAAATCGTAAAGTAATTTAAAGTAGACTTCAAACGTGGCAGCAGACTGTCTCTCTTTAGCGTGCATGCAAGAACTTGCAAACTTAATGCAACTGTGTTGAGATTTTAAAAATAAAGCATTTTATGAGATTTTTAACCAGAGGTACTGGAGCTATGACTCTGCACACCCAGAGGTTCCGGGGCTGTGCCCCGTCAAGCCCCGGCACAAATTAGGCATTGCATGCACGCCCCTTACCTACCTACCCTATAGTGACATGGCATGTTGACTTTAAAACCACACACACTATAGCGCTTCAGTGGCGGTATAGCCTTTCACGCAGGCAGTTATGACTGTTCAGTGATATCTCTGAACCACCTCGCAAGGTGGTTCAGAGACAGCATAAAATATGACAGTTCTGTGGTGGCAGAAGGTTTAACAAAAAAAACATACTTTCTCACAGAGCGAAAATAAAACAGTTACACAAAACAAAATCTCGACCCCAAAACACATAGATCGGTCAGGCTGGGCAATAGCCTTCACTGACACAGATTTATTTTAGTTTTGTTTTCTTTTCAGTTTACCTCGCTCTTGTTCCTCCTTCCTGTAACACCCACCCAGATTGCAGAGAGCTGAAGGCTTTTATGCAGGTGACCATCTCCCGACAATTAATCACTTAATTCATTCGGGAGATGGCCACCTTCTACACAAGGTTTTTAATTACTATTGGCAGAGGACGAGCTGCCGACCTCGCCTCTGCCAGAACACATTTAAATAAAAATAACAAAACAAACACATGGCTATGCCGTCATTAAAAATACATAAATACATATAAATAAATAAATAATAATAATAATAATAATAATAATAATAATAATAATAATAATTATAATAATAATAATAAAAAACAAAAACAAAATAATAAATTGCCCAGGGGCAGAGGAGTACCCCGTTCTAAAAATAAACAAACACATTTATGGCAGGACTTTGGTGTGTGAACTGTGCATTAGCTGCAGAGTCACTTACAACTACGTCTCACCCAAAAGACGGAGCACAAGGAGGTTAAGTGACTTGCTCAGGGTCACACAATGAGTCAGTGGCTGAGGAGGGATTTGAACCGGGGACCTCCTGGTTGCAAGCCCTTTGCTTTAACCACTGGACCACACACGGTCATGTGATGCTGTTTAACCAAATCAGAGGTTATTTTTCCAAGTCATTTCATATATACAGTATATATATATATATATATATATATATATATATAAAAAAGACGGCAACTCCCACTAAATAAAAGTCTGCAACCAAAACGTTGCTCTCACACGGTAGAGCCATCATCGAGAGGGCACTGTCGCTACTAGAAAATTATTTTTACCATTCTTTTTTTTTCAAAAACACCTTAAAACATAGATTTACCTTGAACTTGTACTGATTTGTCGGGTACCTTTCCGCTGAGTAAAGACATTCTAAGAAAATAGTCCCGGACATTTTTACAATAAAAAAAAGGATGATATACATATAAAGAGAAAAACAATGAGTTTTTATTTGGTAAATTGATTTTTATGTTATTTGTATTAACTTGTTAGGGGTTTAAACCCCTAAATATAATCTGGAAATTGCCTGAGAAATGAACAGAGGAATTACTGAACAGTCCCATGTACGATAGAGTCTGAACTGACTGTTATTGGAGCATCATTTGAGCTGACAGGGAGTGGATTGGCTGGTGCGGTAGTGACAGGAACAGGATTCACTACTTTATTGGCTGGTTTTGAGTGTTGTTTGGAGGATCCAGCCGAGGATAGTATTGTTGACCAATTGTGTTTTTGCTGAACATTTGCTGTCCAATAGCTGCGAATTGAGCTTTCATTATGGTGTCCTGTTACAGGCATGATTTCTCTTGTCTCCAAACCAGCGTCAGATAGAAGTTGATCAGCTGTTGCTCTCACACAGTGATTTGTGTACCTTTTGGTGAGATCATCTTTATCACTGATGGTAGCCATTAAATTGCCAAGCGTGTTTTCTCCCAGTGGTTTGTAGGTATACCAAGTCGGTTGTGTGGCAGCATTTTCAAGAGAGAAAGGCTTTGGCCGAAGGTAGAAACATGATGAGTTAGGAGGCATTTTAGTGTGGTATGTAATGTAATTTTAAAAAAGCCGGTATACACGCTGATTGATTTAAAATTTGATTCAGTTAGTGCCAAGACGTTCCAGCGGGCATCTATCGTCTATTAGAGCTTGCTAGAGCTGGAAACTGATTGGCTGATGGTACTGAATCATTTTCTAATAAAGTTTATTCAAAGCCTACTGGCATTAGAGAAGAGAGCACACAGCCTGTGGTGTTGTTGTGACATGCTGACATAAAGTTGCTTAAAGATGTCAGTTGGCATCCAGTTGTTTGATTTCTACAATTTGTCATTCAAACCACAGACTAGTTGCTATTGTTGTTGTGGTTATTGTCCTGCCAAGCAATCAGTATTTTCGATTTTTTTAAAAACTGTATTTGTTAAATAGACAGATTGCACGTAAAGAACAGCGAGGAAGCAGGCTTAGTCTATGTACCAGAACAGAGATTTTCTTTCATCGGGGAGAAAAAAGGTAAAATATATAAATAAACACTGTATTTACGTATTCTTGTCTTTTGCCACATATTGACTAATTGGGTTAAAGGAAATCTCCAATCTATTTTCTAATTCTGAATAGTGCTTAGGTGGTGGGTGCAGGGCCCTAACTTCACAGACTCGTGCCTTGACAACTGGTACATACTAGAATTGGGTTTGTTCCCATTAAGTTTTGGGCTCTCCATATCTTTTAACTTTTTTTTTGAGGTGTAGCTGGTGGAACTGACTGGGGCCCTTAATCATAGCTGTAATATATTTTTTCACAAGGCACAGTCAGTCCGTTAATGATGAATGCATGAGGCACAACTGCAATCTTGACCTCCTTGTGAGTCTAGGTATTTTTAGTTTGATGTGATTCAGGTTTTATAACTGGCCTAGTTGCCATGGAAACCAAGGGCCTTGTGGCACTCCCTAGGTGTGGGCAGCATGTTATGACCACCCTGGAGAATGATTTTGTCTAGAATGTATAACCTTTACAAGGCTGGTAATTATGTGTCAGGCCAAATGTTGATGATGGTGCCATGCAAAAGTGGAAAGAGAAGTTTAGTAAGCAAGCAAAGTTGCCTTTTTCAAAACCGATTGCAGAGTTGTTGTTTTTTTTCTGAAAATCTTGTTAGGAAGGACAAACTAATGTCATAGCATGGGGCATTTCAGATCCTCTGCTCCAAGGCCTGTATGCAGTCCCACTGTCAGTCAGAGTCCAGAACTATGACAATCAAAGATATCCACTTGCCCTGTAAGGGGAATTACTCGTCCTTGTAAACACTGCTCTTTACTGTTGTTAAAGATACCTTTTCATAATCAAAATGGTAAAAACTGGGCCTCACAAATTCTACATTTTCAAATGCGTATAATGTGGAGAGGATTTAGTTGAGACTGTAATGAATTGCTGCCATTCCATTATACCAGAATGAATAATATTACTATTAATACATATTAACAGAACTAAATATAGTACTGATAATAAAAAAAAAAGCTTGGATTGAATTGTTACATTTACATGTTAAAAGACAGGGTAGATTATCTGACAAGCAGCGCTGAACTGAATTTCACAGATGTGGGCGGTTTGAACAATCTGAACCTACAGCACTAAAACGCTGGGAGCTTTGGAAAGTCCTGCTTTCATGTCATATGCACATGGCACACAGGCATATACCGATCACTCTCACTCCTGTCACTACTAATTGCATCACCAACATTATCAAAAGGTAGTAATTATCCTCAGAGGTGAAAGCAATAGTCAGTGTTCTCATATAACTTCAGAAAACATTTTTAACCCTTCGTCAGAGGCAATAATTGAACTCACATGGATGGCAGAAAGGGCTGCAAATACACCTCATTAATAAACAACTTATAATTAAAAAAGAACAACACACAACAGGTTTATATTATTATTTAAACTGTTCTGTATTGAATAAACATTGTTTTGAAATGGTAGAACTTTTTTTTTTCAAAATGCTATCAACAGTAAATTATCTTAAAATGATCACAAATATAAACAAGAAAAATACATATTATATTGCAGTTGGAAACTTAACATTTACAAAATGGAGTTAAACAAACAAAAAATGTCAACACATACCGGCACTTCAATAGGAAGTCACATTGTGCATAAAAATCAGCTTCAGTCTTTGATGAAAAAAAAACCAATGCAGAAAGACAACTTAAAACATAAAAAGATAGGCTCCATCCCTAAAAAAAAAATAAACAAAACAAACAACAACAAAAAAGTAATGCCAATCCAAGGGCACCTTTACTCCTAATTGCCTCTCACTTGTCCCAGCTCCCCTGCAACTCTCAACAATGTGCAAGTAAACAAGAGCTGTGCATGGTAGCCTATAAAGCCTACACAACTTTTTTGCTCCCTCAAGATGGAAAAACTAATAAAATTATATATTTTTGATATTGTACTGTATTCGGTAATAAGCAAGATACTCTAAATAATGCAGTTATCAAATACAGTCCTGGAAACTAATGTGTTTATTATACACACTCAACGCACAGGGCATATTAAGTAGGTGAGCCGCTCAGAGCAACTCAGTTAAAGAACCCACTTAACGTTCCCCCTGAGCAGCTCAGAGCGCCACAGAGCAGATTTCATTGATGATCCGAGTGAGCGGAAAAATTCTCGCTCTGAGCCGCTCAGTTACTTAATGCATCCACAGTTTCATGGAAATGAATATTGGCTAAACAAAGAAATATTTAGGGATATGTGGCAGTGAGGGCTGCAGTGGTGACGTCAGACCAGGAAATGAAACAGAAGCACAAAAACGTACTGGGCTAAACTGAGCCGAAATTAAACAAACAAAACAGTTAAACAAAACACACCAAAACAAATGGGCACATTGGCCAAAGTAAAATAACCCAAATAATAATGATTATTTTGTAAAACGAGTACCTTAGTTAGCTTTCTGGTAGCATTCGCTCTCACTCTTAACTCCTCTCTATTCTCCATTGCTCTGAGCCCAGCGTGGGTCTTCTATACTGTGTCTGGAGTCTTAATTACCTATTATACAATTACCTGATTTAGGGCTGCCATTCTACACAGTGCCCCAGCTGAGACTGGACGCATCTGTGGTGATGACCTCTCTTTTAGTGACGCTGCCCAGCGCTATGCCTAGGCATAGATGGGCAGGCTAAACCATGAGAGCACCTTCAGACAGTGGTCTGGGAAGCTGCTGCCATCAAGCCCAGAAGCCTCTGGAATGTCACCACTTTAAGTGCTCTATTGAGCAGAAAAGGCTTCAAACAGGTGGCTATTCTCTACACTGTGTGGACAGCATAGACCTGGAGTCCAAGTGCACTCCCAGATAGGAGGCTGTCTGCGAAGGTGTGAGCTGACTCTTTGCATGATTCCTCGATAGGCCCAATCGATGAAGGTGGCTGGTGACGAGTTCTATGTGGGACAATGGGGCCAGAATAGCTTCCAAGCACTTCAGAAAGGCACAGGGAGCTAGAGAGATGCCAAATGGCAGTACACAGAACTTGTACAATGTTTCTTGAAACGCGAACTGCAGGTGCCCTGGTCTTATGGGGATGTGGAAATAAGCGTCCTTTAGGTCCACCATGGTGAACCAGTCATCTGGCCTAATTGACTGCAACAGCTGACATAGTCAACATTTTGAACCTCCTGGGACTCAAATACAGGTTGACCTGGCTGAGGTCGAGGATTGGTCTGAGGTCACCGCTTAGGCACTAGAAAGTACCTGAAGTAAAACCCTTTCTCTAACTGGAATGGGTCTATCATGCGAATAGCCCATTTTTGCAGCAGAGCCGCTACCTCCTGAGACACCACCATACCGTCTTGTGGGTCCATGACTGATGTTGGAGTCACTTGATAGGGAACATGCATGATAGAAATAGCCAAAAAATAACAGAAACAACCAAATTTTCCCGTTAGATGCTTTCAAAACAAGCAACATTTGCCTGGAGAAAGCATGAAACTGGCAGCACTGATCACTATATGATCAATATACTGATCAATTGGCATTCCGGTAATTTAAGATTTAGGACCACCACTGCTCTTTCCTAACTTTGTGCCAGATCAACTTTTTTTCCAAACAATGGCAATAAAAAAAGAAAATATCTAAGCAATGTTTTCTGTCAATAGAATGCAATAGTTAGCCAAGCACTTATTCAATCTACAAAGTTCCCCTTAAAAAAAAAAGATTGATTTATTTGCTCACATGATCTTTGGGGTGAACTTTTTTCACAACTGAAACCAATTAGAGAGGCCAACACTTGTAGTGCAGAATGTAGGTCAGCATCAAGTAATAAAAAAGTATTGACTTTTCTCTGACTGTAAGCAGCATGAAAGGGGTGCCGCGGCCTTGTCGTACATGAAAAGAGCTCCATTAATTTCACTTATTTCAAGAAGGGCCCTGTCAAGTCTTAATGCTTCCATCGCACTTTTCGCATAGAGACACCTGACACCAACCATGCCAACCCTGACCCCAGTGAAATGAGTTTACATTATTTTAGCTACTGGTCTGGTCTGTAATTTTTAATTCCCACAAGTACATTCATATACCTTTAAGCAGCACTGCTTTCAAACGGAGAGGAGACCTTTCCTTATTAACACAATACCAATCCTAAACAGAAGCATTTATTCAATTTCAAGGGGCACAAATAAATGTTTTGTAATGTGGAATACATTTCTTGTAGTAATGTGGAGTGTTGCACATAGACTTTGACTTAACCAGTTTGAGTTAAAGGGCCCAATTCTGATAAAGACAAAAAAAGGTCTGCAATGTGAAAATTCAAAACTATATATATATATATATATATATATATATATATATATATATATATATACAGTACTGTGCAAAAGTTTTAGGCAGGTGTGAAAAAATGCTGTAAAGTAAGAATGCTTTCAAAAATAGACATGTTAATAGATTATATTTATCAATTAACAAAATGCAAAGTGAGTGAACAGAAGAAAAATCTAAATTAAATCCATATTTCGTGTGACCACCCTTTGCCTTCAAAACAGCATCTAGCATCAATTCTTCTAGGTACACTTGCACACAGTTTTTGAAAGAACTCGGCAGGTAGGTTGGCCCAAACATCTTGGAGAACTAACCACAGTTCTTCTGTGGATTTAGGCAGCCTCAGTTGCTTCTCTCTCTCATGTAATCCCAGACAGACTCGATGATGTTGAGATCAGGGCTCTGTGGGGCCATACCATCACTTCCAGGACTCCTTGTTATTCTTTACGCTGAAGATAGTTCTTAATGACTTTCGCTGTATGATTGGGGTCGTTGTCATGCTGCAGAATAAATTTGGGGCCAATCAGATGCCTCCCTGATGGTATTGCATGATGGATAAGTATCTGCCTGTACTTCTCAGCATTGAGGAGACCATTAATTCTGACCAAATCCCCAACTCCATTTGCAGAAATGCAGCCCCAAACTTGCAAGGAACCTCCACCATGCTTCACTGTTGCCTGCAGACACTCATTTGTGTATGCTCTCCAGCCCTTCGGCGAACAAACTGCCTTCTGCTACAGCCAAATATTTCAAATTTTGACTCATCAGTCCAGAGCACCTGCTGCCATTTTCTGCACCCCAGTTCCTGTGTTTTCGTGCATAGTTGAGTCGCTTGGCCTTGTTTCCACGTCGGAGGTATGGCTTTTGGCGCAAGTCTTCCATGAAGGCCACTTCTGACCAGACTTCTCCGGACAGTAGATGGGTGTACCAGGGTCCCACTGTTTTCTGCCAGTTCTGAGCTGATGGCACTGCTGGACATCTTCCGATTGCGAAGGGAAGTAAGCATGATGTGTCTTTCATCTGCTGCAGTAAGTTTCCTTGGCCGACCACTGCGTCTACGGTCCTCAACGTTGCCCGTTTCTTTGTGCTTCTTCAAAAGAGCTTGGACAGCACATCTGGAAACCCCTGTCTGCCTTGAAATTTCTGCCTGGGAGAGACCTTGCTGATGCAGTATAACTACCTTGTGTCTTGTTGCTGTGCTCAGTCTTGCCATGGTGTATGACTTTTGACAGTAAACTGTCTTCAGCAACCTCACCTTGTTAGCTGAGTTTGGCTGTTCCTCACCCAGTTTTATTCCTCCTACACAGCTGTTTCTGTTTCAGTTAATGATAGTGTTTCAACCTACATATTGAATTGATGATCATTAGCACCTGTTTGGTATAATTGTTTAATCATACACCTGACTATATGCCTACAAAATCCCTGACTTTGTGCAAGTGTACCTAGAAGAATTGATGCTGTTTTGAAGGCAAAGGGTGGTCACACCAAATATGGATTTGATTTAGATTTTTCTTCTGTTCACTCACTTTGCATTTAGTTATTTGATAAATATAATCTATTAACATGTCTATTTTTGAAAGCATTCTTACTTTACAGCATTTTTCACACCTGCCTAAAACTTTTGCACAGTACTGTATATATATATATATATATATATATATATATATATATATATATATATATATATATATATATATATATATACTTCCTCCCTTGCCTCCTCTAAGGACCCTCATCTGGTTGAGTATAAATAATGCACACCGTTGCCCTGCACTGTGTGGGGGCATAAATGTACTTCCCTTATGTACAGTGAAATAAATATCAAAACGTTGCATCAAGTTTTCATTGTTAATGTTAAGACTTTATTTGGTGGGATAACATTGTAACTGCTATTAGCGATTGGACGGGGATACTTTTACTTTGTTTAATGGAGTTTCTGTAGATCTACAAAAGGCAAATAAACATAAAACATGTCTATATTTATTGTTTGTCAGTTTTTCTTCTGTTGCAAATCTTATAGATTAACAAGAAATGTAAAATATATACAGTACTGTGCAAAAGTTTTAGGCAGGTATGAAAAAATGCTGTAAAGTAAGAATGCTTTCAAAAATAGACATGTTAATAGATTATATTTATCAATTAACTAAATGCAAAGTGAGTGAACAGAAGAAAAATCTAAATCAAATCCATATTTGGTGTGACCACCCTTTGCCTTCAAAACAGCATCAAGCATCAATTCTTCTAGGTACACTTGCACACAGTTTTTGAAGGAACTCGGCAGGTAGGTTGGTCCAAACATCTTGGAGAACTAACCACAGTTCTTCTGTGGATTTAGACAGCCTCAGTTGCTTCTCTCTCTTCATGTAATCCCAGACAGACTCGATGATGTTGAGATCAGGGTTCTGTGGGGCCATACCATCACTTCAGGACTCCTTGTTCTTCTTTACGCTGAAGATAGTTCTTAATGACTTTTGCTGTATGTTTGGGGCCGTTGTCATGCTGCAGAATAAATTTGGGGCCAATCAGATGCCTCCCTGATGGTATTGCATGATGGATAAGTATCTGCCTGTACTTCTCAGCATTGAGGAGACCATTAATTCTGACCAAATCCCCAACTCCATTTGCAGAAATGCAGCCCCAAACTTGCAAGGAACCTCCACCATGCTTCACTGTTGTCTGCAGACACTCATTCGTGTACGCTCTCCAGCCCTTCGGCGAACAAACTGCCTTCTGCTACAGCCAAATATTTCACATTTTGACTCATCACTCCAGAGCACCTGCTGCCATTTTTCTGCACCCCAGTTCCTGTGTTTTCGTGCATAGTTGAGTCGCTTGGCCTTGTTTCCACGTCGGAGGTATGGCTTTTTGGCTGCAAGTCTTCCATGAAGGCCACTTCTGACCAGACTTCTCGGACAGTAGATGGGTGTACCAGGGTCCCACTGTTTTCTGCCAGTTCTGAGCTGATGGCACTGCTGGACATCTTCCGATTGCGAAGGGAAGTAAGCATGATGTGTCTTTCATCTGCTGCAGTAAGTTTCCTTGGCCGACCACTGCGTCTACGGTCCTCAACGTTGCCCGTTTCTTTGTGCTTCTTCAAAAGTGCTTGGACAGCACATCTGGAAACCCTTGTCTGCCTTGAAATTTCTGCCTGGGAGAGACCTTGCTGATGCCGTATAACTACCTTGCGTCTTGTTGCTGTGCTCAGTCTTGCCATGGTGTATGACTTTTGACAGTAAACTGTCTTCAGCAACCTCACCTTGTTAGCTGAGTTTGGCTGTTCCTCACCCAGTTTTATTCCTCCTACACAGCTGTTTCTGTTTCAGTTAATGAGTGTGTTTCAACCTACATATTGAATTGATGATCATTAGCACCTGTTTGGTATAATTGTTTAATCATACACCTGACTATATGCCTACAAAATCCCTGACTTTGTGCAAGTGTACCTAGAAGAATTGATGCTGTTTTGAAGGCAAAGGGTTGTCACACCAAATATGGATTTGATTTAGATTTTTCTTCTGTTCACTCACTTTGCATTTAGTTAATTGATAAATATAATCTATTAACATGTCTATTTTTGAAAGCATTCTTACTTTACAGCATTTTTTCACACCTGCCTAAAACTTTTGCACAGTACTGTATATTTTTTTATTTCTATTGTTTTCATTCATAAACTGCTGAAACAATGTATATTTTCAATAAACAGAAAGTGTAACCCCCTGTGACGGCACTCTTACCTGCACAGAGACCACTTGACATCAATACAGATATGTGACTTACAGTATGTGTAAATAATACAATGTCGTATATACAGTAGTTTTTGTTTGTATTTATATCTAGCAGATACAGAGTTAATTTGTCCTGTATCACCAATTGTTCACAGTTTCTCAGTTTATAATCTGAACAATCAATGGGGTGATTAAGCACTGATTGGCCATGCCAGTCTAGTTGGAAGGAAAAATGGCATGGCCAAATCAAGTGCTTAATTACCTCATTGAACTAGCCCAGCTGTATATAAAAGGGAAGACAAGCTTTCGTTAGAAAAAGGAAGAGCAAGGTGCTGCATGGAGCCCTGTGAATGCTCTGTGTTTTTGTTGTTTGTGTAAATATATAAAGCTGTTGAGGCACTGTGCTTACCCCATTAGTCCCTGTGGATGTGCCAGCACCAGGATCTCATCAAATATCAGCTGCATACATGGCGATATTAAATTATACCCAACCGCCAAGATTCTGCTGAAGTATGGGGCCAGTCTGCCACGGTAGAAGTTGTGACAGCTAATTCTTTGTGCTTTCCATTGGTACACGGATGAGATCGGGGCCAGTTCGATGAGTGTTGAAAACTGAGCTTGCCCTGTTTTGGTAAGGGAACAGAACACGGATGACACCTTGAGCCAATGTGTATGAGCAGGTCGCGATTGTAAATGCGCAAATGAAATTTTCATTTCATTCTGAAATGTGGGACAATTTTTTTATACAGTGGTGAAAACAGAAGCCACTGAGGAGATTTTAAAGCAGTTGTTAGTTCTAAGCCTTACCGATACAAAATTATGCACTTAGCCCACTCTGTCCTGTTTTTGGTTAGAAGCCCTTGAGGTAATTCCTAAGCTAATTACTGCTAATGTTAGGTTATTATCATAACCCTGGTTCCATGAAATAGAAATGTAACCATTACCTAATGAGTGTTTACCACCTAAAGACCCTTACACCTGAATATTGTATACCAAACTTGCTCGGCCGAGCCTATGATGCAGCCGTGCCCGACCCGGAGGGTATAAAAGGGCTGCACACACAGATCTCAGCGTCATTTTTCCTTCAAGCCTGCTGCAATAATGGATGCAGCATCCTTGAAGGTTAATGGTTACATTTCTATTTCAGGGAACCAGGGTTATCATTAGGGCTTCTGATTTTCTGTGTTTTACCCTGACTACTCTCCTTTAAGAATTCAATTGATACCTGTTAAGCCATCTTAATCACAACTGAGAAACGTGTTAATTGTAAGATTGATTTAATTCACAGTTTTTTGTTTTTTTTTCTGTGAAACAACCCTGACCTACTGACCTGTGCCTAGGACAAAAAAGCAGGTAAGGGCGTTTTTAGGACTGGCTATTATAGGTGGTTGTGGCAAAGTGGTTGATTGGGTACAGGCGCAGGAGTGATGCAGTGTGTAATTAAGCAGACAGAGAGGTTTGTAATCCAGTTTGGAAAAAGGTTTTATTTTATATCCAGGTCTGGTGACTAAATAATAATCCCTGGCAATACACAACAATGTGTAGTGCACGGAGTAAATAACAACGGGCGTTGCAGTCCCAAATAATAAACACAAATATCCGTCCCACAATATACTAACACGGTCACCAGTCCTGGGTGCGTGCAATAGTGCTCGTGGTGGGTGATACAGGTTTATAAGTGACAGTAGTGCAGTGCTGTTCTGCGTTTTGTGCTGGCCCTTGGCGACAGCTCCGGAACTGATAGCCGTCTAATAATAACAAACAAGACAATTATAGACAAACAAACAAAACAGATTGCGTCTCTCCATCCCCTTTTATGCCATCACACATGACCCCTTGGTAAACGACTGCAGCCGCCCCTCCAATCTACGACTGCCATGTCGTTTCCCTTCTGGGTCGATGAGTTAATGCAACGGAGTTCCGTCCCCTTTATAGCTGGCGGACTTCCCTTGAACCCTGGGAAAGAACTGTTGGACCAGCCCGTCCAAGGAACTCTGTTCTCGCTGCTTTGCGCCCTCACAGGTCAGGAGGGAGATTTACTACCAAGAATCATTGTATTTCTGTCACAGAGGTCTATACCTACTCAGGCATATCAAGCCCTTTAAAGGACCTCAAAAAAAAGACAACGTCCAATACAGTAAAATTATCTAAAAAGTGCAATCCAGCATTTACAAGGATTAAGCACATCTTGTGCTCTGAGTTGGTCTTGCATATCCCTTCAGAGGCAGAGCTGGGGGCTGTGTTGACCCAGGAGACAGACAGAGAAGAGTATCCCATTGTGCACCTCAGCCAAAAATGCTTTCCCCAGGGAAAAAAAATACTTCCTGTAATAGAAAAAGAATGTCTAGCAGTAAAGTGGGAAATGGAATTGCTATGTTACTATCTCTTGGGTCTAACCTTCATCCTGCTCACAGACCATGCTCCCCTAAAATGGTTAAATACCATGCAAGACAACAATGCCCAAATGGCCTGGTGGAATTTAGTACTACAGCCATTTTGTTTTCAAGTTCTCCATGGGCCAGGAAAGCAGCATCAAAATGCTGACTTTCTATCCCGAAGAGGATCTGTAGGAGCATTCAAGTGTATCAGATGGGATGTTAGTGATGGTAAAACAAAAAAGGGGATTATATTAACTCTCAAATAAACATGTGTAGTGGGGTATTTTGTGTTGTGATATTTTATTTTGTTTCTTTTGTTTCTCCCACTGAATGCAAATATGACTGTGAGGTTTATCTCGGCAAGTGATTTTTTCTTTGCATTTTCATTTTCTTGCTTTCCTTAAATTCTTCTGTTATTAGTCTGAACCTCATTGTGCCCAAGTTCTTGTCATAGTTCAGTTGAATGTTCATGTTTTTATTTTGAATGTATTATTTCTACTCTGTTGTATTGTGCTTGTTGTAGCGAGAGTTGTAATGAAGCTGCCGACCAAGGAGAGTCAGGAAGCAGGAACATGTAAAAAAAATATATTTACAACAAACTTCTAAGTCCCCCACCAGTCAATGTAATTTTATGGTATTAAGGAGGGGCCATGCTAATATTTCATATAGCATGTATGTACCAATTATTAAACGCGCATTGCATTAAAAAAGGTGTTTATAATGGTTCCATGCTTGGAACATGCATTTTTAAAAAGTATAGTACAATGACAGTAGTATAGTATAGTACTTTCTGACTATTTAACATTGATTGGACCTGTCTGTGTTCTGCGAATGCTGTTTGACAAATTTAAAGAACCATGGTATTAATTTAGGGAAAAAAAAATTAAGAACCCACTGTCCTCTATAATCAGGAAATGACATTGTCTGGCTTTAAGGCTGAATTCACACTGGGTCAGTTTCAAACGGACTCGGTTTGGTTCGCTTCATTTGAAACAATGTATCCATCTGCTTGCTGTTCACACTTATCTGCAAGCAAAGGGACCAAGTTCGTTTGGATGCGAGCTAACAAAACGTTGGCCCTTTTCCATTTTTTCAGGATCGAGTTTGTTTGTGTTCACAATGTAGCTTGCAAGTGCACTCGGCTCGTTTATATGGTCTGTGAACCGGATGTTTACAATATCATTCAAGGTTTCTTCAAAGATGGCAGCTATTGAAGTATTGCTTCAGTTTTTAATGCATGTTTTAGATTCTTACATATTGGGAACGGGGGGGGGGGGCACTTCTCTAATTTAATTTATACACTTGTTGAATGTCTGCAGTAGGAAAATAGTGCAGTATTCAGTTACGCAATACTACACTGTTCTCCTACTGTAGTTATTCAACAAAGTAATCTGAGAAAAGACTGAATATTATTATTAATTAGTCATTTAGCAGACACTTTCATCGAAAGCAATCTACACACAGAAACTAGGGGGTGAACTATGCATCACAACTGCTGCTGCCGCGTCACTTACAATAGGACCTCGGTTTTACATCTCATCCAAAGGACTATTTTACTATTTTTGTCTAGTTCGGCTTGGATTTTGGTGTCTGACCACATTTCTATGAGAGTTTTAGTTTCTCGCACTGTACATGTAATACCAGATTTGCTTTTTCTTTCAATTCACTGACGCCATAGCAACTGTGAAGCCATTAAAATAACAGTATATAATAACACAATAATAGCTTAAAATTTAAATATAGATCATAACAACCATTTTTTTTATATTGTCATCTCAAAACATGCTAAAATGTACACAAAGCCAGATTTAAAAATAGATCAGCTATTTGTATTACCATTTAAACATTTGATAAACACATAATCAGAATGATTAAACAAATAATCCATTATTTATTTTATTTGTGAATGGCGCTAACACAACCTAATACATTACTCTACTATTAACTTGCTGAGGACACCGATAAAGGCTGATTATTATTATTACTTGTTTATTTAGCAGACGCCTTTATCCAAGGCAACTTACTATGCATCAGCTGCAGAGTCACTTACAACAACATCTCACCCGAAAGACGGAGCACAAGGAGGTTAAGTGACTTGCTCAGGATCACACAGTGAGTCAGTGAGTGAGTCGGGATACCAATACAGGCTGAAAACTGGGACAATCCCAAATGTAGACCGAGACATTTAGTTTTTGCTCTACTTGTTTCCTCAGACTATTAACTAAACTGTGCGTGAAATGTTTACTTCCGAATCAGGTTACCTTTTAAGGACTGAGTCCAGCAGTTGTTCACTAAGGTTTAGCAAGCAAACCAGACTCTGTGCGTTTGCCAAACAGCCCTCTTTAGGTGGACTCGGTACAGTTTGTTTCCCAAGCAGACTTTGATGTTCGCACTTCACACCACACAAGTGAGGACCAAACCCTCTAAACGGACCCAGTATGAACGCAGCCTAAAACACAACACTTGTCCCATGTACCTGGGAGGTGCTACCCTAATAATATTTCAAGACCCAGAGCCTCAACAAAATACCAGCTTTATCTTAGCATTGTTTGTCCGATTTATTTACAATGGTGTTTTCATGATTATAAATGTATTTTCCTTTATAGTTTATGGATATTAGAAGGAGTGTAAGATCACAGCACACTATATGGCAACATGCATTTCTTTTAATCCTTAAAGTTTCAATAAATTAAGATATTACTTCATTATTAAGTAAGGGAAACATGCTAGATAATGCACAAAACAAACATCATTAAAATTATTCTCACATCAGGGGGTTTGCTACTAACATTATTTTTAATATGTGGTCTTCTAAAGCAAAAGTAGAAAACATATTAATTGCTATCTATTTTAATTCCTAAGAAAATGCTCCCTGAATTATATTAAACTTGGACTCTGGAGAAACAGAGTGTGGTACTTAAAATCATACTGTTTGAAATACATATGTTTTATTTTCATACTAGAAGACTCCAGTATACACAAACTCTCACGGGTCAAAAGACTTTGTAACAAATACCCAAAGCAATATGTCGAAACACATTTGAAAGTGAAGGTTAAACTGACCTAATGGTATATACAGCAGGTAGTAATACTAAAAGAAACCTCCTTTGATATATTAGGCATGTATTAAGATTTATTAAAAAATGATTATAATAATGCATTTAAAATACAAAGAATATTATATTTTTCTAGCTCAAGATTTAGTTATAGGATAACAGATATTTAAATGAGTCAAGGTTCAGATCTCATTTGTAAATTAGTTACTTTCCCCAGCTGGGGACGAATAAACCCAGCAATGGGAATAAAGTGGAGATGCGTGCTCTTACTATGTCACGGCACTAACACCTGAAACAGGGTTTTTATTGTTTTGTTTGTGAAAAATATTGGCCAAAGCTATAGGTAAGGCCATCAGGCAGATTATGGTTATATGCTCAGTGGTTGTATAGATCAAATTAAAAGGCTAACTGCTTGAAAGTTGTGTACTTACTTACTACCCATTACACCGCTGGCGTTCAGGGCAGTGACGAAGCTCCTCCACTCCTGTCTGTTTCTGGCAAGTCTTTCAATGGTTCCCCAGCTGTGCCCCAGGTTTTTCAGCTCAGCTTCCACAGCTCTTCACCATGTTGTTTTCGGGTGACCTCATTTTCGCTTGCCTTTAGGTGTACATCTTACTGCTATTCTGATGATGGAATCAGTTTCCATCCAAAGCACATGGCCAATCCATCTCCAACGCTTCCTGGTAATGATGGTGCTCATATCTTCTTGGCTGCACTGTGTGAGTAGGTCTTGGTTTGAGATTGTTCTAGGTCAAAAGATACAGAGAATTTTTCTGAGGCAGGTTGTATGGAATTAAGACAGTTTGGACGTGTCATACTCTGTCACTCTCCAGTATTCTGCACCATAGAGTAGTGTTGAAAGTACGCAGCTCTGATAAATCTTGAGTTTAGTTTTGGTGTTGTGTTTTGATGATTTCCAAACTATATTTAAGCTCCTGAAGGTGTTCCTGGCTTTATTGATTCTGTTCCAGATGTCTGGTCTGGTTCCACCGTCCTGGCTGATGGTGCTGCCCAGGTATGTGAATGTTTCTGTGTTGGAAATAACATGATCTTCTATCCGTACTGGTGATGGTGTGACAATATTAAGGGTCATGATACCTGTCTTCTTGTGGTTGATTTTCAATCCGATTTGCTGGCTGAATGTGTTGAGGCAGGTTGTTTTTTCTTATATGTAGTGTTAGGTATGTAATAGGAGAGCGAGATCATCTGCAAAGTCAAGGTCTTCAAGGGATGTGAAGGGTGTCCATCTGATGCCTCTTAGCATATCTTCTGTTATACGCCGCATGACCCAGTCAATGGCAATGTATTGCAGACATGACACACCCATGACACACTCCTGTTTTGACTTCAAAACTAAGCTCGCTGTGATCAACACTATGAACAGAGAGGGATTCCATATGCCCGCAGAATGCACCATAGGCTGGTCCTGTGAATGCTGTCAAAAGCCTTCTCAAAGTCTATAAAGTTTATGTAGAGCTGCTGTTGCCATTCTGAGCATTGTTCTATTATATTAGGAAGAGTGAAGATCTGGTCTATGCATCCACGCCCTTTCCGAAAACCGGCTTGCTCTTTTCTGAGAATGTTATCAACTGCCTCTGATATACGCTGGACTATGCTCTTACACAATACCTTGCTTGGCACAGATATAAGTGTGATACCATGCCAATTATTACAATCACTGAGTGCTCCTTTCTTTGGTATCTTTACTATAACCCCATTGGTCCACTCATCTGGCACTTTTTCCCTTTCCCAGACTGATGTAAATAGGGGGGCCAGGATAGATGTTGCTCTCAGGATTTACTCTGAACAATTCTGCGTTCAGGTTGTCCTTGCCAGGAGCTTTCCTATTTTTAAGGATCTGATGGCTTGAATGATCTCTTCCTTTTTTGGGGTATCTGTATTGATATCAAGATCTTCTTCTGCCTCCTGGATGTTTGAAAGTTAATACAACGTTAAATAAGTTTGTAGTGTTATGAAATGAGTAGCCTTGAATTTACTTTTGACTAATGAACCAATTCAGCTAATAAACCGGCACCTTATAGTTAGAGATAATGTATTAATTACACTCTAGTCCTGGTTGAATCCACAAAGGCTGATAAGAGAGTGGAAATTCTGACCTATGATTGGTTAAAACCTCATCATAGGAGTAAAAATAGATTGAACTATTGCCCTGACATCCTTACATCACCAGGCAATAATCTCCCTCTGACATGTGATTGGTTCACATCACGGGCAGCTCTGCCCCTTTTCAAAGGAACACCCTACACCACTCCTAACAATAACAGAAAATGGCTGAATGAACTGATGTCTCACGGTGGTTGGAAACAAGAAATAAGGCTTTCATTAATCAAAAACAGTCAAACAACTGTCGGAAAACCTTCCTTAATAAGAAAGTTTAGGACACTTTGATGAATACATAAGCCTATCGTTATTTTTAATGTTACCTTACTTAATCATTTTGTGGCAAGCTCTGCCCATGTAAATAAGTGTAAGTTTGGCAGGGATTGGGTTAAATTTATCCCTGCCAACAATCACAGTTGTGGCCATTCCCTAATTAGGTAATTGAGTGCTAATTGGGGAATGGCCAAACACACATATGAAGGAAGAAAAATTAATTTGTTTGGAAAGAAGGAGTTTTGGTCAATGTGTATACTGTATTGTTGAACTATTTTGTGAAGGCAAATGCCCAGCCTGTATTGTTTTGTGTTTGAACTGTTTATTTTGGCCCCTGTGCCTTTGTTTTGTTCATCTGTTGTGTAGCACTTTAACCGCAATAGCGCTTTAGCTGCAGTTTCTAGCGTCTGAGTCATTCCTGCCGGATAATACCTTGGCCGTGACGCTATCCTGCCACAGTTTTCAATAAAAAATACATGGATGATGTTTTCTCAGTAGAACAATAGAAATAAATACTAAACATAAAAAACGGCTTTAATCATAATTATAATGAATCACTTTGAACTACCAAACGAAACACTATAAAGCTGTTATATTTTTTGTGAAGTAACTTAAATATCTACTTGCTGAAGCGGTTTTTATTTTAGCCAATGAGGTGTTCGCATGTGGCAGCAATGCACTAGCAAAAGCCACAAGGCAGTGACGTCAGCTCCCTAGCAACAAGACTCCTATGTTGTTGTTGGGAATCGATTATCGATTATTTCAATGCAGCGGTTTTGTGCATTTGAGAAAGGAGAGGAAAACTCATGAAATGAATTGTAGACTGAAGTTGATGAGAAGCAATTACCCTCCGCTGTACGAATTAAAACGGTGTGCTGCTTTTTATACGAAAAATTAGAAAAAGCAGGTTGTGTAGAGGATTTATACTGGACCCTGACGCACCCGATAAAACAAGGGAGTGGTTGTACAGTATTTATTTGTTAGCCTATTTGTTTTTCTATGGGTCTCTTGCTATCCTATCCCAGACAGAGTTGTTATAATAACTAGTAGTTGCTTTATTAACATCAGGGGCATTATAAATTAATAATATCAGGTACATCAGTGTGTCTAAAACACCACAGTACGTTACTGTACAGATACTATACAAAGAAAATCAGTGAAAAGTATTGCTAAACAAAGCACTGCAATACAGTATTTGGCAACTTACAAAATGGCATTCCAAAAAGCATCAAGTCTTTGCCAAAGTAATACCATTTCCAATGTCTATGGTCTCAGTACTATAAAAAATGTTTTCTGTTTTGAACTGGGACCTTATTGATCCTCCAAACGACCACATAAGCACCAATCTGAATGAAATGAACATTTCTTTTTTATTTCTATTACTATAAGCCCTATCTACAGAAACTGACCCATCTTTTTGTTTTTAAAACAGTTATGCCACTGAGCCTAATTAAGAAAGTTATCAGCATTGTATCTATGTTGGTTTTCACATAAGGAAGTGTTTGATTTTATAAATGAAGAATTACCAAATTTCAGTACCCTACAATATCATGCAGGAATGGGGTAATGAGATCATAAAAAGCTTAGATTTGCTAGTAACATAGAAATAGAAGCACACAGGAGAGTGAAAGCTGGACCAAGATAAAACTGCTCGAAGGGGCATTAATACAATGTGAATCATACCGTATGTAAAACTATACCACACGATTACTCCCTCTCTAATATACATATTAAAAATAATTAACATTATATGAGTTTTCATACTTTTTTAATCATGTGGTACAGTTTGTTTCTCATTGATTTTGTGCCCTGCCTTGGCAGGTTTGTCTTGTTCCGTGAGCATTTTGATTGATAGATAGAAAAATGAACCAGTAATATGTTGAACCAAAGCTTTGAGTTTATTCTATAGATTATTCTTCCAGTGCAACAAACAATAGCTATAGATTATATTTGCCATCACATCGACGACTGCAACCTGGGCATAATCTCTGGAAAATACAAGGATGTCAGCTATGCCACTGTTTTAGAAGTGGTCAGAGGCAGTGTTACCTCCGGCTATAAAATGGTCCTTATTCGTTCAGAAAAAAAAAAAAAAAATCTAGATGAAGCCCACATGTACAATAGCTAAAGCAATTTACGTATGATGAGTAGATTGTCTGTTGTCTGGGGGAGGGGAATGGATGGAGTGGTTGACATAGAATGAATGGAAGAAGATCCACTTTTATCCAGTGTCGTATTTTCATGTAGAAAAGATGGTGTCGTAGTTAAAAAATCTGTGATCGCTTTTCTTATCTCCTTTTTCATGCTGGGGTATAAGTAAAGCCTTGTGAAATCCTTTTTATTTTTTATAACTTTTCATTTTATTTTTTACAAATTTCATTTTATTACAGATACACATTAATAAAACAACTCAAATAGATGTATATCAATAATAGTATAGTATGTTTTAACTATTAGTTTGAGTTTGTAACTGAAGACACACGTGCTGTGTGCTCCTATTCGTTGTCTGAAATCTATGCTGCTGGTTGAATCAACATCTAAATAGGTAAGTGGATTGCAGTTAATTTGATAGTTAAAATCGTTGTTTGCTAAGGTAACTACTCTGCACTTAATAATTATAATTACGCTTTCTTAACTGTGCTGGGCTGTGTTGAATTGTGAGGTTGATTAGAATATTGTGTTAAGTATGCGGCTCTAGACCTACAGGATAGTACAACTTGGTAAACAGTGTCTTAGAATGCCAGACATTCTAAGTGCCAGCCGTTCTAAGGGCCACACATCCAAGGGCAGTCTGAGCTGTGGCAGTCTAAGGGCCACACGTCCAAGGGCAGTCTGAGCTCTGGCAGTCAGAGCGAGGACAGGACAAACTTCTTCAAATGGCTACTAGAGGCCTAATTTCTACTCTGACACTAAGCGTCTGGATCCCCTGGACAAAACATGCTCAGTCTTTCTCCCCTCCTAGATTAAACACTGGTAAGTACTTGCTTCAGATACCGCTACTAACTCCCTCTCCCGCTGTACTGCCTGCTCTTCTCTGTCTAGCAGAAACCTGGCACTCAAAAAATGATAAGCACTCACTACATCTATCCACCCCAAATGGCTACTCACTCTTTGACAAGCCCCGCCTCACTGGTAGAGGTGGGGTCACTGTTGTTATTGCTAACTCTGTGCTTGCTGCCTCAACTCTCTCTTTGCCAGCCTTTTCTTTGTTTGAGCATCTCACTATCAAACTCCCCTCTCCCATGTCCCTCACCCTTGCTGTTATCTATAGGCCACCAAAGAATAACTGCTTTTATTGCAGAGTTCTCGCAATTCCTCTCCCTAATCTGCACTTCAACTGACAAAATTCTACTCCTAGGTGATTTCAACATTTATGTCGACTTGCCGTCTTCCCCTCTAGTGACTGACTTTGTCACGCTCCTGGACTGTCTTGGGCTCTCTCAATCTGTCAATGTCCCCACTTACACCCGTGGACACACCCTGGATCTGCTCATCACCAAGGGTCTCAGTCTCTTCAAAACCATTGATTAAATCCTGCATCCAGCCACCAATAAATCCATCTCCCATTCATCCTGCTCTCTTACTTGCCATGATTTCTCCTCTTTCTTTCGGAAAAAAATTGACACCATTTATTCTAGGCTCTCCTGCCACAAACCCAGTATACTACTTGACCACCTTGACTCCCCTCCGATTGCCACTCCTGCTCTCTTTTCCTTCTCTCTTCTCTCCATTACTCCAGCCTATTGTTGAAATCATGCCCCTTAGACCCTGGGCTAACAAATCTCGTACGTCTCTGTGCATCTGATCTTGCTCCTTCCATTATGCACACTGGATTCAGGCCTGGTTCCTGCTACCCGCAAGACTGCCCGAGTAATGCCAGTGCTCAAAAACCTCAAGACTGCCCGAGTATTGCCAGTGCTCAAGAACCCCTCCCTTGACCTGACTGTCTTATCTAACTTCCGTCCCATATCCAATCTTCCTTTTCTCTCCAAAACTCTTGAAAGGGCTGTAGCCAGCCAGCTGATGAAACATCTCACATATAACAATCTGCTTGAATCTCTGCAGTCTGGCTTCCGGTCGCATCACAGTATCGAAACGGCTCTGCTCCGGATTGTAAATGATCTCCTGCTTAATGCTGATGCTGCTGCTCCCTCTGTCCTTGTCCTCCTTGACCTACCTGCTGCTTTTAATACCATAGATCATAGCATTCTTCTTGTCCGTCTTCATAAGTATGCTGGGATCTCTGGAACCTGTGTGTCCTGGCTGTCCTCTTATCTATCTGGACGCATGCTACATGCTTCCCTTGGGTCACCTCATCCACCAACATAGCCTCATGTTTCACTCCTATGCAGATGACACCCAGCTCTACATAAAACTCGACCCTGGATGTCCCTCTGCCATGGTCCGGCTCTCAGCTTGCATCCAAGACACCGAGGCCTGGATGTCTGCTAATTTTCTTCAGCTCAACGCTAACAAATCTCAAATTATTCTAGTAGGATCGAAAACTCAACTCAATAATCTCAATATTGCTGCCTTGAAACTCGGAAACTGTCTGCTGCTGCCTTCCCCCACTGTACGAAGCCTTGGTGTACTTCTGGATAGTAACCTCTCCATTGATGCCCAAATCTCCTCTGTAGTCAAATCCTCCTTCTGTCCCTACCTTTCCCTCCTGGATGCAGAGATACTTTGTCATGCATTCATCTCCTCTCGACTCAACTACTGCAACTCTCTCTATGGTGGTCTTCCATCACGTGCCAGAAACCTCAGCTGGTTCAAAGTGCCGCTGCTAGGATCCTTACCAGATGTAAAAAACATGATCACATTACCCCCTGTCTTGCCCAGCTGAACTGGCTACCTGTAAAGTTCAGGATTACTTTCAAAATTCTCCTGCTTGCTTACAGGGCCCTTCATCACACAGGTCCAGAGTATCTCTCCAGCTGGCTGACTTACTATGCCCCTGCATGCAAGCTGAGGTCCTCTGACTCTGGCTTGCTTGTTATACCTAAGCAAAAGTGCACCACACTCAGAGAGCGCTCTTTTAGCTTCATGGCCCTGACTCGGGAACTCTCTCCCAGATTTTGTGCAAGTAGCTCCCACAGTCACTCACTTCAAATCAGCTCTCAAGACCCACCTGTTCTCTCTTGCTTTCAATGCTCTTCAAGCCTGATATCTGTTCTTAGCTGTTGTCTAAATTGCTATCTGGTTTTTCACTCCATCTTATTTGTATGATTTTGCATGACACACGCATCCCCAGTGTTTAGCCTTGCATTCAATGTTTTTGCATTTTTTTTTACTGTTTGTATTTAATGTACTATTCCCTGTATTTCACTGTATTTAATGTATTATGCATTGTTTCTCACTATCTTGTAAAGCGTTTTGTGATGGTGGTCCACTATGAAAGGCGCTATATAAAATAAATATTGATTGATTTAACTACATACATATTTTTTATTTTAACATTTTGATGAACAGACCTCTAAACAGAAAAATAATTTAGTTACAATAATTTCTCATTAGTGGCAGTAACGGTAATGTACAGTCCCCCACTCTTTAATTAACTGCCTATTTATAGTAAATACTGCCCATGCTCTCTATAAAAATACAATAAGATAAATATATATATATATATATATATATATATATATATATATATATATATATATATATATATATATACACACATAAAGTACTGTGCAAAAGTTTTAGGCAGGTGTGAAAAAATGCTGTAAAGTAAGAATGCTTTCAAAAATAGACATGTTAATAGATTATATTTATCAATTAACTAAATGCAAAGTGAGTGAACAGAAGAAAAATCTAAATCAAATCCATATTTGTTGTGTCCACCCTTTGCCTTCAAAACAGCATCAAGCATCAATTCTTCTAGGTACACTTGCACACAGTTTTTGAAGGAAGTCGGCAGGTAGGTTGGCCCAAACATCTTGGAGAACTAACCACAGTTCTTCTGTGGATTTAGGCAGCCTCAGTTGCTTCTACGCTGAAGATAGTTCTTAATGACTTTCACTGTATGTTTGGGGTCGTTGTCATGCTGCAGAATAAATTTGGGGCCAATCAGATGCCTCCCTGATGGTATTGCATGATGGATAAGTATCTGCCTGTACTTCTCAGCAATGAGGAGACCATTAATTCTGACCAAATCCCCAACTCCATTTGCAGAAATGCAGCCCCAAACTTGCAAGGAACCTCCACCATGCTTCACTGTTGCCTGCAGACACTCATTCGTGTATGCTCTCCAGCCCTTCGGCGAATAAACTGCCTTCTGCTACAGCCAAATATTTCAAATTTTGACTCATCAGTCCAGAGCACCTGCTGCCATTTTTCTGCACCCCAGTTCCTGTGTTTCGTGCATAGTTGAGTCGCTTGGCCTTGTTTCCATGTCGGAGGTATGGCTTTTTGGCCGCAAGTCTTCCATGAAGGCCACTTCTGACCAGACTTCTCCGGACAGTAGATGGGTGTACCAGGGTCCCACTGTTTTCTGCCAATTCTGAGCTGATGGCACTGCTGGACATCTTCCGATTGCGAAGGGAAGTAAGCATGATGTGTCTTTCATCTGCTGCAGTAAGTTTCCTTGGCCGACCACTGCGTCTACGGTCCTCAACATTGCCCGTTTCTTTGTGCTTCTTCAAAAGAGCTTGGACAGCACATCTGGAAACCCCTGTCTGCCTTGAAATTTCTGCCTGGGAGAGACCTTTGCTGATGCAGTATAACTACCTTGTGTCTTGTTGCTGTGCTCAGTCTTGCCATGGTGTATGACTTTTGACAGTAAACTGTCTTCAGCAACCTCACCTTGTTAGCTGAGTTTGGCTGTTCCTCACCCAGTTTTATTCCTCCTACACAGCTGTTTCTGTTTCAGTTAATGATTGTGTTTCAACCTACATATTGAATTGATGATCATTAGCACCTGTTTGGTATAATTGTTTAATCATACACCTGACTATATGCCTACAAAATCCCTGACTTTGTGCAAGTGTACCTAGAAGAATTGATGCTGTTTTGAAGGCAAAGGGTGGTCACACCAAATATGGATTAGATTTAGATTTTTCTTCTGTTCACTCACTTTGCATTTAGTTAATTGATAAATATAATCTATTAACATGTCTATTTTTGAAAGCATTCTTACTTTACAGCATTTTTTCATACCTGCCTAAAACTTTTGCACAGTACTGTATATATTTTACATTTCTTGTTAATCTATAAGATTTGCAACAGAAGAAAAACTGACAAACAATAAATATAGACATGTTTTATGTTTATTTGCCTTTTGTAGATCTACAGAAACTCCATTAAACAAAGTAAAAGTATCCCCCGTCCACCGGCTAATAGCAGTTACAATGTTATCCCACCAAATAAAGTCTTAACATTAACAATGAAAACTTGATGCAACGTTTTGATATTTATTTCACTGTACATAAGGGAAGTACATTTATGCCCCCACACAGTGCAGGGCAACGGTGTGCATTATTTATACTCAACCAGATGAGGGTCCTTAGAGGAGGCAAGGGAGGAAGTATATATATATATATATATATATATATATATATATATATATATATATATATATATATATATATATATATATATACAGTACTGTGCAAAAGTTTTAGGCAGGTGTGAAAAATGCTGTAAAGTAAGAATGCTTTCAAAAATAGACATGTTAATAGATTATATTTATCAAATAACTAAATGCAAAGTGAGTGAACAGAAGAAAAATCTAAATCAAATCCATATTTGGTGTGACCACCCTTTGCCTTCAAAACAGCATCAATTCTTCTAGGTACACTTGCACAAAGTCAGGGATTTTGTAGGCATATAGTCAGGTGTATGATTAAACAATTATACCAAACAGGTGCTAATGATCATCAATTCAATATGTAGGTTGAAACACTATCATTAACTGAAACAGAAACAGCTGTGTAGGAGGAATAAAACTGGGTGAGGAACAGCCAAACTCAGCTAACAAGGTGAGGTTGCTGAAGACAGTTTACTGTCAAAAGTCATACACCATGGCAAGACTGAGCACAGCAACAAGACACAAGGTAGTTATACTGCATCAGCAAGGTCTCTCCCAGGCAGAAATTTCAAGGCAAACAGGGGTTTCCAGATGTGCTGTCCAAGCTCTTTGAAGAAGCACAAAGAAACGGGCAACGTTGAGGACCGTAGACGCAGTGGTCGGCCAAGGAAACTTACTGCAGCAGATGAAAGACACATCATGCTTACTTCCCTTCGCAATCGGAAGATGTCCAGCAGTGCCATCAGCTCAGAATTGGCAGAAAACAGTGGGACCCTGGTACACCCATCTACTGTCCGGAGAAGTCTGGTTAGAAGTGGCCTTCATGGAAGACTTGCGCCAAAAAGCCATACCTCCGACGTGGAAACAAGGCCAAGCTTTACTCAACTATGCACGAAAAACACAGGAACTGGGGTGCAGAAAATGGCAGCAGGTGCTCTGGACTGATGAGTCAAAATTTGAAATATTTGGCTGTAGCAGAAGGCAGTTTGTTCAGCGAAGGGCTGGAGAGCAGTACACAAATGAGTGTCTGCAGGCAACAGTGAAGCATGGTAGAGGTTCCTTGCAAGTTTGGGGCTGCATTTCTGCAAATGGAGTTGGGGATTTGGTCAGAATTAATGGTCTCCTCAATGCTGAGAAGTACAGGCAGATACTTATCCATCATGCAATACCATCAGGGAGGCATCTGATTGGCCCCAAATTTATTCTGCAGCATGACAACGACCCCAAACATACAGCTTAAAGTCATTAAGAACTATCTTCAGCGTAAAGAAGAACAAGGAGTCCTGGAAGTGATGGTATGGCCCCCACAGAGCCCTGATCTCAACATCATCGAAGTCTGTCTGGGATTACATGAAGAGAGAGAAGCAACTGAGGCTGCCTAAATCCACAGAAGAACTGTGGTTAGTTCTCCAAGATGTTTGGGCCAACCTACCTGCCGAAGTTCCTTCAAAAACTGTGTGCAAGTGTACCTAGAAGAATTGATGCTTGATGCTGTTTTGAAGGCAAAGGGTGGTCACACCAAATATGGATTTGATTTAGATTTTTCTTCTGTTCACTCACTTTGCATTTAGTTAATTGATAAATATAATCTATTAACATGTCTATTTTTGAAAGCATTCTTACTTTACAGCATTTTTCACACCTGCCTAAAACTTTTGCACAGTACTGTATATATATATATATATATATATATATATATATATATATATATATATATATATATATATATATATATATATATATATTTGCACTGCCCTACTATTGTGGGTCTGTCATAATAATTGCACATACAGCAATCTACCCATTGAAAAAAACATAGGTATTGTATTTCAATTGCATTGCACTGAAGCAGTATACAACAAGATTGGGGTTTCTCAGTATTTAAACACTAAGCAAAGCAGATTAATTTATTCAAATACATTCAAAACCAAAACAGCATTTGCTCCAGTGGAAAGTTTGCACCACTTGAAATAAAACAAAGAATTACCATACAAATACAAAATATAAACAAACAAGCCACATTTTCCCCAAAAGGAATAAACAGCTAATGCTTAACGATGGTATCTTTCGAGTCCCATTCCAGAAGACAGTTGCAAAATCTGCACATCATTATTTTGTTACCGTCAGCTGCAATTCATTAATTTCCAAACGACTCGCTCCAAATTATACATCTGCGCAAGTGCTAGTCAGAGCTTCCGTTTCCCTTCAGACCAGGTTTATGATAACAGCTGAGCTTTGACAACTACGATTGCAAATATTTATTTAAAGTATTTTTTGTATAAACCTCCCAATTTAAAAATGTCATTCTATGTTTGATTTACAATGATTTTTCATTGTATTTCGTTTTATATTTGCATTTAGTTTTACTTTGTTTTATATTTGCATTTCATTTTACTTCGTTTTATATTTGCATTTCGTTTTACTTTGTTTTATATGTTGTATTTGCGAAAAACACGGGGCTCTAGGTATAGGATTATTTGGCAAACTGAATAAACACATATCAAAATATTTATTTTAAACAAGTGCATACCAGAATGAATATCTTAACATTTTACAAAATAAACAAAATGGCGTTTAGCAACTCCACTATTGTTAGCCGTAGTTAGGGATGTTTTTGTTTCATGGTAATACAATTACTAACTTCACTGCATTATACAACAAATGTTCCTAAATATTTAAATGATTACCTGTAAGCTAAATTGTAAACATTTTTATATGTTGTCATAGCAGATGGCCTTCTATAGTGATCTGATCTTCAGTGTGTGACACCTGCTGGTGAAACACTGTATTTCAGTAGTAATCTGACAAACCAGTTTCTAGTCAGATAACACCCATTAGCGTGTAGAAGATGCAGGACAGGTTATCTAAACTGCCTATTGCATTGACATCAATTTTACCGAGCAGAATACTGCGTCAAACTTCAACATTTTTATAGCTGACCATGGCTACCACTGTGTATATTCAAATAAACAAAGAGGGATACTGTTTTTTCAATGGAAATATGTAGTACATGATTTCTTTGTTGTTTATTGCTTGAAAAATGCTAACACAATTATACTGCTTCAAAATGAATCCACACAGGAAGGCATTGTATCTACTGTTGATCTCAGTGTGCATCAACTACACTGCACGTGTTCTAATAATGAAAAGCACTGACCAGATTTGCCTGTAAAGTAGAAATTGTTACACCGTAGATTAACTTTGCACAATCCGTATGCAATGATTACAGTATGATTTTATAGTTGGAGCGCGAAGGTATTCATTACACTCCAGTCTTAGCTGTATCCACAAAGTTTAGCTGTCTCATTTATCAGCCGAACCATTTTCACATAATGTATAATGTGCATGTGTTGCCTTATGCAGGGTTTTCAATCGTGTTTTTTTTTTTTTGTCATCCAGTATGCATGTAGGATTCTGGTGCTGAGATGCTAGATCTAGTTAGATTAAACATGAGACTCAGATTAAAGGTACAGCAATACTCCAGAATTTACAGAATGTTGATGCAAATGTATTTTCTTGTGTGAAAAACCTTCCTGTATTTTGCAAATAGAGAGGATGAATAGGGGTTGTTTCTTAATTTAGGAAGTCTAGAAACATACAATACATATCTAGTGATATTTATTACATATTAGAGGTCTCATGGAAAAACCATGTCCCCATTGTCACTACTGTAACATACATTTACAGTACAGTAGAACCTATCATATCCGATCCTGTAAGATACAATACCCTCTGTTACCAACTGAACTGTACAGATGGAAACTGATCAATGCACATTTTATTATGGGTCTAAATCAGTAAATTCAGCTCTTAGCAGTACAGAAAAAAAAGATATGCGTTTGGGAATTAAGTTTACATACTGTTTACATACTGGCACTTCCCGTAAAACAAACTGATGAGTTTAACCATGTTCAATAAAAAAGAAACAAGTTGTTGTTGTCGATGTCGTCGTCGTTGCCGTCGTCGTCGTCGTCGTCGTCGTCGCCGTCGCCGTCGCCGTCGCCGTCGCCGTCGTCGTCGCCGTCATCGTCGTTGTTGTATTAAACACCATTTCTGTCAGATTACTTTGTCATGGACTGAGAAGCACGGTGAGAACTGTTTTTGGAATTCTGTTTTGTAAATTGCCAAATACTGTATTGCAGTGCTTTGTTTTGCAGTCATTTTTACTGATTGTCTTTGTATTGTATATGTGCAGTACCATTCTTTGGTGTTTTAGACCCACTGCTCTACCTGCTGGCATTGTTAATTTATACTGCCCCGACCTTAGCAACTACAGTGTGGTATCACGGCTCCCTCTGAGATATGATATTTTCACATATCCGATGGACTCCAGGAACCAATTAAATCGGATATGACAGGTTCTACCGTATAGTACATGGGAACAATTCCTGTAGTTATGCCTAAGCAAGTTTTCAAGTTGGGTGAGAGGTTCTGAAGACAGTGATCATTAGCAAATCCTAGACCATGGTAGATTAGCATGATTTTAAATTGTTTTATCCTCAACAGCATCATGAAGATTCCACTTTGCAACTGAAAATTAACTTGCATGTCATACGAATCTTGGCAGAAACTGAGAACTGCAGAATTGAACATGGATTTGCACCCTCATAATAACATGGAATTGCTATTTTAAACTAGGCAATAGGCAAATGCTTTCAACTCATCAGTTTAGTTTTTAGACACAATTAGTGTTACAATTAGACAGAAACAAGTGGAACAGAGAAGAGGGATTTTTGCCTAATTTTGAAGCATGTGCAAGGGGACATTTTCTGAGGAATAAAATGATTGAAACTACTCAGAATGATATATAATGCTATTTCTTGGTGTTTTTTTTTTTCCGTGTTCCGATATGTTTGTTGCCTTAGCTGTTGCACTTGCTTGAACATAGGGCTCCCAGTTTGTTACATTAAGAATTGGCAATAAATAAATAAAGACATACAACTGTCATTAATGTAGAACAGCTGTAAACTTGCAAGTTCACAAGTTGTAATACCTTTTTATTTGAGGGCAACTTGACTCAGAGTTTTGCTGTGTAGCCTCACTACAACCATTCTAGTTTATGTTTTTTTTTTAATTTTTATTTATTGCTCATTATAAATACTATTTAGATTTAAATACATCCATATAGCAGTCAAATCATTGTGATACATTATCCTGCACATTATTAACTAGAGAAGGCAGCAATGCAACATAATTTTAAACAACATTTTTCCAAAGGCCACTATCCCTGTACCTGCAATAATTAAAAAGAAAAAAGAGAGGGGGGGGGGACAGAGGCAACATTAAAAATGCCAATTCTGCATCAGTTTAAACAAGTGATTGATGAAACTCTAATCTGAGCCGAAGGAAAGGTTTTGCGGTAAGCCGTAACCACTGCAGGCACTTCATTAGCTGCCATAATTAGCCTGGTGTTTCAATTTGTTAGCCCTGGTGGTGATAATGCAAACATGGGCCTTTGGTCATCTGCATGAGGAGGTTGATGAGGGTCCCTCATCAAGTCTACATTAACTAACAAACTAACTGCAGCGTACCGCAGACTACACAGCAATTGTCACCCTGTCTGCCTGCATTACTTTTAAACATCAGAACGGTGACATGGCAGCAACTGCAATCCCTCATATAGTAGCTATACATTTAAATAAGTTCAAGCAAAGGTATTTTTTTAATGGATGGTTTCTGCAGTATGTATTTGAAGAATGTATACTTAAGCGTTTGAAATGAGCTTTTACATCCACTAGCCATCAGGGCTAATGGCTGGAAAAATCTACTGGCCCAGTATAATGTTTACTGATAGTTCACCAAAAATAGTTTGTGTTGCAATGCATGTTTAATATATTAAATAAGTGCACAAGAGAAATTGTAAAACAAGCAAATGTTGGAACATGTCAAAATTACATTAATTGTGACCATTGAACAGGTCATAGATTTAGAAAAAAATAAAAACAAAACCAAACAATGTTTCAGCATGGGGCTAATTTCTAAGAATGTACCCCCTTGAATCTTGGCTTAAAATTTGCTATTCATCACTTCTGATACAGATAATTAATCTCTTCTTGATCTTCACATACTACCCTGTATGCTGACCCATCTTAACATTGATTATTTCAGTTTTCATGTGTGTTGATTAAAACACATTTAATAACAGTTACAAAAAGGCATACAATGTACTGAATAATTAGTATACAACAGGGAAGACAGCTACACAAGAAATACAGAGTATGATTACTTTCTACAACTTTTGTTTAACTAAATTAAAATACCATAAATTGCATAAGGAACTGGATAAGGAACTGGATGGGTGCAAAATTCAAACCCTCTGAGAATTGTATTCAGTTTATTGGGATTGTCTGGTTATTCTGTTAATTTGTTGAAGTGGACTAAACCAATGGTATGTTGCAATTGACCCAAAGATGCACACACTACACAGCAAGCATTGATTTATACATTTATGTCTTTCCATAAACCATAAGAGATTTTGAACCAAAGGGAGGGCTATTTGCTGGGATATGTATGTAACCCAAAAATCTAAGAATCTTATACTGAGACCACTTATGCAACATTCAGTCTCCAAACCATCTTGTAATCATTGACTTATTTTCTTCATTTTAACCCAGTTGTAGCAATATTCTACTATGGGGACACAGAATGTAAAACATTCTGTAAGTAACAGAAACCACAACAAGCATTTCCCATTACTGTTGTATATTAATTGTATAAGGGTTGTTTTTTTTTTCTTAAGCAATTACATTGACCAATGTTAAATGATAAGAGATTGGGGCTCCTGAGTGGCGCATCCAGTAAAGCAGCTCCACGTGGAGTGCAGGATGCGCCCAATAGCCTAGAGATTAATGGGTCGAGTACAGGAAATATGCCATCGCTGATCATGGCCGGGACTTCCCAGGGGGCGGCTCACAATTGGCCAAGCATCGCCTGGGTGGGGAGGGTTCAGGTTGGCAGGGTAATTCTCGATTAACCATGCACCAGTGACTCCTGTGGCTGATAGGGTGCCTGCGGGTCTGCTGTAGAAGCCACTCAGATCTGTGTTGTCCTCCAGCACTATGGGTCTGGTGGCTTCGCTGTAGACCTGCGGCGTGAAAAAAGGAGGATACGTGTGTCTGCCGCCGTTTCCTGAGTCGGAGTGGGAGTTGCAGTGGTGAACTGGGATAAAACTAATAATTGGGCATTCCAAATTGGGGAGAAAACTGGGGTAAAAACCATTGGTGACTACTAAATTAAAAAAAAAAAAATGATGAGAGATCAGATACTAATATTACTAGAAGTGTGCTCGAAAAATCATTATATTCTTAATCATCTTTTAGGCACTAGATTATTTTCCTTTTACAACTGAAATAAATCACAAAATACTGATAGCTGCTGATAAATGTTAAACAATGAATAAACTGGCCTCTATAAAGAGTGTTTTTCTGTGTAAACGTAAAAAAAGGGGGCTGGGTGTAATTTAATCAGAAATGCACTTGAAAATCACCATATATGTTATTATCTTTCTCTGAATCAATCCAAAAAGTGATGGGCAATGCAGGCTCATTAAAAAGCAGGTTTCCCTTCTGTGCCACAAATGTGCAACTCTCATTGTTAAACAAGGAAGGTAGGAGAAAGCAAGACATTCATCAAGCAGCAGACAAATGACACTGGATTGCTAGTTAGACAGTGTAATAAGTACCATCTAATTTCCTCTTTAGAATCAATTTATTTTTCAAAGCCCTGGATCATCATCAAGGGACAGTGCTTTCCCACAGAGAAATTGAAGAGTTGAAATCAGTGTTTCATACAATATAAAACTAGTTGCCTTACAAACCTTGTGTGCATAATTGCCAGCAAGTTCCTGATTACAGCCATGTGTGTTAACTTTTTAAATACATTTCTCACCATGCATATTAACAACAGACTACATTTTCATATATGGTTTCAGATTGCAAAGTCAGCTACAGCTTGTATAAAGTACCATGTGCAAGGAGTATAGATACAAGAATACATTAAAATTATATTTTGCTAAATAATTTGCTATTATGCATAGCTAGTGTAGTATAGTGTACCTTTGGGACTGCACTAAAATAAAACATTTTATTGTTTATTATACAAAATATTCTTTTTTAAAGGATTTTTAATCCTATAAATCAGATGATGATTTGCGATGCGCCTGCGAAGTTAACACTAGAAGCCCGCAGTTTGTCGGTTTTTGGTTTAAAATGCAATTTTCCCCGGAGCAGTCACATTGACGCCACACAGAAAACAATTGTATTTTCATTATACAAAACAGTATTCTATTTTATTATTTTTATTTACCAGTCCGCACTGTGTTTAGCTGTAATTAGATTAGTCTCTACTCTCTGCCTGAGTGAATGACTGACGGTCTATTGTTTTTCAATCAGCCTTTTGAAAGGCTGGCGCCTGCTTGCCAGCTGCGCTGCTTTGGTCAGTCAATTAGCATCGGGACTAGTGAAAATAAATACCATAGACCGTGGAGTTTTACAACGCAACAAAATATGAAATTGATGTTTGGATCAGATGGTACGGAAGTATTCTGTGAAAGCTGGCTCCCGACGGCAAACATCAACTCCTGGGTATTTTACAAAGAATGCACAGAGAAGAATTTACCAAGGAGAGAATATATTTTACAGCTAGCACAGGAACTTCGCAAGAAGCATTTGGAACAGAGAGAAACTGCCAAGCGTGTACCCACAGCTGAAGCTGGCAACCCTGCTGAGAGCCGCAAGAGACACCAATGCAGGTTGGCAAGTGCAATAAAAATAAAACTTCAAACAGCTGTGCCCTGTGCAGAAAGGCGGCGTGGAGAAGCACATTATTTGTATTGATTGTGAACAGCCTTAGACTCAAGGTAAAGGAATACCATTTTGTTGAAAAAAAAGAAAAAAGAAAAATAAATTAAACTTTTTTTTATAACTTCTTGTGCTGTGCATTTCTGTAAAACGTTTTCTTCTAAGTTTTATTTATCTACGTTGTTCAGTTGCTTTTGCACATCTGATAATAAACCGATTGCTGTTGAAAAGTTAAAAATGTATTGCTATTGTTTCAGTTTTATAAATATGTATGTTGTAAACCGATGTCTGTTTAGATGTTTATTTACGTACATTTTCTTGTTTTGATTTGTAAAATAAATGTTCGTGTGTGTGTGTGTGTGTGTGTGTGCGCTCGGTATTTCAGATGTTCATGTAACATACTCAAAAAAAAAAACAAAACATCCTACTGTTTCTCCGTTCGTTATACTATTTACAGTGTTTTGAATACAGCCGTCAGAAAGACTGCTGCGGGGCCTTCTAGTGTTAAAGACCGTAGATCAGAGGAGGTTGCACTTTTTCATGTTACACTGGTTTTGGTTAGGCTATACATGCTTTCCTATCTATAGTTAATAGCAATATTGACCATATTTTATACCTGTACAAAGTTATAAGCTAATATATTATAACTTACCGAAAATGGTAGCTCCAATTTATGGTAGCTCGGATTTATGGGAGTGTATCGAAGAGGGAGGAAGTAAAGTAAAAAAAAAATACTGTTTCTGTCTGCAATATTATGATGCAGGTCATATTTGCAAAACTCGTATATTAATCAACGTTTTAATTTTCTTTCATAATGCAATCCTAGTTTGTGTTATGTGGAATGCAAAAAAAAGAAATAAAACTGTGTAAATATTGTTTTGTTTTTTTCATTGTACAACACCCTCTTTTTAATGTTTATTTTATTTGAAGTGTTTATTCAAGTTAAAAACTAATGTATTACTTTATGAAAACATGTCTATGACCACTTTGGTTATTGCGAAGAAACAACAAGGGCAGTGATTCTTTTTAAAAAATGTGGTGTCTACTTTGTTTTTACTTGAAATGCACACAAGATTTAACTACTGTATTGCTTTCTCTTTTTTGTAGTTAATTCATGAGGGTAAAGTAAGGCCCTTCTTACTTCTGGGATATTTTTAACTTTAATACAGTGTTACATATAATGGCTTTGATAACGTTTTTAAAAAGAATATCCAAACAAATATCTAAATCTTGAATGAAAATCAAAACATGAAAATTCCATGTTCGTCCCAGCACAAAAAAAAATTGCAAAATATAAATAGATACTGATCAATCTTTTATTTAGCACTCACTTTTATTTAGTGACTGCTGCTACTGCTGCTCCTGATACCTGGAACCTTTGCTTGAACCAGCACATCAACATCTGGATCAAATGACTGGGCTGAGGATAGCTTGAATATCGAGTTAAGTTGAGATTAACATTTTGATTTGTTGATATTCATGACGGAGAAAGATTGCTGCTTCTCAGGACACACTATTTCAGCAGCTTTTAGCAGCATTTCTTCCAAAACTCTCCATCAGAAAATTGTTTTGTAGAAACAGCTATTTTGTGAGCAATCACATGGCTTGCCTTAACAGCAGCATCACTTATGCTACAAGCATTAGTGTGACAGGATGGCTTGCAGTGGTGAGGTGTGGTGACGTCACGGACCAGGAAGTAACTGAATCAAAACAATGGATGGGCGGGTGAAGCTGAATGCTACGGCACTCAGCTGGATTTATTAAATAAACAAACCAAAAAACAAAAGATTTAAACAATAACAAAACACAAAACAAAAAGGCGCGATGGCCAAACAAACAGGAACAAGTATATTTTTAAATATAGCAATTGTTCTTTTTATATTCTCCTCACTCTCCCGTACTCTCTCTCTAGACTCTACACTCCAACCTTCAGCACGGACAGCTGCAGGTTCTTATACTCTGGCCGAGGGGTTAACTAGCTGTTAATTATCTTATTACCCCTCGGCCACAGTCTGCACGCG
The DNA here is from genome assembly GCA_030684275.1 of Acipenser oxyrinchus oxyrinchus. Lineage (NCBI taxonomy): Eukaryota > Metazoa > Chordata > Actinopteri > Acipenseriformes > Acipenseridae > Acipenser > Acipenser oxyrinchus. Next base: position 40,225,339 of record CM060251.1, read on the forward strand.
TTTGGTAAGGATGCGTGACTGTCAGCTAGTTAAATGATCAGTAGCTGATCAGTCACGCATCCTCACAGGGTTTTTAAATTATAAATAATAACAAAAGACGCGGCGCTTTTATCCGCGCCGCAAACAAATACAAATAATAATAAATAAATACATAGGGGCGGGACACTCTGCCACAATTAGACAACATCAATTGCTGCTATTTATCTTCACGCACCATTCCTGTATATTTATCATATTTCTTGCCATGGCTTGCTTCATAGTGTCTTTTAATGTTGTATTATTTCACAACAGACACATGTTGCTTACAAATGAAGCACATTGGCTTTCCATTCATGCCCTCAAAGAAATATGAAATTCCCTGTTTCTCTTGAAGCACACAGCACTCTTGACCCCCCTTTCTCTTCACGGATAGACACAATGACACGTGTCACTACAGAACCTTGTTCTGGTATCACTCGAACCAGCTGATGCACTGCTGTCTCACCCACGTGGTCAGCGATTGACAGCAATCACAGCAACAAGACAACTTGTGTTGCTCATGCGAAGGAATTTGTTGGAGGCATGTTTGCACATGTGTTCTAAGAGGTGATGAGTAAAATAATCAATATGTGCTATTTAGGGGAATGTAAATATAATATGTATGATAATTTGTTAAATACAACAACTTTGAGGTTTTGGGTTCGTCTTTGTATTTTTGTAACTGTCACCCGGCCCATGCCAAGCGCCAGGGTATCGGATCAGGCCTGCCAAACGAAACGAGTTTGACACCCTTGTGTTAAACCAAGACATGGAGATTGTGATGACTCGTTACTATTGGTTTGACTTGAGTCTTTAGTTTTACTGTTTGATTACATATAAACTATAAACATTTTTCACCAGGGTTTTGTGTGGAAAGATGCCTAAAGATTTGATTTGAAATGACTACCTTATTTAATAAATACAATACACACCCTATTTCTAATGCACCGAGCTGCTTTGTGTTAAAACCCTTGTATAAATCACACATTTCGTGTACTATAGTATATTAGAATACTAGCGTATACTGTGCACCTCTTATTAAGCACTAGAACCTGAAGAAGAGGGTTTTACCATCTGGTAAGGCCAGCCTCATGCAGTTAAATACATTGGTTGTTCTATTGCTATTAGAAAATGGCTACATTTGGTTTTTTCGTGATTTTATGCAGCAATAGTTTTTGTTGGTAATGAATACAAACGTTTTCCTCAATATTCCATGAGTAATGCGATTTGCTTAGAATTCCACCTGTGGTCTGGTAGCCTTCCCTCAGGCTTCTGTATCCCAGTGGTGGATGATGATGCGTTGCGGGTATTTCCAATAGCCTAAATAAAAAAAACTCAATTCTAAAAGAAATCTTCTATTTACATGTGGTTGTTTTTCAGTTCAGGTACCTCGTACACAAAAGGGAACACTATTTGTGAACTGTTTTTATCTACCTCTTAAAAAATTTAAAACATATAAAAGAATACAACCTTTTATTTTTTTATTAGGATTTCAGTGCATGTTTGTGTATTTGCGTAGGTTTCACTATTTAAGTTACTGTTAGGTCCTAAAATGTATTGTGAAAGTAAAAAAATAAACTAAAAATATCTCGTTGGCTACAGGTGTTCATGCTGATCATGCTGTTTGTTCAGTAACTTGTTCACAGTGTGTTCACAAAGTTTATTTAAAGCCTTCTGGCTTTGTTAGAGAAAAGAACACAGTGTCTGTGTTGTTATGATAAGCTGAAGTAAAGTTGTCAAAAGTAATCAGTCTGCAACCAGTTGTTTGTTTCTACAAATTGTATTGCCGAAGACAGCAAACACTATTCTAGTTTCTTTTTTTCACTTTATTTGCTATACTAAATTTAAATAGCTAGACTGAACATATAGGACAGTGAGGAAGCAGACAGCCTACATTGACAGACAACATTCAGAGGGAGTGTACTAGAATGGAGATTTTATTTCATCAAGCAGAAAAAAGGTAAAATACATAAATTAATTCTGTATTTACATATTTTCCAGCAGATTGATTTGGAACAGTGATTAAACATAGTTTAAATTATATCATTCAAGGTCCTTTACCATAGATTGGTCAATATGAGATCCCTAATCAGGTTAAAGGAAATCTCTGATCCATTTTCTAATATAGCATATAGTATACCAAGCACAAATTTGTGTTATATGTTGCTTGACAAGTCTTTGGATTCTGTTCAGCAGAACATAATCCACCACTGTAATGTTATTTTGAAATTATATCACTTATTAGGCATTTAAGACTAAAACAAAATATTGTCCTTTATTTGACCATGAATAACAGGGTTAAATAAAGGGCATAGCTACTCAAAATAAGAGACAAAACAATGCTAGCACAAGAAGGGTAAATTAAATCAAATGGAACGTTAGGTTATTATCGTAACGCTTGTTCCCTATAATAGAAATGTAACCATTACTGAATAGCTATTTACCTCCTAAAGACCCGAATCCTGAATATTGTATACCAAAGCTGCTCTTTGAGCCTGTGATGCAGTCGTGATCTCGCCCCCGAGGGATCAAAAAGACTGCAGTCACAGATTTCAGTCATTTTTTCTTCAAGCCTGCTGCAATCATGGACGCAGCAACCTTGAAAGTTAATGGTTACATTTCTATTTCAAGGAATCACGGTTATGATAATAACCTAACGTTCCCTTTCAAGTACGAAATGTAGCCATTACTGTATGGATGAGTGTACCAAAGCCGTCGCTTGCAGAACGACTGGAATGCTACAAGGCTAAGCCGAGAGGCTGCCTTGTGCATTACCATATGGAACCCCAGTAAAAAGTAGCTGGGGCTAACAACTGTAGGGAAAACTCACCTCCATGCCAGTGTTGTAAGGGTCAACTGGGAAGCTGCCCTTATCACTCTAGTTCCAAAACCAGGGTTTTGAGGTTCAATGACATTCAGTCTGTAGAACCTAGTAAAGGTATGGGGAGTAGCCCACACTGCCGCATTGCGTATGTCCTTGACAGATGCTCCCTGGAATAAAGCTCACGAAGTTATAAGGCCCCTGGTTGAATGGGCCGTGAGCTTTTCTGGAGGGGGCAAGTTAGCCGTGTCTGCTATCCACTTGGACAGCTGTTGCTTAGATAGGGTTTGACCATTCGACTTTACCCCATAGCAGACAGAAAATTGTTTAGACTGCCTCCAACTTTTTGTCCTCTCAACATAATACACCAGGGCCTAAACTAGGCAGAGCATAAGGAGCTGTCGCTCCCTGTCAGACTGGCAGGGAAGTGGATGGAAAGCCTCCAGTTCCACAGACTGGTTGACAATTGCAGTATAAACCTGCAGTATAACTGCCATGGGACAGTCGTTGGGTTGACTGGGAACACGTGGACGCTGCCATGGCATTCTGTAGGGTGTCAATAACCCAGTTGGAAATTCCCAGACGACTCAAATGCAGCTGTTCAGAGGCCAGACCCAGATCTGCAGGCTCGATGGGTCGGGATGCTATAAGGTCCCCCGTGCCTGACTGAGCAGGTCAGGGCGCATCGGCAGTCTCCACGGCTGGCCACTCAGGAGCTGCATCAAGGGGCCCTGGGCCTGTGGCAGCAAACTCCTAGGACTGCTTTCAACTGTGGCTTAGCCCCTGCACCTTCTGTCTTTGCACAGGGCAGCGGAACCTATTATGGCCTCCACTGAGGGCCGGTCTCGAGAATCGCCTCTGGCAGCAGGCGCAGGCAGCTGTGCCATTTTTTGGGGCTGCTGGGTCCTAGGACACCAGTTTATTGCTGGTTTATGTGCCGGAGGTGGTCGCTTGGGAAGCAGACGAACCACAGGCTTTTGAGGGCGAAAAACACGCTGATATGGAATTGCAGTATGAAATAAATAAAGCAGCCTGACTGCTTCCTACTTTAATGGGCAATGCTTTATTAAACAGAGCTTTCAGTTTTTTGATGCGCCAATCCTTGTAATAAAGTTGCGCTGGAGAATCATCCTGCGGTCTGGTGCGTTTAGAGCGGTGAAGAGGAATGGCAGCGGGCACAGCTGGATAAGCAGAGATTGAAGCAGCAGCATTGTCAGATGGAAGAGAAGTGGGTTGGGTAGATTTGTTTGAAGGTCTTTTCGGTGGAGTATTTGTTCAAGGGAGACCGCCAGAAGGAGAGAAAAATTCTTCATCTGAATCAGATGAAAACGAACCTGCCTCGGGTAAGTAGTCATTTTTTATCCTGATTGAAACAAAGGCTGTTTTAAGGTTGGTTCTGCAAGTCTGCGTGGTAACCACAAACTGAAAAGCAAGACGAGAATTAGGAAGCTGGCTACAGTTTAAATAGGGTGACTGACAGGTAATTAAAGGTTGACTGAAAGACATTTTAACGGGATGACTCAGGGGAGGAGTCCTGGCTCCAGCCCCCCAAAATACACAAGGTTCTACAAAGAGCAGCTTTGGAATAAAGTATTCAGGATTCAGGTCTTTAGGAGGTAAATACCCATTCAGTAATGGTTACATTTCATACTGGAAAGGGAACCACTAATGGTTGATTCTTGTCCAAGTCTGCTTTAGTTTTTTTTGTTGTTGATGTGTATGGGATCAACCTTCTTTCCCCACTGTATCACATGGGGAAATTCCAAATACGTTTCCAAAATGTTTCTGTGGAAAGATTATCAGTGACACATTGAAAAAGTAAGTGTAATTGGCACAGAGGAACAATCTGACCAGTTGTACAGTCTAATGTGTTAATTATTGGAGCAATGTTTGTTTTACAGCATGCTAATGATGTATTGCCTTCAAGCAAGCTACAATAAACAAAAAGCTAGATTGAAAACCTCTAGAATGAGTGGAAGTTGCAAAAGGGAAAATTACAAAGTTTGAAATGAAGTAGTTTTGCAAAAATGTAGCTGTTAGATTAATATCAATATATGTACATTTATGTATATATCAGTATATGTATATATTATGTATATGTATATATCAGTATATGTATATATTATGGAATAGATTTAATATTAATTTAAATGAGTATTAAATGTTTTTTTGTGAATCATGGCACAGCATAATGTGAATGTCACTATAACTATAATGTCTACATACAAAATGCATATGTATCGACAAATAGTCAAATGATTGCAAAATGACAGCCATGTTAGGTCTGAGGCCAAAGTCAAATCTTACCTGAAGTCATATTTTAATCCTTATAATATCACATGCACCCTTTTGTATAGTGTGCACCCTGTGTGTACGCATGGCTGAACTGACTTGGGTTACATCTCTTGTGTTCTGCACAACTCTTTACAAAACACATAGGCACACAAATGAATATAAGAGTTAGAGTATACAGTATGTAATCCAGCAAATAAGAAATCTGAATCTCACATGGTTTCAGAAATATGAAGCTGTAACTTTAAGTTGAAATTCAAAGCCATTTTGATATCCATGTATTTAAAAACAACTGCCTATATTAGAATACATTGCATTTAAAGACAGATAGTTGTCCATCACAGCAGCTCAACAGTGAAAATCAGTCATTAATGAATGCTGGGTTTAATGACCTTCAATACATAAACCTGCCTCTATTTCTGTAGTATACACAAGCAATGAATAAACTAACAGAGTATGTGTAACATGTACAGTATAAACTAACCCAGTATTTGTATTCTTAAACTGGAAGCATTAATTTAAAAATTAAGATTTAAAAATGCTCTTATGCAGTCACACCATTCACAGCAGATATGCACTTTTAAATCAAGTTTAATTGTTAGCTGCAAGCCAAACCATTACGTCAAATTACTCAAAACAGCTTGCAAATTGGCTACTGTGACACCGTGACACTTTTAGCACAGCCTCCACTATAGAGACAAGTGGTGCAGTTAACCTACTTACCCACGGCAAGAGGTACCTTGCAGAGGAAACCATCTCCTCACTGATGCTGTACATTCGGGATGTAATGTAATGCAGGGCACTTGCTTTTGGACCAGAGCTTAAGTGTTGGCTAATATTATAGCCTCTTAGTAATTGTGCACTGCAAAGGTATATTTTATCCTGCTTGGTGTGGAAAAGTACAATTATCCCCTGAGCCAAAGCTTTTTTAATCCATTGTAAAGTTGGCCACTTTTAATGATCCTCTGCACACCGCACATCACACATCAATTATAATAATCATAATCACGGTCGTTAAGCTGAATGCTCATTACTGTCAGGATGCTGGTGACAGCAGTTTCAATCACAGGCTGCAATGAGCAGGCGTGTCCACGGTCACACCCAAGTTTCTGTAGACGACGTTGTGCTACATTAAATCTATGATGGCTTCCATATCCCACCCCATTTCGAAGGCTGCAGACGGTAAAGGTCAACTTCATGTTCTGTGCACTATGCTTAGTTTCTCTACATTAATTAATTGGGATATTCAGTGCTTTCATGCAGCACAGGTAACAATTATGGCAAGTAACATTGCAACATGTGTTTAACCACTGAAATGTTTAACTGTAAGCTGCAGTATTTTTTTTCCTTCTAGTTCACTCTCATCATATTTTAAAGCAATAAAACAATATTGACCAAAATGATAGTTAATCATCTCAAGCCAAATTGAATAGTGTTTAACAATAGAAAAAGTCAAAATTATCAAATGCTAGCTGCATAAGTATTACAGATGCTTTTTCATCTATTTTTTGGCACGTTGTCATGAGTTTGTGAATCTTGGTTGTCAATTCTTAGTTTTGATTTTTTTAATTTTTTATCAGGCAATATTTGTTTTTACTCCATATACAAAATTGGGTTTGGTCTCAGCCCTAGACCTGGATAGGGCTGCCAATTATGTTCCTGAAAGTTGGGAAGGTTTAGAGGGTGCTGAGAATGATGATTGGGCTGGTTAACTGATGTAGCCTTCCAAGTGCAAATATCTTTCAGCTAGAATTATAATTTTTTGCTTCTAAAAAACTGGAGTTTAACTCACCTTTTTTCTTTCAGTTTCTCTGGGTTTTCTTCTCTGAAGAGTTTGGTGCCATAGTCAACATGACCACATTTGGATGAAGTGTGAATCATCAGCTCATGTTGCCTGTTCTTGTTAGCATTAGAGAAAGGATGGAATCTAAAAATAAGACCAAACAACCATTAAAACATATTTTGATAGATGAAATCTGGGTTATAACTGTACCTATCTCTGTGTGGATATCCCAGAGGGCAAACTAGTAGTTATCTGGTATATGTCTGCTATACATGTTTCCTGTACTATGGTTCAAAGTTGTGGGGCAGCAGTGTGGAGTAGTGGTTAGGGCTGTGGACTCTTGACCAGAGGGTCATGGGTTCAATCCCCAGTGGGGGACACAGCTGCTGTACCCTTGAGCAAGGTACTTTACCTAGATTGCTCCAGTAAAAACCCAACTGTATAAATGGGTAATTGTATGTAAAAATAATGTGACATCTTGTAAGTCACCCTGGATAAGGGTGTCTGCTAAGAAATAAATAATAATAAACTGCCAGTGGTCTGAGAGTCCTAACCTGCTATTCCAGTGGCATCTTTACCTGCAACAGCAATTTATTTTTTAAAATAACATGTTGTATATTTAAAAAAAAAAGATAACACCAAACAAAAAGAATAGTCACCAGCATTTTTATATTATGTTTACACTTATGTCACTTTTTAATTTTTATTTTAGAGAAGCACACAGCAGATAATAAACAAAAAAATTTTCGTATTATAGTAGTGAGTCGACACAGGTTTTTATTTGAAACATCATTAAAATCTGTTAATAGAGCAGCAGATACTTAATGTGATAACTTTCAATTTACTCTTTTTTTGAACAGCTGTGTAGCTGGGCAATATTGAAAGGAAGTTGGATGTCAATCATATCCAACACTTACCTTGCTTGACTTGACAAATAAATCAGAAAGACACATAGTAACATTATCGTTTGCTGCTGAAGCCACATCCTAGGTCCTTATTTAAGCAATAGAACCCAAAGGCGAGGGCATTTACAATAACAATAAGGGTCTTATCAGACGGTAAAGCCCTCTTATGTGGGTTTTATTGCTATTACAAAATGGCTGCATTAAAAAATGTACCATTTAAACTTTTTCTGTTTATTTTATGCAGCACTGGTTTTTGTTGCTAATCAATAAAAATGTTTTCCTCAGTGTTTTATGAGTAATGTGGTTTGCTCAGAATTCCATGTGTGGTCTGGCAGCCTCCAGGTTTCAATATCCCAGTTGAAATGGTTAATTCAGGGTCATGTGCTTTATATTACCAGCGGTGGACTATGTCGCGTCATGGGTACTTCTAATAGCCTAAATAATAACTTAATACAAAAAAATATATTTTCCTTACATGGAGCTGTTCTTAAGTTCAGGTACCTCATACACAAAAGTGAAAATGTTTTGTGAACTGTTTGTTTCTATCACCTCTTTTAAAAATGTAAAACTAGTAGCTTTTTTAAAAAAAATTGGGATTTGAGTGCAGGTTTATGTATTTGTGTAAGTTTCAGTATTTAGGTTACCATTAGGTCTTAAATGTATTAGCAAAAGAATAATAATAATAATAATAATAATAATAATAATAATAATAATAATAATAATAATAACATGTGTTAATACAGATTGTGCTATTAATTCAGTAATGTGTTCACAGTGTTCATAACGTTTATTCAAAGCCTCCTAGCATTCTTACAGTGGAGAGCACAGTGCCTGTTATTACTGCTATACTAAAATAAAGTTACTTTCATCAAGCGGAAAAAAATGTATATTACATATATTTATACTGTATTTACATATTTTCCAGCAGACTGATTTGGAATAGAGATTAAACTGTTTAAAAGATAACATTCAAGGTCCTTTACCAGAGATTAGGGACCCCATATTGACCAATAAGGTTAATGAAAATCTCTGATCCATTTTCCAATGGACAGTTGTTCCAAACAGGCAGGTCTAATACTAGAGGTTATTATTATTATTATTATTATTATTATTATTATTATTATTATTATTATTATTATTATTATTCTCAATGAATTGCATGTTTAATTGAATAATAACTAGAAAGAATATGTGAGGCTTGCATTTGGCAGCTGAAGATATTTTCCCAATCAAAGTTAATTTTGTTTAAATGTGTGCTAATCATTTAAAAACACAGTTACAAGTAGTTGTAATAGTGTACAAGGATATTTCAGTGAAAGGAAGAAGTAACAGCTTATAAGTAAGGTGTTCTGTGTAAATAATTGTAACCTGGGAAAATTGCCAACTGTTAATGATATAAATGTCTTTTCTACAACAGTATTTTTTATTTATTTATTTTATCTTTGAAGCTCTGTGAGCCATATTGTGTGGTGGTGTTTGTGATACGGACTGACTTCTATTGGGGGTTAATAGAGCCTTTAAGCAACAGTAATGTATTTTTTTATTATATAATTATATTGTATGACAATCATTCTTCTATTCATTATCATTGTGATCAACTGACTGATTAGTACAACACCAGAAGATCAGACTTTGACATAGAATCACGAGTATGGAGATGGACCACGTTCCCAATCTGCAAATGTAACTATGTCATATCGTTGTGTGGAGTTCTGTGCAAATTGTCACTACAAGGCAGTGATTTGAGTTTGGGGGCATTCAGGCAATGCAGAATCTGCAAAACATTATTTCCTATTTCCGTTTGTCATGTTTTATTTGTCTACCATTGTATATGCGACGTAACAATGTTGTTAAAGCAGAAATGCAATCCTGAAAAAAACAACAACACAACAGCTTCACATAAAACTATAACATCCTTTAATCTGCATTACGGCTACACAATCCAATTGGAATACAATGGTACTACCATGGAACATGGTCGGGGCCCAGTGTGAAGACCATGGTACTTCTATTGTACAAAAATAGTCCAATGGTGGATCATGGTACGTCCATATGGCAATAATAAAACAGTACAGATTGAGACATTTTTAAATATTTGCACTTTGGCCTAGATTTGGACTATAGCGATTAAGATTTTGGTGTAGTACTCCACATGGGATTAAAGAGTTTGGTTTTGTATACAGTGTTGGGTTACCTAACAGCATTAAATTTTACCTTGGTGAGGGTTAAAGCTACAGGCATTTTAAGCATTTAAATGAGCAACTTTGACTTATTTGGAGCATGGAAAGGGCCTTCATAAGAACTACACTCACATCATTTGATAAAGTTATTATAAGCATAGCAGAGTCTTGGACTCAACTACAATAATAACTATCAGTATATAATGGATTTAATTTAATTAAGCTGCATTCGTCTCGGCTAGCGTATACATATAATTAATCAATTTACAATTTACTAAAATTACTAACCAGACACAAACTAAAAAAGTAATGTTTCTTTTATATTTTGTAACTGATTATGTATTTAAGTAAAATAAAACAACGATAACAAAAACACACAGTAACACTGGATATTAAAAGTATATAGTAATATTTGTAGGTGAAAGTGGAGACAGGTTGCCAGGAACGGAAACTCGATTAATTGAACACAACAATTTTGAGGAAGGTCTATGCAGCTGAAGTGATAAACCAACCGGACATGTTGTTAAATCTATTTGTGTAAATTTACCACATTTTATAGTATTTCCCCAATAGTGAGCAAGCTAATAGTTTTCAAAGAAACATTGAAAAAATACAACCTTATATGCAAACAGCAGCCTATCATGGGAGGCTATGGGCAAAATAGAATTTCTAAAAAACTTCACGTTAGGTTAAATACATGGTACGTAAATCCTGCCTTTCAAATTGGCACGTTTGTAAGAGCACAGTAAGGTGTTTTTTTTAAAAAAATTATTTTAATTAATATCAGAGATGGGCTGTTGTATCAAATCTGAATTATTACTAAACTAGTAAAATCAAGAACAAAATAAGTAAGTACAGTAATTAATAAAATGTTAAAAACTGATCACAGCCAATGTGTACCAGTATGATTGATAATATATAAAAACATATTAAGTTGCAGTAATTGCAGTAACGATTATGGTACTCTTAACTCACTCAATTTTTTGGTCGTTAAGCTGTAATAGGTCATTTTAAGAAAAATAAATTGAGGAAAATACAGAAATTATTAATTTATTTATGAAATATAGGTGAAAATATTACTGCGTATTACTTTTCAGTTCAGGCGGTGAATGTTAGATGTAGTAGCCACTAGAGGCCGCTAGAAGGCACGAAACAAACGGCGTTCAAATGTAATAGTAACAGTTTAATAGTGACATTAAGTTTAGAGTTAGGTTTATGGGTCGAGGTTAGATTTAGGGGTTAAGTTTCGAAGTTAGGTGTAAATCGCATATGACCTGGCACGGACTGAAGTTGCGCATGGACAAATAAATGGTGTTATTAGTAATTGTAAATGAGGTAAGGTGAATGATGGCGTAAAATAATGTTTAGTTCAATTAGTTCTGTTGAAAAAAAAAGTTTTAAAAGTATGATTTGCCACATTTGCCAAAGATATCCCATTTAAGGATAGTTGTTGTTTTTTGTTTGGGTGCTTAAAAAAAGCAGCTGCTAAGTTAACAAGAGCCCTAGCTGCATGTGTGGTACAGCTGTATTTTGTTTGACTATATTTTTGTAAATAAGTTTAGAATTGTTTTATTTTCTGCATTTTGTTTTCTTATATTAATATAATAAAGGTCAAGGATGAGAAATTTGGTAGAATTTTGTGTTTTTCAGTGTGTGAGTTAAGTGTACTATACCCGCAGTAACTTCATATTTGAATGCATAAGTTACACTACAGTTCAAACAGGGATGTGTGATTTTTAACTAAGATATCAAAAATGAAATGTACAATTCTATAAACAAAATAAAACAGTTGCTTGGAATATGGAAATTAACCAAACGATAATAGTTACGTCTTAATTCTTAATAGTACAGTAACCTTCCCAAGTTTCGGATCAAAACCAACAAACAGGTCTTTTCTCAGGCCCGCTAATGAGATACAGTACCTCACATCATTTTCATATTGATTTGTTTTTGCTTGAATATTACCCTCCTCTCCCAGCCTCTGCTCCCTTCACTCCATTCCATCTTCCTCAGAAACTATGAATTAACATTGAATATATACATGTTATTTATAAAAAAAATTACCATACCGGTACCTTTTTTCATTATGTCTCATGTTTCATTGTGTCTCATGCACGCGCTGCTTTGGTGCACGTTTCACTCGGGTTCAATCGCAGTGCATGCACGAACATGGCGAAGTCATGCCAAATAATGTCAAAACAGATTAAACAAAAAACAGCAATTATGCATTTGCAGCTTTATAGGATGAAGCTATTGCATGTGAAATAGCTTGGTAAAGATGATGGATTTAAGGATCTTAAAAGTACAATGAATCACCCACTGGTGTTAAAACATGGTCCAGGAGTTGCTCTGCACAAGATTCAGATGGGGCTGCATGAAGCCATTTCTATTTATTTAGTTATTTAATTTAGTAGTCGCCAATTGATTTTACCCCGTTTTTCTCCCAATTTGAAATGTCCAATTGTATTTTAGGCTCAGCTCACCGCTACCCCCGCACTGACTCTGGAGCGGCGAAGATGAACACACGCTGTCCACCGAAGTATATGCCGTCAGCCGACCGCTTCTTTTCACTCTGCAGGCCTGCTGCAGCCAACCCAGAGCTACAGCATCGGAGGACAACGCAGCTCTAGCCAGCTTACAGGCAAGCCCACAGGCGCCCGGCCAGTCTACAGGGGTCGCTGGTGCGCAGTGAGCCGAGGACACCATAGCCGACCTAAGCCATCACCTCCCCAGGCGGTGCTCGGACAGTTGTGCACCGCCCCCTGGGAGCTCCCATCCACAGTCGGCAGTGTAATAGTGTGGACTCTAACCTATGACCTCCAGGCTATAGGGTGCATCCTGGACTCCACACAGAGTACCTTTACCAAATGTGCCACTCGGGAGCTCTGTGCCTGTTAATGTTTCGGATTCACGTAAATAGGCTTCCATCTTCCAGTGTGCATAATAATAATAATAATAATAATAATAATAATAATTATTATTATTATTATTATTATTATTATTATTATTATTATAGGTCTAAAATGTTGCAGCCCTTCTTTTAATTTGTAATTGCCAAAATATTAATTACAGAGCTGTTACTGCAAATATTTTCATGTTCCTTGAATTTGTTGTATTGTTAAATGATTGGACTATGTAATTTGATAGGTTAAAACAAAATCAGCTTTATTTTTATTTTAGATCGTCTATAGTATAATGTCTGATTTTATTATTTACTGATACAAAATGTTTTTATTTTTATGTTTCACTCTCGTCCGTTTCATTGAACAATATTTTGTATTTAGTTTTGATGAACCTCTATACTAATACTGTATGGAATGTGACTGTAGATATCTGTCATTTTTACCTGCTATATCTCTAGTGATATATGTTTGTTTATATTGCATTTCTTACCTTTATGAAAATAAACCTTTTTGAAAAAAATAAAATAAAATATATTGGTGTCTGAAGTTTACCAATATTAAGCAGTTTACCCTTTTAAAGTAAAGTTAATTTTACATACTCTATAAATTATAGAGTATATGATTTTATATTTGATACATTCATACAATGAAAGTCCATTGTCTTCAGTTGCTTACTATATATTTCCATTTAGAAATATACAAAGATTTTTTTCTCCAAAATACTGTACCATGGTTAAAATGGTCCAAATAACTGAAAAAACAAATGTTAGTAGAGAACTGAATGGTAAGCATGGCACTACGTTTATATAGCCAAGGTAAAATTTAATGCTGTTAGGTAACCCAACACTGTATTCAAAACCAAACTCTTTAATCCCATGTGGAGTACTACACCAAAATCTTAATCGCTATAGTCCAATTCTAGGCCAAAGTGCAAATATTTAAAAATATCTCAATCTGTACTTTTTATTATTGCCATAAGGACGTACCATGATCCACCATTGGACTATTTTTGTACAATAGAAGCACCATGGTATCTATAATCCAATGTAATCCAATCCCATGGTACTTTTTTGCAAGGGTAGTCATCCCAAAGTCTATACCTGCACAAGTTGGTTGCTCTAAACATCTAATGTCAATTCTGTCTGTAAAACTAATTTGCTTGAGTCTCCATGTATCCCAATACTCTTCAAGTCAAAGCTGAAAGCTTTTCATATAGTGACACAGACATCATTTATATAATCATGTGGATGTTTTAAAGGCTTTGCACTGTTTACCTTGAATATAATCTGGTTTAAAGCTTTAAAGAGGACTTCAGACTCAAAACAAAATTAAAAACAACTATTTAAATTGGGAAGACTATAATTCAGCAACACGCAGTGTGCAGACTTAATTACTGTATATAATTATAATGCTGCTTTCTGCAGATACCTAAATCCATATGCTAAACAAACTCCAACAGGCATTTCTAGTATTGTAATATGCATTCAAACCCACTAAACTTCTTCAGAAAAAAGTAATGTTAATTTTAAATCATAATTATCAACCAAAATATTATCTGCATCAAAAGCATTATGGAGTGCCAAGACTTCATTAGAGAAAAATTAAACCGCAGAAAAAAAATGTTAAGATGCCGCTTTGAAAAATTTCACTGGAAATTAGCTGGAAGAGGCTGACGAATGCTGGATCAAAAGAGGCTAATCATGCTTAAACGTGCCCTAGAGCACCCACATGCACAATATGATTTGCACAGTAACTACCTCCCCTATTACAGCTTGTTTGGAGTATTCTGTGTTAATGGGGTTAGCTAATTTAGTGTTTTAAGTTGAAAAAAGGCTGCACTGATTAATAAATGTTGCACACTGTGCTAGTAATTAAAATAAATGGAAGGGTTTTAAACAGAGATGGTACTGTTAAAAAATAGTCTAAAATGTGTTATTATGATAATCCCCTGTTATAATTGTATTCTAGCCAAGATTAGTATATATAAAAAAAACTCTTATTAGTTAACACACAATATTTTAACAGAACCTGAAGGTATTGTACATTAGACACGTAACCTCTTTTTAAAAGATCATATACAAACTGTGGTGTAACACATAAACAACAAATCTCTTTTTTTTTACTTCATTCAAGTAATAATATATTTGTTTGGAAATGCAAATACACAACTTTCTATATATTGGAGAGACTAGAAGACATTTAGCTTTGTCAAACACCTCAGAAGCATTAAGATCTAATCCACCTTATCACCTGTAGCTATACATTTTTAATACTGATGGACACTATATTGATGATGGCCCTGTCTGGAATTTACAAATGCTATGGAACACACACAACCAGAAAGCAGAAAGACCACAATCTGATTTTGAAACTTCAAACCTTTTGGGATGAACATTCTACCATGAGGCCCCACTTGGCTTTATTTGAAATGAATTCTTAAAAACAAACAACTCACTGGACTCTATGACATTTTAGCTGATGAAGGACTCATGTCCAAAATATCCTAAATACTTTTGTATTTATGTTGTACTTTGTGCACATTTACTTTTTTTGTTTGTTTATGTTATATACAGATTCTGCCGAGTCAACACCCAGGGAGCGTAAAGTTGTCTTTAAGGCAAAAGTGGGAGAGGGGCGTTGACTCAGGCAGGGGTGAAATTACAGGCATTTTTGCAGAGGGAGTATTTTTAACATATAGTAGATAGATTATGTTTACAATTAGACATGCTTAAAATTCAAAGGTACAGCACAGCACACAGTCACGCTAAAGAATCAAGAAGTGCAGTTAACACATTTATTGACTGGTGAAATACAATTCAAAGCCTCTGCAGTATGTCCACTTTTTAATCATTTCAAATCTTTTCACAAAACAAGCATTCAACTTTTAAGCTGTCCATTGCTGCTGGTGTTCCTGTCTGAGGACGTGGAGTCAGACAGCACATCCCTTGCGGTTAACCTCTGTCTGTCAGCAGAGCTTCTACCACTGATCAAGAGGGCCACTTGCAAGTGCCCTGGCCTACGGAAGGTGACACAAGGCAGTCCATCTTTGATGACAAGCCTACCACCTCTCCCCTGTCCCCAGTGCACCCAGACTTTCTTTTTGTGATCCAATCATCCTGGGGTCACCCGGCTACAGCTCCTGCTGTTTCTCGGTCTATGGACACCCTATATGGAGAAGCTGGGCCTGGCCCAGTTTCCGGCAGTAGAGGCTTTTATTGCCGTGCTGGTACAGGCGTCTAATTTAGTGCTCCTGTCCAAGGACGCTATCTGTCCCAACAAACAGTGTCAGGTCTCGGGTGTGATCCTCAAGCATGCCTATTCAGCCAGTGCGTTCTTTAATAGTATTCTGGTAGCCTATCAGTCCTATTTGCTGAGATCCCTCTCTGACAGTCACAGGCCCTCACCACAACAGCTGGATGAGCCGTGTCTGGTTAATAAGAACTTGGTCTGTCTGTAAAAACTGAACGGGCAGGCTGTAGGTAGAAACCTGGCTGCTCTGGTTGCCGCATGCAGGCAGCTTTGGCTTTTCCAGCCTGACGGAGACAAAGCACCGTTGTTGGATGCCCCTGTTTACACCAGGGCATACCTTTAGTTTTGCGGTAGACGAGATGCTGCAGCACTCTCACCGCCTGTGGGAATCCACAAAGGAACTGGTACACTTGCTTCCCGAGCGACCACCCCCAGTGCACAAACCAGTGGCAAACTGGCGACCAAGGCCCCAGCAGCCTCCAAGACCTACTGCCAGAGGTGGTGTTCGAAAAGTTGGAGGCAGTCCAAACTATTTTTTTGTGTGCTCTGGGACGAAGTCAAGCCCTGTCTAAGCAGAGGCTGTCCAAATGGATAGCAGACACAGTCAGGACTGCCTATGAGCTGGCCAAATTGCCCCCTCCAGAAAGCTCACTGCCCATTCCTCCAGGGGCATGGCAACTTTGTGGGCTTTATTCCAGGCTGCATCTGTCAAGGACATTTGCAATGCAGCAGTTTGGGCTACGCCCCATATCTTTATTAGGTTCTACAGACTTAGGTCATGGATCCTCAAAGCCCTGGTTTTGGAACTAGAGTGTTAAGGGCAGCTTCTCAGTCAACCCTTACAACACTAGCATAACGGTGAGTTTCTCCCTCAATTTATTAGCCCCAGCTACTTGTTACTGGGGTTCTGAATGGTAACGCACAGGGCAGGCTCGTCTTAGCCTTGTAGCAATCCGGTCACACAGCAATCTTTCACCTTACGACGGCTTGGGTATACTGACCCATTCGTTTATGGTTACATTTAGGACTTGAAAGGGAACATTACGTTATTATCATAACCCTGGTTGCCTGAAATAAAAATGAAACAATTAACCTTCAAGGTCGCTGCGTCTGTGAGCGCTGTCATTTTGTGCCCTCGGGGGTGCGCCATGACTGCGTCACAGGCACTGCGAGCAGCTTTGATATATTTTATTCAGGTTTCGGGTCTTTAGGAGATAAATAGCCATTTGATAATGGTTACATTTCTATTTCAGGGAGCTAGGGTTATGATAATAACCTAACGTTTTTTCTATTCATGTCAGCCGTGATATTTCCCCTCAGGCATTATTTGTGCATGGTTATTAAAAAAAGGAAATTAATGGTGAAAATTTGACTTTCAGCTAAAAGTCGGTTCAAATACCTTCGCTATAACAAACCTGTTGGGGTCCAAGACTATATATATATATATGTATATAACACAAAAAACTATGTTTTACTTGACGGTAAGAACTGACAATTCTGAAAAAAGACGGTAAATTGTCAGGTAAGGCCACCACTGCGCCCTTACCTGACCCATGTTCTGACAAGGCTTTCCAGCACACACTGCTTAACTGGTACAGTAGGTGGGTTCATTTCAGACAACATGTGTGGTTATCACTGGGCAGGTGAGGTCAGGTCTAAAACCAGAACATCCATGGTTGTTTTCATGCTGTCATAGAATTATATGTGAATTGGAAACGCTAATTAGAATAGTTGGAATATAAACACATCTGGAGTGAGACAAGTATACAAATATTTACATCTGTCATAACCATTTCAGTTTTTTTCTTTCTTTTTGTTTTAATTTCTGTTTTGAAGGACACGAAAGCTTGTGTTTGATATGCTGGAAAACTCATTTGATTTAGGCTATTTCAGAGAACTTTTGAATCCTCAGAAACCCAGTGGTGACTGCACATGATGTCTGAAGTGAACCCACCTACTGTACCAGTTAAGCAGTGTGTGCTGGAAAGCCTTGTCAGAATAGGTCAGGTCTTGTCTTTTTCAGAATTGTCAGCTCTTACCATCAAGTAAAACTTTTTTTGTGTTTAATATCCATTCTTTTTTTCACTGGAAGGCTGATTTTAAAACAAGATATTTATATGCAATGGAAAGTAGATTCCTCCATTTAGATTATAGTCCTCGCTGTATATCTTAAAGGAAGTTTTTGGTTTGCTATGTATTTTTTTATTATTTGTGGTGCAATTTAGTAGTTGGAAATTGATTTTATCATTTTCTCCCAATTTAGAATAGCCAATTATTATTTTTAGGCTCAGTTCACCGCTACCACCCCTGCACTAACTCAGGGCCAGAAGGAGAAGAACATCATCTGAATTGTGAACTTCACACTGATATGAAGATTCTGAAGTACAGTAGGACCTCAGAGATATGAACACCTCGGGAATGGAGGTTGACCGTAACTCTGAAATGTTCGTAACTCTGAAAAAAAATGTGTTGTGTATATTCTTTCAAATGTTTACAGCTGAACATTGCCTTAATACAGCTTTACTATGCAGAAAAAAATGCTGCTTTTCACCATCTTAATTTAAATGAAACAAGCATTGAACCAGCTTCCTAACCTCGTCATCATTTTTTTAAATGTCCAATTTAAATGTCCAAATAATAGTGTGAAAAAAAACCTAAATATATTTTTAAGATGTCCTTACTAAAATAAATGTTGCAGACTAGCCTATTAGTCTTTATAACTGACAACAGAATAAACTATGCAGACTTGAACGCTTTTTTGCTGCCAAGGTGTGTAGCTCTTGAAGCAACATGAGGTTCATCGGTGTGGCTTCAGGCTGTTGTTCAAGCCATTGATGCTCCTAGTCACTGTCTGTGTCACTGTCCCGCTGTGCCATTTCTCGCACCAATTCAATTATCTAGTGGTCGCTTAGAATTGGGGGTCTGTTCTCATGTTTATCCGCATTTAACCATTCCTCCTGTTCCTTCGTGGTGATGTCCAAAAGCTCTTCTGAAAAATGTAGGTGATTTATTTCCGTCTGATCACTGTTTTCCAAATGATCCAGTTCAGTGTCATCAAGCGACGGCCAAAGTGACGGCCAATCTCACTCCAGGACTCGGCACACATGTAGACAGCATCTTTGATGGTCAGCTGTTTACAAAAATCGGTGTAAGATTCAAACTGCATTCCAGTAGTAACTGGCGTAAGAGGTTTCGCTTGTATCGACGTTTCATGTTTTCCAGAACACCTTGGTCCATTGGCTGGATGAGGCTTGTGACATTTGGTGGAAAAAACAAACACCGAATGCTTCCGCCTTCCGTCACTAGCTTTTCAATGTCAGGGTGAGATGGAGCATTGTCTATCAGTAGTACAGCTCAGACAGGTAAAGAATTTGACGTAAGGTAGTCTTTCACAAGTGGAACAAAGTGTTTACAAAACCAGTCGGAGAAAATGTCTTTATTCATCCAAGCACTGCGCTGGCTGTAGTAATGTGCAGGTAGAGCTGACATAGTAACGTTTGCAAAGCACTGAGGTTTTTTACTTTTGTGAACGAACACCAACGGGAGACGGAAATCCCTGTTTGCGTTAGTAGTAGCCATCAGCGTGACCTGATCTTTGCTGGATTTGAAATTCTTGTCCTGTTTTTCTGAACTATCTGCCAGAGTCTAATTTGAAGCAGGTGTCAGTACAGGCCAGATGTTCTTCATTAAATAATTTGAAAGTGTTTTTAAATTTACTAGAGGCATTCAAGTCAGCTGAAAGAGACTCTCCTTGCATCCCCAACTGATGTATTCCATGTTGATTTTTGAACTGACAGAGCCACCCTGTACTTGCTTTAAAATGTTCCTCACTTTTCTCTGGATACATCTGTTGGTAGAGTAACTTGGCCTTTTCCATAAGCATCATACCGCTTATAGGAGTGCCTTTTGATCTCTCTTGTGTAAGCCACATTATTAAAATCATCATCATCAGCTTTTATGCACAATACATCTGCTTTTACTGCTCTGCTGT
This sequence comes from Acipenser oxyrinchus oxyrinchus, assembly GCA_030684275.1. Classification (NCBI taxonomy): domain Eukaryota; kingdom Metazoa; phylum Chordata; class Actinopteri; order Acipenseriformes; family Acipenseridae; genus Acipenser; species Acipenser oxyrinchus. The sequence continues at coordinate 40,245,481 of CM060251.1, forward strand.
CTTTGGCCTCTTTTGCAAATTGTTTTATTTTTCCTGTTTTTTCCTAATGTCGGTGACAATAGATGTTTTTCAATAGATGTTAGTTATGTGAAACAAGCTCTGATTATAAACATAGTTTTTAGTACATTGTCCAATTGTTTAGTGTAGGCTAATGTGTTATGCTTACAATATTGCATCAGACTTTGCTGTTGTTAGTGTTACCCTTTATTTTATTTATTTATTTATATTATTATTTCATTTTCGTTTTGTCATGTATGAATTTGGTCCAATGTAGTATATTACTTGTATAGCTATTAATTAGTTATTATAATTTAGGATTTATTTATTTCTATTGAAAACGTGTGGTTTTTTAAAAATATTTTACAGACAAAATGCACTTTAAGTATTTTTCTGAAACAAAAGTTGTTAAAATCAGATATATATATATATATATATATATATATATATATATATATATATGTGTGTGTGTGTGTATAAGGAATAAGAATAGTACATTGTCCAATTGTTTAGTGTAGGCTAATATGGTCCAATGTAGTATATTACTTGTATAGCTATTCATTAGTTATTATAACGTAGTATTTAGTATTTAGTAGGTATGTATGTATTTATTTATTTATTTATTTATATTGAAACCATGTTGTTTAAATATTTTATGGACAAAGTGGTTGTTGAAATCAGAAATATATATTTTTTATGTTTGCTGTTGCTCAGACATTATTAATATTCTAACATATTTATGTACATCAGTATACAGACGATATTTGTTATGAATTAAAAATATTTTTAAAGCAATTAAAAAAAGACAAAGATGTGCATGTTTTTTCTACTTTTGTTTTGCTTTCTTAATGTCAGAGTGTAACCCTTGGTATGTCCAGGTTCTACAGACACTCAGCTTTTCAAAAAGGTATTACACTCTATGCTTTAAAAGGATATATACATTAACTCACATAATAAGCTAAAACCCTGCCAATCACTTCTCAAAAAGGTAAAAATGCGCACCTGTCAAACAATTTTGTATAAAATCAAGACCATACATGATATTTAAAAAATGATTTTAGATTCTAGTTCCTGCGGTGTGTGGCTACCACTAATAACTCATATAGTTAGAAGTAGGAGATCAGTAAATTACACATATGAGGACATTTCTAAATAAAAATTAATTTTCAAGTGGATTTTTCAACTTTTGTGTCACATTCAAACTAGGTCAGTGTGGGTATACTTGATCATACAATGAAATCATTATTTATTTAAGAATCTGCAGAGCAACTGCTTTTTAGAAATGTAAAATACTATATACTTTAAGTAGATATTTGGTCTGACACATGTTCTAAATTTAAGTTGGCCCTCAAAATGTTAGAATTCTCACAGTCCGCAAAGGGTTAATGTATACTTTTTGTAGTTGCTTGGTTGATGTTCTGTGAGTCTTTTTTTTTTAAATTTAGTAGTCGGCAATTGATTTAACCTGTTTTTTCTCCCAGTTTGAAATATCCAATTATTTTTTTTGGCTGAGCTCACCGCTACCACCCCTGCAGTGACTCGGGAGTGGCGAAGACGAACACACGCTGTCCTCCAAAGCGTGTGCCGTCAGCCGACCGCTTTTTTTCACTCTGCAGGCCCACCATGCAGCCAACCCATAGCTACAGCGTTGGAGGACAAATCAGCTCTGGGCAGCTTACAGGCAAGCCCGCAGGCACCCGGCCATTCTACAGGGGTCGCTGTTGTGCAGCAAGCTGAGGACACCCTGGCTGACCTAAGCCCCCCCACCCCCACCCCCGGGCAGCACTTGGCCAATTTTGTGCTGCCCCTGGGAACTCCCGTCCAGTGGAATAGCCTGGACTCTAACTGCCGACAGGCTATAGGGCACATCCTGCACTCCACACGGAGCACCTTTACCGGATGCACCACTCGGGAGCCCCTATGTTCTGTGTGTTTTTTATGTATTGTCATGTGTTTTTGTGTGTATCCTTGTACAGCACTTTGAGTTTCTTGAAAAGCGCTTATAAATAAAATGTATTATTATTATTATTATTATTAGGTCAGCGAGGGAGGAAAGGAGAATAGAGTGGTCGACCATGTCAAAGGCTGCAGAGAGGTCAAGGAGAATTAGGACAGGAGAGGAGGACAGGGAGGAGCACGGGCAGAGAGTAGAGAGTTGGTGACAGAGAGAAGAGCAGTTTCAGTGGAGTGTGCCGAGCAAAAATCAGAATGGAGGGGGTCGAGCAGAGAATGTGTTGACAAGAAAGTAGAGAGCTGGCGATGTACCGCTCTGTGATCGAGCTGTCGTTGAGTGGCGTATGTGTGATGATGTCACGGACCAGGAAGGAGTAGTAAACAAAGGCAAACAACGGATGGAATGGCGGTGGTGGAACTGAGCGCTATGGCGCTCAGCTATTTTATTGAATAAATAAACCAAAACAAAAGGTTTAAACCAACAACAAAACAACAAACAAAAAGGCGCGTTGGCCAAACAAATAAACAAATAAGTATCGTGCTGGTGTAAACCAGCACGCTTAGCAGTTATTTTTAAGTTCAGTTTTTGCTCTCTCCGCGCTCTCTCGTACACTCCTCTGTATATGCCCACACCGAGGGTAGAGAGCTGCAGGTTTATATACAGTGACCATCTCCCGATTAACAACAATTAATCAATGAATTAACTCGGGAGATGGTCACCGTCTGCACGAGTTTAATAAGGATGTGTGACTGTCAGCCAGCTAAATAAATCACTAGCTGATCAGTCACGCATCCTCACGAGATTTTTAAAATATGAAAACAATAACAAATACGCGGCGCTTTTATCCGCGCTGCAAACAATAATACAAATAATAATAAACAGTGCACATATAAATATAGGGGCGGGACACTCCGCCACACATGCCCCCCCCCTTGTGCGCAGCACACATGGCCTTTTCGGCCACCTCCCCCCTTAGTCCCCAAAGTCCCGGCCCAGGAACAGGGGCAGCAACGGGCCAAAGGTGGCAGCCACAGTGGGATGTCCTCATCCCACCCAAACAGCTGTAGCGTCTCCAGACCTCCCCCTCCTTCATGGCTGGCACCTCCCCTCCGTGGGGCTCCGGCCACCCTTTCTCCTGCCGTGAAATTGCTGCGGGGGGAGCTGGTCTGCTGACCTCCCCCCCTTCTTCATGGCCAGCAGCTCCCCTCCATGGGGCTCCAGCCACAGTATTTCCTGCCACATGACAGGACTGGTAGCGACCCCAGGCGAAGCAGGAACCTCGGGAGGTGACGGCAACAGCAGCGGACCCTCGGGAGGCGATGGCAGCAGCAGCGGACCCTCCGGAGGCGAACTCGGGAGGGGAGCCCCTGGCCATGGAGGTGGCAGCGGGAGCTCCACTTCTCCCTCGTACCCTGTAACTGGTGGCTCTCCAGGTGATGCAGAGCAACAGACAGCCCCAGGCGATGCGGAGCAACAGGCAGCCCCAGGTGATGCGGAGCAACAGGCAGCCTTGGGCGAAGCATGGCAGGCATCCTTGGGCGGTGCGAGGCAGGCATCCCTGGGCGTTGCGAGGCAGGCATCCTTGGGCGGTGCGAGGCAGGGCAGGAGCAGTCCTTCCCATGACGGTGCAGGTATTCACCCTCTGCTGGTGGAGGTGGAGATGGAACGAGCAGGTATTCACCCTCTACTGGTGGAGGTGGGAGGGGCAAGCAGTCCGCTGCAAACAATAATACAAATAATAATAAACAGTGCACATATAAATATAGGGGCGGGACACTCCGCCACACGCTCGCTCGAGGGTTTTAGAGAGGAACGGGAGAAGGGAGACAGGATGGTAGTTCTGGAGGGAAGAGGGACAAATGGAGGGTTTTTTAAGATGGGGGTGATGCAGGCCTGTTTGAAAGCAGAGGGGAAACAGGTAGAGAGCAGAGAGGTGTTGAGAAGAGAGGAGATGAAAGGGAGTAGAGCAGGGACAGCAGTCTGGAAAAGGTGAGTAGGGAGGGGGACAAGAGCACACATGGTGGGTTTATGGCTCTGGAGCAGGGAGCAAAGATCAGGGTCTGAGAGGGGCAAAAAGGAGGAGAAAGAGGGTAGAATAGTAGGGGTTGTAGAGGGTGATGGGGATTGGGTGAGTAGAGGTCAGGGTTGGGTGGGGAAGGAGGCGAGGTAGTGAACAGTGGATGTCTGCAATTTTGGAGGAGAAGAAGGAGGCAAAGTCATCAGCTGAGATAGAGGAAGGTGGAAGAGGGAGGGCTAAGGAGGGAGGAGAAGGTAGAGAAAAAGTTTACAGGGATTGTTAGTGGAACACTGAATGATGGAGTGGAAGTAGCATTTGGCAGAGTTGAGTGTAGAAGAGAAGGAAGAGAGGAGCGAGCGATAGAGATCCAAGGCAGCAGGGAGATTGGTTTTCTTCCATTTCTTTTCAGCAGAGCGCAGTTCGGTACAAGCCGAGCGGAGCACGGAGGAGAGCCAGGGCCGGGGCGGGGAGAGGTGGGCAGGTTAAGGGGTGAGGGGTGGAGGTAGCTGTGTCTACAGAGAGTTGGGAGAAGGAGTCGATAGAGGGGAGAGAGCAGGAGAGGAGAGGGAACAGAGGTTTCGACAGAAGGGGTCGGCAGAGCAGGAAGTGATGGAAGCGACAGAGAGAAGGAGTTGAAGTAGTGGTCAGTGATTTTTGTGTTCGTAAACAAACCCTCAAACAAATGGTAATATTAATTATCAAGCCCATTAAATTGTTTGTAATACGCTATTGTACACAATATATTAGTATTATGAATATAGATGTTTTATCCTTATGTTTCAAAGTGTTTATAATGCATATAAACTAAATATATACCGACTAATATCTTGGCTGTAAATATTTAAAAGAGGTACAATTTCACTCGTTGCTACGTCAACTTCTGGAGTCCCCATTGGAGATAGCGCTGTCAATCATGGTACTGCATTCGGTGATAAGCTTCACAGACCGAGTTAAGGTCGGAAGCATTTAAAAACAAAACAAAAAAAAGTTATAAAAAATGAAATGGATCAAGTCAGGATCCACAAGACATAAGTGACCTAAGGAATTCAAATTAAATTACCCACAGAGAATTATTAAACTGACAAATACCCAATAACTTACTCATGGTGGTGGAGCCCGACTGCACACGTGTAATTTCTCAATTAATAAAAAATAAACCGAGCATGCGCGAATCAAAATTGAAATAACTCACTAAATAAAGCCACTCCTAGTCAATGCCTGCCAGATATGGTGTATAAACACACACCCATTTTTTCGGGATTCTGTAACTTAAAAACTACTGCATAGATTTTCACGAAACTTGGACCAAAAAATATGGACTTTTTTTTATTTTTTTTTAGACACAACTTCTAATGGTACTTTACCCTCACAAACCTTTAAAAATTAGATATCTACCAAGTACTTAGTTCCTGAAACTAATTTTAATATTTTAAAAGCGTCAAAGTAAACGTACTTCCCCTCCAACAACCCGCGTGCTCTGCATGAAACCTTCAGAGACCCTGATTAGCATGGATCTGGAACTGCAGCACCTTACAAAGATTACACTGGTGATGGCGGACAGTTTGTCAACTTGACTTGATAAAAATAGGCAGCAGCTGGATCATTTTTAACCCATTTTTAACCAAGTATTCATATTGGGAGAATTTTTTTGTACGTGTTTAAATTATAATCAGTGTGTAGTTTAATTTAGTTTAAGACATGTCTATTATCTGTTTCTTGCAGGTGTTTAATGTCATGTTTAATTCTTAAACATTTGGTTTTACAGTGATACACTACACCTTACCGTACAAAAAGATTTGTTTTAAACTAAAATAAATACAGCTAGATTGAAAAGTCCTGCCTGTCACACAATGCTACTTTCATAGTGAAATTTAATTAGAAAACACTACATACTTTAGCGTTAAGACGTAGTACAGTATTTCATTTAGCATTCAATTAGATTTCGAAATGTCACAGTTTTCAATTTTAGAGCCTTTTACAGCAATGGGGAATCCCTCTTGTTTGCATCAACCACATATGTTTTCCTGTTATTGCAATCTAGGGTAATTTCCCAAATACTGTAAATGCTCTAAGAAAAGGAAGTCTGTGTAAGGCTAGGTTGATCAAATCAATCCCTTAGTTTTTTTTGTCTTTAGTTTTTAGTTTTTCTAGCCAACAGAGCCAACAGAGTGAAACAGAGCGTGTCTGTGTGAACAGATACAAGCAGAAAACTTGCACAAGTACACCCTTACATTGACAATAATTTAGGAGTTTATTTCGAACAATTACGTTTACTGTTTTGTTTGAGAAAATGGTCTTACTGTATTATACTTATTAAGTAAATTAATCCCTAGTATAGTTCTATTTTATTTATAAGATATACATTTTTTTTGTTTAAACCCCCCACCCACACAACACATGCAGGACTTATTAGTTCTGAAAAGGAAAATACAAGTACAAGTACAATTTGTTAAATAAATGTCACAAATCTGAAGCAAATAAATTTAAAATAAATTAGCATATTGGTATGATGTCTCACTGAAATTAAAATATTTTACTGTACAAATACACTTTTTCCCAGTTGATTGATCCCCACCTACACAAACAATTTTGTATGCATAGGGCTGTTTTTAAAATGTTGCTATATTTACTGCACTAATCCTAGTAAAATGTGTTGGAGTGCATCTCAAAGACAGGAACTTGCAGCTCGTCATTCACCTAGCTCCCCCACTCCTTTCTCTTCAGCGCCTCTCTGGCCTCCTCCACTGACGTGATTGATGTCGCCACCCGCAAGGTTGGCTCTAGAGGCTTGTAGCGCTGCTGCAATACTTCAGCGGGATCTCGGATGGGCCCCTGACAGGTACAGGATAAGGTAAATGTTTTATTGTGGTGTTTTTTGACACATTATTGATGACAGAAGAAACCTACGAGGCTACTGAAAGCTCCACAAATCCTCTTTTCTTTAAATTATTAATAAAAGCAATTCCTTCTGATGCACCGTTGCAAATAGCATGATGGGTTGATAACATTTGCTTGATAGATGGGAACTGAGGAAATGCTCACATTTGGAAAGATAGGCTGGATTCCACACCTGTAAATCAATGCTACAGTCTATAAATGTATACAGTTTGTGGGCAACAGGGGCTGGTTTTATCTATTTATTTATTTATTAAGTATTGGGAATGCAGCCTCTTTGTTATACCATTTTATATAACCCATTCAGATCAGTGGCAAAGGGTAAAACAATTGAATCAATGTTCAAATTCGGTCCCTCAATACTTTCTGGCATAACTTATTCTTATACACTGAGCATGTAGACATCATGGCCCATATGAATAAAAGATGGCGGTAAGTTCCGGCCATTAAAAAATAGCTATCTAACCAATTGTCAGAGGTATGCAAATGAGCTGTGTCCTCTACTTAAAACGTCAGTGGCACACATAGTCAGTTTACACCGTCACGTTGTGGCTACAGGACACATCTAGAGGCAGACAGGGTGTCCAAAATACGAGATGTCAGGTTTTTAAAAAATTATAATAAATTGCACACACAGGTGCTGGACGCGAGTGAGAGACTAGGGGCCGTGTATGCTTTTTGATAAAAAGAAATGATGATATTTTTACATAGTTTATATGCACATGACTTACTGAAAAAATAACTGTAACCACCAGAAAGTAATTTTTGTCACAGTTTATAGCTGACTTTTGGTTGAGAAAAAAAAGGATCTCTAATTCCTTTCCAGCGCACAAGAAAAGGAACTGGAGAGACAGCAAGCTCTGCTTATTTTTCTCAAATGGCACAACAAGACAGCACCACACAGTTACATTAAAATAGCCTATAATTCATTGTTTAATGGCGAAAAAAAGTTATTTGTTACTGTATTCCTTCCATTTGCAAATACCTGCCCAATTCATTCACATACAATACATACATTAATGATAAATCACTTCTTTCTTTCTTTCTTTGGTGACTGCTGTTATTTTGGTGTTTTTGTGTGTTCATTATTACCATAATCACCTACCTATAACACAGCAAGGTCTATCAATGTTCAAAATAATGTTAATGCTTTTCTGGATCAAGGTGAAGCATAACCCATTTGTAAGTATTCATATTGGGAGAATTTTTTTGTATATGTTTAAATTATAATCAGTGTGTAGTTTAATTTAGTTTAAGACTCCGGGACCTTTGATGGAAACCCGGGACGTCTGGTCACCCTACCTATAAATGTTGTTTTTACTGAACAAAGTTGATCATATGCCCAGAATAAGTATGCTTTTCAGGTGCACAAAGCTACATATCTGTACTTATTATAACTTCTCTGTCTCAAATATTCTTTACTATTAGGAGCCTCAATGCACTTATTGGTGGGGGAGAACCAATTTGACTAGGGTTACTGCAATATGCTAGATTAATAATTTTATATAAAAGTTGTCTAGTAAAATATGAAAGAAAAAAAGGTAATACCACGGTAAAAACATATTTAACCACAGTACATATAAAATATAACCATGGGAAAAGCGCATTAACCTTATAATGATAACTATTTTTATAAATGAAGATATGAAGTTAAGGACTGAACATGTTAACTACATGAGAAATCTGAGGAAAGTAAAGAGGATGCCAACTTTCTGCATGGTCATCACCCTCTGCATAATCCCAAAAGGAAAATAAAAATAAAAAATATATATAGAGGGCACAGCCTTGTGCTAGACCTTTCTTTGGTTGTAATATTAAACTCAAGGTATCAATCCTCTCTAGTATGTTCTCTGTGTACAAAGAATCTAATCACTGTCTTTAAAGAGACCCATCATTTAACAAAATTGCAATTCTGTTACACAACATATTAGTGTTGATGATATATTTCTACCCATCAGCCTTTCAATTTATATCTCAAGCTAGACAATTTTTGGCTTATTATAAATAATCTCCATGTTAGGTCTGTATTACTCTGCAGCCCACAATGCAATAATCTTTAAATAGATGGATAGTCTGTTCTAGAAAACAAAGTTGACCACTGCATTCTCAATAACTTACAGTAGCATTCTAATACTAAATCATTAGTCACAAACAACAAGAGAAGTTTGTTTTCAATCAGGATAGTAATGACAGTATTTAATAAAAAACGACCTTTGAAATTCTACTATTACATTTTTAATGATCTTTCATCTAATTTGTTTAAAAATATTTGTCATGTTTACAGTAGCTAGTGGGATACACACTCTGGTTGTATGTGATTAATGACTTGGTGTCAAAACTGGTAAATCATTATGAACAAGGTGGATAATATGTAAGCAATTTATTTTCGAATATGTACAATTAATTATTTTAAAAGGACAATATATTTTCAGGGCAAGAGTTGCACTAAGCTAATATAAATACTAAAAGGCAATAATGTTTGAAAATGACAAACTATCACACCTTAGGACCAAGGGAAATTCTCTAGTTTAATTTAAAATAAACCTTACATCACAATAATATCTGCAGCGTGTGGTCATCTGTTTTCAAGCCATTTGTAAAATCTGTAGACATATTTTAAAGGTTCATTAACTAATTAATTGAGGAGCACCAAACAACAGTAATTCAACTTGCAATTCATATCCTTTGTTGGTTCTTAATTAAAATTGTGATAATGTAAAATAAAATCCATGCTGCAGATCCTTAAAATAAAACATGCTTATGCAGTACTATTTACCTTTTTTTGCTACAACAGTGGTTATTTTGGTTATCAATGCAAACCAGTTGCAAAGGAGTCGGAAGACTAGGGTGAAATGTTCTAAACAAGCGCAGTGATATCAGTGACTTTTTAGGGAATGCTTTGCAGCAGCAGTTTTTCTTTGCTGTTCAACCTTAGATGAAAATGTAATTGTGGGCGTCTCTGCATATATTTGCAAAAATGGGGTGCAAATGAGGGTGCTCAAATGTTATAATGAGATGTACTAAAACTGCCGGCAATTGCGACACTTACAATTGCATCAATTTATTACGAATCTTTGAAAGTATATTTTAAACAGTCACAATTGTTGCTGGCATTTCCCAGTCCACTTTTTCGTTGCCAGTTGTGCTCAATGCATTTTTGAGGCAAACACTCAAGTACCTAATTTTCACTAAGGGCAGGGTATACTTACAAGCCTTAAAAACAAATTTCTATGACGTTTCTGGTTTCCCTAATGTATTGGGAACAATAGACTGCACACATGTCACTAACCCTTCCAGCTCATTCTGAGCATCTGTATAGGACCATGATCTATTTTGTGTTTATTGTCTAGGCTACAAAGTAGGTCAAGTTAAAAATAATAATAATAATAATAATAATAATAATAATAATAATAATAATAATAATAATAAATTAATAACATTAAAAAACAAAACGCTAAAATAATTTAGTTTCAATTTAAAATAATCTTTTATTTGCAATATACACCAATGTGTACAATGCAGCAGCATGACTTATTTTGTGTTACAGTCTAAAGTAAAAAGAAAGTGCGCCTTGGTATTCATTTGAATTTAATACTGTACTGTATACTGTATAGGCCTACAGTACAGATTTATATTTTTACATAATGTAATGTGTAGCCTACCCAAAACACGTTAGTGTTAATTCAGCGCAATGATTTATATTTAAAATACATCGGGAACTGTAAATGTATGTGTGTGCGATTTTATTGTATTGTTTTTAAACTCGACACCTCCTTAAGTCGGACAAACATGTCCGGTTTAGCAAGGGGCTACTGTATGATTATGAAAAGCTTTTTGAGGGTGAAGGTGGGGCCCCACTATAGAATCTGATGGGATTAAACTGCCTTTCATTTTACATATATATAAAATAGCAAAGAAAGCAAAAAAGTCTAGCAAAGAAACTTTCACTGGATGTAAATGGGTTATACTGTAAGCATGTAAAACAAATTGTTTTAAAAAAATTATATTGCAATATCTGATTTCTCAAAAACCCCAAATATATGTTGTCAGTGGGTGTTGTTTATTTAAGAACTGTATAGACCAGGACGTTTTGAAAACTGAAATCGTTAACACATTGGCAACTACTGTAACTGAATTGTATCACAATATCTAAGTGTTTTAGCTACTTAAACCTTAGCTACTTTGTAACCCCTGCTTTATACCCCATCTGAAGTACCAGGTAAATTAATAAGAATACCAGAAACTTGCATTATAACACTATCACATGGTACACATTTTTGTTTGTCAAAAATTAAAATGTGGGGAAGCAGCAGTCAACATGTTATTGTTAACATTTGGACACCAGTTATTAAATGTGTCAATTAAATGCAGAGAAAAGTAGCTTACTTATTGAGAGTATACTGTATTTCAGTTGATTCTGGGTGTTTTTTTTCTTTTTTTAATGGTTAGGTACATGGTACAAATCTCACTTCTTTTCTTCTTAGCCTTTCTCCTCAAGGTAGAAGCAAGTCGACCCCCTCTATTGGCAAGCACACTGATCTAAGGTCTGGCAACTTCAGGTATATATTTCAAAATGTGTGGTAGCATGGTGTCTTTTTTGTCTTGTAATGGTACAGCTTCTTAATCTCTTGCTGTTGTCATGGGACATCTCACCAGACTTTATTTGGATGAATCAGTTGCCTGTAATTATTCTGCAACTCCACATACGGTACAGGAACAAAAAGCATTAACATAATTGATTTTGTTTTCACTTCAGAAACTTTATTATGCTAAAACTTCGCTTGCAGAGCCAATTTAATGATTATGTAGGCAATTTAATATTCAAAGGTGCAATAAACAGTCACAGAAGCCCCCTCCTTATGTATAATTTGTATTATTTGCTACCTTAAGTCTTTAGCTAAAATAATCTAGTATTCTTATGAAATCAATATTTGAAAAGACTAATTTATATTTTATCCATAAAACAAAATATAGTCCTGCACATAAGAAGGGGGCTTCTGTTTATTGTAAATACGAGTGTTGTGATTGTATAAGTAATAATGGGATTGGTTTTCATGGGGAACCTGACGCTCTGTGTGTAGCAGCCTGCCTACTGTGTTTAGTTGTGGGAACGAGCAGTGTGTGTGTGTGTTTACCAGCTGCAAGCTACTAATCAGCAGGTATACAGTCACCTCCAAAATTATTGGCACCCTTGATAAAGATGAGCAAAAAAGAATGTATAAAATAAACAACACAGGTAATGAGCTATATTTTATGCTCAAATATATGGGAAAACCATATTCTTTTATTCTAATACAATTGCTCAGAGAAAAAAAATATTTATTAACAAGTATTTTTCCTCAAAAAGATATCAGAATTATTGGCACCCCTAAAGATTCTTATAAATAAAATCAAACAAAATTAAATCTGCATTAACATTCTACTTCTTTAAGTTCATCTCAGTCTTAAGGAACTGTATTGTGGCCTTCATGGCCTCCTGTTTCACTGGGGTATAAAAATGAGGTAACACGCATATGAAATCCATTTGTCATTCATCACCATGGGGAAAGGCAAATAACTCGCAAATGAAAAGAGACAAATGGTTGTTGACCTTCATAAATCGGGCAATGGGTACAAAACTAAATATACCATTTACCACTATTACGGCAATAATTAAGAAGTTCAAAACCACTGGAACAGTGGTAAACTTGCCTGGTAGAGGACGCAAGTGTATCTTGCCCCCACACACACAGTGAGGCAGATGGTTCGGGAGGCAAAGGGAAATCCAAGGGCCACAGTTGGAGAATTACAGAACTTGGTTGCATCTTGGGGTCACCAAGTCTCCAAATCTACAATTAGACACCACCTCCCTGCCAATAGGCTATTTGGAAGGGTTGCCAGAAAAAAGCCTTTATTGAAAGCAACCAACAAACGTACGCGCCTGGAGTTTGCTAAACGGCATTGGCACTTCGATTGGAACCGGGTGCTATGGTCAGATGAGACGAAAATAGAGCTCTTTGGCCACGCACAACAGCAGTGAGTTTGGCGTCGAAAGAAGGATGCTTGTGCAGAAAAGAACCTCGTGCAGAAAAGAACCTCATACCTACTGTAAAATATGGTGGTGGATCTTTGATGTTATGGGGCATCATGAACTCTACCCAGTACCAGGACATTTTAGCCAAAAACCTGGTTGCCTCTGCCAGGAGGCTGAAACTTGGCCGCAAGTGGATCTTCCAGCAAGACAATGACCCCAAGCACACATCACAATCCACAAAGAAATGGTTAATTGACCACAAAATCAACATTTTGCAATGGCCATCTCAGTCTCCGGACTTGAACCCCATCGAAAACCTGTGGTTTAAATTGAAGAGGGCAGTCCATAAGCGCAGACCGAAGGATATCAAGGATCTGGAAAGATTCTGTATGGAGGAATAGTCTAAGATCCCTCCCATTGTGTTCTCCAATCTCATTAAACATTATAGAAAAAGACTCGGTGACTTTATCGTTGCAAGGGGAGGGTGCACAAAGTACTGAAAACAAGGGTGCCAATAATTGTGACACTTCATTTTTTTTTTGGAAATAAATTTATAATTTGAGAAATGTGTAATTTTGGTTGATTCCACTGAATCATTAATAAAGTCAAATATATTCCACATGTTTGAAAATTACAATATAGCTCAGTATTGGTATTATTATCTTTTTTGCTCATCTTTATCAAGGGTGCCAATAATTTTGGAGGTGACTGTACGTGGTGCAGCAGAACACCAGGAATAAAAGGGTCCCAATTTATATAGATCAAGGCTGCTGTAAAGCCATAGAGGTCAGAGTGTTACTGCTGCCGAAGCATCAGTCCATCTGTGCTGCTGAATGACTGGGTTCAGGAAATTAAGCAACCACCTCTAACAGCGATCGTGTGTATATATCGAGGTCGGCGGTTTTGTTTCAGGAGAAGGAAGCTGCAATGAACCAATGGTGGTGTGTATATTCCGAGGTTGTTGGATGAATTGGTTGGACAGCAGGAACAGAGGTTGCCCAGTCCTCCTGATCAGTGAGTTTCACTCGAATTGGGTATTCCAAATTGGGATTAAAAGTATGGATAACAAATATATCAATCGTCTAAAAAGTGTTTTTGTTAAAATTATTCATGGGGCAGTAGAAAATTTGAGTTATCAGCTGCTTAACCAAGCAGCACATTCCCCTTATCTGATATCAAGCTACTTTATTACTTTCCCATGCCTCAAGAAATGACTAAAGAAAAAATATATTCATCAATATGAGAGTTGCAAAAAACAGCTCTAGTTTCATAAATTTAAAAAGTGTGGTTATTGGTGAGGATTATGTGGAACAGTGTGATGCCTGTGATAAAATTCCCAAGCACATCCTTCTACAAACCCTTGTTTTTCTAAGGTTATTTAAATGTATAAGGATATGGGCTGGCTAGTGCTTCTCTAATGCAAGTGAGTATAATACCTAATGGATATTTCACCCTGGTGAGAACACTGTCCTTGGGAACTAGGCAACTGGCTAATTTGTTTATAATAGCAATGTAGTAATAAATTCTACACACCACACAGAGTTTAGAACAAACTCATTATTTACTGTTTATGTCTCTTGGGTAGTGTATATATTTTTGACAAATCTTTTTTTTTCCAAAAGATTATTTTGATATTTTTATTTTTAAATACAATACTGAGAAATTATGTTACTGAAGATCTATCCCTAGTAACTCTGCATCTTTCCCTAGTTGCTTCCCCAGCATCTGCTTATACTTTATAGGGATTGCTCATTCAATTCTCAAGTTGATTAATGATCCACAAATAATATTATAAAATATTACAAGCATGATTATCTATACATTATATATTACAAGGATACTTACAATGTAGGAGATAATACATTTTTTTCTAAATTCTATACAATGTTCAGTATAACTTTAAATAAGAGCCTTTAGTAAATGTCACCTCCGAATCCTGAGGGTTAAATGTAAACAGATAATGCTATAACCTGAATGTCTCATATTCTGAAAGACCTACTCTTTTTAATGAGTTCCCACTAACAAGGCACAGCTGGAGCTGCTTCCAGCACAGAGTGAAGACACTGCGTCTAATAAAAAGAAATGATTCACGCCTCATTTCTGCTCACTTATGTTTTACATTAATAGAAACCAATAATAGGAACCAGTTACCATAAAAGTCATGGACCGTAAATAACACAAATGGCAAATATGTATCATCAAATACTTTTCACAGCTGGACAAGATGACATGCTAGATTTGAAGGTACTTAAAGTTTTTATTTTTTTATTGTTATTAAAGCTTTAATAATACCTGCATTTAATAGATGTCTTTGGGTAATATTGATCGAGTTTCAATATATATCTGGGCATCTGTATTTTCTTTCAGCATTTAATAGGATTGGAAAACTGTTGTTTAAATATATCACATTCCTCACAAAATATTTCTGTTTTAAAACATTGTGTCAACATGTTTAATGGTGTTTTAAATTACAGAATGTGAATAGCCTTATATAAACAGAGATTACAGACACATCATCCCTCTGTATTTTAGTAATATGGCAAGTAGGGTGCTATGTCAAAAACATTGTTCTGTACCGGGGTTAATATGGTATGATAATGAGGGGCTTCATGGTGCCTAATTACTTCAGCTGAGTTGAAAGGTCACGCATCACGTGATTTCTTTGGAATCAGGAAGTACTTAAAAGGAACCAAAAACTTTTAAGGGAATTGTGAAAACAATAAATACAAATGTCATTTGAAGCTTACTACCGTTTAGATAAACATATCATTACACTAATATGTAAGGATACAATTGTGATTTTTAGTACATTTCATGGGCGAATTGCGGAAAAAAAACAAGAATTCACAGAAAGGTCACGGAAAGGCCACCAAATAATGTAGCTTTAGCTACATCAACATACACAAAAGCTTTTAAATAGTACACCAAAACCAATAATATAAAGACTTTTGCTTTTGACCGCTGACAAGTTTAAATGTTCTTTTTTTTTTTTAGAATACTGTGTGTAACCCTCGTTGGAATTAGCCAATGTGGTTATTGTACTATAGGACTCAATTGGACTACATTGCCCATGAGCCTTAGTTTTGCGCTTTTCAGATAGCAGGAACTGGATTTTGTGCATGAAACGAAACAGAAGAGAAGGACACCAATGAGAGTGCAGGGTTTGTGTGATGTCTGCCTGTCAGTTGGAATTATAAAAGAGGAGACGCCAAGATAGCCTAATTAGAGAGGATGTGTGAAGTAAGGAGATGAGGAGGAAATCGTTTAGTACCCACAAATACCTTTGTTTCATATAAATAAAGTTTGGAAGACTACGCGAAGAGCTACTGTGTTTGCCAGGGAACCCGCGTATTTGTTTAGCACAGAGAAATAATTTTGTGTTGTAAAGCAGTATAGTCGCTACACGCGTTAATTTGTTTTAAACAAATGGCCGCTCGAAGTAAAATTCGTGTCTAAAAAGGAGCTGGGGCACTCGGACTGAAACGTGAAATACTTGGTAATAACGAAGACAACCGAATGCTTCTCATACATTTGCTGCAATCCACAACACTGATGAAACTGGACGCTATGGCTTCCTGACGGTGGAAATGAAAAGAAAACATAACGGGGAAGTGACTGGTGAGACTGTTATATTTTTGGTTATGGGACTGTGTTATTATTTTTTGTTTGCAAGACCCTTTACTAGTAAATTAAAACTTAATTTGAAGTTAACATTTACCTCAGTAAAAATTCTTCAGCAAATGATTAGGATTTTCGAGCGCGCTCTGGCGTGTTTCAATTAAGCAAAACCAGTTTCGACTGGATTTCAAATGTGCACCAACTGACGTCCAACGTAGAGCTGATTACCACACTAAAATAGTGTTATGTTTTATTTTTGGGACATTGAAACTAATGTAATGGACAAACTTAAGCATTGAAAAGCAAGAGAAATGCTTGAATAAGTGTGTTGTTGGAAAGATCTGCAGGTATGTGAAGACAGATTGAAAGCAGTGTGTAGCTTGAATGAATAGCGTTGAAGCCTGAAGTAAAAGGCAGTTGAAATTGGTTACATTTTATATATGTATGTATGTATGTATGTGTGGACGGTTTACTTGGCGCCATGACCGGGTGCTGCGATGTTTGGCATTAGCATTGGAAGACAAGCTTAACATGACCAATAAGTTGCCACCAGTTCCATCAAAACATTACACACAAAAGACAACATTCCTCCGCCCAGGAAAGCAACCACTAAGAAAAGGTGTTAAAACCAAGCCTCACCCAGGACAACTGGATGCTGCTAGAGACTGGAAAATGCTGGCAGATGTTGGTCAACGGCTTATTTTTCCACCGGAGATTGCCACCACTAACCTTCGACCAGATATTGTCTTGTGGTCTGGATCAGCACACCTTGTTCACCTGGTAGAGTTAACAGTGCCATGGGAGGATGCTGTAGATGAGGCGTAGGAGAGGAAGAAACTGCGGTATGCTCAACTAGCCGCTGAAGCGGTACAGCGAGGATGGAAGGTGCCCACTTGAAGACCCCAGAGATGTACCCTACTTAGCTCAATACAGATGGTTGTCATGCTGATGCACTGGGGAGATCGCACTGTGGTTGATCCCCGGAGCCAGCATCGCAGCCATTGTGTGTGTTGATGCGCTAGTGAGGCAAATAAGCTGATCCCTGGAGCCAGTATTACACTTCAGCCATCAACACGAGGCAGAAGGATATCTACATCATCAAATGGAAGGAAACGCAAATGGATGGAGACACAGATGGATCACATTAGTTTACTGTAAAGCTACGTCGTAGTTAGTGCTTATCTTGGCGAGAGCCGAGTTCAAATCAGCATGAAGTTTTAACATCTACTCTCGTGTAATGGAAATCATTATATATATAGCTCAACTAAATTATAGATAAAGGGAAATTACATGATTATATTTTGCACCTACTGACATACTGCATTCAACTGTTAATTGTGTGGTTATATATTATATGGTTTGAAGTAAATTAGTATTGCACTGCATGAAGTCTGGAACAACATTGAAAGCATATGTTTAACAACTTTGAATCTAGGTACTGTTACAGAAGTTGACATTTCCTGAAATAATAAATACATTGTTTGCTTTTTTTTGTAAACGTGTGTGTTTGAATTTATATGTATGACTTACAATGTTGTTTTGATTATGTTAGTCGTTTAAAATTGGATGATTTAAGACAAAAATAATTAACCGTTTAGTGAAGTATTACAACATTCTAAAGCACAATAATTAGCATTGAATGTAATTGTATTATGGTATTTGCTTGTATTACATAATATTACAATGAGATTAATTAGACTGACATGTTAATTACTAATATGTTTAGTATTATTCAAATGGAGGCACCGATATTATAATTGTCTAAACTATCTAATTTGAGGATTAATGCCAGGCATAAATAGGTATGCTAGCCAGTCCACCATCCCTGCTAGGATCCTGGAATCTCCTGTTGTTGTTTATATCCTGATTACTTACTCCGAAGTGTTAGCCATCCTTGAGACACACAGTTAGCTTAGCCACTGCTTATATATAGCTTGTCTGTACTCTGACTATTCAGAGCACCAAGGTGGGGTTACATGTGTGAGTCAGGCTTTCACACCGACCATGTAGCAAAATAGATGGTGTCTGAAATAAACTGTGTTCCTATTTTTCTGTGCACGACCGGCGTAAATGTACATATATATACAAAATCAGTATGTCAAATAATTGTTTTTATTACCGTGTTCAAAATGAAACAGTATATATTTTTTCTTCAATAATAAGAATGAGATGTTTAAATTGGTTGTTTCTGAGTAGCCTACAGAGCACTGTCCCTTTAAAAATAAAAACAAACAAAAAACAAGGAGTTGAAAAGTCAAATTACAAGACAGGCACTGTATCCAAGAAGCGGGACATCACAAAGATCAGAATAAAAGACTACAAAACAGATAAACCTCTCGTTTTATCTACAGTTTGCAGGAAATAAAAAAAATAAGATGTTCAACGGCAGTCTGAAGTATTTTGTTTAGCAAGGTTTAGTTTTAGAGAATGTGAGTATTTTTTTTTCAACAGACTACTTGGGTACACTACATTGTATGAAAAAAGTTTCAAGAAATAAAATGTAAGTATTCATATTTTGGGACGATGCAAGCCCAATTTTTTGTTCAAAAAAAATAAATTAACAAGCGCTGCATGTATGTGAAGATCACAACCGAAAGTTTACAGTAACATACGATCTGTGTTCATTTACATGCTCGCTCAGCTACAAAATAAAAATCTCATTCGCTGACCTACATAGCTACACATAAATGCTGCGTGCATACACAACCAAACAATTTAGAGATACTCGCAGATTTGTATTTTCAGTGCATAACATACTACATTTTTAAAGGAAATAAAGCCAGTACCTAACCAAATCTGTTTTTACATCTATTTCCAAGATTTCACCGAGTTTTGTTCAAATTCACAATTTTCACAATTTCGTTGAATTGTGTTTTGTGCTTAGATACTAACATTTACTTTCTGCTTACCTGCAGTTTCTTTTTGGGAATCAGTTGTAAAGGCTCAATCTGAAGTAAGGTGAAAGGGGTGTCAGGTGCTGATGTTTCCACAATCCCCTCAATGACATCCTTTCTTGACTGAGATGCCTTGGGACTCAGGGGATTTGCACCACACAATCTGAACTCCATCTCATTAGGGGAAAGTTTGTACGGTAAGTTAAACACACCTGCTATCTGAAAGACGAAAAATAGTTACATTTCAAGTTAAGTAACATCTGAAAGTGACACATCTGAAAGATTTTTGAGTTAAAAAGGCAAGATACACAAATGATCTGGGCAGCAGTGTGGAGTAGTGGTTAGGGCTCTGGAATCTTGACCGGAGGGTTGTGGGTTCAATCCCAGGTGGGGGACATTGCTGCTGTACCCTTGAGCAATGTACTTTACCTAGATTGCGCCAGTAAAAACCCAACTGTATAAATGGGTAATTGTATGTAAAAATAATGTGATATCTTGTAACAATTGTAAGTCTCCCTGGATAAGGGCATCTGCTAAGAAATAAATAATAATTTCATGAAAGTGGCTGCTCAGCAGAGTGAAAACACTATAAATATCCAAGCAAAACTAAACATTTTGCTCTCCACATCGAATGCTAAACAAGGTGCTGTCACTCTGCTAAGCAAAGCTGCAACTCCGGGACTGTCTAAAAATGGAACCAAGACGGGACACTGCCTGAAAACGGACCCAAGAAGAGGAATCAAGATGCAAGCGAATCACAAACCACAAGCAATGAGACTGAGGCCCGGCTGGAGGATTGCCGTAGAAACTTACAGCGACTGTTATCAGACAAACCAATCTGGGTCTGTTGTACACCTAAAACCACAGTATCCAAAATAAAATGCCCTGCTACCTGCATGGCTAAAAGATTCAGCTTAAGAGGACAGAGCCGACGGGCACTGTTG
This sequence comes from Acipenser oxyrinchus oxyrinchus, assembly GCA_030684275.1. Taxonomy (NCBI): domain Eukaryota; kingdom Metazoa; phylum Chordata; class Actinopteri; order Acipenseriformes; family Acipenseridae; genus Acipenser; species Acipenser oxyrinchus. The sequence goes on from CM060251.1 coordinate 40,265,813, forward strand.
TGGGATCCTATACCGAGGGACTGAAGACTTTGTTGCAGCTGTTTGTTGATTCTATCAAGAATTGAGCTTTGTTGCCAAGTTTGAGCTAACATGGGATTGAAGATTTCGTTACTTTTGTACTGGACACTTCAACAGATTGAGTTTCAAACCAGCCGGACCAAAATCTAAGCTTCAAGAACCGTTGAGTATAATTCCAGTTACATTTTCCTTTCATGGAACTAAATTAATTAATTGTAACACATTCACATAGAATTGAACTGTTAATTATTAACTTTTGGTGAAACTTGCTGAAGTAACTATAAATAATCTACCTCATTGTTGTATGAAGAATTTCTTTAAAAGTAAACTTGCCATATACTTAATCTGTATACCATTGATAAACTTAATGTGATAGTATTCTAAGATTGCCGGATTTATGAACATACAGGCACAAAGAATTAAACTTGGAATTTAAATTGTATTAATTTGTATTAGTTGTTTTTCCTTCCAATTCATGTATAACAAACGGGGTTAGAATTGAAAACCAGAGTGCTGTAAAGTAGTTTCCCTTCTAACAGCATATAACAGCATTGTTAGAACAGAAAATCACAGAGCAGTAAAGCAATCTTTCCGCAAACCACATTTATCAAATATTGATTGCCGCAGTGTTATTTGATTTCTTGTGTATTTTTAACGGTGTATAACTGGGATGAATAATTTTGACTTAAAACCAACTTAGAAAGTATAGCCATGTCTGTAGGTTCAGATTCAGACACTGATGCCATGGTGGAGATGCCGAGATTGTAAGTTGCTTCCGAGCAGAGGTTATATGAATATTTGCTAGACGTGATTAAACTTATCAGCGCAATTGCTACTATAGTATGCCTGTTTATTAAGAGGTTGGACTTGGCACAGGACAAATGTCAGGTAGTGCAGGAGAAATGTCAGGTTTTGAGGAGCAAAACAGGATTTGATTGGAGAGCTTCAGGCTGTAAATGAAGAAAATCGGCTTTGTGAGCATGCTGCGCTTAGAAACGAAACAGCAGCCGGAATTCAAGATCAGAGGATAAGCCTGGATGGGTGTCAACTGCGTAACACAGAGCTTAACGAATCAATGCGTAGGAATAATGAGGTGAATGGTGGTTTGATCAGTGAGAAGGCTGCATTAAAATACAGAATTGAAGAGTTGGAACATGAGAGAGCAATGGTAACTTGGGATAGAACTAAGGCTGGTGCCGAGGAGGCTGAGTTTGCAGCCCTGCCTCCCGAAACCCCCAGGCTAGCACCCCAGGTTTTCAATATCCCAGAGATATCCGCAATACATGCGCAGAGGAGCCAGAGTCATCAGTGCTGTCTCCACGAGACCAACACCCTGATACACCTGGCTTTCCGAACACAAGAGACACACACAGGACACAGTTAGGGGCTAAAATGACATTCAGTGAACTGTTAAGCATGACTGTAAAAGTTCCACAGTTCGACCCGACAAAAAGGGTAATCATACAGAAGACTTCATCGCAACAACCAGAGGTTTTATTAAATCGACTGGAATTGTAGAAGAGGAGTACAAGTCATTTTTTCTTAAACAAAGGTTACTGCATGCTGATTGGGTAAATCATTTACTGAGGAAATGCAAAATACCTTTGAGAAATTGTCAGGAGTTAATAAAGAGATACTCCCTTTTTCCAACCCAGGTGTAGCCCTAACTAGGGCTTACATCATGAAATGTATGGAAAAGGAAGGTCCTCGTGATTTTTCTGATGAGCTTAAGTGCACATACCAGTCAGGTTGTGGTCCAGGTGAGGATCCTGATAAAATGGTTCAGTTTAGACAGTTGTATTTGAATAGCTTGCAGTGATAGGAGAGTTAGCCAGTTTGGTGGTGAACTCTGCGTCCCCAATGGATGTGATAGTGGTTAAGGCACGAGAAATCTGGTCCTGTAAAATAGTGAGTTTCCATAGGAAAGATGCAGCAGCTGCAGATATGATTTATGCAGTAGCAAGCAAGGAGCCGTCCCTGCAGATAGAGGGATCAGAGCTGCCAGCTGCTAATACAAATAAACAACAGTACCAGTTAAAGGAGGCGATACCTCAGCAGTCTGAACATAATTACAGTAACAGTTCATCCGGCAGGAACCAAGCTAGCCAGCGCTGGGTTAATAACAGAGAATGCCGTAAGAATAGAAATAACGGGGGTAAGTTTAAAACACTTTGTATCAAGAAGAGAACCCCCAGGCTAAAGCAGAGACTAAAGAACTCAGGGAATCACTTAAGCAGATACAGGAAACTTTGAACTTTGAAGCAGCTGACTACTAAGCAGCCCCCAAGTGACACAGGTGTTAGCACTACCCAAAGACAGAACACACAGGCTACAGCACCAACAGCTACCTCCACATGACTAGATGGGAAACAAATTCAGCCTCCCCAGATATAGTCAGGCAGAGAGGAGCCACTGAAACAGAAAGTGAGGTGGGAAGCATGGAAATGCATACTGTGTCAGAAATGCATGGTGTTACAATACCGGGAATAAAGTTGGGAGATATCATAATCACAAGTAATCGACCATATTTTCCAGTTATGATGCAGGGAGCTGTTACTTGCGAGGCATTACTGGATTTAGGTGCGGATGCTAGACTAATGACTAAAAGATGTTTGATCATTTGAATCAGGTAATAGGAGACTCAAATAGACAGGTGACTGACACCCAGCAAGAAGGAGTTTCATAGCTATACCAATGATTGTATCCACCCCCTTGGAATCAGCTGGGTCTGTTTTGAGTTTGGGAAACTCAGAGTTACCCATCCTGTGTATATTACAAACGTAGCTGCAGAAAACGTGTTGATTGGGGCTGAGCTATTGATGAGACTCTGACCCCTGATTGATTGCAGCAGAAAAGTGTTGTGGGCCAGTGTAAAGAAACCAATATCCTTCAAGAAACTGGGTTTGGCAAGTGAAGTAGGAAGTTTAAAAAAAATGGTGCGTAAAAAGAGAAGGGTCAGTGTTGAATGTAGTTTGTGATGGTCCCCTGTCCCCTGCAGCCTTCATTTTCAATACGAGCGGAGTCCATCGACCTGATAGAAAAACAGCTCAAGCAGACCCCCCCCTCCAAAACCAAAACAAACAGCAAGACCCCACAGGGGCAATTAATGTCTCATGTAGCTGACAGGACTGAAGGCAGTCGTGGGGCCGAAGGAGGCTCGATGCAAATGCATGTCCATCTTGACCTCAGAGCCGACAGGATGTGTGCGTGTGTGAAAGTAGAAACCACTGAAGTGTCTGATGCTGTTGTAACTCCACAGTATGAGAACACTTTGGTCAGTAAGTATCTGTTGATCAGATTCAGGAAAGTAACCCACAGCTGGTACAGGTAAACAAAAGAGAGATGTTAAATGACATCCCCTACAGTAAGCACCCTGTCCTCAGCATAGGTGTTAGTGCTATTAGTGTTGGGATTGGAGATGTTTACGCATTATGTGCATGTGGTCAGAGGCTTGCCAGTAAACTGTGTGGTCGGTCGACTATTTCGTAAGAATAGGGACACAGATTGACTTTAGATCAGGCATACTGCATGCAAGGGTTAGAGACATACATGACACAGACGTAGGCATGGTGGTGGTGGTGGGGGTGGGTGTGGGGAGGAGTCATTATATGATTTTGAATTGACCCTTGCCATGGTGGGACCTTGTCCTGAATACTTGGAAAGTGAGGATGAGAAAGTTAGTTATACTAAACCCCATCAATGGATTCAAGTACAGTATATGAGCAAGAATGAGTTAAAGCCAGGCCCTGTTCTCTCCCCCATAGAACAGGATGCTGTGATGACTCTCACAGCCATACAGCAAGCAACACAAGAAATTGTACAGCCCTTGCAAGTGCATTTAGCGTACAGTTTAGAAAGTGTCGTCCCAATATATGTGGATACAAGGGCAAGAGAAGTTGCCTTTTTGGTTAATTTGCCGGTGGTGGAATCCACGAATGTCTGTCGATTGAAAGCTGTCTTGAACATCGGGTTCTGGCAGGGTAATAAGCATGTGCAGTTAGTCACACCACCTGTGGTTGTGTATCAAGACAGCAGTCCTAATCTCTATCTGGTGCCTAACTTAGAAATGTGCAGCACTATTCGGGACATTCATTGGCTCTGCCCTAGCAAACCCTTTATTAGGGATACGGCTCAGATATTGTGTGGTTTGAGGAAAGATGCTACTGCTGAGAAATGCAAAGTTATTGTGACAATGCCAGGGGAAAGGCAAAGCCAGAGCCGGAATAGCTAATGCTCAGTGGCTCGTGAGCACCCTGCAACAAGAGTTTACACTGTCATATGACCAGCATGATTTGATACCTTTAAGGTTATTAAGCTACCAGCAGACCCTGTGTTATTCATGGTGCCGAGGGGCGATTGCCCACAGTGGAGATTTAGACCTTTATTACTTGGAAACTGATTTTCACGAGGCAGCCGTTGAAATATTAGATGTCTTTAGAGGACACGTGTTTCAAATGGATCCTGCTATAGAGCAGCTCCTGAATCAAAAGGAGCTCCACACAGTGGAAATTACTGTCACTGCAACTGACCTTCAGATTTCAGACTGGGACCCAGAGACAACGTAGTTATCCGTAGGACAGTGTTTGGAGTTATATTCACTCTGAGCATATTGTCTGGGTTAGTGACTGCCTTGGTTGTAGGGGTGGGGGTAATTGTCCGTAAATACCTGGTGGTAAGGTGAGCCATGGACGTGATATTTCTGGTTTTGCCTCTAGTGGATGTTAATTAGATCTAAGACAATTCAGGTCATGAAAAAGGAAAAGTCTGAGAGTAATGAACAGGAAGGGAATAGTTGTCCTGCAATTGCAGCAGGTCAGAGTGAAAATGCTGAGGCAACAGTGTAAAGGAAAAGGTCACTGTAACAAGCATGAAAGCAGATACAAACCAATGTGTGCTATCTTCCTGTTTTTCTTCTATCTTTCTATCCTTTTAGGATATATATAGGGCTTCTGTTTTTCGAGTTTTATTAATTGTATTTTTCGGTGCTTATTTTTAGCAATTTTCGAGTTTAATGTAAATCATTTTTTTTCGGGGCTTTCGTTTTTGATATACTGTTTGAAATTAGTGTTTTCGGTTACTTTCCAAAATGCTTGAGCGTTTTTTTACTATTATTTATGTAAATAAATAATAACAACATACTGTAATTAATAGTTATTATATAGTAAATAATTATATACCGCCTAAGTAGAGATGTCATGGTATACCGGTTTTATGGTAAACCGCAGTATAATCTGCCACGGTTTTGAAACCACAACCATTTTTCTCTACCATGATTACCGAGTTCACACGGTTTAAGGTGATATGGTCGCGTTTTTTTATTCACCGTTTGTCCATCAGTGAGCCACTGTGTTCATTAGAACTAACCAATAAACACAGACATCTCAAGTTCTGAAAACTACCATGCATGAGATTATCCGAGTAGGCTATTAAATAAGTGACGTCATGTTTAATATAAATCGCCCTACTAAACAATGATCGCTAGCAAACGTGATTGTCAGTAAATGAAACACAAATACTCCAAAATATCACCAAGAACAAGGCACTGTAACTTTTCATCACGGTCTTCCTATTAATTTACCAAACCAAAAAAGTAAAAGTAGCTATTATCTATTGTATCGGTCAAGAGAAATGCAGTAAGCACACACCAATGCAGAGAATCAAAAAGTCTGTATTTACTACTACATAACCAAGTCTAAGATGCTACAGGCATTTGTATTATTTTTATTTTAAATGGTATTGTAAAGATGTTGCCGTCTCCTTGAGTTGATAGTGTTGTAGGGATTTTGGTTTTATGTATTCAAAAATTAATACAATTTTATTCCCATTTAAAAAAAGTCCCCTGGATGCCGCTTAACTTTGCAATGGTGTCATACCCACTGTGACGGGGTGCCCACTTCCCCCTATATATTTGTGTTATGATTTACTGTTATTGATTGTATTTTGTATATTCTTCTGTTTTGAAAAACGGCTGTGTATTGGTTCAAATGCAGTTGTAATAGTGTTTGGCTAGGATGGGGTTAATTCCCATCCAGGGATGATTTTTCAGGTGCAGGTGGTCAGGAGTTTATTGATTGTTAATTGTGCAATTAACTCCTAACCACCTGCTATATAAGCCCAGCTCCAGGCTCATTGTTTGGTTGGAGTTAGGAGAAGGAACAGATACAGAGTTTGGAGAGTTTGAAGGAGATAGACAGCAGTGAGAGAAAACGACTGCTTCCTTTGTTTTGTTAACGTATTCGTTCTGTTTATTTCCGGTATTGTAGCTTTCTTGTGTTTGGCCCTTGTGCCCTTTTATTTGTGTTTTGAAAAGTTTATTTTGTTTAATAAAAAAACTGTGCAGCCACGCAGTGTTTTGCCCCGCATTCTGCAGTTGGTGTGCTGCTTTCCTGGAACCTGACGTCACACACATCACCACATCAGCCATCCTGCCACACGTGGTGTCAGAGTGGGATCAAACAGCACCTCGGAGGACTCAGGCCAGGAGCAGTACTGTGGGTGCCTTATTTTTTTTTTTTTTTGAGAAGAAGTATTATTATTTTAATATGGGAAGGAACAGCCGCAAGAAGCAACAGCGACAGCGGCAGCAGCAGCAACAGCCACCCCGACAAGAAGAGGCATGGGTGGAACCATGGGAAGTCTGGCCCGGGTGCACCTGGTACGGCCACTTGGAGCACTGCTGGTTGGACTGCGCGAAGGTGCCTCCAGACTGGTGCGGTCGCTGTGAGGGTTCTGGACACAGCTGGAGGAAGTGCCCTTTTGTGGGACCGGCAGTGCAACAGCCATTGCAGCCTGCACTGGAGGAAGAGTTCAGCGTGGCTTCACTGCCGTCTGCTGTCTGTGAGGTCTACCTGGTGGAAAATTCGGGCACACAGTGGCCATTTGCCCCTCCCAATATTAGGGAGAGGTTTTGGCTGCTCGAATGAGCCAAAACAAGGCACCCCAGAGAACCCAGAAAGAGCCGTCTGGAGAAGGGCCGCCAGAGCAGATTACTTCGCGGGAGATTTGGGATTGGCTGGTGGACCTCGAGGGGGACATGAAGAGGGACCTCCCAGTGGCGATTAACGTCCTGTGGGCTCAAGACAGGAAACGGTGGGAAGCTTGGGAGAAGCAGCACCACCCAGAGTCCTTCCAGGACATTGCAGCCATGGTGCTTGATTACCTGGCTGCAGACATGGGAGGGGCTCCACCATTACCAATTTCATCGGGCAGTGCCTTGCTTACTCCGGAGCCCAAGTGTCCTGTGTCCTAGAAGGGGAAGCCCAAGCCGGAGAAGTACAGTGCCGAGAGGGAAAGTGTCTGTGTGTCCAGTGCCCAGAGGGAAGGTGCCTGTGTGTCCAGTGCCCAGAGGGGAGGAGGAGTTGCCTTCCGAAGAGCCAGAGGAGGAGGAGTTGCCTTCCGAAGAGCCAGAGGAGGAGGAGTTGCCTGCCCGAAGCTTGAGATGGGAGGAGCTGTTGTTTGAAGCGCTTGAGGGGGAGGATCTTCTGTCCGTAGCGCTCGAGGGGGAGGAACTGCCATCCAAAGATCTCAAAGGGGAGGAGCTTGAGGGAGAAGAGCTAGCTCTGCTGTGTACCATGTTGGAGTGGAAAGAGCTGTTGCGACCACCGTCGCTGCCAGACGGGGAGCTGTGACCACCGTCGCTGCCAGACGGGAAGCTGTTGCGACCACCACGGCTACAAGATGGGAAAGACGTCTTGAGATTCTCGCCGCTGTCGCCTGGGAAGGACGTCATAATGTTCCCACCATCGATGCCAGGGGAGGATGACTCGCTATTCCAGCTACCGTCGCCAGGGAGAGACGTCTCACTGTCCCCGAAGCTAGGGGGAGACGTCTTTGTGTCCTCGCTGCCGAAGTCTGGAAAGGACGTCCTGCTGTTCCCGACGCTATTGCTCGGAAAGAACGTCTTGTTGTCTCTGTTGGCATCGCCAGGTGAAGGCACTCTGTTGCATTGGTCTTCACCCTCAGAGGGAGTAGCGCAGGAACTGCCGCTCCCTCCACCCCCACCAGAGGGAGTAGCACAGGAACTGCCGCTCCCTCCATCACCCCCAGAGGGAGTAGCGCAGGAACTGCTGCTCCCTCCATCACCACCAGAGGGAGTAGCGCAGGAACTGCCGCTCCCTCCATCCCCACCAGAGGGAGTAGTGCAGGAGCTGCCGCTCCCTCCACCCCCACCAGAGGGAGTAGCGCAGGAGCTGCCGCTCCCTCCACCCCCACCAGAGGGAGCAGAGCTGGAGCTACTACTCCCTCCACCTCCAGTAGAAGGAGATGTTCGGCAGTCCCCACCTGTGAAGGAAGACAACGGGCTAGTCAAAGTCTCAGCTGAGGAAGATAGCCTGCTGGATGAAGTTGCACTGCTCGGGGATGCCTGCCTTGCTCCGCCCGGGGACGCCTGCCTCACACCGTCCAAGGATGCCTGCCTCGCACCGCCCAAGGATGCCTGCCTCGCACCGCCCAGGGATGCCACGGCCGCTCCGCTCAGGGATACCACGTCTGGATCGCCTGGGGTTGCCTGCTGCTCTGCATCGCCTGGGGTTGCCTGCTGCTCTGCATCGCCTGGGGTTGCCTGCTGCTCCGCATCTCCTGGGGTTGCCTGCTGCTCCGCATCACCTGGGGTTGCCTGCTGCTCTGCATCGCCTGGGGTTGCCTGCTGCTCTGCATCGCCTGGGGTTGCCTGCTGCTCTGCATCGCCTGGGGTTGCCTGCTGCTCCACTTCGTCTGGGGTTGCTGTGTCTTTTGCTTCTCCTAGGGTTGCCGAGGGTCCTGCTTCGCCTGGGGTCGCCGAGGGTCCTGCTTCGCCTGGGGTCGCCGAGGGTCCTGCTTCACCTGGGGTTACCTGGTGCTCCGCATCACCTGGGGAGCCACCCGTTACAAAGTACGAGGGAGAAGTGGAGCTCCCGCTGCCGCCTTCATGGCCGGGGGCTCCCCTCCCGAGTGCGCCTCCCGAGGGTCCGCTGCCGCCGTCGCCTCCCGAGGGTCCGCTGCCACCGTCGCCTCCTGAGAGCTCTGCATCGACTGGGGTCGCTGAGAGCTCTGCATCGCCTGGAGATGTCGCCTGAGTGCCACCGCTGCCTGGGGATGCCATCTGCGAGCCACCACTTTGGGGAGCTGCCTGCTCCGCACCATCTCCCGGAGTTGCTGTCTGCCTTGCATCAATGTCCAGGGATGTTGCTGGCCTGCCTTTGCCCTGGATCGCCGGGTTTCCACTGCCCGGGATTGCCAGGTTGTCATTGCCCGAGGCAGCTGAACTATCTTTGCTTGGTACCACCGGACTGCTTGTGGGCCCAAGGCAGCTTCCGTCCCCACCTCAGGAATTTGACAAAGACATTTGGGACTTTAGGGGGGGAGGTGGCCATTGGGCCATGTGTGCTGCGCACAAGGGGGGGCAAATGTGACGGGGTGCCTGCTTCCCCCTATATATTTGTATTATGATTTACTGTTATTGATTGTATTTTGTATATTCTTCTGTTTTGAAAAACGGCTGTGTATTGGTTCAAATGCAGTTGTAATAGTGTTTGGCTAGGATGGGGTTAATTCCCATCCAGGGATGATTTTTCAGGTGCAGGTGGTCAGGAGTTTGTTGATTGTTAATTGTGCAATTAACTCCTAACCACCTGCTATATAAGCCCAGCTCCAGGCTCATTGTTTGGTTGGAGTTAGGAGAAGGAACAGATACAGAGTTTGGAGAGTTTGAAGGAGATAGACAGCAGTGAGAGAAAACAACTGCTTCCTTTGTTTTGTTAAGGTATTCGTTCTGTTTATTTCCGGTATTGTAGCTCTCTTGTGTTTGGCCCTTGTGCCCTTTTATTTGTGTTTTGAAAAGTTTATTTTGTTTAATAAAAAAACTGCGTAGCCACGCAGTGTTTTGCCCCGCATTCTGCCTTTGGGAACCTGACGTCACACACATCACCACATCAGCCATCCTGCCACACCACCTTAACTTTTCTTCTTTCATTTGTGTTCGTTGCTGTTAACATGCAGTCCAAATGAAAATAAATAAATAAATAATTTGCAGGTGCCATCTTCTTATCATTAAGTTTTGCACTAGAGAGTGCCATGAAGACGGGATTCCCGCGGTACAGGAAACAAATGGTGTTAAATTTTGCGGGATGGGATGGTACGGGAGTGAAGCTCATGGGAACTGCCGGGGGCGGGGGGTGGGACCGAGAAATAAAAAATAAATAAAGCTCTCAGGACAGGCAAGAACGGGATTTAAGCTTCCAGGAATGGGAAGGAACAGGACCAGTCTGCCACCAGCAGACAGGATGAGTGTTTTTTGCTCTTTAACTCTTTAAGCTCAGCCCCATTCATTTTAGTGCGCCGGCACACTGAAGGTTACGTGCATATTACTCAGGCTTGTTTAAAAGTACAGACCCGGCGCTTTCCAATGACATTTTCAGTGTGTGTATATGGTACTCCTAGCCAGAGATGCGATCGCCTGAAGGTAAGCCTCTCATCATGTGACAAAGTTCACAATTTAGGTTTCGTTTTCAGTCGACTGCTCCGTCATTGTAGCAGCTAGAGAGAAAGGGGTGATATCATTGGAAAGCTTAGAATCTTTCCAGCAATAACCACATAAGTAGTTTAGTGAGAGATAGGACGCTAGAGAGAAGCTGCAAGCTTTGAGACAGGCAGCTTGAGAGCGAGCGAGATAGGATTTTATCCATTGTTCATGTGCCAGACAGGAACTGCTTTACAGAGGGGCACAAAAAGTAATGGGCTGAGAATGTAAAATTGTACATAGTTCTCTTCAGTGTTCCATATTTTGTTTTGTGATTATGCTCGGTTGGTAAAAGTGCGAATAAAACTGTTTTTGTTTACCATTAAAAATGACATTCTACCGCGGTATGACGATAACCGTGGTATATGTCACCATACCGTCAATTTGATACCATGACATCCATACGCCTAAGTAATATCTTTATATTGTTAGGATCTGGCTGGCTGGATCACATGGTGCCAGGAAACACGCGCAAACAGCAGCATGAGAGTTTCAATATGCCGTTTGTGGGGCTAATTACGTTAGTTTGTTTAATAATTAATTTAAACACCTAATTAACTTATATAATTAATACAGTTCAAATTAACGTGCATTAATCAACTTGAATGAATACTATATGACCATTACCATATTAGATCACCGACTAAACACAGACAATCTATTAGTTATCTGTTAAATAATCTGAATATTCATTCACGTTAATTAAGACCTCATCAATATTATTTTATTTAATGACGTGTATAAGATCGACTAATTACAATGAACACACAAAACATCCTCAACCACAACAAGGTAGGTTAAAATATTGTAGTGGTTTATTAGATAATAATAATAATGGTACAGAAATGAAAAACTTCGAAAATCATCATGAGGTAACAGTTCACATACATATCAATGCAGCAAGTCAACACCTATTCTTTGAATGTATATGCTTCTCTATATGTCATTTTTCAATAATGCAATTAAACTACAGTACAAGTAGAATCCCATTGCTTTCCTAACATTCAGTATAGGTTCAACATCTCATTCTAACACAGTACATTAACTCCTCTGTCTCAATCTCAGTACAGGCTGCGCGGATCTGCCAGCAGGTGATGACGTCACTCTGCAGACAGTTCCCTCAGCTCAACTTACACAGACAGTGGCCCTGCGTTTACTGCTCACAGGAAAAATAACTCTTGAAACACAAGCACTTATTATGAAAATGCAAAACCAATTTCACAATTACAATTCTTCTAATAACATATCACAGCTACGGCTGGACTACAATTGTTTACTAACAATTACACAAGTATACTTTTGCAGCACTTCATATGACAATATGAGTTAATCAGCTTAGTTACTTTTTAACAAGGTTCAAACTCTGAGGTTTTTCATATGCACATTAAAAGCACAATTTAAGATAACTATTTTATCAATTTTTATGTGTTGTAATTATCATTAATTACTCTGTTTCCACAAGGGAAAGGTAAGGGAATTATACTCAACGGTTCCTTGAAGAAGATCCAAAGTCTGCTGAACAAGTCTAACGTTGTTATATTCTCGCTTCGTTTCCGCAATTCTTCAAACCCAAGTTGGGCTCCTTTATCTTCAAAACCCAAGTGGGGGTTTCACACACGTCCTGTGCACTAGAGCTGACATTTTGAAAAGACCTTTGTGTGGCAAAGTGCCCCCCCCTGTGTATTATATGTTACGTGTTGTGTGTAAATGTTGGTGTATAGTCATCGGTACACGGGATATAAACGGGTCTGTGTTTCACGGTGGTTTAAAATGTAGATTTGTATTTAGGCACGAGGAGGGCACAAATCACTTCACGTGCTGGTTAAAGTAATAATATGTGAACACGGGAATTGCACTTTAATTAATTCACGTGCAGTTGTACCGAGATTCCAATTGAATGATTGACTAGCAATCGAAGTCTCGTACAACTGCATAAAAACAGCATGTTTTCACTCACTCGGGTTGGGTGTTCGGTGAGTGGAGAACGGGAGAGAGAGAGAGAGAAGGAGAATTACATTTACAGTTGTCACTCACCGTGTTTGTTCGTCTGTTTACTGTATAGTCCGTTTTGTTTATCTCTTTTGTTTTGGCGTAAGTGCCGTGTCCTGTGTGTTTTTGTCTTGCAATCTTTTTATTTTCTGTTCTGTTTAATAATTAAATGCTGAGCGCGATCACGCGCTCAGCTTCACCAAAACCCCATTTCTGCTATTTGTTCCTGCTTCTGACGTGACGTCACCGCTCAGTCGTCTTTGTCACACTTTGAAACAGATTTCAACTTGTAAGTGTAAAAAGCTGTCAGGATGTTAACAATGAAAAGAATAATTACAGGTATGTTACTAAAACAGTTCTAGCAACACGTGGGGACATACAACTCTATATTTTTCAGAACCCCGCTACTTACTCTTTAAATCATAAATATACCGGCCATAGCTGTATTTCTTAAGCCTTCATTTAAATTACTGGTATAATTATGAATAACGTAAAGACTATTGTTTTCTTGTATTATGCTGGTTACACACACATTGAAGTATGCTGGGCAGTTTCCAGGGGCTCGATTAACAAATATCCCTAGTTAGGGGGGTGAATAGACTCAGCTACGCACGCTCGCCACACACTTCTTCAAAAAAAGGGGGAAATAGTAGGTGTGCGTAGGGGATGTGTCCAGAGAAAATAATTATATATGCATCTGCACAAGTTGAAAGAAAAACTTACATAAATACAGTACTGTGCAAAAGTTTTAGGCAGGTGTGAAAAAATGCTGTAAAGTAAGAATGCTTTCAAAAATAGACATGTTAATAGTTTATATTTATCAATTAACTAAATGCAAAGTGAGTGAACAGAAGAAAAATCTAAATCAAATCCATATTTGGTGTGACCACCCTTTGCCTTCAAAACAGCATCAATTCTTCTAGGTACACTTGCACAAAGTCAGGGATTTTGTAGGCATATAGTCAGGTGTATGATTAAACAATTATACCAAACAGGTGCTAATGATCATCAATTCAATATGTAGGTTGAAACACAATCATTAACTGAAACAGAAACAGCTGTGTAGGAGGAATAAAACTGGGTGAGGAACAGCCAAACTCAGCTAACAAGGTGAGGTTGCTGAAGACAGTTTACTGTCAAAAGTCATACACCATGGCAAGACTGAGCACAACAACAAGACACAAGGTAGTTATACTGCATCAGCAAGGTCTCTCCCAGGCAGAAATTTCAAGGCAGACAGGGTTTCCAGATGTGCTGTCCAAGTTCTTTTGAAGAAGCACAAAGAAACGGGCAACGTTGAGGACCGTGAGACGCAGTGGTCGGCCAAGGAAACTTACTGCAGCAGATGAAAGACACATCATGCTTACTTCCCTTCGCAATCGGAAGATGTCCAGCAGTGCCATCAGCTCAGAACTGACAGAAAACAGTGGGACCCTGGTACACCCATACTGTCCGGAGAAGTCTGGTCAGAAGTGGCCTTCATGGAAGACTTGCGGCCAAAAAGCCATACCTCCGTCGTGGAAACAAGGCCAAGCGACTCAACTATGCACGAAAACACAGGAACTGGGGTGCAGAAAAATGGCAGCAGGTGCTCTGGACTGATGAGTCAAAATTTGAAATATTTGGCTTAGCAGAAGGCAGTTTGTTCGCCGAAGGGCTGGAGAGCGTACACGAATGAGTGTCTGCAGGCAACAGTGAAGCATGGTAGAGGTTCCTTGCAAGTTTGGGGCTGCATTTCTGCAAATGGAGTTGGGGATTTGGTCAGAATTAATGGTCTCCTCAATGCTGAGAAGTACAGGCAGATACTTATCCATCATGCAATACCATCAGGGAGGCATCTGATTGGCCCCAAATTTATTCTGCAGCATGACAACGACCCCAAACATTCAGCGAAAGTCATTAAGAACTATCTTCAGCGTAAAGAAGAACAAGGAGTCCTGAAGTGATGGGATGGCCCCACAGAGCCCTGATCTCAACATCATCGAGTCTGTCTGGGATTACATGAAGAGAGAGAAGCAACTGAGGCTGCCTAAATCCACAGAAGAACTGTGGTTAGTTCTCCAAGATGTTTGGGCCAACCTACCTGCCGAGTTCCTTCAAAAACTGTGTGCAAGTGTACCTAGAAGAATTGATGCTTGATGCTGTTTTGAAGGCAAAGGGTGGTCACACCAAATATGGATTTGATTTAGATTTTTCTTCTGTTCACTCACTTTGCATTTAGCTAATTGATAAATATAATCTATTAACATGTCTATTTTTGAAAGCATTCTTACTTTGCAGCATTTTTTCACACCTGCCTAAAACTTTTGCACAGTACTGTATGTAAAACATGCCTGGGTTGCACTCTTTTGTCTTGACAAGACAGCAAATATTTTATACACGGTTGATAACAGACGTTTGGTGGACAGAAACTTTTGAGTCATAGTCAATTGTGGATGTTGCTCTAGGAACAGTTCATAACTCAATGAGCCAATCTGGACTTAAAATGTTTCACTCCCAACATCTCTAAAAGATTTAGAGGCAGTATCAAACCTCTCCACTGTACATGACAGTTGTTATGTATAATGTTACCTGTCCAGTTATTTAGCTTTTAGAAAGCATAATACAGATTTTTTGCTTTCTAAAAAAAAAATGAAATGAAAATTAATCAAGCATCAGATTACATATCTAGCACACTAAACCTCTTGTTTACTTAGTGCTTGTGTGTTTGAGCTTAAATGGCTGCATAATGTATTTATTTAAAATATTCTCCCTGCGTTGGTGTTAAGATCATCCTGTGTCTGATCAGTCACCCTGTAAAGGTCTGGCTGTAAGATTTTAATCCATGTTTTTTTGTCGTACTATAAATTATTTAAATGGTTCCCATTTAACACCTGTAAGGCTGTTTAGTATGCCAATGAAACAAAGTAGCTTAGACACATTTAAGGAGTTCTTAGCATCAAATGGAGAACTCTCCCATATTAAGAGATGTTCAGGTTCAAAGGCATCTTTGTCATTTCATATGCCTGCACATACAGTAATATGCTGGTAGGTTGGCCTTGTTACAAAGTCCATCTTCATTTAACTATCCTCCAAAATTTCTTAATGAAGTTAAGACCTAAGTTCATTTTAGTAATTCAGTGGCAAGAGTTTGTTCAAGGTAACAATTTATCACTTGTCAAGAAGACACTTTTAGTTTCTGCACTTAATAAGGGCATGCTCTAGGCTGAGTAATTAGGAGTGAACGGTTTGCATATTTACTAAATGCGGAGTGTCATTGTTACCATGGCCTGTTGCCTGCATGAATTATTTCTCTATCTGCAATAAACAGCTGGGTAATTATTACTGCCATAATCAGATAAATTCCCCCTGTAATATTCTTACATGGCAAATCATTTAACTCATCCAAAGCTGACAGAAATGTATGGACTTCAAGTAGTTTGACTACCTTTTTAGTTTTTTGTCCCTTTCAAGGACATGTGGAGAAATCACATTTATTAGGCTTCCAAGCCAGAATGGCTGGAAGCCGATTGTTCTTGTAAACATTATTATTATTATTATTATTATTATTATTATTATTAGGCTTCCAAGCAGTGTATTTTTTAGTTAACTGCAACGATAACAAAAAATGCTATTAACGAACATAAATCATATCCATTAATAGTAACTATAACTAAAAAATAATGTAAAACGATAACAAAATAGTAACTAAAAAAAAAAACCCAAAACATTTCGTTACAGTTATGCTTTCTACTTTTCCATTGTAATCGATAAAGCTTGTTAAACATTGAAGTCACCAAAAATATGAATTAGACTGAAATACATTTATATAGGATAAACATGTGTAAAACCACTTGCTATTATTTTATTTTCTTAGCAAAAAAATCTCTAGTTTGTGTAGTTTTTATACTTGCTCTCTATCCCGTCTCCGTTCCGCTTTGAATGGCTAGATGTCACTGTCAGTTAACTCATTGGTCCCTTAATAGGCTACTGTAATTTCACTGTCAGTCATTTCATCCTGTTACGTTGAAATTAGCGGGTTAAGGCGTGTAGGTAAGCCTTTGCTATAGGTTTACGGTGACAGTTACTAGTTTGATTTGAAAGTGGAGCACAAGAGGAAAACACCTAACAGAGGCGTAGCGTACATTTAGGCAGCCGCCTAAAAATCAGCTAGGTACATTTAAAAAAAAAAAAAGTATAAAAAATATATCTAAAGATTTTTTTTTAAAATAATGTGCCCACTTACATTTTTAAGACTTGCATATAATCGACATGTTTTCATATTATTATTATTTTTTTATTTGCTATTTCTTCGTAAAATGATAGGTTTGCGCAGACATCCGGGCAATTTGGTGCGCACGCACATAGTAACCGCATAGCAACTTCAGTGCCGCTGAAAACAAATCAAGACAGACGCTGTTTCATATATTAATTGAAGAGTTGTTACCACCTATTTTTAATACAATGCGGAAGAGTTGTGTGGTTGCTGGATGCCACAACCATGACTACATGAAAGACAAGCGACTGTCATTTTTTGAATTTTTGAAGAGGCGTTTAACCCCAGATAGACCTGAAAAGTGGCTTTCTGCAATACATCGGCAGCATGAAGAAGGGTCTAAATGGAGTCCACCAGACTCAAGAACCATCTGCAGCGAACATTTTATTCCTGGTGAACATATTTATACTTACAGTATAAATTACAGTAATACACAATCGTAACATACATAAAAAATAAGCACAGTATTGTAACACGTTAGTACTACAACTAGTAATTTTAGTAATAAGAGCATTATGCATTAATTTACTCAATGCCTTTTTTAGTACTAAGTACTAGTTTACCTACATTAACATTAGGTAGTCCAAGATTAGTGATAATCACGGTCTGTGAAACCATACAAAATCACCAAGGTTCCTAGTTTACATACCCAAATAAAAAAAAAATACGGTAAAATACAGCCCAAAACAACGTTAACAAGGAGGACAGCGCTAACCTACTATCGCTAGCCAAACCTCTCGGTGTGGTGCCAAAGCTGGACAAACAAAGGTTATCAGGCAGTCAGAAACACCCACAGACAGGGCACAATAAAGATAATTTTAATATTTTCTGTGGTAGTGTTATATTCTTATATTTCCGGATGTTAGAGGCTTTTGGAATGCTGTGTCTGTGAAAATGAGGGCGATAGGTCACATGATTTGGTGTGTTTTTCAAAAATGCGCCATTGCCTCGTTCTCGGACACAGTTTGACCAATTGTTGTGAAACGTTGGAATCATAAAATTAATAACACCCTTTATCATTGTTGCTTTTGGCATGTTTCTGCATGAAACAACATGGCTGCCACAAGCCAATCAAAATTCAGCTGTATTCAATATGCATTTTTTTCAACTATATAATAACTTGTGCCATATATGTTATTAGATTATTAGATAGTATTTATGTTTCTAATTTTGTTAAGTTTTTGTCAATCCAAGCTGGCCGACATGGACCAAACAAAATCTGGTGTCGAAAATGTTGCTCAAAATTTCACGAAACTTCATACATGGGTAAAAGCCTATTAGGACATGCACCTGAGTGAAAATGGTGCGGACATGTCACATGGTATGGCCGCCATATTGGATTTTCCATGCGTTTTTGACGACATTCAAAGATTTTCTTCTCTGAAACCGCTTATTGCATAGATGTGAAACTTGGTGTATAAAGTCATATACTGATCTACATTAATTGTTATAAAAAAGACATTTTCTTAACGCATTTACTCTGTTTGAATAGTTGTAAGCTACAGATAGTAAGCATACTCTAAAATGATGCTTTCCAATTAACAGAATGTTCATATGATTTCCATTTTCATAACTGAAACCATACTTTTCTGTGCTGTAAATGTTGCAGGCCGTAAAGTTGCCTGCAACTTCTAGTTATAAATGTAATCCTGCTTGGTTCATATATCTTTTCCAGTGTATGTAAGAGCATTGGAATTAATCTTACATACAATGGAGTTTGCAGTTAGATTCTGGAGTTTATGGTTATATTATGCTGTGACGGGGTGCCCACCCCTTGTGCATATTAATTTATGTATGTATATAGGTGTATTGTATTATTATTATTGTATGTATTTGTGTGCGGGCAGACGAAACCGTTGTTTGAGACCGGTGAAAAGCTGGTCTCATAAAATGTGGTTGCCATGGATGGGGTTGAATCCCCATCCCAAGTAGCTGACTACCTTCACTTCCCAAACACCAGCCATTACACCACTCGCACTTATCACAAGGAGTAAGAGTGAGAGCGAATGCTACCAAGAGAGCGAACCACGGTACACGTTTTGATAATAAGTATTATTATTGTGTGTGTTATTTTACTTTGGCCAATGTGACCATTGCAGCCCTCACTGCCACATATGCACAGAGCATTTGTTGCAAGGATTCTTATAATTTGTTTAACCTTTTATGTGTGGTTCAGGGAGCAAGAGCTAGAGCTCCTCCCTCATGTTCGTCTGGCCAAAATATTTGTCACTTCCTTATTCTTTGTCTTGGTTTTTCATTTGGTCTTGGCTTCTTGTTATGTACAGACCCAAGCGCTAAACTTTTTAATACAACTTAGACAATAAATTAAACAAAGTCATTGGGCTGTGAGTATTTGCTACTTTTGGTTTACAGGCTAAAAAATCTCACTATCTAAAACTGAATTATTTAACTAACAAAACTAAACTCTAGAAAAATGTATTAATAAAATGAACACAGAGCTCTCAGACGGATCCGAAATCTCTGACGCTGATATTATCCCTCCAACTAAGCAGCCCAGCAAAAGCTTCTGTATAATAATCCACTCAAAACATCCTTCTCTCTCCTACATTCGATGCGGCTGCTGTTCAGCCTTTGATGTCTCAGTCTCTCCGCTCATCAAAACGAAAGCTTCTTCTTTTGATCCTTTTACTCCTTTTTCAAAGACCGCTCTGCTTTAGATCCACAACTCTCATCCTCAGCCCCCTCGCTTTTTCAGCAGCATCATCCCAGCTGTTCAGGGTTTTGAATCTACCATCATTTTCCAGGGGAGGCCTTTATCTAAACCAGCCTCCGGACGGTTTCCTGTCCGAGCTGCGTCTTCATATTATAAATAACTAGCTCTGATTGGTTAAACAGCATTGGAAAAATAGCGTATACTTGCATACTAATGAGCTGCTTCACGCTGTATAAATCAATACGCACCACATTATATATCCCATCACAAAATTCCTTGACAAACTGCCACTTTATTTATTTGTTATAAAATCACTGTCACAAAATGAGTGATATTCCACCCATTTTCTTTAATATATTTGGAGATGAGACCAGACAACTGGTACAGCACCAACGTTCACAGTGATGACAGGAGTCCACCTAAAAAAAGTTCTACAGCAACTGTCAACAGCAGACACAAAAGTGAGGCACAGCTAAATGAAATATAAGAAAACAAAGAGGCTTAAATAAAAAAAATTAAAAAAATGGTAAAGACAAGGCCACACACCACCCCCGCATTACCGACCTGGATTTCAAGCGCCTGCGGTCAGATTGTATGCCAGGTCTGGTTTGATCTTCAGCTTAACCTGCCATGACGTGGGCATGATGGTGTCTGTTAACAGATATTTACATTTGAAAAGCAATAACTGAGTAGTGCTGCTTTGCTTCATAAAATCCATGGAGAAAAAAAGATCTTGTTATATAATTTTTTCATGATTCTATCACCATCCACCTCAAAACCGAAATATTTCCGTATTTCACTGTTCACAGACTTCAGGGTTTTTAATTTTCTAGCCATTCTGTAAGTGATTGAATCTGAAGCTTCTCCGCATATAAATGCTAACTCACGATGCCTCTAAAAGTATTAAGTATGGTGTCATGCCGAATTTTGCATTATTTTGAGATGAGCTGTGACAGGATGACTGGGTGGTGACGTCAGGCAGAGGCAGGAACTAAAAACTGACACCAGGCACTGCAGTTTCAAAAGAAAGATGCGGCTGGCTGCCGTTTTATTTACAAATAATAAAAATAAATAAAAGGTTTAAACAAAAAAACACTTAAATAAAAGGTTTAAATAAAACTCGAACACAAAATATACAGGTCAGGCTGGGCAGTCGCTGTCACTGTTCCTGTATATATATATTTTTAATTTTTGTGTTTTTCTCTCTTCTCTCCTCGCTCTCTACTCTCGCTCCTCTGGACTCCCACCCCGAATGCAGAGAGCTGCAGGCTTTTATAGCGTGGCCAAGGGGTTTAACTGGCTAGTAATTAGTCTATTACCCCTCGGCCACAATCTGCATGAGTCTATTAATTACTGTGGATGGGGCTACCCATCCACGCTACTAAACAAATATAATACCAAAACAAACACGGCTACGCCGTCACATTTATAAACAAAACAATAACAAAACACGCGGCGTTAAATACAATAACAAAATCATAATACAAATACAAAATAAAACACTACACAGGGGCGGAGGGGGAAACCCTGTTCTAAAAATAAACAAATACATTTAATGAGCAGGGCTTACTACCTCCCTGCTACATGAGAGTTTGTGTTTTTATACTGTTTTGATGTTGTTTTTATAATACTGAAAGTTCACATTTAAACAACAGTGATGAATAAATTAATAATTGCAGATAAAATTCACACAGACAAAATTGAATGAAACGATGACGCATGCGCATATCTCAAAATAATGCAAAATTTGTCACAACACTTTACAGATGGCCAATAGTGCCAAACTTAATGCACCATGCAAGTAATTTTTGGCACCTAAAAACCAATTAATGTAATAAAATGGTTAAATAATACTAGTGTGTGGTGTTTGCTACGAGACTGATAATGACTGGCATGTATAGGGTTTATTGTATTGTATACTATAGTATAAACTTGATTATACTGCGTTTGTATTTTTAGCAGTATTGGCAATAAAAAGTATGTCTCTGCGTGCATATGATTTTTTTTAACCCCATAAGATCGCGATATGGAAATTATTATTTATATCATATCAAAATATCGATATTGATGCCCATCATTAGTTTATATCTTACACACGTGTTTGTGTGTGTGTGTGTGTGTATATATATATATATATATATATATATATATATATATATATATATATATATATATTTATTTTTCTTTGCAAAAAACTTTGGGTTGATATTAAAACGACAAAAGTGGGTTTTTAACCCTAACTCTCCATTCCCTCCCACCCCCTTACAAGCAGTGGAATGGGCAAGGCAACACAAGCAACCACAGACAGCCATCATCAGTTAAGACAAACAACATACAACTCTGCAGATAACACAAGAGACATCCATCATCATGGTCCACTAGGTGTACTGCCATGCCAGTGTTGGGTGGTCGTGTATATCTGGGCACTGCTTATGCAGGTCTAGAAGACAGATGCATAATAGTATATTTATACCTAGAAAGCCTGTATATTCTATTATAGAGCACAAAAAGTAAAAGTGGCTATATTTGTAACTTGATTAAACACGACACAGGTGTATATATGTTAAACACTGACAGGTTTATATATCACTGTGATAGCGAGAGAAAGGATCGATGCTGTAAATCTCCCTCCCGATTGGAAAGGGCGCTATGTAAGGGGGAAGGTAAGCTGCCTCCTAGATCTACTACCTCGGTGGTAGCTGGAAACCAGAAGGTAACCATATTAGGAGGGGCGCGTAGCTGCAAGTACTCAGGACGATTCCATTGCAGTCAGCTGCGGGGCAGCCCTCTATTGGAGAAACCAGGCGACGCGTTGACTGCAGGGAGGAGTTTGCTGGGTACAAAGGGGAAGCAGCTACGCCAAAACCTCCCTTGCGCTGAGTTAAAAGCGATCGGCCGGAGCCGATGTTTTTGTTTTGTGATTACGTGTTTTGTTTTTGTGTGTTAGCAGAGGAGCAGGAGGACGGGAGGCTGTAGCCAGCGAGCCAGCACATACCCCAGAGCACGCCCTCATCGCACAGCACTTCACAGCACAGCGCACGCACCACAAACCCTGAAAGAGAAGAGCACATTTTCGTGCACGGAGGACTGTGGTTATTGGAGTGTGTTTTGTTTACTTTTGTTTTAGCAGGACGCTGAGTTTTGCCCCATTACCATCGCTGGTACTGGGGCTTATTATTATTTATTATTATTATTATTATTATTATTATTATTATTATTATTATTATTATTAATTATTAAAACCTTTTTGTTATTGGGAGAATTCAGTCTGGACATTCACTTTCTACTGCACCACACCATTCAGCGTGTCACAGTTGGTGATCAGAAGAGGGACTCGGGATGGATGCCGCCGCATTAGGAGCAATATTGGAGGCGCAGGAGCGAAGACACCAGGAGGGAATGGCAACCATGATGGAGCGGATGCATGCCATGTTCCTGGAAGCCAATCGGGGACCGGCGACAGAACCAACGCCACCCTTACCGAAGATAAGGGTGGTAAAGATGTCGCTGGAGGATGATCCTGAGGCCTATTTGGTAGCCTTTGAGAGGCAGGCAACGGCAGCGCAATGGCCTCGGGATTGGTGGGCTACCCAGTTGGGGCCCAATTTGATTGGGGAGGCCCAGGCAGCCTACCAAGCCTTAACCAATGAAGATGCCCTCAATTATGATAGAGTGAGGCAGGCCATTCTCCAGCGACTCGACATCACGGAGGAAACCCACCGTCGCCGGTTCCGGGAATACCAGCGACCCCCAGGACTGCGACCCAGCGTGGTGGCACAACAGCTGGTGGACCACGTGACCCGGTGGCTCTGCCCGGCACCAATAGCGCAGAGCAGGTCACCGAGCTCATTGCCATTGAGCAATTCGTGACGGTGCTGGGGCCAGACACGAGGAACTGGGTCAGTCGCCACCGTCCCACCACGCTGGAGGCAGCGGTCAGATTGGCTGAAGGGTTCGAGGACGCTCTACCTGCTGCTCCAGTGGTTGCCCCACCTGCTCCTGCCTCCAATAGACCGCGAGCGGCAACACCACCACCACGCATCACCCCCACTACCCACGGACCAGCACTGCAACGTCACCCCATGGGCGGCCTCCCTCCAACACAGTGGAGAGCGAGGGCGACCCCCAGCGGGTAAGAGCAGAGTACCCCTCCCGCTGCCAAACCGGCAACGGGACACGCAGGCTCCGTGGGCACCCTTTCGCCCCACATGTTACCGGTGCCAGGAGGTCGGTCACCTGGCGGAATTGTCCAGCGGCCATGGAGTGTGGGGTGACCTCCCATTACGTCCTGACAGCATCAGGTAAGACCAGGGGTAATGATTGGGAGGGGCCTTGTGTTGTTAATGTACGGGTTGGTGAGGTGAGCACCCACGCATTAGTGGACTCAGGATGTGGGCAGACTTTAATTAGACGAGCTCTATTAAAGGGGGTACCTTGGTGGTCACGAGGGGTCGTGGTCATTTCCTGTATTCATGGGGATAACAAGGACTACCCCTCACCAAATTAGATTTGACAGTTGGATGTCATGCCCGCCGTGTAATCGTGGCTGTGGCAGAGAAGCTGCCATATCCAGTTATTTTAGGTCGAGACTGGCCGCATTTTGACAGCATGATTAATAAAACGGTAAAGCCAGTCTCCGGTAAGACCATGGGAGCAGCGGGGAAACTATTGGTAATATCTTCCCGCTGCACACCGACTTGTTCCACTCTCGATTTCGCCCAAAAACAAAAAAGAGCGAAGGGTTGAAAAATGGGAGGGAACATTAATGAAACAAGGTTGGGGTTTGGTGGGGAAGCCTCAGGATCAGTCAAATGTAAGGGAAAGGGGTTGGGACCCAGTGTGACCTGCGGGGCAGGTTACTGAGGCCCCAGTGCTGAAGCTACTTTAGCTCCGCTCGATATCCCGAAATTCTGGGACCGAGATGTGGACCTAGCATTGGAACAAAAGAACGATCCTTCGCTGGCCCACATCTGGGGGCAGGTTCGGTCTATCGAGGGAAGGATGTAGAGGATAGCCGCCGCTTACATATCCCCACCACATTATTGTCGGGCATTTACTGTATAGAGTATCCCAAGCCACGAGCACAAGTCAGATTGTAACACAATTACTCGTTCCCCAGTCTTTTCGACGTGAGATCATGCGGTTGGCTCACGATGTCCCCTGTTCGGGCCATTTAGGTATCGATAAGACTCGGGAACGAATATTGGCTCGATTTTATTGGATGGGAGTGTTTAGTGAGGTGGCGCGATATGTAGCGGAATGCCGGAATGCCAGCAAGTAGCGCCGGGCGGGTTCGCCCGCCCCGCTGGTCCCACTGCCCCTGATCTCAGTTCCCTTTGAGCGCATCGCTATGGACATAGTGGGTCCATTGAGCCAGTCTGACTCTGGATATACGCACATTTTAGTAGTGGTGGACTACGCGACCAGATATCCAGAGGCAGTACCATTGAGATCCACTAGTGCCGCAGCCATTGCTAAAGAGTTAGTGAATATTATATCGAGAGTAGGGATTCCAAAAGAAATCCTCACTGATCACGGAACGAACTTCATGTCACAATGTTTGAAAGAATTATACAAATTGATGCAAATTAAGTCGATCCGAACCTCCGTTTATCACCCGCAGACGGACGGTTTGGTGGAACGCTTTAATCAGACCTTGAAACAGATGCTGAAGCGGTTTGTCAACCAAGAGCAAAAACATTGGGCTAAACTCCTCCCTTACCTAATGTTTGCAGTGAGAGAGGTGCCTCAGAGTTCGACCGGGTTCTCTCCCTTTGAGCTGCTGTATGGGAGGCAACCACGAGGTATCCTTGATCTTGTGAAAGAAGGGTGGGAGGAGCAAACAAAACCTCTAAAAACATAGTCAAATATGTAATTATGTTAAGAGACCGCCTAGCATTGGTTGGTCGTTTGGCGCAGGAGAACCTAAAACTAGCTCAGCATCGCCAGGAGCAACAGTACAATAAACAAGCACGTATTCGGACTTTTCGCCAGGTGATAAAGTACTGTTGCTACTTCCCACATCGGAATCTAAGTTGTATGCTAAGTGGCAGGGGCCATATGAGGTGGTTCGGGAAATTGGTAAAGTAAATTATGAAATTAGACAACCCGATCGCGAAATAAAACCGAAATTTATCATATCAATTTGCTAAAACCCTGGAATGAAAGGGAGGCCCTATTTGTAGCTGGTGACAGTTTGGAAGAGGATTTTGGTCCTACTGTCAATCCACCAGCTACAACTCATATTCCAATGGGGAACAGTTACTTCGGATCAGAAACGAGAGCTCTACCAGTTAGTGGAAAGGTTTAATGATGTTTTCTCTGACTTGCCCGGCAGGACTAATGTTATTTCTCACGCTATTATTACTCCACCAGGGGTCAGGGTCCGGGAGAGACCGCATGCGGATCCCAGAGAGTCGCAGGGTTCCTATTCGCAAGGAGGTGGAGGATATGCTTGAGCTCGAGTCATTGAACCTTCCCGAGCGAGTGGTGCAGTCCTATCGTGATGGTGGGCAAGAAGGACGGCTCCACTCGGTTCTGCGTGGACTTTCGAAAGGTTAATGTCATCTCCAAGTTCGATGCATATCCAATGCCCCGGTGGATGAGCTCCTCGACCGACTGGGTAAGGCGCGGTTGATTTCGACCTTGGACCTGACGAAGGGATACTGGCAGATTCCACTGACTCAGAGCTCGAAAGAGAAAACTGCTTTCTCTACCCCAGATGGCTTGTTCCATTTCCGACCATGCCCTTCGGGTTGCATGGAGCTCCTGCCACCTTTCAGAGACTGATGGACCAGGTCTTAGCTCCCCATCATCAGTATGCCGCCTACATTGATGATGTGGTGATTTTAGCTCCACCTGGAAGGAGCACATTGTTAGAGTTTCAGCCGTCCTCCAGTCTCTGAGGGAGGCGGGGCTAACAGCCAAGCTGGGCAAGTGTGCATTTGGCAAACAGGAGACCCAATATCTTGGCTACATTATGGGTAATGGCGGGTGAGGCCGATCGCCTCCAAAGTCCAGGCGCTGGTGGAGACGGCGATCCCGAGAACCAAGTCACAGGTGAGATCGCTACTGGGGTTAGCCGGCTATTACCGCCGATTTATCCCCGAGTATGCCACCATAGTTAACCCCTGGTAGATCTCACCCGAAAGGCTGCTCCAAAAATAGTTAAATGGACAGGGCAGTGTCAGGAGGCATTTGATTTGATCAAGAAGCGACTCTGTCAAGCTCCTGCTCTGATTTCACCAGATTTCAGCAAAGAGTTCATCCTGCAGACCGATGCCTCCCACATTGGTCTGGGGGCGGTCCTGTCCCAACAAGTTGACGGGTAGAACACCCTATTATTTATCTGAGCAAAAAATGGCTCCTAGGGAGATTAACTACTCCGTCATTGAGAAGGAGTGTTTAGCCATCAAATGGGCTACTCACGCTCTTCGCTATTACTTGTTGGGGCGTTCTTTCTCTCTTATCACTGATCATGCTCCTTTAAGGTGGTTACATACGATGAAGGACAATAACGCCGGATAACTCGGTGGTATCTGGCGCTGCAACCCTTCCACTATACAGTGAAACATCGTGCGGGTAAGGAGCATCAAAATGCAGATTTTTTTCAAGGGAGGGGGACCATTGGGGAATGTAGAGTTGGCCGAGTGTTCCTTCGGCATCACTCTGAGGGGTGAGATATGTGATAGCGAGAGAAAGGATCGATGCTGTAAATCTCCTCCCGATTAGAAAGGGCGCTGTGTAAGGGGAAGGTAAGCTGCCTCCTAGATCTACTACCTCGGTGGTAGCTGGAAACCGGAAGGTAACCATATTAGGAGGGCGCGTAGCTGCAAGTACTCAGGACGATTCCATTGCAGTCAGCTGCGGGCAGCCCTCTATTGGAGAAACCAGGCGACGCGTTGACTGCAGGGAGGAGTTTGCTGGGTACAAAGGGGAAGCAGCTACGTCAAAACCTCCCTTGCGCTGAGTTAAAAGCGATCGGCCGGAGCCGATGTTTTGTTTTTGTGATTACGTGTTTTGTTTTTGTGTGTTAGCAGAGGAGCAGGAGGACGGGAGGCTGTAGCCAGCGAGCCAGCACATACCCCAGAGCACGCCCCTCATCGCACAGCACTTCACAGCACAGCGCACGCACCACAAACCCTGAAAGAGAAGAGCACATTTTCGTGCACGGAGGACTGTGGTTATTGGAGTGTGTTTTGTTTACTTTTGTTTTAGCAGGACGCTGAGTTTTGCCCCACTACCATCGCTGGTACTGGGGCTTATTATTATTATTATTATTATTATTATTATTATTATTATTATTATTATTTTATGATCTTTTTGTTTGTTAATTATTAAAACCTTTTTGTTATTGGGAGAATTCAGTCTGGACATTCACTTTCTACTGCACCACACCATTCAGCGTGTCACAGTTGGTGATCAGAAGAGGGACTCGGGATGGATGCCGCCGCATTAGGAGCAATATTGGAGGCGCAGGAGCGAAGACACCAGGAGGGAATGGCAACCATGATGGAGCGGATGCATGCCATGTTCCTGGAAGCCAATCGGGGGGGACCGGCGACAGAACCAACGCCACCCTTACCGAAGATAAGGGTGGTAAAGATGTCGCTGGAGGATGATCCTGAGGCCTATTTGGTAGCCTTTGAGAGGCAGGCAACGGCAGCGCAATGGCCTCGGGATTGGTGGGCTACCCAGTTGGGGCCCAATTTGATTGGGGAGGCCCAGGCAGCCTACCAAGCCTTAACCAATGAAGATGCCCTCAATTATGATAGAGTGAGGCAGGCCATTCTCCAGCGACTCGACATCACGGAGGAAACCCACCGTCGCCGGTTCCGGGAATACCAGCGACCCCCAGGACTGCGACCCGCGTGGTGGCACAACAGCTGGTGGACCACGTGACCCGGTGGCTCTGCCCCGCACCAATAGCGCAGAGCAGGTCACCGAGCTCATTGCCATTGAGCAATTCGTGACGGTGCTGGGGCCAGACACGAGGAACTGGGTCAGTCGCCACCGTCCCACCACGCTGGAGGCAGCGGTCAGATTGGCTGAAGGGTTCGAGGACGCTCTACCTGCTGCTCCAGTGGTTGCCCCACCTGCTCCTGCCTCCAATAGACCGCGAGCGGCAACACCACCACCACGCATCACCCCCACTACCCACGGACCAGCACTGCAACGTCACCCCATGGGCGGCCTCCCTCCAACACAGTGGAGAGCGAGGGCGACCCCCAGCGGGTAAGAGCAGAGTACCCCTCCCGCTGCCAAACCGGCAACGGGACACGCAGGCTCCGTGGGCACCCTTTCGCCCCACATGTTACCGGTGCCAGGAGGTCGGTCACCTGGCGGAATTGTCCAGCGGCCATGGAGTGTGGGGTGACCTCCCATTACGCCCTGACAGCATCAGGTAAGACCAGGGGTAATGATTGGGAGGGGCCTTGTGTTGTTAATGTACGGGTTGGTGAGGTGAGCACCCACGCATTAGTGGACTCAGGATGTGGGCAGACTTTAATTAGACGAGCTCTATTAAAGGGGGTACCTTGGTGGTCACGAGGGGTCGTGGTCATTTCCTGTATTCATGGGGATAACAAGGACTACCCCTCACCAAATTAGATTTGACAGTTGGATGTCATGCCCGCCGTGTAATCGTGGCTGTGGCAGAGAAGCTGCCATATCCAGTTATTTTAGGTCGAGACTGGCCGCATTTTGACAGCATGATTAATAAAACGGTAAAGCCAGTCTCCGGTAAGACCATGGGAGCAGCGGGGAAACTATTGGTAATATCTTCCCGCTGCACACCGACTTGTTCCACTCTCGATTTCGCCCAAAAACAAAAAAGAGCGAAGGGTTGAAAAATGGGAGGGAACATTAATGAAACAAGGTTGGGGTTTGGTGGGGAAGCCTCAGGATCAGTCAAATGTAAGGGAAAGGGGTTGGGACCCAGTGTGACCTGCGGGGCAGGTTACTGAGGCCCCAGTGCTGAAGCTACTTTAGCTCCGCCGATATCCCGAAATTCTGGGACCGAGATGTGGACCTAGCATTGGAACAAAAGAACGATCCTTCGCTGGCCCACATCTGGGGGCAGGTTCGGTCTATCGAGGGAAGGATGTAGAGGATAGCCGCCGCTTACATATCCCCACCACATTATTGTCGGGCATTTACTGTATAGAGTATCCCAAGCCACGAGCACAAGTCAGATTGTAACACAATTACTCGCTCCCCAGTCTTTTCGACGTGAGATCATGCGGTTGGCTCACGATGTCCCCTGTTCGGGCCATTTAGGTATCGATAAGACTCGGGAACGAATATTGGCTCGATTTTATTGGATGGGAGTGTTTAGTGAGGTGGCGCGATATGTAGCGGAATGCCGGAATGCCAGCAAGTAGCGCCGGGCGGGTTCGCCCGCCCCGCTGGTCCCACTGCCCCTGATCTCAGTTCCCTTTGAGCGCATCGCTATGGACATAGTGGGTCCATTGAGCCAGTCTGACTCTGGATATACGCACATTTTAGTAGTGGTGGACTACGCGACCAGATATCCAGAGGCAGTACCATTGAGATCCACTAGTGCCGCAGCCATTGCTAAAGAGTTAGTGAATATTATATCGAGAGTAGGGATTCCAAAAGAAATCCTCACTGATCACGGAACGAACTTCATGTCACAATGTTTGAAAGAATTATACAAATTGATGCAAATTAAGTCGATCCGAACCTCCGCTTATCACCCGCAGACGGACGGTTTGGTGGAACGCTTTAATCAGACCTTGAAACAGATGCTGAAGCGGTTTGTCAACCAAGAGCAAAAACATTGGGCTAAACTCCTCCCTTACCTAATGTTTGCAGTGAGAGAGGTGCCTCAGAGTTCGACCGGTTCTCTCCCTTTGAGCTGCTGTATGGGAGGCAACCACGAGGTATCCTTGATCTTGTGAAAGAAGGGTGGGAGGAGCAAACAAAAACCTCTAAAAACATAGTCAAATATGTAATTATGTTAAGAGACCGCCTAGCATTGGTTGGTCGTTTGGCAGGAGAACCTAAAACTAGCTCAGCATCGCCAGGAGCAACAGTACAATAAACAAGCACGTATTCGGACTTTTCGCCAGGTGATAAAGTACTGTTGCTACTTCCCACATCGGAATCTAAGTTGTATGCTAAGTGGCAGGGGCCATATGAGGTGGTTCGGGAAATTGGTAAAGTAAATTATGAAATTAGACAACCCGATCGCGAAATAAAACCGAAATTTATCATATCAATTTGCTAAAACCCTGGAATGAAAGGGAGGCCCTATTTGTAGCTGGTGACAGTTTGGAAGAGGATTTTGGTCCTACTGTCAATCCACCAGCTACAACTCATATTCCAATGGGGAACAGTTACTTCGGATCAGAAACGAGAGCTCTACCAGTTAGTGGAAAGGTTTAATGATGTTTTCTCTGACTTGCCCGGCAGGACTAATGTTATTTCTCACGCTATTATTACTCCACCAGGGTCAGGGTCCGGGAGAGACCGCATCGGATCCCAGAGAGTCGCAGGGTTCCTATTCGCAAGGAGGTGGAGGATATGCTTGAGCTCGAGTCATTGAACCTTCCCGGAGCGAGTGGTGCAGTCCTATCGTGATGGTGGGCAAGAAGGACGGCTCCACTCGGTTCTGCGTGGACTTTCGAAAGGTTAATGTCATCTCCAAGTTCGATGCATATCCAATGCCCCGGTGGATGAGCTCCTCGACCGACTGGGTAAGGCGCTGTTGATTTCGACCTTGGACCTGACGAAGGGATACTGGCAGATTCCACTGACTCAGAGCTCGAAAGAGAAAACTGCTTTCTCTACCCCAGATGGCTTGTTCCATTTCCGACCATGCCCTTCGGGTTGCATGGAGCTCCTGCCACCTTTCAGAGACTGATGGACCAGGTCTTAGCTCCCCATCATCAGTATGCCGCCTACATTGATGATGTGGTGATTTTAGCTCCACCTGGAAGGAGCACATTGTTAGAGTTTCAGCCGTCCTCCAGTCTCTGAGGGAGGCGGGGCTAACAGCCAAGCTGGGCAAGTGTGCATTTGGCAAACAGGAGACCCAATATCTTGGCTACATTATGGGTAATGGCGGGTGAGGCCGATCGCCTCCAAAGTCCAGGCGCTGGTGGAGACGGCGATCCCGAGAACCAAGTCACAGGTGAGATCGCTACTGGGGTTAGCCGGCTATTACCGCCGATTTATCCCCGAGTATGCCACCATAGTTAACCCCTGGTAGATCTCACCCGAAAGGCTGCTCCAAAATAGTTAAATGGACAGGGCAGTGTCAGGAGGCATTTGATTTGATCAAGAAGCGACTCTGTCAAGCTCCTGCTCTGATTTCACCAGATTTCAGCAAAGAGTTCATCCTGCAGACCGATGCCTCCCACATTGGTCTGGGGCGGTCCTGTCCCAACAAGTTGACGGGTAGAACACCCTATTATTTATCTGAGCAAAAAATGGCTCCTAGGGAGATTAACTACTCCGTCATTGAGAAGGAGTGTTTAGCCATCAAATGGGCTACTCACGCTCTTCGCTATTACTTGTTGGGGCGTTCTTTCTCTCTTATCACTGATCATGCTCCTTTAAGGTGGTTACATACGATGAAGGACAATAACGCCGGATAACTCGGTGGTATCTGGCGCTGCAACCCTTCCACTATACAGTGAAACATCGTGCGGGTAAGGAGCATCAAAATGCAGATTTTTTTCAAGGGAGGGGGACCATTGGGGAATGTAGAGTTGGCCGAGTGTTCCTTCGGCATCACTCTGAGGGGTGAGATATGTGATAGCGAGAGAAAGGATCGATGCTGTAAATCTCCTCCCGATTAGAAAGGGCGCTGTGTAAGGGGAAGGTAAGCTGCCTCCTAGATCTACTACCTCGGTGGTAGCTGGAAACCGGAAGGTAACCATATTAGGAGGGGCGCGTAGCTGCAAGTACTCAGGACGATTCCATTGCAGTCAGCTGCGGGCAGCCCTCTATTGGAGAAACCAGGCGACGCGTTGACTGCAGGGAGGAGTTTGCTGGGTACAAAGGGGAAGCAGCTACGCCAAAACCTCCCTTGCGCTGAGTTAAAAGCGATCGGCCGGAGCCGATGTTTTTGTTTTGTGATTACGTGTTTTGTTTTTGTGTGTTAGCAGAGGAGCAGGAGGACGGGAGGCTGTAGCCAGCGAGCCAGCACATACCCCAGAGCACGCCCCTCATCGCACAGCACTTCACAGCACAGCGCACGCACCACAAACCCTGAAAGAGAAGAGCACATTTTCGTGCACGGAGGACTGTGGTTATTGGAGTGTGTTTTGTTTACTTTTGTTTTAGCAGGACGCTGAGTTTTGCCCCACTACCATCGCTGGTACTGGGGCTTATTATTATTTATTATTATTATTATTATTATTATTATTATTCCAAGTAGATTTATTTTTATGATCTTTTTGTTTGTTAATTATTAAAACCTTTTTGTTATTGAGAGAATTCAGTCTGGACATTCACTTTCTACTGCACCACACCATTCAGCGTGTCACAGTTGGTGATCAGAAGAGGGACTCGGGATGGATGCCGCCGCATTAGGAGCAATAATGGAGGCGCAGGAGCGAAGACACCAGGAGGGAATGGCAACCATGATGGAGCGGATGCATGCCATGTTCCTGGAAGCCAATCGGGGGGGACCGCGACAGAACCAACGCCACCCTTACCGAAGATAAGGGTGGTAAAGATGTCGCTGGAGGATGATCCTGAGGCCTATCTGGTAGCCTTTGAGAGGCAGGCAACGGCAGCGCAATGGCCTCGGGATTGGTGGGCTACCCAGTTGGGGCCCAATTTGATTGGGGAGGCCCAGGCAGCCTACCAAGCCTTAACCAATGAAGATGCCCTCAATTATGATAGAGTGAGGCAGGCCATTCTCCAGCGACTCGACATCACGGAGGAAACCCACCGCCGCCGGTTCCGGGAATACCAGCGACCCCCAGGACTGCGACCTCGCGTGGTGGCACAACAGCTGGTGGACCACGTGACCCGGTGGCTCTGCCCCGCACCAATAGCGCAGAGCAGGTCACCGAGCTCATTGCCATTGAGCAATTCGTGACGGTGCTGGGGCCAGACACGAGGAACTGGGTCAGTCGCCACCGCCCCACCACGCTGGAGGCAGCGGTCAGATTGGCTGAAGGGTTCGAGGACGCTCTACCTGCTGCTCCAGTGGTTGCCCCACCTGCTCCTGCCTCCAATAGACCGCGAGCGGCAACACCACCACCACGCATCACCCCCACTACCCACGGACCAGCACTGCAACGTCACCCCATGGGCGGCCTCCCTCCAACACAGTGGAGAGCGAGGGCGACCCCCAGCGGGTAAGAGCAGAGTACCCTCCCCGCTGCCAAACCGGCAACGGGACACGCAGGCTCCGTGGGCACCCTTTCGCCCCACATGTTACCGGTGCCAGGAGGTCGGTCACCTGGCGTGAATTGTCCAGCGGCCATGGAGTGTGGGGTGACCTCCCATTACGCCCTGACAGCATCAGGTAAGACCAGGGGTAATGATTGGGAGGGGCCTTGTGTTGTTAATGTACGGGTTGGTGAGGTGAGCACCCACGCATTAGTGGACTCAGGATGTGGGCAGACTTTAATTAGACGAGCTCTATTAAAGGGGGTACCTTGGTGGTCACGAGGGGTCGTGGTCATTTCCTGTATTCATGGGGATAACAAGGACTACCCCTCACCAAATTAGATTTGACAGTTGGATGTCATGCCCGCCGTGTAATCGTGGCTGTGGCAGAGAAGCTGCCATATCCAGTTATTTTAGGTCGAGACTGGCCGCATTTTGACAGCATGATTAATAAAACGGTAAAGCCAGTCTCCGGTAAGACCATGGGAGCAGCGGGGAAACTATTGGTAATATCTTCCCGCTGCACACCGATTTGTTCCACTCTCGATTTCGCCCAAAAACAAAAAAGAGCGAAGGGTTGAAAATGGGAGGGAACATTAATGAAACAAGGTTGGGGTTTGGTGGGGAAGCCTCAGGATCAGTCAAATGTAAGGGAAAGGGGTTGGGACCCAGTGTGACCTGCGGGGCAGGTTACTGAGGCCCCAGTGCTGAAGCTACTTTAGCTCCGCCGATATCCCGAAATTCTGGGACCGAGATGTGGACCTAGCATTGGAACAAAAGAACGATCCTTCGCTGGCCCACATCTGGGGCAGGTTCGGTCTATCGAGGGGAAGGATGTAGAGGATAGCCGGCCGCTTACATATCCCCACCACATTATTGTCGGGCATTTACTGTATAGAGTATCCCAAGCCACGAGCACAAGTCAGATTGTAACACAATTACTCGTTCCCCAGTCTTTCCGACGTGAGATCATGCGGTTGGCTCACGATGTCCCCTGTTCGGGCCATTTAGGTATCGATAAGACTCGGGAACGAATATTGGCTCGATTTTATTGGATGGGAGTGTTTAGTGAGGAGGCGCGATATGTAGCGGAATGCCAGCAAGTAGCGCCGGGGCGGGTTCGCCCGGCCCCGCTGGTCCCACTGCCCCTGATCTCAGTTCCCTTTGAGCGCATCGCTATGGACATAGTGGGTCCATTGAGCCAGTCTGACTCTGGATATACGCACATTTTAGTAGTGGTGGACTACGCGACCAGATATCCAGAGGCAGTACCATTGAGATCCACTAGTGCCGCAGCCATTGCTAAAGAGTTAGTGAATATTATATCGAGAGTAGGGATTCCAAAAGAAATCCTCACTGATCACGGAACGAACTTCATGTCACAATGTTTGAAAGAATTATACAAATTGATGCAAATTAAGTCGATCCGAACCTCCGCTTATCACCCGCAGACGGACGGTTTGGTGGAACGCTTTAATCAGACCTTGAAACAGATGCTGAAGCGGTTTGTCAACCAAGAGCAAAAACATTGGGCTAAACTCCTCCCTTACCTAATGTTTGCAGTGAGAGAGGTGCCTCAGAGTTCGACCGGTTCTCTCCCTTTGAGCTGCTGTATGGGAGGCAACCACGAGGTATCCTTGATCTTGTGAAAGAAGGGTGGGAGGAGCAAACAAAAACCTCTAAAAACATAGTCAAATATGTAATTATGTTAAGAGACCGCCTAGCATTGGTTGGTCGTTTGCGCAGGAGAACCTAAAACTAGCTCAGCATCGCCAGGAGCAACAGTACAATAAACAAGCACGTATTCGACTTTTCGCCAGGTGATAAAGTACTGTTGCTACTTCCCACATCGGAATCTAAGTTGTATGCTAAGTGGCAGTGGCCATATGAGGTGGTTCGGGAAATTGGTAAAGTAAATTATGAAATTAGACAACCCGATCGCTGAAATAAAACCGAAATTTATCATATCAATTTGCTAAAACCCTGGAATGAAAGGGAGGCCCTATTTGTAGCTGGTGACAGTTTGGAAGAGGATTTTGGTCCCACTGTCAATCCACCAGCTACAACTCATATTCCAATGGGGGAACAGTTACTTCTGGATCAGAAACGAGAGCTCTACCAGTTAGTGGAAAGGTTTAATGATGTTTTCTCTGACTTGCCCGGCAGGACTAATGTTATTTCTCACGCTATTATTACTCCACCAGGGGTCAGGGTCCGGGAGAGACCGCATCGGATCCCAGAGAGTCGCAGGGTTCCTATTCGCAAGGAGGTGGAGGATATGCTTGAGCTCGAGTCATTGAACCTTCCCGAGCGAGTGGTGCAGTCCTATCGTGATGGTGGGCAAGAAGGACGGCTCCACTCGGTTCTGCGTGGACTTTCGAAAGGTTAATGCCATCTCCAAGTTCGATGCATATCCAATGCCCCGGTGGATGAGCTCCTCGACCGACTGGGTAAGCGCGGTTGATTTCGACCTTGGACCTGACGAAGGGATACTGGCAGATTCCACTGACTCAGAGCTCGAAAGAGAAAACTGCTTTCTCTACCCCAGATGGCTTGTTCCATTTCCGACCATGCCCTTCGGGTTGCATGGAGCTCCTGCCACCTTTCAGAGACTGATGGACCAGGTCTTAGCTCCCCATCATCAGTATGCCGCCTACATTGATGATGTGGTGATTTTAGCTCCACCTGGAAGGAGCACATTGTTAGAGTTTCAGCCGCCCTCCAGTCTCTGAGGGAGGCGGGGCTAACAGCCAAGCTGGGCAAGTGTGCATTTGGCAAACAGGAGACCCAATATCTTGGCTACATTATGGGTAATGGCCGGTGAGGCCGATCGCCTCCAAAGTCCAGGTGCTGGTGGAGACGGCGATCCCGAGAACCAAGTCACAGGTGAGATCGCTACTGGGGTTAGCCGGCTATTACCGCCGATTTATCCCCGAGTATGCCACCATAGTTAACCCCTGGTAGATCTCACCCGAAAGGCTGCTCCAAAATAGTTAAATGGACAGGGCAGTGTCAGGAGGCATTTGATTTGATCAAGAAGCGACTCTGTCAAGCTCCTGCTCTGATTTCACCAGATTTCAGCAAAGAGTTCATCCTGCAGACCGATGCCTCCCACATTGGTCTGGGGCGGTCCTGTCCCAACAAGTTGACGGGTAGAACACCCTATTATTTATCTGAGCAAAAAATGGCTCCTAGGGAGATTAACTACTCCGTCATTGAGAAGGAGTGTTTAGCCATCAAATGGGCTACTCACGCTCTTCGCTATTACTTGTTGGGGCGTTCTTTCTCTCTTATCACTGATCATGCTCCTTTAAGGTGGTTACATACGATGAAGGACAATAACGCCGGATAACTCGGTGGTATCTGGCGCTGCAACCCTTCCACTATACAGTGAAACATCGTGCGGGTAAGGAGCATCAAAATGCAGATTTTTTTCAAGGGAGGGGGACCATTGGGGAATGTAGAGTTGGCCGAGTGTTCCTTCGGCATCACTCTGAGGGGTGAGATATGTGATAGCGAGAGAAAGGATCGATGCTGTAAATCTCCTCCCGATTAGAAAGGGCTGTGTAAGGGGAAGGTAAGCTGCCTCCTAGATCTACTACCTCGGTGGTAGCTGGAAACCGGAAGGTAACCATATTAGGAGGGCGCGTAGCTGCAAGTACTCAGGACGATTCCATTGCAGTCAGCTGCGGGCAGCCCTCTATTGGAGAAACCAGGCGACGCGTTGACTGCAGGGAGGAGTTTGCTGGGTACAAAGGGGAAGCAGCTACGCCAAAACCTCCCTTGCGCTGAGTTAAAAGCGATCGGCCGGAGCCGATGTTTTTGTTTTGTGATTACGTGTTTTGTTTTTGTGTGTTAGCAGAGGAGCAGGAGGACGGGAGGCTGTATCCAGCGAGCCAGCACATACCCCAGAGCACGTCCCTCATCACACAGCACTTCACAGCACAGCGCACGCACCACAAACCCTGAAAGAGAAGAGCACGTTTTCGTGCACGGAGGACTGGTTATTGGAGTGTGTTTTGTTTACTTTTGTTTTAGCAGGACACTGAGTTTTGCCCCACTACCATCGCTGGTACTGGGGCTTATTATTATTTATTATTATTATTATTATTTTTCCAAGTAGATTTATTTTTATGATCTTTTTGTTTGTTAATTATTAAAACCTTTTTGTTATTGGGAGAATTCAGTCTGGACATTCACTTTCTACTGCACCACACCATTCAGCGTGTCACAATCACACACATGATTAGTTTTACTTCATCTATTCACAAAAAGCCTGATTTTCAAAAAGGGCAAAGGGAAAAACAGGTTGCAAAACACCTTTGCGACTCCAGATAGGTGGCAAAATGTATTTTCAAAAGTCGTATAAGTCAGTGGCGCAATGGCATTTTAAGCTTTGCGCATTTTTGGAAACATACTCACATTACAGCTTGTTAAGCAATTGAAATTCATAATTTGTTCTATTTTGCAAATATTGCCTTATTTTCAATAGGTGCAAAACACCAAAATACACTCGCTCATTAAGTGTATTAACCCTTTGCGGTCCATTGTCGGACCTTGTGGGATTGCCATTGACATAAACTGTGCAGTGGATTTCATTTTTGTTTTTATGATGTGTTTGTTCAAGTCTTTCAATACTTTCATTTATTACTGTAAGTCCACCAACATAAAATGACTGATCACTCAGACTCTGCATTTTGGTTGATGCTGTGAGGATCTACAACATTTCTTGAAGTGGTTCCATTTGTTGCATTCATGGCATTGCTGTCCGTAATCTGGGCATTTATGTCGTTTTAGCAGTGTGATTGCCTCCAGAGTTACTGCAATTTCTGATAGGCTTCAGCGCATGCTGCTCATATGAAGACTTTGACTTTGCTTCCTGTTGTTTGCTGCTTCTTGCATCTCGCTGTTGTACACTATCGACATTTGTTGGTATATTCTGTTGATTTGCCAGAATTTTTTTGTTTTTTTCTTTGAGTTTATTAATCTTGCATATGTTTATTGCTTTAGGTAAAGTGAGGTCGCTTTTGCGTAGGAGAATTTTTTCAAATACTGTCACTAACAATGCCACAAACCAGTCTGTCACAAATTAGTTCCTCCTGTAGAACACCAAAGTTGCAGCTTTTAGCTTTATTAAGCAGGTCGCTGACATATGCTTGAATTGATTCTCCTGCTTTCTGGTTTCTTGTATTAAATGTATGCCTTTCCATAGTTATATTTGTTTGTGGATTGCAAATCTCTGAAAATTTACATTTGAGACAATCTGGATCCTCCCTGGATTCGGCAGGTGTTGCAATGTCTCAGTCATTGTTTGTTACAACCGCCGCAGCATAAACAAATGAAAGCTCACGTTCAATGGCTTCAGACCCGCAAGGTTCAGGAGTATGTACACTTGCTTTCTGGGTGGTTTATCACTGCAAAGCGCCGCTATGAAAATGGTCATATTCTTGCTCGAAAACTCAGCAATATTTTCAGCAATATTATCTTCAAAAACGGGTCTCAGAAATTCGTCAGCTATCCTGTACAAAGGATCTTCTACACTACAGTAAGCAGTCACCCACTGTGTTTGTTCAGTGATTTGCTAATGTGTATTTTTAAAAGTTTGCATCAATTATGATTTGTGTCTTTACCTCGAAATCTTCTTGCAGCTTATTCCTTGGAAGTAAGCTCCACTTCTGATACCATGTTGAATGATATGTCCCATGTTTGATTCAATTATTATTCTATTAATTACAAACATGGACTTGACTGGTGACCAGGCAGCCCCTGCTAACCGGAACTACAACCACAAGTACTGCGGCCCATTAATACACATTTAGTAGGAATGTGTGCTTGCATGAATATCCTACAATATTTGTACCATCTCTCTCAGCAAAAAATTAACAAATGTGTAAAAACGTAATAGTTTTCAAGCAAGGACATTTAATTAAATAACTATTAAAATATTTAGGGCCTCATTTACTAAGCGGCGGTAATTTGGCCAGAATTGCGGGAGCAAAATTGAGATGACTGCGAATGGTATTTTTACTAACTGATTAGAAACAAAAATACCGGTCCTAAAAATTATAATTCGCACATGGTATTTATTCTATTGACAACAGGTGAAGGCTTATTTGCTCGTGATGGCCAGGATAAAAACATCTAACTGCAAGAGCTGTACTGAGCATGCTCAGAACCAATGTTTAAAATCCCTAGAACTCAGGAACAGATTAATATTTTTTCACCAAACCAGAAAAAGGTACTATTCTGGGCCAATACCCTTGTACCCTAAAATTGTCAAACAAAAAATTCCAAACCATTTTGGAGCTAGAATTTCAAACTGTTTTTTTCTCTATCTTGATCTGGGAATCCGTATATCCGAGCAGAACGAAATGTAACCAAAGGGACCACACATCCAATTTTTCGTGCAAATCCATTGAACAGGGTCAAAGTTATTAAGTACAGAAATTGTGGTTTAACATTAAACTGCCTAATCAACCCTAACCGCGGCACTATAATATATGCATGCAATAAGGCCCAGCTGGGCATCCGTTATCACGTTAAATATATGGACGCCTCGGGCGTTGTGAGGCACGAGACAAAGTCGAGTGCTTTCAACCCCGAGAAGTCTATATATTCAACGATAATGCATCGACTCTAAAGGGCCTCATTGCATTTATAATCCAAAACAGTCAATTTGAAGGAATAAATCATGGACAACCCTTAGCGGTCCATTTATTCAGCGCGTCTCAGGCACGTCAGGTCCAATTTATTTTCACACGCGCAGTTTCTTTTAGACGCGCTGTTTAAAAGTATTTTTTTCACAGTAAAACAGGTTTAAAAGGCACTGCATATCAACAGGACACTCAGTACTGCATCTCCAGCCCCACCCCACCCCTTGTTCGCTGTTTTTTTCACATACCTCTTGATAGTCGTGCATACCAATAAATCATCTCCTGATCACTCTTTTTATCACCAAACTCCTCAATAATGCGATCCAAGTCATTATTTTATTACTATAACATCTAAAAAAA
The DNA here is from genome assembly GCA_030684275.1 of Acipenser oxyrinchus oxyrinchus. NCBI lineage: Eukaryota > Metazoa > Chordata > Actinopteri > Acipenseriformes > Acipenseridae > Acipenser > Acipenser oxyrinchus. The sequence goes on from CM060251.1 coordinate 40,306,630, forward strand.
GCTCTGCAAATGTCTGTGATATTCTTTGAGTGCTGGATGCAGAAGCAGCTATCTTGTTTGTTTGTGTCCATGTTATCTATGCGATGCCGGGGCTATCTGTAAATTAATTTAATTAAAACATGTAAAAGAAAGTAAATATTTGTTTTTATAGAATGCACATTGCCATTGAAAAAATACAGCAGGGGGTGGAGTTGAGACTCCGCACTGAGCACTGAGTTATTTTTTTTTCTTCCTGTAAGTGAAGACACACTGAGCAAAACAGACGTGAGGAATAAAAATAAATTCAACAACGTCTCGGATTTCAGTAATTTGTTCGAGATCTGTGTCAGGGAGGGGTGGATAATGTGCACAAGTGTTTTTTTTTGTGTTTTTCTTTAGTGTTACCAAAGCACTAAAAATACATTATTTGAAGTGAGCATAAAGACAGCGATTTTTTTAAAATTTATTTTTATTTTCTTCTGTTTTGCTATCTGCCAGATCATTTAATTATTCTTCATCTAAATCGGCATGTCTGCTTACTACTTTGGGATTTTTTGCAGGTAATTGGTCACTCAGTTTCATAGTTACAGCTGTACATCTGTAAGTGAGTGTAAGCAAGATGGCTACTGCTACTTAGTTTAAATTCTGTGAGGCAGAGCAGTCAGTGATTTAGAACGTGTGACAAGGCTTTAACAGTCCGTATCCTTACAATATACGGACAGCTGGAACCTTGCTCGACCAATCACACTGATTGTTTCACGTTCCATTACAAGCCCTGGATTATAAATAGGGCTTCTGTTTTTATTAATTGTATTTTTTGGTGCTTATTTTTAGCTATTTTCAAGTTTTATGTAAATCGTTTTTTTCAGGGCTTTCGTTTTTGATATACTGAAATTAGTGTTTTCGGTTACTTTCCAAAATGCTTGAACGTTTTTTTTTTCCTGTCCAAATATGTATCTTAACTGTAATATAGCCTTAAATCCCACAAACAAGCCTCCATTCCTGACTGTAACCTCGTTTTAAATCTCGCAAGCAGAGTCTCCAATAGAAATGTAGGAATTTGCTGTCACTAGTAGTTGGGGCGGGTTTAAAGTATTCAGAACGAATCAATGATAGAAGTCAGGAAGGCGGGACATTGCACAGCAGCACTGGGAAATGTATTTATTATTATTTTTGTTGTAGGTTTATTTCTTAATGGAAAAAGGGTAAAGTCAACATGAATTGATTAACCATTTCCAGTTTCTCCAGTGTTTTCCGGTGTTCATTGGCTATCCACCGATTTCATTTTTTTTTTGTATTGGGGGTGTTTAATGGGGTTTTGCCGGTTATAAGCCCTAATTATATATATATATATATATATATATATATATATATATATATATATATATATATATATATATATAGGGCTCGAAATTAATGCTGGCCATGCTGCAATTGCCGCAAGCCCCTCAAAATGTATGTTTATTCATGGCCAGTGTGGCTGCAGTGCCCTTTCAGCTTCAACAACTAGACAGACGCCTATATTAGGAAGTGTTTGGATCCAAACAATAATTTGATTTGCATGGTTAAGTCGCATCAGGGGGGGAAAGAACAACAACAAACAAACAACAAACACTACCCTTTCAAACACATGGATTTCTACTGTGAGTAATAATGCCATCTCAGAAAAGAGCCCTGAAAAAAAAGTAGAAAGCCTTCCACAATCTGCAAAAAAATTGGCAAAACTTTTATCATTTTTTCAGCTCAGTAGTAGTTTAGAAATGTTTACGATACTTGCAAGTGGTTTTCCTTCAGGTTTAAAAAGATAATTTACTGTAACTAACTTGAACAATAACCTTGAACTTGAAGGTTTAAACATACCGTCATGGTGCATCCCATATATATTTCACACATTCCTTCACAGTGTTAGAAACAGATTTACATTTTATTTACTAGCCTATAAAGCTTTTCTTTTGCTTAACAGTTTAGATATCTGGTTTAAGGACAAAGAAAGGTCATCAGTGTTACCAACTCCCATCTCTCCCTGAGAAATGGACAGAGCTAATGAGGTTTGTGTGGTACAGCACAAATCCAGAGACACAGATATAGATGCCTTCAATGGAAACAAATTTGTTTGGCTTTGCCATGCTACATAGCAATTAATAATAGCTTTGAGATACGGGTCAGGAAAGGTCATTCAGCAAACATGCCATACAATAGAGAATGAGCAGTAAGCTTTGTTGGCTCCCAGGCCCTAAACACTATGCATAAACTATTTTCTAACTTCTTATTTCATATATTAATAAGCCATTTTCAGAGGCTGATGGTAAAATGGGGGCCATGCCACTCTGCATAATTAATTTATTTTGCAATTTAATCCTATGTAGGAAAAAATTGCACAACTGCAAAACTAAAGCGTGGTGATTTTTAAATGTCAGTATATGCTAGGTTCTGCAACCTTGTATAAAATGTGGTATTTGTATTCTCTTTTTCTTAACTGCAACTGAAAAAGTGAAAGCTCATGAAATTGACTGGGTAGTGGCTGCCTTTATTTCAGTTTCCTTAAACGTTGTATCACCCTGTGGCAAAGTGGTTAATTATGTACAGGTGCAGGTGATTAAAAACAGACAGACAATTGTAATCCAGGTGAAAGGGTTTGTTTTTATTATTTGTTTTTGTCCAGTGCCTGACAGCACAACAAACAGGAAATAATGATGGTAAGTAATACAGTGGCGTGTATTACTTACATTTATAATCCCCAAGCTGGTCCCGAAATAATAGTCCCGTTCTAGTATCCCCACATTAAACACAAAACACATACACAAGTCCAGTTAGTGTGTGAATTAGTGATTGTGGTGCAATACAGTTTTACAAGTGAAGTGATGGTCCGGGTTTGTGCTGGCCTCTGGCGACAGCTCCAGAACATGTTAGCCGTCTAGTGAATACACTCAACAACAGACAGTAGAAACAAACACTCACAATTTATTTCACCAACAGTACAGGTCCTTCCAGGTAAATGACACAACCAAAACGAAGGAACAGATAACATTGCTTCGACCCCTATTTATACCGTCACTCATGACCCCTTGGTAAACGATTGTAGCTGTTTTTTATGATCTGCAGCTGCCACATCATTTCCCCTCCAGGTCAATGAACATAAGAACATAAGAAAGTTTACAAGCAAGAGAAGGCCATTTGGCCCATCTTGCTTGTTTGGTTGTTAGTAGCTTATTGATCCCAGAATCTCATCAAGCAGCTTCTTGAAGGATCCCAGGGTGTCGGCTTCAACAACATTACCGGGGAGTTGGTTCCAGACCCTCACAATTTTCTGTGTAAAAAAAGTGCCTCCTATTTTCTGTTCTGAATGCCCCTTTATGTAATCTCCATTTGTGACCCCTGGTCCTTGTTTCTTTTTTCAGGTCGAAAAAGTCCCCTGGGTCGACATTGTCAATACCTTTTAGAATTTTGAATGCTTGAATCAGATCACCGCATAGTCTTCTTTGTTCAAGACCGAACAGATTCAATTATTTGAGCCTGTCTGCATACAACATGCCTTTTAAACCCAGGATAATTCTGGTCGCTCTTCTTTGCACTTTTCTAGAGCAGCAATATCCTTTTTGTAACGAGGTGACCAGAACTGAACACAATATTCTAGATGAGGTCTTACTAATGCATTGTAAAGTTTTAACTTTACTTCCCTTGATTTAAATTCAACACTTCTCACAATATATCCAAGCATCTTGTTGGCCTTTTTTATAGCTTCCCCACATTGTCTAGATGAAGACATTTCTTTGTCAACATAAACTCAGAGGTCTTTTTCATAGATTCCTTCTTCGATTTCAGTATCTTCCATATGGTATTTATAATGCACATTGTTATTGCTTGCATGCAGTACCTTACACTTTTCTCTATTAAATGTCATTTGCCATGTGTCTGCCCAGTTCTGAATGCTGTCTAGATCATTTTGAATGACCTTTGCTGCTGCAACAGTGTTTGCCACTCCTCTTATTTTTGTGTCGTTTGCAAATTTAACAAGTTTGCTTACTATACCAGAATCTAAATCATTAATGTAGATTAGGAATAGCAGAGGACCTAATACTGATCCCTGTGGTACACCACTGGTTACCTCACTCCATTTTGAGGTTTCTCCTCTAATCAGTACTTTATGTTTTCTACATGTTAACCACTCCCTAATCCATTTGCATGCATTACCTTGAATCCCTACTGTGTTCAGTTTGAGAATTAATCTTTTATGCGGGACTTTGTCAAAAGCTTTCTGGAAATCTAAATAAACCATGTCATATGCTTTGCATGTACATATGAGTTAATGTACTTCCTTTTACCCCTCGGAATGAAGAGTCAGGCTACGTAGTCCAGAGTACTCTGTTCCCGTTACTTAGTGCCCTCACAGGTCGAGAGGGTAAAGAATCATTGTCTTTCTGTCACTCACCCCAATTATTTTTAAGATGATGTTTTTACTCATTACATTTTTTGTAATTAAATTTATTATTGAGGAAAATAAATAATACATGTTTTTTGGCCTGCTTGAATACAGTTGATTGAGTGTTATCAAACATCGCTTAGCAGATCCTTACTCAATGAAGATTCACCTCACAAAAGTATTCATTTGGAGAGATAAAGGGCCTTATTCACAAAACTTTAAGGACTGTTTAAGAGCCCATTTTGATTTATCAAATTAAGTATGCAGTTCACAAAATCTTTTTTTAGCTGTTCATATTTGTTTTCCTAAGAACTGTTAATAAACAAAACAAGGAAACAAAAAAAAAAAACATTCCTTTAAGTAAATGTTGGTAGCATGAAACTTTACTCTTGTTTTGCTTACTTTTGTTTCTGCATTGCATCTTTTCTTGGATGTATTGTTTTGTCTCTTACTTGCAGTTTGAACATTAAAATCATTATATAACTCCCTTGCATCTAAACACCAGCCACGCAGAAGGAGACCATGGACAATGAACTATACTGATTGACTTGGGGAGGGAAAGGGGGAGGGAGAACCTAGGGACCCATTATTTTTTGTTGTTGAATGTGTGTGGTTATGCTTGTGTGTTACTGCTTGCTCTGTCACAACACCGGATCATTCTCCCTATATATATTGTACATTTAAGGTAATTGATATGGCAGTTGTTAGCTAGACATGCAAGTAGATTTAATTTGTATTTATTATTTGATATGTTTCTAATATGTTTCTATGTTTTTTTATTCCTCACATACTTTTCTTCATACTTACCCTTGTAGTATGCTATTGCCATTTTACTTTATATTGCCAACTGGAAAAAATAAATCGTCAAGAATCTAGTTATTGTTATGTATTTATTTTGCTTAGGGTTACAATACAGTGACTTACCTTTACTGGAATTCAGTCATTATTATAGGTTAATTAAGTTGTCCAACTGCTGTCCTCAGCGAAGCTAATTGTGGCGACTGCTACTTGTAACCAGTGTAGGCACATTCAGGGGGCCTCATAATCACAAAGGATATAACACAACACGAAGAGCATATATATATGTGTGTGTGTGTGTGTGTGTATATACAGTGCCTATAGAAAGTCTACACCCACTTTTTTCACATTTTGTTGTGTCAGTGCCTCAGAGTTTCATGCATTTAAATGAGGATTTTTTTCCACTTATCTACACACCATACTCCACACTGTTAAGGGGAAAAAGGTTTTTATTGAGAAAAAATGATATATGATTATGAAAGATCATAATTGGATAAGTCTCCACCCCCCAGAGTTAATACTTCGTGGAAGCACCTTTTGCAGCAATTACAGCTGTGAGTATGTTGGGATTGGTCTCTACCAACTTTGCACACCTAGATTTGGCAATATTTGACCATTCTTCTTTACAAAACTGTTAAATCTCTGTCAAGTTCCTTGGGGAGCATTGATAGACAGCAATCTTCAAGTCATGCCACAAATTTTCGATTAGAATTAGGTCGGGGCTCTGACTGGGCCACTCAAGGACATTTACCTTTTTGTTCCTTAACCACTCCAGTGTAGCTTTGGCTGTGTGCTTTGGGTTGTTGTCATGCTGAAAGGTGAACTTCCGTCCCAGTTTCAGCTTTCTTGCAGAGGGCAGCAGGTTTTCCTCAAGGACTTCTCTGTACTTTGCTCCATTCATTTTCTCTTCTATCCTGGCAAGTGCCCCAGTCCCTGCCGATGAGAAACATCCCCATAACATGATGCTGCCACACCATGCTTCACAGTGTTCTTTGGGTGATGCGCTATGTTGGGTTGGCGCCAAACATAGTGCTGTGCATTTAGGCCAAAAAGTTTTAGTTTCGTCAGACCACAAAACTTTTTGCAACATGGCTACAAAATCTCCTGAGTGTTTTTTTGCATACTTCAAACGGGATTCAAGGTGGGCTTTCTTGAGTAATGGCTTCCTTCTTGCCACCCTACCATACAGGCCAGATTTGTGGAGTGCTTGGGATATTGTTGTCACATGTACACTTTGACCAGTCTTGGCCATAAAAGCCTGTAGCTCTTGCAAAGTTGCCGTTGGCCTCTTGGTAGCCTCTCTGATCAGTCTCCTTCTTGCTAGGTCATCCAGTTTAGAGGGACGGGCTGATCTAGGCAGGGTCTTGGTGGTGCCATACACCTTCCACATCTTAATAATCGTATTGACCGTGCTCCAAGGGATATTCAAGGCCTTTGATATTTTTTTTTATACCCATCCCCTGATCTGTGCGTTTCAACAACTTTGTCCCGGAGTTCTTTTGAAAGCACCTTAGTGCTCATGGTTCAGTCTTTGCTTTGAAATGCACTATCCAGCAGAGGGAACCTACAGGAACTGCTGAATTTATCCTGAAATCATGTGAATCACTACAATTTAACACAGGTGGAGGCCACTTAACTTGATGTGTGATTTTGAAGGCGATTGGTTACACCTGAGCTAATTTAGGATTGCTATTACAAGGGGTTGGACACTTATCCTTCCAAGCTATTTCAGTTTTTATTTTTAATTAATTTTCCACAAATTTCTAGAATATTTTTTTCACTTGGAAGTTGTGGGGTAGGATGTGTAGATAAATGACAAAAAAAACTATTTTAATGCATTTTAATTCCAGGCTATAAGGCAACAAAAGGTGAAAATTTTGAAAGGGGGTGTAGACTTTCTATAGGCACTGTATGTGTGTGTGTGTATGTGTGTGTCTGTGTGTGTTTTTACAACATTTATAAATATCAAGAAACAAGATAGTATTTCATGTTTTTTTTATTATTACTGATGATAATGGAATGAATAACTATTTTATTTATAAATATTTATTTTGAGAAAATAATCAAGAATAGTGTCCATTATTGCTTATAAAGACCCTGAGAATAAATGTGTATTATGTCATTGCAATCACAGGTAAAACAATGTCTTGTAATTTGCCCAAACATCAATATTTTTCAACAAAACTTTCAGGATGTTTTGTAAGGTCGCTTGGGTCATAGAATAACACTTTGTTATACATGTACACTACCGTTCAAAAGTTTGGGGTCACTTAGAAATTTCCTTGTTTTCCATGAAAACATACATGAAATGAGTTTGAATAGGAAATATAGCAAAATGAATAGGAAATATAGTCATTGACAAGGTTAGAAATAATGATTTTTAATTGAAATAATAATTGTGTCCTTCAAACTTTGCTTTCGTCAAAGAATCTTCCATTTGCAGCAATTACAGCCTTGCAGACCTTTGGCATTCTAGTTGTCAATTTGTTGAGGTAATCTGAAAAGATTTCACCCCATACTTCCTGAAGCACCTCCCACAAGTTGGATTGGCTTGATGGGCACTTCTTACGTACCATACGGTCAAGCTGCTCCCACAACAGCTCAATAGGGTTGAGATCCGGTGACTGTGCTGGCCACTCCATTATAGACAGAATACCAGCCGACTGCTTCTTCCCTAAATAGTTCTTGCATAGTTTGGAGCTGTGCTTTGGGTCATTGTCCTGTTGTAGGAGGAAATTGGCTCCAATCAAGCGCCGTCCACAGGGTATGGCATGGCGTTGCAAAATGGAGTGATAGCCTTCCTTCTTCAAGATCCCTTTTACCCTGTACAAATCTCCCACTTTACCATCACCAAAGCACCCCCAGACCATCACATTGCCTCCACCATGCTTGACAGATGGTGTCAAGCACTCCTCCAGCATCTTTTCATTTGGTCTGCGTCTCACGAATGTTCTTCTTTGTGATCCGAACACCTCAAACTTAGATTCGTCTGTCCATAACACTTTTTTCCAATCTTCCTCAATTGCTGATGCTCCAGATACTCAACTAGTCTAAAGAAGGCCAGTTTTATTGCTTCTTTAATCAGCACAACAGCTTTCAGCTGTGCTAACATAATTGCAAAAGGGTTTTCTAATGATCAATTAGCCTTTTAAAATGATAAACTTGGATTAGCAAACACAATGTGCCATTGGAACACAGGACTGATGGTTGCTGATAATGGGCCTCTGTACGCCTATGTAGATATTCCATTACAAATCAGCCGTTTCCAGCTACAATAGTCATTTACAACATTAACAATGTCTACACTGTATTTCTGATCAATTTGATGTTATTTTAATGGACAAAAAATTTGCTTTTCTTTCGAAAACAAGGAAATTTCTAAGTGACCCCAAACTTTTGAATGGTAGTGTATGTATAAGCAGAATACACAATAAAAAAATATTATAAATGAAATATTGTGTTGAAAAACACAACGTTAATATTTATATCAATTAGGTGTTGCACTTGGTGGGTTTTTTTGTGTGCTTTGTATATACAAGACTGACTATTAAAGAACAAAAAATTGGCGACGTTGGTGTTTTGTGCCATTTATTGAAATGTTGAATACAGCAGAACCTGGGGTTGCCTTCGGAACCACTGCACATTTTTTTGTGTCTTTTCTTTTGTTTTCATTTTCGTAGCAGACCCTGTACCTTTTTTACGGTGTCTGCTTCGCTTGTTTTGGAGGGATAGTCACAAATGTGTGTACACAGCTACTTTGCGCAGGCATTGTGATAGATCTGCCTGCTGCATTGCCTGTACCCAGTGCTGTGTTTTGATAGTATTTCATCACAGCACTGCCATTTCAAACCAAACAGCTTCCCGTTTGCAGCTGGCTTACCTGTAAGGTAGCTGCATGCTCTTCTGTTTGTACAGTTTGTACTGTTCTTGGCTCCACATCCTCTTCATCATCATCACTGAGTGATAAGTCAGCATCACTGTCACTGGTATCGAAATCCAGATACAGAGACTAGGGTGTGTGAACTATGCATCAGCTGCAGAGCTTAACCACTGGACCACACAGCCTCCTGGATACAAATGTCACCTGACCCTCCCCCGACTTTCATTGCACATTCCACAGTACTAGCACTGCCTTAGAGAATGAAACCTGAAATGCTAGACTGAAAAACCGATCACAGAATAGAATGGGAAATTGACGTACGCAGGTACAGCATGGTACTGTAAGTGGGTTTTCATTTGACGTACGTGCATACGTCATGGTGTTGGAGTGGTTAAGCGAGGTGATATAAACGGGTTCATCTGTGTGTGTATATATATTATATATATTAAATATATATAATATGTGTGTGTTTCCCTCGACGGGGTCATTACCTGAGTTTGGTTTATAACAGAAGTAATGAGTTTTGGTCAGTGATACCCTCGACAGCGTTCATTGCCTGAGTTTGATCAGTAATACCCTCGGCAGCAGTCATTACCTGAGTTCCACCATGCAAACGTTACCTTGTCAAATATCAGTCACTCTCTTAAAATATTGCAAGTATGTCTGGAGTGGGGCCATCTCTCTACCAGGACCAGAGGTTTCCTCCCACAATGGAGGTTTTTCCTCTCCGCTGAGTGGCGAGATTAGTGCATAATTAAATTTAATTAAATTACCAGTGCCTTGTAGCTTACAAAAACATTTACTGTATGGGGCACAATAATACAGTACCGGTAAGAAATTAAAGTTACTATCACCTCTGGTCCCAACCTGTGCAGATATGTCACCATACCAGCACAACTAGGAACTTTGGCTGATTCACTTGATAACTTACTGCATTTGGTATATTACACATTGTTAAAAAAATGAAGACAGTAGCACAATTATTCACTTGAGTACATGGATTGAGTGAACAGCCAACACTTAATGACTTTAAAACACCCAAAAGGGCTGGGGAGAATTAGAACGTAGAGCGGGTTGAAGCTGTGGAAACTATCTTGGAGGGTTAACAAGGCTATTGAAAGAAGTTCATTCTGAAGACTAACTGCAGCAGCTGACAAATGATCATGTTTCCTTTTAGTTCTCAGCGAGAGTAATTGAATGTAGAATATCTTACTAAATGCTGGACTGTGACAGCATGTTAACACTCCGACTATCTTCTAACAGCAGGGCAATTATTTGCTGAGTGGGATTTTTATAAATCCCCTGGCAGTAGTATGTCCTGATAATTATGATGAAGTATGCTGGTCAGTGTTGATTCAGCAGTCCCATCTCCAGCAAATATTTCATTTGCTGCTCTCCTTCATGGCTTCAAAGTCATTGCATTGTTCTCGCCTCTTCCAGTTTCTCCCTATTTCCTTTTTGCTTGTTCTGGTTGTAGTTATAGCAGATCCACACAGCAGGGGCATGTACTGGTTTATGATCACTAGTCAAGAAACATCAGCGGCAGTTGGTTGGAACCTGAAAGGGTCTTGCAAAAGTAATAAAGAGGCCACCAAACCTTTCATTTCTGTTGGGAAGGCACATTTATATAAAAATTCAACCAGATAGCACCATCATGAGTTGCATCCTATTTTCTTAAAGGAAATACAAAATGTAAATGGTACAGATCTAGTATAAAATACATGTGTAAGGACTGTGGAAGCATGTAAAAAATGGTCTACATATCTCTTTCTGTCAGATGATGTTGCCTCCTACTCTCATCTCCTCTCACCCTTTGTGCTTGCCCTTTTCACTCCACTCACTATCTATTTTAACGGCTGCCTTTATACATTTCTCCCACCTAGTGTTCTTAACTCTCCCTTGAAACACTGCTCTGCCAATCCGCACAGTTATCCAGCTTAACTGCCTCACTTTAAGATATACAGATATTTCCCCAGAAAGACCTGTCATTTAAAACATTACAGTTTTCAATCTTTTTTTTTTTCATTGTGCCAGCTTTGGTACCTTTTCTTTCTTCTTTTTTCATCTTGCAGCAAGAGAAATCTCAGTCTCGTACAAAAAAATGACATTCAGGTATAAAGTTACTTTTCATACACCTCCTGGACATATGATATACATTGTGTTTGATGGGCTACCCCTTGGAGTTTAAATATGGCAAACCTTTCAAGGCTTTTAACACTAGAACCGCCGGGTTTATGCTACTACCTAGACCCGCCAGCAGTAGTCATTTTGACGGGTACATTTTAAACAGCTTCGATATGAAAATGAAACTCAAAAGTTTTATTTATGAACATCATATCTAACATTTGCATAGCAGAAACGTATTTCAATGAAAAAACAAACATAAAAGGCTTTATTTTCGAAATTAGCGCAAAAAAATGAAAAACTATAATAAAATAAACCTCTCAAAAGAAGATATTGTGTAAACAGGTGTAAACTGCTATATATACATATGATATTGTAAAAATTAAGTAATTATTTACAAAAATAACATAAAAGACTTTTTTTCACATTAGCCTACTGTGCATGACTTCAAAAAATGAAAAACTATAATAAAATAAACATTTCAAAAGAAAATATTGTGTAACCAGCTCTAAACTGGTTATATGTAGGCCTACATACACAATTGTAAAATCAAGATAATTATTTATAAAAAATAACATAAAAAAGGAAATAACTCCGTTCCCATTGTGTAACCGGAATGCGCATTCAGGGAAACATACTTCAAAGTAGCCCCCATATTAGCACAATCCACACAGATCTAACGCTTATCAACTTGTGTGCATTTACCACATACTGCTCTTTCACGCTGGGCACAGATATCACAAGTTGGGCGAGTTTCATCTTTGTACAGGGAGGGGTAGGGTCCGCTGCCAGCCAAAACTTGATCCCAAATTTAACAGGTTTGTTTGTCCAGCTACACCGTGCTTTTGTTGGAAACAATTGCTTGTCCACGTAATGTTTTATGTTTAGCTTGAAACAGGCAATGCCGTTTTCAATGGAAGTTGTTCCAAATTTCTGATGCCAAGGTAAATATATCTGTAGTTGCTTTCAAATCAAAACGCAAAAATATCAAGATTTCTCGAAAAATTCTTGTAACAGTATTACAAGACAGCAGACTATATATGCTCACGTAGACAGCCAGGTGGCAGTTCTCCAAGGAATTGATAGGATTACAGTAGATATTTGGATAACACATCTAGACGTCAAAAGCAATATTCTATTCAAATACATACTGCTGTAAACTCAGCGGAGGTAGAGATAACAACTGTCTTGTATACATATAAAAATAGTGTATTGTAGGTTATACTAACAATAAAAGCATGTATTGTAACAAGCCGTCAAAATGACTACTTTTGGCGGTTCTAGGTAGAAGTGCTCATAACTTTTTTTATTTTTGCGATTCTGACTTTCAAACGCCGTCAGTATATTTAATACATGTATTTAGGAAAAGTCAAGAACAGACAACCGCAGATCTTTAACACATGCAGAGTAATTTAAATTGTAAAAGTGAAAACCGTCAAAATGACTACTGTGGCGGTTCTAGTATTAAAGTACCAAATAACAAGGTCTCACACACCGTAAAAGGTTCTAAAATGAATATGTTTAGAGTGTGCAAATAAACATAAAACATATCAAATGTATCTGTAGCCTTATTATCCCCCATTAAATCTCATGAGAAAGGAGGTATAGCGGAGACGTTTGTATGTACGTACGTACTGTATGTCACACTTCACACGTTTGCATATAGCTGGAGAACTGCTTATCCAATTATCATGACATGTGGTATTAACATGGTTTAGCATACGTTCTTGAGAATATTACATCCTGGGGATATATGGGTGTGCTTAACTGTATATATGTCCTTCTATATGTCAGATTTGCATATAGAGAACCGCTTATCCAATTGTCATGAAATTTGGTAGTAAGGTTATTTATTTCAGTTATTGAGAATCAAATTCAGGGGATATAGGGAGATGTCTGTCTGTCTGTTAATCAGTATGTCTGTATGTTGTACTTACATTGTTGCTAGGGTGACCAGACGTCCCGATAAAATCGGGATCGTCCCGATAATAGGGGCTTTGTCCCGTGTCCCGATCAAGGTACTGTCGGGATGCCATTTGTCCCAATTTTTAGAGTAAACGTTGAAACCCCAGGTGTAAAATGTGACATTTTTATTTTCTCGTTAGGAAATTTCGTACATGTGGCTGCTGTACTGTCTCGCGGTGCAACAGCATACTCTACTGGTTTAGGACGGGTTGTTTGAGTGAGTTGTTTGCATTGCATCTATGCGGCTATCCAATCACGTTAACCTGCAGTCATGTGATGCGGTATGCGTCATGTGTTTTTCTTGGTGTGTGCGCCTGTGCGTCTGGTTTTACTGGTGAAGTGTCATGATGGCTGATGTTGTTGACGGGCCTGTCACTAAAAAGCAAAAACGTGCAAGTACCAAACACAGTGGGGGGAAAATTGGATTCAATCATATGCCCATGGTCAAGTCATCCAATTAGAATTAGGGTTATAATTAGGATTTCACAGACATTTCGCAGACCTGTTTAAACATTAAATACACCTAATATTTCAGAGCACTATAAAAGCCTAAAAATGGTGGTACTTGTTTCCTTACTAAAACAGAGTGCTGTCATTTGTTAAAAGGCAAGCATGCAACATCTCCCAACAGTTGCTGCCAACATTCTCTGTCTGGTGTGGATTTGCCCATGCATTGAGACTGCACGTCTGCATCCACTGAATTGGTTTGCCAGTGCGCCCGACCTTGTGCAATTAATATTCCAGGTCACGCATGGCTTGTTATGACAAGGGAATAGAAGTCGCAGGCTGGTGAAAAAAAAAAAAAAATCTGTTGTGTAACATATTATCTAAAAGACAACTCTGATTCTTGCACATTTTTAAAAAAAATTAAATAAAACAAAATATATCAGTGTTTTCACAGCTCGTGTGCCAAGTTCCCAGGTAAGTATTGGGCCACCAATCTGCCAATAAGGCCTGTTGCAAGGAGGTCAGGAGGAAGCTATTAGCAGAATCCCCTCCTGACATTTCAACCACTTTATTGAGTTCACTGTTAGCATGACAGTTATTGTAAAATACTGAGTTGTCATTTTTTTTTTTAACAGTTAGCACAGATTTCCCCGAGTCCGGGTGTCATTTCAGAAAATTGCCACTGGAAATAAGAATCCCAAGCAGCTGTTAAGATGATGATCCTCTAAAGCTGCAACAACGTTGGGCCCGAAAAAAAAAAATTACACTCCCCAAGAATCGATAAGATTATGAAGAAAAGGGATGAGATCAAATGAACCATTTACAAGTTAGATTCCTACGTGGGTCCTCCACCATTGCTCTTTTCAGGGAATACTATATGTTGTACACACTTTTAACAACATGTTGTTTTCATGTGACTTTCATATTTTTGAACACATTTTTGCTGCACAAAGATTTTTCGCTGCATTTTTTAAAATGTATTTCAGTTGGTACTTAACGATGATCTCATTTATACAGAACATATATTTCCAAAGATTTTGCTTAATTACTTTTTCATTCTCTCAGACGGCATTCTCCACAGCTTTCTCAACTCATACATAACACTAAAACGCTCAATCAGAGTTCTAGTAGACAAACTCAATTCACTTGTTGTGCCTGTGATTCAAATGAGAGCATCTGCTGCAGTTTTTTTTTTTTATCTATTCCTACATTTACTGGGTCTACTGATACAATGAATTCCCAGGAAACATATTGGAATTTTGTTTTCAATATTAATGTAGAAATTACAAGATAAACAAATTAAAAGATAAGATAACATTAATGTTAGATTTAGTTCTAATTTCCGGTGACAGTTTTAGATAAAGATGTATTAATATTTTTGGTTCATTTATTCATTTTTTCATTAATGATCATTCTTCCAACAGCTATGTAGCCACAGATCGTTCATAATTGTTGCAAGTGTCAGAGATGATGAACTCAGTTATCAGGGACCAATAACATTTTATACAGGAGCGCCCCCAGAAATGTTTCATATGGTACACAAAATTGAAGCACACCAACATCCCATCTCATGCCGATAATGACTCTGCATCAACATGCTGTAAAGTGTTTTAGCCTATTTTTGTTCTTGCAATCAAATTGCATCACCGTTTCCCTGTCTAAATATGAATAAACACAGCACACTGCCATCGAGACAGCAACTACAGTGACAACCAAATAGTAATCAACAACAATAAAAGTTACAAATATTTGTTTATTTAGCAGACGCCTTTATCCAAGTCGACTTACAGAGACTAGGGTGTGTGAATGATGCATCAGCTGCAAAGTCACTTACAATTACATCTCACCCGAAAGACGGAGCACAAGGAGGTTAAGTGACTTGCTCAGGGTCACACAATGAGTCAGTGGCTGAGGTGGGATTTGAACCGTGGTTACAAGCCCTTTTCTTTAACTACTGGACCACACTGCCTGCCTATACAGACTTAAACTAGGGGAAAAGCTCTCGGAAATCTGTTATGCTGGTTCCATTTCTAATCACTGCAATCACTACAACTAATGTAATCATTACTCAGGCCCTAAGCATGGCATAGAATAATTAAACACAAACTTTTATTCTTACACAGTGTGACAAAACAGGGAATTAAAAAAATAAAACATTATTAATAATAATAATAATAATAATAATAATAATAATAATAATAATAATAATAATAATAATAATAAAAACACAACTAGGCAATTATGTATTAATGATTAGGACATTTATCATTTATTTTAATATAAGATACTGATAAAATTAAAATACAAATGGAACTTAAATGTGCATTACCGTGCTCAAACCTGGAAGAGGAGCAGAATTAAGATTATGTAGTACTAATATAGTGCATACATAGTATTTTCGGCGCTTAAAACTCCACCACCGTTACTGCCAGAAACAGACAGTTTGGTGATTTTACTGATTTTTTCCCTCTGACATGCTGGGTCATGAAAAGAAAGATTTTCGCTCTTTTTCCACTATTTATAGATGTTAAATTGAAAACTTACAGTTTTGAAGATTTACAGGCCCTGTTTTTAGATGTTCATTCTGAACAGCAGGTGGAGCTGCAGCGAGCGATTTCGAGCAACATAGTGTTTTTTTTTTTCTTTTTCTTGTTGTTGTCTGAGGAAGTGCAGGACAGAGTATGGCTCCACTGTTTGCTATCACTAGAAGACGGTGCCCAGTAATTTTAAGGCTTCCCTCACACCTGTGACCAGTGACAGACATTATTTTCCGTGTTTCAAGCCCTGCACACACACACACACACACACACACACACACGTATGCAATAGGGAACCTGTTATCTAGTAGTAGAGTAGTATTATTATTATAAGAATATTATGTAGTGGGAAAAAATATACAATATGAATGTGAATATTTCCATTAAAATGTACTGACTTGCTGTGCTTTATCAGTGCTGTTCATTATAGATTATGCACATTGTAAATACACATCACCGAGTGGGCTCATCCACGTAAGGGATAGAATGAAATGCATTACGTTCAAAATGATCGCTGCAAGTTGTAGAATTTTTGTTCTCTTGGAAAGCAGGATTATAAATGCGTACAAATAGCCTCCACTGTAGCTTAATCTCATCAGATGCTGGAAATAAAAATAAAGCTACTCAGTCTTGATTTGTTTTCCCCACTGAAATTCTGAGCCACAAGAGTACAAAACATGGCAGACAGACAACTGTAAAAAAAAGAAAAAAAATGCAACTGTAGCCTAATTAATACAATAAAATATTGTACATAAATTCACTGCTCTCTAAGGATGCCGATTAATTAATAACTCTTGTCTAATTACTTTATCTTTCATGATTGGGTTACCTCTTCCGATGTCCTAACATATCAAAATCTTTAGAGCTAGTAAAAACTCCATAAAAAAACGGTTTGACATTAGTCGAATTGTGTGCATATTATTTTATGGTGTTTTCACTAGTTCAAGCACTTAACTTTTCTTGTGTTTTAAGTTTAGGGTACTGAAGCAACCTTTTTGAAATCTGCATATTTGATGAATGATACTGCATCCAGTCTATAATGTTCAAGTAAACCAAATGCATGTATACGTTTTGCATATACTGTATATTTTTATCAGAAAGCTGGTTTTGCTTGTTTGCAGACACAGCAATATTTTTACAGTAAACAAACAAAGAAACTAATAATAATTATTATAATTACTATTAATATTATTATAGCTGATAGTATAAGAATTATTGCCCACATTGCCAAACAGGTAACACAGCAATAACAACCCATGATGTCCAACACAGCACAAAAACCAGAGTACTTGTAGGACACACCTCTGATCTCAAACCCGTGCATTGGCATTTTTAAAAGACTTTTGAAGCAGATTTAAACTTATAACTGTAAAAAGTTGTCAGGATGTTAACAATAAAAAAATGTACAGGTATGTTATTTAAACAGTTGTAGGAACACACAGGGGCATATAACGCTATATTTTCCGGAACCCCACCACTTACTCTTTAGTGTTTTATATGAGTCCGAATTGATAAAGCGAAATAGTATTTCCTCCAGTGCCACTTGAACTATATATAGAGGTAGTGTACAAAAAAATGGAAACACCTGGGTAAATGAGGGACACCAAGTATATTGAAAGCAGGAGCTTCAGTGACCAAGACAGCTCAACTTGCTGATGTTTCACGAGCGACGGTGTCTAAGGTGATGTCGGCATGGAACTCCGAGTGAAAGACATCATCAGCAAAGGGCAACAGTGGGCGGAAGTGCATACTCCAGGATCATGATATCCGTGTATTAATTCGAAGTGCAAGGCAAAACAGACGAGCAACTGACTGCAAATTTCAACCTGGGGCACGGGCAGCCAGTTTCATCAAAAATGATATATATATATATACAGTATATATATATATATATTTATATTTTTGGTGGTTAAAAAAACAAACATAAAAAACAGTAAAGTATAGCAATACATCAAAATCAACATGGAGAGTATTACTGCATTCTAGTATTGACCCCCTGTAGGACTACGAAATTGAAAAACGGACCCCTTCACATATTCAAATATTGAAGAAATACTTCAAGTCAACTTACTCAGCATGTACACAAACAAAAATAAACTAACAGCAGACCGCTCTCTGATGGCCCACAAAAAAGTAAAGCCCATCATCTAATAGAAGGAGAAAAATATTTTATATTCTATGTTGCCAAGGAAAAATGATTCTATGGGGCTGGTATAGATAGGCATAGTGCAAACAAATGCGGCTGCAAAATCCAAATTGCCTACCGGCCATACAATTATTTTGCACTGTGGCCTATGTAAGCTTAACAGCAATGCAAATTACACAATGCAAATAATCTGCAATCATGATAATGTGGGTCGCAATGAGCATTGCCTGTGCACCGGGCTATTTAGCGGCCACACTTACAGGCCAGAGTTAGGAGTACAGAAAGCAGTAGACGCTGTATGAGATTTGTGGAGCATGGAAATCAAACCAAACAAAAAAAATATGTCAAAGGAAGGGCAGCAAAGTCCTCTTGGAGCACAGAAAATTAAAAAAAAATTCTGAGGAGAAGCGGAGGTCACTTACCATGAAATTTGGTTATTTTGAAAAGCCTCAGCCAACAAGCCAATGCTGTCGATGTTACCAGGAGGACAATCAACCAGATGATGAAAACAAAGTGACCCTGGGTTTGAATATGCAGGGTCTTCTCCACCTTGCCCTTCTCCAAAGGTTTTCCTGCCTGTCCTCAACAACAGCTCTGAAGGTGTGATGTTTTATACAGCTCTTAATTACTCACTTCTACAGTGGTTTGCACCTTGTAAAAGGAGATGCAAAGTTTTTGGAGGGTCAGCAATTTCCTAAGTGCAAGGCAAAATCCTTATATCACATTATAATGTTTGCGCCCTCTTAGTATTCTAGATCCCCACCAATGCCATGCTCTTTTCTTCATTTGAATACATTTTAATATCATTTAAACAGATTATGATGGCAAAGTGCTAATTTGATAGCGGGTGCAGAATGCCAGGTGAAAACCATTCTTTACATACGCCACATTTTTTGTGGCCGTTACAGTCCCACTTTATGGTCGCTAAACACGGTCTGTGTGTACAAAACACTGATTTTGGCCGCAATATGGGTGTTTTGCAGCCGAAAATCACTTTGCACATATCCTTACATCAGCCCCTTCTTGTAAAAATCTATTTGAAACACAGAAACACCTAATAGGGGTCCAATATGGGCTAAGAGGGCAATGATTCAACATGAGAAGTTTGTTAAATTGTGTCTCCCAAATGGCCAACATATTAATCACTTTTGAATCTCTTCCCTGGGAAACAACTGTAATTTGAGGAGTGTTAGATACAGAAAAAACACTTCCAGCCACTCTCATAAAACCATCTCTCAATCAAAATCTGTCATATTTGCTGTCTTCTCCATGACTAAAACTGACAAATCACTAATGTACACAAAAGTATATTCTATACTGCGGGTATTTCTATTTAAAATGCATATATGCATAATAATGCATAATAATGCATAATATTTGTAATTGTTTGGCATATGGAGGGACTAATTTCAGCTAACATGGCTCCATAGATTCTTGTGTCAACACAAATGCTTACTTGAAAACAAATATATACTACCCTCAAATGCTACCAGAGAAATTACAAAGATTTTTATTCAGTCCACCAAAGGAATGTGCAAGACAAGCTAATACATACCCTCATACACATATGACATAACAGTATGCTTCCTGTAAGAAATAAGTCATAGACCTATGTGCCAGAAATTATTACAGGACAATCTAATGAAACTCACATGCCTCTGAAGATTATTAGCCATGCCACAGTTACACATTTACATTTAATTTTAGCTGAAGCCCTAAAAACATTTCAACAAAATATATTGGTGACATTAACAATATGACTTTAGATTAAGCTTTTGTCAAAAATAAAGGATGGTATCTTTTCTTGCCCTCCAAGCATAGTATGTTTTATTAATGCAACGACTCTTAACTCACTGGCTAATTTTTAATTTCATAATATAATTTGCTTTCTCATAACCTGGGGCATTTTTTTTTCATAGCAGGTTAGAGGTTACAAGTGTACATGTCTACCAATTGCATACTCAGCCTTTAAATTAATCAAATCAATTTATCTTTGTAAAAACACCCAGTCACAATATGAAAATATATTCCATGCTTTCATATGCACTGCATTAATTATGTACTTACAGTAACCAAAGCTGTCTTGCAGAAGTTTTATTAGCATGTAACATGCTCACAACTAAATGTTTTTTTTCTCCATATGGGATAACATTTCAGTTATCAAATCATGATTTTGCACAGTATAATATATCTGCTACATGCTCCTCGATTACAAAACAGAATACATAAACACACATCATGGTTCACAAATGTGTAAACTTTTATATCAATATTCATAAGCATTAAAAAATGTTCTTAATCTCAATATTAATCTTGCTTGTGTTTTTCAACAGGCATGATTTATTAACCTTCTTATGCGATACCATCACAAAAATCAACAGGGGGTCTTGGTGGCGCAGTGGGCAAATTCACCAGTTGTATACCTTTTACAGTACCTTTGGAGGCCTGGGAGCAAATCCAACTGATATAACAAATTAATATGGTGGTCTTCAACTCCAGTGAACATTAGTCACAAAATCAAATAATTGAGCCTAATTGGCAGTTTCTGCTAGACAGAGGCCCAGGACTGAATGGCAGGGGGGCTCAGGTCAAGATTGAGAGGATTGTCTAATACACTGTGCTTGACTACACTGTGCCTGTCCTTGTATCTCACCTTTCATGAGTATTACATTCACAACTACATTTGTAATACTAAATTGCACTATGGTGCTGCAGCAAGAAGTTCCCCCTTCCACCAGGCAAGGATAGCAATCCTTCAATTTCTGTGACTATGGTGCTAAGAATGGCAGACAGAAAACTGTAAGATCAGCAGAACATACACCTGTTTTTAATTTATACTTTTTTTACATAGAGTAAAATATTTCAGATAATTTGCATGTCTGGTCCCATAATTATGAGATTTGAAAATGAATACGTTAATCACTGTTGATGACTTTAAAACATGTTTGAATCTTAGTCAACTGAAGGTTGTAAGTGATTTGATTACTATGTGTGCATATGGCCCAGCATCCTCTGAAGGAAATCCCCTTCTCAAATGTATAAAGCTGGTTTTGAGCGCATTATACATCTGAAATAAAACCTTAGGATTTTGGAATGGCATCCACAAAAGATCAGGCAGATTTAAATGATCCAAAATGCAAGTCTGTATTATAGCTTATAACATTTTGAATGTACAATTTCATAACACTGTTAATAGAGTGTAGAACCACTATGGGCAGCTAAGACAGCACTGGATTATTATAATGTGTTTGCAAGGTGTTTATATTTTTCTAAAGAGATAAATGACCAGCCTTAGTCATCAAAGCATCATTCCTTATAGTTTGTTGTGAAAAATCTGTTCTCCATTGGTCATATAGTCATTACTTTTGAAAGTGTACCTTGTGAAAAATGTTTTGTGCAGTCTTGAATACAGATGCACCTGTGAACATTTAAATAAAAGTGTCTCGTACAGATCATGTGTTTCTGTTTGTTAGTCCATTTTAAGAGTTTCTTGTCAGTATTTTGTGGATTGGGGTGACTGCACATATCAGTCATATATCGGCAAGTTTAAAATCACCTGAGAGCCAGCAGTTAATTTACTGATCCCCCTCTCCCTAAGAAAAAGAAGAGCAGATGTCCTTCAAAGTAATTAGCAAATTGAAACAATGCCTTGTATAAAACAATTATTGCGATTGATCAGCACTCAATAGATCATTTTAAACGAAGTAATTGCAGGATCAGCAGCCAAGTTCTATGTGACCTTTTAGACTAGTCAAATCAATGATGCATGTCGCTCATTATGTAACATCAAAATGTAAGCAGCTGTATAAATACTGTTGTCTAGCAACAACAAGCATGATCTTAGTAATAAAGACTTAATAATAACGATAGGTGGAAAAAAACTATAAATTCATAAACAGCATGCCGACTTAGCTGAAATCTTCACTTAAGAGCTTCAGAGTAACAGCTAGATCTGTCCTTCAAAAATTATAAGGACCAGTTCTGAGTTAAACACACAATGCATGCCTTGGCATTATTTATTTCAGGACAAAGTATTCTGTTAAAGCTATTCATTATTCCTAATGTAAAGCAAGAGTTGGGAAGTTATCTTGAGGTAATGCAATTTCATTAGGCAATGGCTTCTTTCAAACATTAATAAAGGTACTTATCAGCTTAAAAGGGAAAGGCCCTGCTAATTATTATTATTATTATTTATTACTTAGCAGACACCCTTATCCAGGGCGACTTACAATTGTTACAAGATATCACATTATTTTTACATACAATTGCCCATTTATACAGTTGGGTTTTTATTGGAGCAATCTAGGTAAAGTACCTTGCTCAAGGGTACAACAGCAATGACCCCACCAGGGATTGAACCCACAACCCTCCGGTCAAGAGTTCAGAGTCCAGAGCCCTAACCACTACTCCACACCGCTGCCTTGTCCTGATTTTTTTTTTTTCTTGAAAGTTAACTGTGCATTACGAGTAGACATTTGAACCACCACTGGATTGAAACAATGGTAATTTACAGGGAAAATCCCATTTGTCATTTTTGCTTTTGTTTTTATTTATGTATTTCTTTCTTAATTGGGGAACCCTATTCACAAAATGTTACTTAAAGAAGTTGTATTGTTTTGAATGTTTTGCTAGAGAAAATTAAGTGATATGGCTTGGTCTAGAACATTTTCATGTTAAGGACAGTAAAGCTTTATCCTAACCAATAAATATATGAATAGTATATCAATTACATTAATATATATATATATATATATATACAGTACTGTGCAAAAGTTTTAGGCAGGTGTGAAAAAATGCTGTAAAGTAAGAATTCTTTCAAAAATAGACATGTTAATAGATTATATTTATCAATTAACTAAATGCAAAGTGAGTGAACAGAAGAAAATCTAAATCAAATCCATATTTGGTGTGACCACCCTTTGCCTTCAAAACAGCGTCAATTCTTCTAGGTACACTTGCACAAAGTCAGGATTTTGTAGGCATATAGTCAGGTGTATGATTAAACAATTATACCAAACAGGTGCTAATGATCATCAATTCAATATGTAGGTTGAAACACAATCCTTAACTGAAACAGAAACAGCTGTGTAGGAGGAATAAAACTGGGTGATGAACAGCCAAACTCAGCTAACAAGGTGAGGTTGCTGAAGACAGTTTACTGTCAAAAGTCATACACCATGGCAAGACTGAGCACAGCAACAAGACACAAGGTAGTTATACTGCATCAGCAAGGTCTCTCCCAGGCAGAAATTTCAAGGCAGACAGGGGTTTCCAGATGTGCTGTCCAAGCTCTTTTGAAGAAGCACAAAAGCGAACAGCGTTGAGAACCGTAGACGCGGTGGTCGGCCAAGGAAACTTACTGCAGCAGATGAAAGACACATCATGCTTACTTCCCGCCAATCGGAAGATGTCCAGCAGTGCCATCAGCTCAGAACTGGCAGAAAACAGTGGGACCCTGGTACACCCATCTACTGTCCGGAGAAGTCTGGTCAGAAGTGGCCTTCATGGAAGACTTGCGGCCAAAAGCCATACCTCCGACGTGGAAACAAGGCCAGCGACTCAACTATGCACGAAAACACAGGAACTGGGGTGCAGAAAAATGGCAGCAGGTGCTCTGGACTGATGAGTCAAAATTTGAAATATTTGGCTGTAGCAGAAGGCAGTTTGTTCAGCCGAAGGGCTGGAGAGCCGTACACGAATGAGTGTCTGCAGGCAACAGTGAAGCATGGTGGAGGTTCCTTGCAAGTTTGGGGCTGCATTTCTGCAAATGGAGTTGGGGATTTGGTCAGAATTAATGGTCTCCTCAATGCTGAGAAGTACAGGCAGATACTTATCCATCATACAATACCATCAGGGAGGCATCTGATCGGCCCCAAATTTATTCTGCAGCATGACAACGACCCCAAACATACAGCGAAGTCATTAAGAACTATCTTCAGCGTAAAAGAAGAACAAGGAGTCCTGGAAGTGATGGTATGGCCCCACAGAGCCCTGATCTCAACATCATCGAGTCTGTCTGGGATTACATGAAGAGAGAGAAGCAACTGAGGCTGCCTAAATCCACAGAAGAACTGTGGTTAGTTCTCCAAGATGTTTGGGCCAACCTACCTGCCGAGTTCCTTCAAAAACTGTGTGCAAGTATACCTAGAAGAATTGATGCTTAATGCTGTTTTGAAGGCAAAGGGTGGTCACACCAAATATGGATTTGATTTAGATTTTTCTTCTGTTCACTCACTTTGCATTTAGTTAATTGATAAATATAATCTATTAACATGTCTATTTTTGAAAGCATTCTTACTTTACAGCATTTTTTCACACCTGCCTAAAACTTTTGCACAGTACTGTATATATATATATATATATATATATATATATATATATATATATATATATATATATATATATATATATTTTGCAGTTTCACTATGCTTTTACTAACTAACATTATTTTACTGCAGTAAACTTTTGTAAGAGCTGGACCACATTACTGGCATTAAGTGTAAGCTGCATCAAATGTAATTTAATTATTTGTTTATTTCCCTTGGTGGTTCAAGTTTCTCAATAATTCCCAATATCTGTCTATATCTGTATCAATAAAAGTATAAGTCAAGCAATCACTGTTATAGATTTGACAACATTCCAGTACATCTTATCCATGCATGGAACAAACTGCACAAGTCATAAAAGTTATACAAATAACTAAATTGTTTCATGTTTAATGGTAGTTCATGAGTACAATGTTTTTTATTTTGTGTGATTGTATATAATGTAGAATTACAGGAGTGTGAACATCTGTGCATGTGAGGGAATATCGGTATAAATAAAAGTAATTTGCAAGTGTTGAAATAACTCATGTACAGATGTTTTTAGTCCTATAACTGTTACATACTACTTTATTATTAATATACACCCTTATGGAACAAACATATATTTTTAATATATGGTAGAAAAGTATGATCCTTATATTTTTCATATATAGAAATTGGCCCCTTTTTTATATATTTTAAATATATTTTCTATATATGAATATAAGGATCATACTTTTCTACCATATATTAAAATATATTTTTCCATAAGGACAATTCATTGTTTTCTATTGATTTCCAAGCTCAATTTACTCCATTGAAAAGAGGGAAAAGAGAATACCGTGTGGCTGACTTAGTTGACCGATTGGTGATGTCACCATTTTAAACTGACTTTGCAGTTGAATGGAATTCTGAAATGAGCCTCAATCAAGCAGGTAGTCAGCTGTACCGATATTGAGAATAAAGCACAATAAAAAAATCAATATGGTATGGTTGATTTCAGGAATTGGGTTTCTCTGTGATGTGTCATGGAAAACAGCAGGCACAACATGCACTCTGATTGACTGAAAGATCCTCCGCAGTCTATAATAAGTTAATATGTCATGGGGCCTCTTATTATAAGAGCATGGGGTGTCTCTTATTATAAGTGATTTTGTACAGCTTCTCTTCCAGCTGCATTAGAAGACACAGATTTTAACCGACACCATACACATGATGTACTGTATTTACTTATATTAGCTAGCTTTGAGCTTGTCTGAACTCAACCATGTGGTAATGTGCCTTTTCAACTTCCATCTGCTGTACATATGTATAGAGAAGGGAGCAGGTGGGGCCAGCAGAGATCACATTGCCATGATTTCAGCGGAGTGGAGTGCTAGCAATTAGGATTCCCAAGAAACCTCATAGAAGCTCAAAGCCAGGTAAAAACAGATAAAAAGAAAAATGGAAGAACCCAGTACATCATTGTGACAGGGAGAACCCTGTCGCTGGTTCTAGCGCGGATGTGTGGAGCTAGGACACGTTGCTAGGCAACCGATTGAGCAGGTAGACTTGCCCGGCGCTGAGCTGATCGGGAGGTACGGATTGGCTGGGGGACATCTCAAAGGTTGTCTGTGCCACAACTCGAGGCAACACCGCCATGCTACACAGAGGGGTGCTTTGTTTACATCAATGAGGAGAGTGTCTGCTCTGTAGGATAACTATTACAAATCTTCAACTGCAAGACGGTGTCTGTGAAGGCTCGGGCCAGCTAGGACCGTCCCAACGACCTGGAGTCGCTGGGAGGCCGGGACTTCGGGAGCAACAGCGGTAGGTTAGTTTAGGGGATGTTGATCCCAAACAGTATAGAGAGGATTTTCGTAGTGTAGTAGGTTCCTGGAGCAGGACGTCTCTGTTAGTGAGACTAGTGCTCGCCTTGTGTGCAAACTTTTATTTTTAGCTTTGTTTTGTTTTGTTTGGTAAATCTGACACAAGAGCTACCATTGCTGTTACCCTAGTGACAGCACCTGTATGTTATAAAATCTGCGATCCTGTGCGGTGTGTCAGCACCCAATGCTCTGTGTCTGACTATTATTCAGTGACGACCCACACACGTAATCATTATAATCATAAAAGGGTAAACTAAAAAATAAATACAAAAATAAATAAAATTACATTTGAAGCATTAATTACACTGTAATCAAAATAGTTAAACTAAATTACATAATTAGAATGAATGCACTAGACTCAAAAGTAACTGTTATTTTCAGTTATTCCACATAATATTTTATAATACACCAAGCACTAACTATGAAAGCGAATGTACTTCATATTAAAAATATGAAATGAAAAACCTGTGTTCTTTACTCTAGGAGTTTAAGGGTAATATGTACACCACCTCCACCATAGGCAAAAGTATATCAATGCATGCTATCTTGGTTTGCTCATTATATTAAAATCAAATTCAGAGCACAATTGACTTTTCATTTGTTTAACAAGTGGAGAAATACCCTGCCAGCCATCTCAGTGTAGAAATTTATCTTCATACTAAAATATGCTGGCTGTGAATCAAGAAGAGATAAGAAAATATAGCATTAGATTTCAGTTAAACAGCTTGTTCAGGCTTCCGATACTTCTTGAACTTATAAAAGATAAGACTTTTAATATTTAATACATAATAAGCCTCAGAACAACAGAAAAAAAAACAACTCGGACACAAGCTTCAAATACATAATGCAGACTTAACCAGTAAAAATCTATGGTAGTCAAACCAGGAGCTAATGGAGATATATGATCATAAAATGCTCTCTGCTGAGTTTGATAATCAATGGCGCTCCACTGAGAATAGAATAACAAAGGCAAGAATATTCACAAGAGCTGATGACACGTAGTATTCTATGATTTATTCACTGGAGCTCATTTCAGGAGAAACTTGTGAGGAACATAAAAGGAATTTCTATTTCAAGATGTCGGGTTTAATAAAAATGTCAAAGAACCAGCAGCCTTTAGTCTAAATCCTACAATGCGCTAAAAGTATGAATCAGATTAGAAATGGTGTCTTCTAACCATCTTTACAATGCATTAAGTCTTTTGCTGCCTCCAGAGTGATCCTGGGAGTTTTGTTGTATTTAATATTAATTTTTTAACATCATAACATCATACATAATTACCATCATTTGACTTGCCAAGCCTGATCCAAAGCAAATTGTGTGTGGAGAGCAGCAGGATTGGATTATTTATCAACAATCTGTGCAATTAAGAAGCAGTTGGTAGCAGTATGTTATTTACAAATGCGGAGAACGATCCCTGATGTATTTAAAATGTGCTTGTTACATTAACTGTTTCTACCAAAGGCAAATTCAGCTTTTTACAACGATGTTCAAGCTCAAAATTATTTAAAGCCTTGGGATTTTTTTTTTTTTAATGTTGCAACAGAATCATGAGTACATTTTTAATGGAGCTTGAATACTGCACATTTATAACCTGTTTAGTCAAGGAAGGAAGGCTTCGAGTAAATACAGGTATGTGGACAGCTAACATGGTCTGGTACCCAAAAGGTTAATCTATGGATGAATATGTAATTGTTATTTTGTTAATAAAAATGTTTATTAAACACTATTCTTCATTTTTTTTTAATAGCAATTGCACTACAATGGATTCCACTTATTTTTGGGAAGTGGTATCAATCACTACTTGTTCTATGAGGCAGTATATATACATTATTTCTAGTATTTTGGTTTATGTTTCTTCCTTTTTAAAATGTATATTACGCCAGTTTTCCGATAATATTGCCTAAATAATACAGTGTAAAAAGTTAATTAATTTTTTTAAAGCTATTAACGTATCAAAATAGAATCCTTTGTAGGTTTTAGGGGCATCTATTCTCATACCCCTTTTCCACTGGCACATCCGGCAAACTGGCAAATTCTGGCCTCACAACACATCTGAATCAGGCTTGAAGCCGAGCAGGGCCGGGTGGGGGGTGGTTAATGATTTTTGTTATTACGTTGTGTCAGTCAGCACATTCGAGAAAGAGGAAAAACATGGCGTGCAGCGAGTTGGAGAAGAGAAAAGTACAAATTACTGCTCTCTCCAAGAAGCATTCTTCTCCTCATTGCGTAATCACTGTTGTTGCATTTCGGTTGTATTCAGTAAAGGGGTCATCCAAAATTATCAATTACAGCAAGCGTACACAGCATGCTCTTTTTCAAGACCCCCACCCCATAAAAATGTACATATAAATGCTGACTTGTTTACTGAATACTATATAGTACAGAAACATGCAGGGATTGCAGAATTTGAGAACTGGTTCAAATTTTTAATCAACTATTTTTTGTTCCATATTGATCACTGTGCGGAAAGCGGGTACTACTACCTTAGCCCCTTTCAAACTGGCATGCTCTACCCTACCCGGGTCACGACCCAATGTCATGTGTCATTGCATCAGAAAGCAACTTGATAGGCCCAAGAAAAGTTTTAAACATATTAGAAAAATAACCAGAGCCTTCTCTACTCTTTCGTGCACTGGAAAGGGAACATGTGCTAACATAAGTGTGTCCCTTTTCTCAATCAAAAGTAAAATATCATGAACTGTGATCAAAATGACATCTCTGGTGGCTACAGTTGGGCAGCAGTGTGGAGTAGTGGTTAGGGCTCTGGACTCTTGACCAGAGGGTCGTGGGTTCAATCCCAGGTGGGGGACATTGCTGCTGTACCCTTGAGCAAGGTACTTTACCTAGATTGCTCCAGTAAAAACCCAACTGTATAAATGGGTAATTGTATGTAAAAATAATCTTGTAACAATTGTAAGTTGCCCTGGATAATGGCGTCTGCTAAGAAATAAATAATAGTAATAATAATAATACAGTGCAGGAAGGCATTTGAATATTTCAAGCTATTGTGGCAGGGCAGATCCCTGCCTGTAAATAATATGTGTATTTTGGTGGTGGTTGGCATCCTGCCAAAATACATGTGAGAATGTGGCTGCTCTTTAACAAGGTAATTGGTGCTAAGTGGGAACAGCCACATTAAATAAAAAGGGAGCTGGAAGCTCCATTAGAGGAAGGACCACCGGGAGCTGGTAACAGAGAAGGGCTGTGGTGAGAAGAAAAACAGTGAAGGCTTTGCCCAGCCTGGTTAAAATTAAAAAGAGCAGTTTTGTTGGGAAAACGGCTTAGCTGTCCCAACCCTTTAAAAAAAAAAAAAAAAAAAAAAATTGGTCTAAGAGTGGAGATAGGCTTTTGTTTTGTTGTTTGTTTATTTTGTTTCGTATTTAACTAAAAATTCAATTTCTGTGTCTGGGTCAGTATTTTAAAGGGTGCAAACAAGCCCGATCCAAGGGCTTGGTCACATATGGTGTCAGATTGGGATAGCGCCTCTAATGACTCAGCACAGTTCTAAAAAATTTTTAAAATGATGTCAAAAAGTGATAATTCCTCTAGAGGAAAATATACTTGAATTTTGACCCATTCGACTCCTTGAGACCATCACTTTCAATTCAAACACAAAATGTCTCGTTTTCAATCACTTGACAACACCCACAGTACAGAAATGTTCATTAATGATGTAAAGCTGATACATTCGTATCTCAGAGAAACTGGAGGGGAACGGGAAATTAAAACCAGGTAAAGGCAATCATCCAAATAAAGCTCAAGCACTAACGGATAACGACATATAACGTCTGTACAGCACTGAAACACTATGTTTAAAAAAAAAATACCAACTGTACTGCTGAACAAGGGTATCAAAAGGGTATTCATGTATTATGAAAAAAAATAATAGATGGGTGTGGGAGGGTAGTGGGCAGAGCTTAGGGAAGGACCAGAAATGACAGCACACAGGAGCTGGAAGTGACGTATTAGTCCTGGAGCCCTCTACCAACAATGGTATCGGGGCACGATTTTATTTTAACACACAAAGGAAATAAAACAGTCCAGTATTGCAGAAAACAAACAAGAAAACCACCTGGAATACCAGCAATAGTAAACAGAGGTTTCAAATAAAAAGGGTAAACAAAAACATTACAAAAAAACAACAACAAAGGAAGCACTGGGTTTCTCCGTGCTATTGCAGTGGGTTTCCTCTCACTGCCTCTCGGCTCCCTTCCAAGGAATAACGACAGTTCTGAGTTTTTCCCACCTCGGTAATTCACCAAGGGTTTCCAAAGTTTCAGGATTCTGTGAATTACAGCAGGTTAATAAAAGCAAAACAATAAAGCACAGCGCATCTCTTCCGTGTTTTCAGTTCAGGACAAGGCAAAACCACGCTGCCTAAATACTGCCGAGTCCCGTCCCTGCAATCAGCACACTGCCCCACGTCAGCCAATCGACGAGCACAGCACAGCTGATTGCAATGATGGGACTCTGCCGCCGCATGGTTCCACCTTTGGCCAAGATGGCCACCCGACCCGGAACTTCCTGTCTGGTCAGAGTTCAGCTTCCTGACCCAATCACGGTCAACCCTACACAGCGCTGCCGGTGGTCAGGAAGGCGAATTACGACAGGGACTCCTTTCAATCCTGTCACAATGGGCCTCTTCAGTGAGTTACAGGAAAACAATTCAAGGAAATGCATGCACATGGATTAGGGAGTGGTTAACATGTAGAAAACAGAAAGTACTGCTTAGAGGAGAAATCTCAAAATGGAGCAAGGTAACCAGTGGTGTACCACAGGGATCAGTATTACGTCCTCTGCTATTGCTAATCTACATTATTGATTAAGATTCTGGTATAGTAAGCAAACTTGTTATATTTGCAGCAGCAAAGGTCATTCAAAATGATCTAGGCAGCATTCAGAACTAGGCAGACACATGGCAAATGACATTTAATAGAGAAAAGTGTAAAGTATTGCATGCAGGCAATAAAAATGTGCATTATAAATATCATATGGGAGATACTGAAATTGAAGAAGGAACTATGAAAAAGACCTAGGAGTTTATGTTGACTCAGAAATGTCTTCATCTAGACAATGTGGGGAAGCTATAAAAAGGCCAACAAGATGCTTGGATATATTGTGAGAAGTGTTGAATTTAAATCAAGGGAAATAATGTTAAAACTTTACAATGCATTAGTAAGACCTCACCTAGAATACTGTGTTCAGTTCTGGTCACCTCGTTACAGAAAGGATATTGCTGCTCTAGAAAGAGTGCAAAGAAGAGCAACCAGAATTATCCCGGGTTTAAAAGGCATGTCGTATGCAGACAGGCTAAAAGAATTGAATCTATTCAGACTTGAACAAAGAAGACTATGCCGCGATCTGATTCAAACATTCAAAATCCTAAAAGGTATAGACAATGTCGACCCAGGGGACTTTTTTGACCTGAAAAAAGAAACAAAGACCAGGGGTCACAAATGGAGATTAGATAAAGGGGCATTCAGAACAGAATATAGGAGGCACTTTTTTACACAGAGAATTGTGAGGGTCTGGAACCAACTCCCCAATAATGATGTTGAAGCTGACACCCTGGGATCCTTCAAGAAGCTGCTTGATGAGATTCTGGGATCAATAAGCTACTAACAACCAAACGAGCAAGATGGGCTGAATGGCCTCCTCTCGTTTGTAAACTGTCTTATGTTCTTATGTTCTTAATTCCATCTCGAGTTTCTGTGACAGTTTATAAATTACTCGACCTTCAGTCTCGTAATTTATAACATCACAGAAACCCTAGATGGAGAAGAAAGGGAGTGGGCTCTTTAAGAAATGGCCGCCACTGGGGAAAAACCACAAGTCCCAGAAACCCCATGGTCATCATCAGGAAAGGACGGGGCTAGGCAGTATATAAGGAAGCAGACAGAGCAGTTCGGGGTGTGGCTGTGGGGGAGACATCTCCGGATTGCTCTGGACTTTCTGTTTCTAAGAGAGGATCGTGCTCCATGTAATAGAGGAAGATAACCTTGTGAGTAGTTTCTGCAACACTGTGTAGTTAATATTTGGTCGACAAAAGTGCATTGTAGGTGTAATGGTTTGAACCATCACCGAGAAGTGCATGAACGGTGGTTTGTGTTGACTCTGGCAGTGGGTGAGTATAACCACTGCCGCCATTTTCTTGAGTTTGCTAGTGATCTTAAATGTATAGTTACTAGCAAGGTTTAGGTTCAAAAAGGGCTGTTGGTGCATCCCTTCCACCTTCTTGTTGTTCAGTATTTATTTCCCGGCCATGCTGCAGCTCTTCAGCAGAGGAAGCCAACCTACTACTTACCTGTGGGATTACAGTTCTGCAGCAGAGGGAGCCAACCTGTTACTTACCTGTGGGATTACAGTTCTCCAGCAGAGGGAGCCAACCTGATACTAACTTGTGGGATTACAGCGCTCCAGCAGAGGGAGCCAATCTGCAATCTACCTGTCTGTAGCTTACCTGGGACAAGGTGACTGTTCATATAAAATAAGTGTTTGCTTCAACACCTCCTTAGCCTAGAGAGGGTGGAAGAAGTGAGTTTAGTTAGGTGTCCGCACAGGACTGTAGAGTTCAGAGAGCTCAGAATTGAAGTATATGGTTTTGGTTGTTTACTGTAAATGTAAGTCACCTGGTGTAAACTGACGTCTCCTGGCCTGTTTCTGACGGAAAACTACGCCAACTAGTGGCGCATCAAAGAGATTCTTTCACTATATATATATATATATATATATATATATATATATATATATATATATATATATATATATATATATATAGTAATAAGGTCATGCAGGGTCATTATGTGAGCCAGCGTCTGTCAAAGTATCTTTTCCCTGTGCAGCATTATCAGAGCCACTAGAGGGTGCTCTCAACATTACAGGATGAGGTAATGCTTATTGGATTTAATTATTGTTGACACCTGCTAGTAGTTTGATAATTGCGAGCCCTAAAAATGGGACAGGTTTTACCCAGCTGGGGGGAGGTCTGGGGCACTACAATTCCATAAGAAAGCGCTGTGTGCTATACTTGTATTATTTGCTAAACATTTTTTTACTGCATATGTATTTATTATACATGTGCATATATAATACATACAAGTTTTCCTACAGAACTGCAGTAGCTTCAGCAAATCTGATCCTTATGGTAATCTGTGAACAGAGCTAAAATACCAACACTTTAGGTTAATGATATAAAAATTATCCAGTACATTTTTGAAATATTGGTAATAAATCTACAGTAGGCTACCCTACTCGCCCACATTCCCTATGACATATAATAATAATAACAATAATAATAATAATAATAATAATAATAATAATAATAATAATAATAATAATAAATACCTGAATCCGAATTCTGCACAGACAGTGCAAAGCTCTTGCCAGTAGAATGTGTTTTTTCTTGTTGTATATAGATAGTCGATACATAAATTGGGTTTAAGATATTTTATTTCAACTCTATAGGTACCGGTAGTCGCTCAAGCCTGGTGTTGTCGGTAGCCTGCAGCAATAACACAGCTATGCTAATTTAATACATTTTGGGGTTCAAATGTGACTTTTTTTTCCCTTGGTAGGTTCCCAAAAGGCTAATGTACAATGAATTGCATCTTATTGCTATGGGTCAGAAAAGTGTAGGCGTAAAGCAATCAGCTATCTGATGACCAAACACAAAGATAACAAAAGTGTAAAGGATGAAAACATATCTTTCTGTGCTTTGCAAAGGGCTTTGTTATTTATTTATTAATTTATTGCAAAGGGTATTTTTTTTGTAGTAGTAGCTTCATTATCTTTTTTTAACCTTGCTTATAAAACAACTTAACTATAAAGCACTTTTTATGAGTCAAATGGCAATAATTTGAAACGTTGAATAAATGGTGTCACATAAAAAAAGAAAAGAAAAGAAACCATACTGTATGCTTATTTTTTCCTATTTGGTCAAAGAAGCTTGCCAGGGCTACATCCAGCAGATCTCAGATAATAAAGGATTGCTTGGTGCGGCCTTTAGTTATAGTAGAAAGTTGCCAGAAGTCTTGTTCGCATAAGGTACGGCTTTTTAGCGATTTACCCCCCCTTTAAAGTTGTACAATGTTTTAGACCAGGGGTGTTCAATTCCGGTCCTGGAGGGCCGGTGTCCCTCCTGGCTTTTGT
This sequence comes from Acipenser oxyrinchus oxyrinchus, assembly GCA_030684275.1. NCBI lineage: Eukaryota > Metazoa > Chordata > Actinopteri > Acipenseriformes > Acipenseridae > Acipenser > Acipenser oxyrinchus. The sequence continues at coordinate 40,341,250 of CM060251.1, forward strand.
TCCAACTGTGCTCTAAATTACTTAATTAGACCAATAATTGGTAATAATTGATCCAATTAAGTAATTTAGGTCAAAGTTGGTACAAAAGCCAGGAGGGACACCGGCCCTCCAGGACTGGAATTGAACACCCCTGTTTTAGACGCACGCTTTCTATAGCGTGAGGAATGTGCGTGGTATGTGCGCGCTAGGTCACATCAGTCATGATGGTGGAGAAAGAATTTGGAGTTTCTAAACTGTGTAGAAACCCAGCAGGTGTCTTTATATTTTTGGCCATATTCATAAAGCATGCAGCGTGTCACTGCAGAGCTAAAAACTATGAATCAGAAAACATGACAGAAATATTACTGCTTTGAAAGTACTTTTATCAGCCCAATACTAAAAATGCATTTGAAACCTCAAATTCTTACCTTCACCATCCTTCTGAAATACATTCTTCCAAGGTAGCTTCACCATATTTTCAGGATAATAGTTGCCTTCCATTGTAGGTGCCTGGAAATAGTATCAAATACCAATAAATAAATAAAATAGTAATATTATGACGTTATTATTTATGTATGTAAAGAAAAACAATGCTGATGACAGGAGAGATAACTCTTCGTTATGTACTTTTAAAGGGGGTGTTTAAAAATGAAATTCCTATGTTTCTGTCAATTCTTTCGGTCACCCATAGCTCAAGAAATGTGAGGTGAATAAACATGCTGTTCTGGACAGACATGCTCCTGAACTAGGAATCGAGCATTTTGGCAATCCGAAGTGAACACATTTTAAATTAAAAGAGATATTAAGGTTTGAAAAATGTAATCTGGGCATGCGCAGTTCAAACCCATATTCCTGTCAATCCTACACTACGTTCAGTGACAGCAATGAATATTCACTGATAATTGTTGAACTATATGAGTAAGATACAACTATATATCTTGCCCACAATTACAGTTTTGTTACAGGATTAATTAGTAATGTAATCACAGTTTTACATATAGACTGCTCGCTCTCTCAGGCTACGTCCCAAATTCTGGGCCGCTCTGCTGTTCTGAATTCAGCTCAGTTTTTGGGATGTTCTGCTCTTACAGATGACAGCCCCGTTTCTAGGTCATGCTCAGTTTAACATAAAAATGTGCACCAGAACTGGATAGTTCATTCATTTAAGAGTAACCCGTAGTACATGAGTCAGTTAATGTATTTTTTAACTTTCTTTTTCACTTTTTTTTTTTTTTTTTAGAAGACACAGAAATCAAACTTTTTTTTTTTCAAAGCTTATTTCTTTATTACAATGAAGAAATGACATTGCACTGAAATAGATGCATCAAAATGCAGGTGTTTTCCTTTATTAAAAGCTAATATTAAAACACATTTTTGGGAAGGAACATGGTATTCCAAAAAAAGACATCTCATTTGCTTATGTAATGTCCATCAATATATAGTCATGGGTAGGGGTTTATCAGACCTCAACAAGAATAGAAGGAGGAATTCAACTTATTTCATTCACCTATTGCATGCAAAAAAAAAAAAAAGACAACAAAAGCCTATATCGACTCTTTCACTTATGGGTTTTAAGAGACCAGTGCCCTTCAACTTAAACATGAATATTATTGTATTGTATTAATCAAATAGTCCTTATCTGTTCCTGATAGTTTAAACTTCATAGGCTACACATAATGTTTAAACAGTTGGACTGTGCAAATACAATGGAAAATAACATAAATACATTGTAAAATATTAATGATTACATCTAGTGAGAGATTACTGACATTGTTGTGCAAAGTACAAGTAATGTGTAAAAATATGCCCCTCAACCATTAACTGTATAGTCCTTCCCACTTGGAAACAGTTACACTGGCCATAAAAGGGTTGACTGCAAGAGTGATAGAATGACACAAGTTAATTCTATCAACCTGTATGGTCTACACAGGTTAATTCTATCAACCTGTATGGCCTACCCAATGCCTAGATTGGTACTTTGTTGTAGCTGATATTTCTAACAACTCATAGGCAGTCCTCATATTGATAGAATGCCACAGGTTAAATGTATCAACCTGTGCCAATAATAACTGTCCAGATTGATACTTTGTTGCAGTACATACTTCTAATAGTCCACAGATGGAAATGCTTGACATTCTAAACCGGTTGACATTATAAATATTCTTGGTAGTTTTGGGCGTATATTCCTAACAAAACTACATGCCTTCAAATGTAATTTAAAAACAAATCTAATTGATTAATAGCAAGATCGACTTAATGAGCCTTTCTTTTCTCTCCAGCAAATGATGCACAGCAAAAATAGGCAGTGCACTATTGACTAGTTTGGCGCTCTAACAGGTTCATTGCTCCATATCACCAGATTTACATAGCACCTTTTTAATTCAAACACGTAATTAGTCCCCCATATTGTTCCTTTGCTACGTTTAAAAGCAGTGCATGACTACATCTTCCTTACAGGGAGAGTAAAGCCATCAGTTTTGTCCAAGGAATATACAGCTAGAAAAAATATTTAATTTTGATTCATCATCATCAGATATCCATGATGTAATTAAGAAATGGAGATGGTTTAACAATGTTAATTACAGCTTTAAAGGCAGGCAGAGTTACTCTTAAATGAATTAACTATCCAGTTCTGTTGTACATTTTTATGGTAAACTGAGCATGATCTAGAAACTGGGCTGTCATCTGTAAGAGCAGAACATCCCAAAAACTGAGCTGAATTCAGAACAGCAGAGCAGCCCAGAATTTGTGATGTAAGTAAAAACTGTAGTGAATTGTAAAACACAAAGGGCAATGTGCATCTCAATAGGCAGTAATAACAGTACATAATAAGTACATAACAAAATATGCTGTACATGCTGAGAAGGCAGTGTCGTTAAAACAGAAAGCAAAATAATGAGGGACAGCAGGGTCTTCATTGTGGGCCAACTTTCAACGGCTTACACTGTAGTTAGATTAAACCCAAAGGGTGAACTACTGCTTCAAAAACAATGGAATCTGGAGCTCCCAGTCACGGTCGACTCAAACTGGCAACGTCCAGGCTATAGGGCGCATCCTGCACTCCACGCAGAGCGCCTTAAAAGGATGTGCCACTCAGGAGAGATACACATTGTTTTAATCCTAATGTGTTATTTCTTATCTCCTGTTGTATTCTAGTAGTATTTGCACTTACAGTGAACTATACTGTATTTAAATATTGTTTTTGCATTGTAACCTTGTATTGCCCTGTAACATCTGTAAGTCGCTTTGGATAAAGGCATCTGCCAAATAATTAATACCTAGGCATTGTAGCATAGACAAGGAAAGGATGGCATCACCACTGGAACCCACATGTGTAAGAGTTGGTCTGCCTGCACTATTGTGGAGTGTACAATAAAATAAATAAAACCAAATAGCAAAATATGTGTTTGCAATACTGTTTATAAATATATAAAAAAGACTGAAGCTACCACAAATTTAAAAAAATGCAGCCCTTTGCAAATAAATACATAAATAACAAAGCCCTTTGCAATGCACAGAAATATATTTTTTTCATCCTTTACACTGTTATCTTTGTGTTTTGTCATCGGATAGCTGATTGCTTTAAGCCAACACTTTTCTGTCCCTTGGCAATAAGACGTAATTCATTGTACACTAGCCTAAGGTAGCATCTATCAATGGTACCTACCAAGGACAAAAAAACGTCATGTTTGTACCCCAAAATATATTAAATTAGCATAGCTGGGAATTTGTGCCAGTGTTCTCCTGTATTATTGCTGCGGGCTACTGACAGCACCAGGCTTGAGCGACCACCTATAGAGTTGAAGAAAAATCTCTTTAACCAGATTTATTGAGCAAGAATTGTTTTAGAAGAACGAAAACATGAAATAGAAAAATAAACTGTTGGTTGCACACATTTGTTCAAAAGGTAAATACAGGGCTTAACAAGAGCTTGTGCAAGACTTACAGAACAAAGTTCCAAAAAGTTCCCAAATTGCCGGGTGGATTAGAATCTACTGAGAAATGTGTTGAACACGTATGGACTATTGTTATACTGGATCCCCAATAACAAATAAATAAATAAATAAATAACAATAACAATAACAATATTCGAATGGCGAGAGCCTTGCACTGGCCCTGCGGGATTCAGATTCATGATTTCCATTACACAAGAGTAGATTTTAAAAGTCCATGCTGATTTGAACTCGGCTCTCGCCAAGATAAGCACTAACTAAGACGTAGCTTTACAGTAAACTAATATGATCCATCTGTGTCTCCATCCATTTGCGTTTCCTTCCATATGATGATGTAGATTTCCTTCTGCTGGCTCCAGGGATCAGCTTATTTGCCTCCCTAGCGCATCAGCACACACATCGGCTACGATGCTGGTGTAACCGGTCTGTGTGTGTCTCTCCTTGGCTAGTAAGCGCTGAAACCTGCGTCTCTGTTTCCATGCCTGTGCTTACACTCCGGCTATCCTATATCTGCTTTGTGTTGGTGTTACTGGATGTTTTGTTAAAAAGTATACCACTGGGGATCAAATGCTGGAAGACTGCGACATTTATTTCTCTCTGCATAACAGAAAATGAAAGAAAATAAGTAAAAGATGGCTCAGTTCACCATTCATCTCCCCTCTAGAGTCCAGTAATGCATTAACATTCACATTAATTTCAGTAATTACATTAAATCAATTTAAAAGAAAATACAAATTCAAAGACATTGCCGAAATAAATCACATTTTAAACCGACATGATAACAAAATGCATTTTTAAATTAAAATACAGAAAGACAACATACTTGCATAACAAAAATGAAAGAAAATAAGTAAAAGATGGCTCGGTTCACCATTCATCTCCCCTCTAGAGTCCAGAGTCAGGGTTGGCGCTCATTCTAATATAAGATTACATATTCGCACACTCTAAACAATAGTGGCTGCAGTGAAAACGTGGCACTGGATCAGGATCTTTGGTGTAGGATTAATAGTGCACTATATACCGGTTACACCGGGGATCAACCACAGTACGGTCTCCCCAGCGCATCAGCATAACAACTGTCTGGATTGAGCTAAGTAGGGTACATCTCTGGGGTCTTCAAGTGGGCACCTTCCATCCTCGGTGTTTCGTCGACTAGCCCACGACACCTCAAGAGGGCTCGATGGTGATTCTGGTGTCCCAGCATCATCCCCCTCCGTCGCCCACTCAACTCAGCCCAGCTTACTTACTCGTACATCAGAATTTCTTTCTTTCTTATGTGCTTGAGATCCCCAACCAGAATCTTTCTGTCTCAACCACAGCCAGTTGCTGCTCCTCTCTGCTGCTTCAGATAAGTTCTTCACTGTGCGACGCAACTCTTGGCCACTGAATCCAACGTCTCTGAGAAACCGGGTTGTAGAGTGTGCCACAAATCCTCGACAACCCACCTCCACTGGGTAAACCTGGACTCTCCATCCTCGCTGTTCTGCTTCAGCAGTTAGTTGAGCATACTGCAGTTTCATCCTCTCATACGCCTCATCTACAGCATCCTCCCATGGCACTGTTAACTCTACCAGGTGAACAAGGCATGCTGATCAAGACCACAAGACAATATCTGGTCAAAGGTTAGTGGTGGCAATCTCAGGTGGAAAAATAAGCCGTTGACCAACATCTGCCAGCATTTTCCAGTCTCTAGCAGCTTCCAGTTGTCCTGGGCGAGGCTTGGTTTTAACACCTTTTCTTGGCGGTTGCTCTCCTGGGCGGAGGAATGTTGTCTTTTGTGTGTAATGTTTTGATGGAACTGGCAACTTATTGGTCATGTTACACTTGTCCTCCAGTGCTAAGGCCAAACATCCAGCACCTGGTCATGGCGCCAAGTAAACCGTCCTTGGCTAAGAGCCACCTTACATCCTGTCAAAATGTGCCTTAATGTTGCAGGTGATGAACACAAAGTCCTGGTATTTTAGTTCCATTTGTAGACTATACAGATCAGAATTGCTGAAGCTACATTTCTGTATTATATATGTATGTTTATAACAGGTTTATAATAAATCTATCTATTTATCTATCTATCTATAGATCTATCAATATATCTATCTATAATACAGTGCTTTCTTATGGAATGTTGGTATTTTAATTAATTAATTAATTTATTTATTTATGTATGTATTTATTTTTGTATTTGTCTAACACTATGTCTGGGTTTTTGTTTTGCTTCCCTTGCTTTTTTATTATATTTTTTTGGCTGTGAAGGCAAGGAGATTCAAAGACCAAAAACACTGAAGTTCAAGCACTTATGCACATTTATTTACATAACAATTTACAACAATACACAAAACAACAAACCGCACCGCCATTCCTTCACCATTACATTACCTCCACTAACACCCGTGATCACCCTATTTATACACCTGTGGCTGGAGCCTTAATTAATCATTTAATTATTTACTCAATTGATGGCTCCAGCCACATGCCCACTTGTTTTACAGGGAGGAATTCCTCCCCCCCCCCCCAGTGCTCGTGGTGCAAGTGCAGTGCTGTTCCAGGTTTATGCTGGCCCTTGGCGACAGCTCCGGAATGTGTTAGCCATCTAATAATAACAAAACACAATTAGACAAACAGACAAAACACTCACGATACGTATACACAAATCCTCAGGTCCTGTGGAAATGGTTAATCTATTCAAGTTGACTTTATCCTTTTCAAATTTAAAAAAATAAAACCTACTACAAAAATAATAATAAATACATTTCCCTGTGCTGCTGGGCAATGTCCTGCCTTCCTGACTTGTATCTATCATTGATTAGTTATGAATACTTTAAACCTGCCCCAACTACTGAGTAGCAGCACATTCCTACATTTCTATTGGAGACTCCGCTTGCGAGATTTAAAACGAGATTACAATCAGGATGGAGGCTTGTTAGCGGGATTTAAAGCTGTATTACAGTTAAGACACGGAGGATTTAAAACAGAATTGTGGCAAAATGTACAAAAATGCGTACACACAAAAACCCCAGAAGAATGTGCCCGTGACCATTGGGATTTCGTTGTGGAAGACAGCAAAGGAAAAAAGGTACAACTTAAGTGTGCACGTACTGTCGAGTTACTATACATATTTTGACACACAAAAAACGCTCAAGCATTTTGGAAAGTAACTGAAAACACATATTTCATACAGTATAACAAAAATGAAAGCCCTGAAAAAAAACAACAATTTATATAAAACTCAAAAATAGCTAAAAATAAGCACCAAAAAATACAATTAATAAAACCAGAAAAACAGAAGCCCTAATTATAACTAATTTGTAATTATTTGATACAAATAGGGTTTTCTAAAATAGCATCAATCACTGATTCTCGTCAGGCTACGGCGACCCATCCCTTATCATTATTTATCAAACAGAGACATTAACCATATGGGAGTCATGAGACTTTTTAGGTTTCTGCATGATATACATTACTTACACATTGAGGTATTGTCTTCATATAAGGTAAACAGCTGCCTTCAAATAATGAGCTTAAAAGGCCTAGACTTTAAATGAGGATTAAAAGAATGAAAGTTAATAAAAGGATCGTACGTAAACCGTGAAGCTGAAGTGACATCACCCATGTCATGCCTGACCTTCAGAAGAAAGGTCACAGGTCTACAGCATTGTCACTCTATGCCTTGATGAACAGGAGCCACAGGACCATCAGTGTTATAACGGCACCTGCCGGAACATTTGTCTAATTTATGATTGATGTGTTAAAGGTTTTCCTTTTTTCCCCCTATTCTTTCCCCTACCTATTCTTATTTAAAATGGGAAGAATGTGAAACCAAACATTCCCCTTATGTCTTATTACTGCAATATTATACATTTTTATTAAAATATCCCAATCTACAGTTGCTCCCTTCTTTGGTTTAATTATGAATTTCAGTACATGGTAATGTGATTTGTTTGGCAACTCTTCTTGCTGTCAATGGATGAAACTGGGGATATATGGTGAATGTTCTTTTACAAAAAAAAACAAAACAAAAAAAACATTTGTAGACAGAAAATCAATTCTATTGCCTGTAATATGAGCACTTAAGGGGCTCAAATTATACCTACAGTAATTAGCCACTTTACACATGAATCAATTGACTAAAGTAATCTAAATTAACATACTGTCGTGGAAGCTAGTTTAGTGATTGTAGAAAATTAGCTGGGACTAGTGTGTTACAACAAGACCCTTTTTTTTAAATGTTTAATGAGTGTAAATTAAAGTAACATCTCTTCTTAGCAATATGCCCTATATTCTGTTGATCGCTTGTTTTTATACTTCAAAGAAAACATATGTTTTAAAGAACAAAGTTGTAAAACAAATTAAACTGTTTCATTCATACCTATAAAAAACAGTGGTTTAGTATTACTCAATATTTGTCAAATCATTGCAATACTTTGTTTAGTATTTATGAACTCTTCTATCTAATCACTTCCTTTGTGGTAGATCACTTGAAACTGGAAATAGTTGCAGCTTTTATTTGAAGTGTAAAATATAAGAAAAGAAACAGAATATATTGAATGCTAAGAGGTAAGAAAACAGATTTTAAAAGTTAGCTATCATGTTATGTTGTGCACTGGGTGAAAAATACTCAACTAAATACTTAACACTAAATTTACAGGGTCTATGGGGAAATTTCCAAGGAAAAAGAAAAATAAGACTCACCTTTTCCTCAGTCTATTTTGGTAGTACTTTTTGGTTGTGTGTGTTTCCATGTATTATTTTTTTAGCTAAATAAATTGTCATTCTAAATGCAAATAACCTAATTAATATTAAAATAAGGGAGGGTATATTTAAATGTTTGTGTCTGAGTTCCAAATTGGCTTTGTGCAACTGCTCATGTCATACAGCTTTCTTAAACTGGGTTTCCACAAAGTTTTTAGGTGGTGTTAAAACACAGAAGTGCTGCCTGCCTCATTTGGCCACCAATGAAATATAATAAAAAAGAAAAAAAGCACAGGGGAAAAAAACAAAACAAAAAAAACACAGACATAGCATTACACAAATAAAATTAAAAAAGCATTCCATAAGAAAGCGCTGTACACAGCAAATGTATTATTTGCTATACATTTATTATAAATCTATTACACACATTATTATTGTAGCATTCTTGCTCAGCGTGGTTCAGGATGAAGAGACATGAACCAGATCTCAATTTAGAAGATCGTTAATTGCAATTCCAAACAATGCTTAAAAGGACAGAAAAGCCAGAGAGACAAATAGGGGAACACACGGACGGGGGGTGACTCTCACACACTCTGCTGCTACTTAGGGTGGCAAGGACAACTTAACCGCAGACACAATGGGACAGGTACAGGGGGACAGGGCAAGTCAAAAACAGGCATTAAAACAACTTTGTACATAAAATAAAGTGCCCCTGCCAAACAATCACAACAGCGTCCCCCAGCATGCACCACTCTGCCTCTCATGCAAATTAGCCTTGTCTGTATGGCCCGGGTCCTGGCGGCTCTGTCACAGCAGGTTCTCCTGTTGCCTTGTTGTGGGGAGACAGTCCGACAGGCGGCGGTAGCGTGAGTGATCCGCCGGCTCGCTATACTGCCCCCTCTCGCTTCCCAGCCGTCCCGGCCAGGAGTAGTGATCCACCTGCAGACTGAGGCATGTTGGCGGTGTTCTATGGCGTCGGCTCCGGGGCGTTGACAGTGAACGGGGTCTCCTGGTGGCAAGGTCAGAGCTGTTGGTTAAGCTAGTGATGGTTTCGAGGTGGCTGAGCTCCGGAACCGGTGAGTTAGAAGTAGGGCTGGCTGAGGTGCTTGCTGTGGTGTCCCCATGGTCATGTCCCAAGTAGTGGGCTAAGTGATCCCTGTGGAGCACCACAGTCCGGTTCTGGGTGCTGAGTTTCACCCAGTATACCACCTCCGTCAGGTGCTCCAGGGCGAGCTGCAGCTTCGGGCTGAGACGTCTCTTCCGGCGTGGGCAGTATACCAAAACCAGTTCCAATGCTTGGAACCCCTGTTCCTAGGCTCAGTGGTCGTATGCATGCTTCTGGTGGAGCCCGGCCCCCTGCAGATGGTCACAGGCGAACGCATGGGCGCTCTCCAGGCGCTCATGCAGCGCAGTCAGGTACTCTGGGCCCGGGGACCCCCTCAGCTCCAGTTGAGGTGGTTTCCCGAACAGCGGTTCCACCGGGGTGTGCAGCTTCCAGCCGAACATGAGAGCTGCACGGGTGCACCTGGTGGACTCTTGTACCGCTGTCCGGTACACCATGAGGACCAGGGGCAGGTGCACGTCCCAGTCGGGCTGGTGACTGGAGGTTAGGATCGCTAACTGGGTGGCGAGCATCCTGTTAAAACATTTTACCAGGCCTTTGCTTTGGGGGTGAAGAGGCGTCGTCCGTGTCTTCTGAATCCCGAGGCGACTGCAGACCTCGTGAAGGATCCGGAACTCGAAATTCCTCCCTTGGTCGCTGTGCAGTTCCTCGGGGGCCCAGAACTGGCAGAACATCCCCTCCAGCAGGGCGTCGGCGCAGGTGGTAGCGCTCTCGTCGGCGCAGGTGGTAGCGCTCTGGTGGTGATTCCGCCTTAGGCCACTTTGTGAAGTAGTCTATAGGCATGAGGACAAAGCGGTTACCCCGGTCGGTCTGGGGAAAAGGACCCAGGATGTCGACCTCCACCCATTCCAAGGGAGCCCCCACCTGGAGTGGAGTGGATGCAGTCTTGGGGTCCTTTCTTGGGAGTGCAGGGGTCGCACCGGCGGCAGTGGGCCTCCACATCAGCCCGGCAGCAGCCCCAGTAGAAACTCTCCCAGAGCCAGTGTTTTGAAAACGCCAAAGTGTCCGATGCCGGGCCCCTATGTACGGCCTGCAGCACTTCAGGAGGAGCTCCGCGGGACAACCAGCTGCCAGCGGTGGTGATCCTTGGCTGGGTCTCGCCAGAAGCAGTAGGGGACTCCTTCCTTAGTCTCCAGTGCGTCCCATTGGCCATAGAGTGCTTTGACTTAGAGCGAGAGCCGGACAAGGTCATCCGTGGAGGGCCGCTGTTCTGCCAACTTTAACCGGAGGACGGGGCCCACCTCCAGGTCATCGCGCTGCCGTTGGCTGAGGGTCAAAGGGGCGAGGGATGCTGTCGGGTTGCTGCTGAGGTCACTGGTGGCCCTCACCTCGGACTCCTGTAGTCGTTCCTTTTGTTCCAGGCGGGAACAGTCCTGGCACTCATTCTCTGCAGTAGTTGCATTCTGCCTTCCTCAGCGTCTTGCTGAAATAGGCCACCACCCATTCATCTTCTGGCGTTTCCTGCGCGAGCACTGGCCCGATGCTCACATTGCTGGCGTCGGTGTCCAAGATTAACTATTTCTTCGGGTCAGCGAAAGTGAGGACCGAGACCGGTCAGCGCTCCTGGAGCTGGTCGAAAGCATCCTGGCAGTCGGGGTCCTATTGGAACTGGCACCCTTTCTCTGTGAGACAATGCAGAGGTCAGGCTACTAGTGCAAAGTCCCACACCAACCGGCAGTAGTAAGACGCCAGTCCGAGGAAGCTGCACACCTGCAACACCGAGGTGGACACCGGCCACTCCCGCACTGTCTTCACCTTGTCTGGGTTGGTGGTGATTCCATCCGACCCAATGATATCCCCCAGGAAGGTGGTCTCTCGCCGCAGCAGGTGACACTTGCCCGGATTAAGTTTGAGCTGTGCTTGCCGTACCCTGGAGAAGTCCGAAGGTTACTCATGGCTAGTTGGAAAGTGCACCATGAGGTCGTCTAGGTAGACCACACAGGCGCTCTGGGGCACACCCGCCAGGACCCTCTCCATCAGGCGCTCAAAAGTGGCCGGGGCATTGCACAGTCCGAATGGCATGACGGTGAACTGCCACAGTCCTTGTCCAAAGGAGAAGGCAAACTTTGGGCGAGCTGCAGGGTCCAGTTCAACTTGCCAATACCTGCTCCGAAGGTCCAGAGAGCTAAACCACAAGGACCCATCGATGCAGTCCAGGGCCTCGTCTATCCAGGGGAGCGGGTAGAGTCCTGCGGTGGCTACATTGAGGCAACGGTAGTCAACGCGAAACCGGTAAGTTCCGTCCTTCTTCACCAGCAGAGCGGGGGCTGCCCAAGGACTGTTGGAGGGCTTGATGACTCCGACTGCTGCCATCTCCTGCACCAGTCGTTCAGCGATCTCCCTCTTAGACAGTGGTAGACTCCGACTGCACCTACTAGGTAACCTGATGCGGCTCAACCTCCACACCTCACCCTCTCTCAACAGGAGTCCCCCTCTCCTGCTCTCTCTCTATACCCTTTCCCTGGGCCCCCTCATCGCACCCTATGGTTTCTCATACCATTTCTATGCTGATGATGCTCATATCTTTCTCTCCTTCCCACCCCTCTGACCCCAACATCCCTCCCGTATCTCTACCTCTCTGTCTGCTATCTCCTCCTGCATCACCTCAAATTCAACCTCTCTAACTCTGACCTCCTGTTCTTCACCTCCTCATCTTCCCCCATCCATTCCTCTGGAATCTACCACGTTCTCTCCCTCCTCCTCAGCCAAGAACCTTGGAGTAACCCTGGACCCTTGCATCTCCTACTCCCAGCACATCTCCACTCTAGCACGCACCTGCCGATTCTTCCTGAGCAACATATGAAGAATCCGACCCTCACCAACTACTCCTTGCAACTCCTCGTCCCCAACTACTCCATGCAAGGTACTCTCCCGCCTAGATTACTGGAACTCCCTCCTGGCTGGCCTCTGCGTCCACCACCTGTCTGCTCCAGCTCATCCAGAACTCCGCTGCTTGCCTGGTGTTCTCTCTGCCTCGCTTCTCCCACGCTACTCCACTGCTCCGCTCAATCCACCGGCTCCCGATCACCATTTGCATTATCTGCTCCTTATTTTACTGTATTTAGTCCTGCACTTAACCCAATCTGTAGTATTTTGTATTTCATCTGCACTCGTATCTAACCCTAATGTAACAATCAACACTGTGATCTGCTCTTGAACTGCCCCAATATCAAATCGTACTGTGTTTTGTATTTGTTCTTGATATGTATTTTTTGTATACAACTGTAAGTTGCCCTGGGTAAGGAAATAAAGAATAATAATAATAATAATAATAATAATAATAATAATAATAATAATAATAGTGGGGTCGCTCTTGGATGGGGGGCGTAGTGCCAGTGTCGATGGTGTGTTGGACTTGTCCGGTGCGGCCGCAGTCCTGTGGGCTGGTGGAGAACTCTAGCAGGAGCCCCCAGAGTTGTTGCTGCTCGTTGGCAGTGAGGCCGGTGCAGTTGCGTTGCCAGTTCCGCTATCGCCCCCTCGAAGGCTGGTGGTCTGGCGATGGTGCTGGGGGCATGAGAGGTTGCTGGCTGGGTATACAGGCTCCTCCCCTGATTGAGGCGTCCGATGAATTTAGACCAATCCTCCTTTAGACCAAGCCACTGGCGTTTCCCGACAACCCGGCAGGCTTGAGTTTCTTTCCATTGCACGGACGTGGAGAAGGGGCGGAGGTGAGTCTGCGGCCTGGGAGACGAGGTGAGCTCCTTCTCTTGCTTCCGGCCACTCGCCTGATCCGTAAGGTCTCCAGCCCTGACTGCCTTGGTTCAACTGCGGTGACGGGCCCTGGCCTCCATCATGATGGCCTCCATCTCCTCGGCCTTCTCCAGGGTTTGGGTTATGGATCCTGGATGGGCCAACCGGATGTGGTGGCGCAGTTTGTTCGGAGAGAGGCCTAGGATGAGCAAGTCCAAGGCCAACTGTTCGGTGAGTTCCGTGGGCACATCCTCAAAAGCTTGCTGGGCCAGGTGCTAGATATCTGCTGTCAGGATGTCTAGCTTCTCGCTGGATTCTCTCCTCTGAGCGTACAGCTGGTCGCGCAGTTCCAACTCCGGGGGCCCCTTTCTGAACTGGAACTCCTTCCACGTGGGGCAGGTCACGCAGTGCTTGCTCGGCGGGCCCTTCCAGGATCGCCACCAGGTGGGCCGCCTTCTCCGTGGCTGTCTACCCATTCACCTAGGTGACCACTTGGAACTTGGTCATATAGGCTGGTGTGTTGACTGCCGCTGGGCCGGAGTCTCGAAGAAGGCTCTGGCCATCTGCCGCTGGAGCTCAGGGCCCCGCTTGCCCATCCGGTGTAGTCAGCATGCTCAGGCTGCTCAGCAGAAGCCCGCTGCCCGCCTTGGGGGATGGTGGCGCCTGAGGGTTCCTGCTGCCTTTGCCGCTCTGGGTCCTCGGGAGCTGCCTTCTTTCCCGCGGTCGGCGGTTGCCCGTCTGCCATCTGCCCATCCCAGGGAAGCGGCGAGGTCCCATCCACGGGTTCTTCACCACTTCTGGCCCTTGCTTCTTCCGGAGAGACGTTGTCTTCATTCATCCCCGCACTCCAATGTAGCATTTCAGCGTGGTTCAGGTTGAAGAGACAGGAAACAGATCTCAATTTAGAAGCTCTTTAATGGCAATTCCAAACAATCCTTAAAAGGACAGAAAAGCCAGAGAGACACACAAGGGAACACACGGATGGGGGGTGACTGTCACATACTCCGCTGCCACTTAGGGTGGCAACAACAATTCAACCACAGGCACACGGGACAGGTACAGGGGGACAGTGTAAGTCAAAAACAGGCATTAACCCCTTGCTGCTGACACGCTTTAAAATCGATCATATGTGATAGATGACAAAACGTCCAAACAGCAATCTTGTTTTTTTGTGTGGGTCCTAGTCATGACTACGGGTCGTGTCATCATACCATTGGTTTAGGGCTAGGGTGGGTGGGACATATTATATTTTGATTACAAGGACGAGTCACTGCCGGTGCCATTACGACTGAGTGCACAGCTGATTCAAGGTTCTGTATCTCCAGTTCTACAATTCCAAGAGTGCTAATCAACACATCATGTAAACAGTAAGTACTTGAAATAATTAGCTGTTTTTTTATGAAGTTTTATTTTAAACTTTATATTCGTTGCAGTGTTTTGTTTTGTTTACTAACTTTTATAACACTGTAGAGACGAGTAACTACTGTAACAGCATCATTTTTTTATTTAAATTTCTTATAGTTAGTTTTATTTATATACATTGTTATTTTAGATTTTTTTTCTTCCTTTTTAAACTTGTTTCTCGTCAGGAGATTGACGGGGGCAAATACCGCATGTGATGCCTAACTAGATATCGAATATTTATTAGCTAGCTGTGTATTTTGTTATTTGTTTACTTTTCCTATGTTTCAAGACAACGATTCATTATTTAGCTGTAGTTATTATTATTATTATTATTATTATTATTATTATTATTATTATTATTTAGCTATGTATTTTATGTTTAGTTTACTTTTACTTTGTGTATGTTTGTAAAGTACAGAGACGTTATTTAGCTGTAGTCAATATTATTGGTTTACTTTTACTTTCTGTGTGTAGCCAATGCCATTTTGGAGGTTGATTTTTTGTAAAATACCATGCATCGTAAAACCTTGTGTAGCTCTGTAACTGCAAGATATTTCAATTCTGATTTCAGATTTGAAATCCTATATATATATAGCTCATATGTAAAAAAAAATATAATAGAAAGTTAAAATCCCACCACAAAATCCCTCCCCGTAGGTCGGAAAAGCTTTCATATTCAGGGCCAGAGTGATGACTTTCTAAGCTGCATGGAAACCTGGCCTTTGAGTACCATTCAGCAATGCAGGAGAAAAGGTTATAGTCGCTCATGGTCAAATGTTCCATGAACATCTCAATATAAATCACAATTTTACCCCACACCTTAAAGTCATATCTTATTGCAAAACTGCTAATGAGCCCCACAGCGGTGCAATATTATTCTCTATGCACCCGATATAAAGTGTGGATGTTCTAGTTTAGTCAAGACTAAAAACGCACTTTTATAAAATGGCTTTCTCATCTTGGTGGGTTTTAATGTAACTTTAAAATTGCTACTTTTGTATTATGTGTATACTGTTATTTAAATGTTCTGACTTTGGCAGTTGTATGTGTGACATGCTATACAAATGTGTTGTGGTTTGTTCTTTTTTCTTTCATAACCACCATGTAAGAACATAAGAACATAAAAACGTTTACAAACGAGAGGAGGCCATCTTGCTCGTTTGGTTGTTTGTAGCTTATTGATCCCAGAATCTCATCAAGCAGCTTCTTGAAAAATCCCAGGGTGTCAGCTTCAACAACATACTGGGGAGTTGGTTCCAGACCCTCAAAATTCTATGTGTAAAAAAGTGCCTCCTATTTTCTGTTCTGAATGCCCCTTTATCTAATCTCCATTTGTGACCCCTGGTTCTTGTTTCTTTTTTCAGGTCGAAAAAGATCCTTGGGTCGACATTGTCAATACCTTTTAGAATTTGGAATGCTTGAATCAGATCACACCGTAGTCTTCTTTGTTCAAGACATACCTTAACACCCCTGCCACTCAGGCCAGGGCATGTGAACTGGAAGTTGAGACGACCAAACCCATTTTACTTATCAATTAACTAAAATAATCTAAATTAACTTATGGTGCAAGCTTGTGGAAGCTAGTTTAGTGACTATAGAAAATGAGCTGGGACTATACCTACAGTGTGTTACAACAAGACCCTTTTTTAAATGAGTGTAAATCAAAGTTTTAAAACAACTGTCCCTCTTATTAGCAATATGCCTCATTGCTGGTCTCCTATCTTCTATCTGAAAGAAAGATAAATCTGTCCACACTACACATTTAAATGTTACACAGTTTAATAAGCCATGACTTAGCTTTGGAAAGATATTTGGCAAGAAGTCTCAATAGCATTAAGTATAGCATTGTGACCTGAATACTATTTACAGTGCTGTAATTCTGGAAAACATGATCTGCTGTATTAGGATAAAGCAAACAAATTGCAGTTCAAGTAAAGGGGAAAGGTGTAGTGTAGAAATCTCAAGAACAGTGTTGCTATGGTACTGAAGAATTAAGTAATTAATTAGACAAAAAAACAAACAATATTTGGTCAGTAGCAGTAGAATTAAGATGTTCCAATTAAAAAAAAATTATATATATATATATATATATATATATATATATATATATATATATATATATATATACAGTACTGTGCAAAAGTTTTAGGCAGGTGTGAAAAAATGCTGTAAAGTAAGAATGCTTTCAAAAATAGACATGTTAATAGATTATATTTATCAATTAACTAAAATGCAAAGTGAGTGAACAGAAGAAAAATCTAAATCAAATCCATATTTGGTGTGACCACCCTTTGCCTTCAAAACAGCATCAATTCTTCTAGGTACACTTGCACAAAGTCAGGGATTTTGTAGGCATATAGTCAGGTGTATGATTAAACAATTATACCAAACAGGTGCTAATGATCATCAATTCAATATGTAGGTTGAAACACAATCATTAACTGAAACAGAAACAGCTGTGTAGGAGGAATAAAACTGGGTGAGGAACAGCCAAACTCAGCTAACAAGGTGAGGTTGCTGAAGACAGTTTACTGTCAAAAGTCATACACCATGGCAAGACCGAGCACAGCAACAAGACACAAGGTAGTTATACTGCATCAGCAAGGTCTCTCCCAGGCAGAAATTTCAAGGCAGACAGGGGTTTCCAGATGTGCTGTCCAAGCTCTTTTGAAGAAGCACAAAGAAACGGGCAACGCTGAGGACCGTAGACGCAGTGGTCGGCCAAGGAAACTTACTGCAGCAGATGAAAGACACATCATGCTTACTTCCCTTCGCAATCGGAAGATGTCCAGCAGTGCCATCAGCTCAGAACTGGCAGAAAACAGTGGGACCCTGGTACACCCATCTACTGTCCGGAGAAGTCTGGTCAGAAGTGGCCTTCATGGAAGACTTGCGGCCAAAAGCCATACCTCCGACGTGGAAACAAGGCCAAGCGACTCAACTATGCACGAAAACACAGGAACTGGGGTGCAGAAAAATGGCAGCAGGTGCTCTGGACTGATGAGTCAAAATTTGAAATATGTGGCTGTAGCAGAAGGCAGTTTGTTCACCGAAGGGCTGGAGAGCGCATACGAATGAGTGTCTGCAGGCAACAGTGAAGCATGGTGGAGGTTCCTTGCAAGTTTGGGGCTGCATTTCTGCAAATGGAGTTGGGGATTTGGTCAGAATTAATGGTCTCCTCAATGCTGAGAAGTACAGGCAGATACTTATCCATCATGCAATACCATCAGGGAGGCATCTGATTGGCCCCAAATTTATTCTGCAGCATGACAACGACCCCAAACATACAGCGAAAGTCATTAAGAACTATCTTCAGCGTAAAGAAGAACAAGGAGTCCTGGAAGTGATGGTTTGGCCCCACAGAGCCCTGATCTCAACATCATCGAGTCTGTCTGGGATTACATGAAGAGAGAGAAGCAACTGAGGCTGCCTAAATCCACAGAAGAACTGTGGTTAGTTCTCCAAGATGTTTGGGCCAACCTACCTGTCGAGTTCCTTCAAAAACTGTGTGCAAGTGTACCTAGAAGAATTGATGCTTGATGCTGTTTTGAAGGCAAAGGGTGGTCACACCAAATATGGATTTGATTTAGATTTTTCTTCTGTTCACTCACTTTGCATTTAGTTAATTGATAAATATAATCTATTAACATGTCTATTTTTGAAAGCATTCTTACTTTACAGCATTTTTCACACCTGCCTAAAACTTTTGCACAGTACTGTATATATATATATATATATATATATATATATATATATATATATATATATATATATATATATATTAGACATATTTGTTTATTTTGTATGTGTATTTTATGTGTATTGCGTACTGTAGCCTATATAATTACAATTTTATACAGATCAATAAAACATACAGCTTTCCAGAAATACAGTACTTGCATTCCATGGTATTTCTGACAAGATCTCTATGTAAATGCGACATACAAATAGACAGGGTCCCTCCATATACTTCCAGATTATAACTTATGCTAAAGAAGTTCTGAAGCAAGTTTCATTAGACCGTCAAGCAGCTCTAAATATTTGGAAAAGTGGTCTCCATATACTGTTCTAACGCCAGATTATGACACTCAGTTTGTGCTAAAAAATGTCCTTTTCATCACAATTGGATAACGATTCCATATAAATAATGTCAAACTATAAAGTGCTATAAAGTACAGACATACTATAAAGTACAGAGATACAGATGTGCCCTCCACAGTCACAGAAACCATGGAATGTCCCAGCAGGCAAAAAAGGCCCTCTTCCTTTAATTCACTGTGCCCCATTCAACTTGCTCAAAATTAATGATACACCACAATACATCTACAAGATCTCATGTACTGTATACTGTGAAACCAATTGCTTTATTGATCAGTCACTAATTACATGAAAAGTAATGTTTCAAAATATGTTTTACATGAAACAGAGATGGGACTTTATGCCTGTTAACATCGACTTTGTAGACTTTTACTTATTACTACAATTTTATATCATATAGGACATAATTTGTTAATGTATTAATCGATTGATCCTTTGCTCTGATTAATCTATTAAACAAGGGATCAAGCATGTCAGTCCTGGCATAATTTACAACTGACCCTGATATTACTGACTTGGCCACTAGACTCATTCTCTGTAACTGTATTACCCTATAAATCAAGATACTTTTATAATATACACATGTTTATAAAATGCTTACAAAATACAAAGTTATTAATAAACTAATTGTAATAAAACATAAATAAATAACACATTTCCTGACTAATACACTAAATAGATTAAACGATGTAATTGTGAATGCATACACAGTTACTACAGTAGCAATTGTAAGAAATAAGTTAAAAATGCAAACAATAAAACAATAGCTCATGTAGAACACTGACTGGTTTTAGAACATAAGAACATAAGAAAGTTTACAATACAAACGAGAGGAGGCCATTCAGCCCATCTTGCTCGTTTGGTTGTTAGTAGCTTATTGATACCAGAATCTCATCAAGCAGCTTCTTGAAGGATCCCAGGGTGTCAGCTTCAATAGTTTTCTGTGAACTATTCTCCTCATTTGTATTTCTTAGCCTCAGATCTTAAAAATGTAAATACAATTTGGGATATATTGGGATAAATTACCTGTCCCCATCTATCTGCCTATGTAGCGTCACCATGGTGGCCATGTTTCTGATAGTTTACATGCATTACTATGGAGACGTGACCAAACTACAAAAATAAGTAGGGGGGAGGCGAGGCAACATTACAATTACACCTGCAAAATAAACCACATAGAAACAAAGTACAATCAAATTATAAATATTAATCCTATAACAGTAATGTCTGCCTATTTAAAACGTATGGTGCATAAGTAGCATTTCAAAATATATTTTCATTTTTAAGGTGCGTTCCTACTTCCGGTTGCTTAGCTCGTTCACAGTGACCATTTTTTTTAACCATCATGGTGGCTCCCATGAGTGCTTCACGTTTGTTTTGATTTGTAAATAAATATTTTATTTGAGGTTTAATGTCCGGTACAGCAAATAGCGTCGGTAAAGCGGGAGACAGCTGGTAAGTTGCAAATTTAGAGAATCGGAAACTGAGGTAGCTAAAAGAAAGATTATATTATTACCTGCGATGGTGTCTATGTAAACATTCAGAAACGCTTCATTTTTTCTTAACATGAAACGTATAGCAAACATCTACAGACTTGTTCATTACTCACAACATGCAAACATAACTCAGAACACATAACACAGAACAGTGGCACAGCCCTATACGTTTCTAAATCTGACATCCATACTTCAGGATCACGTTTCAGCCGCATATTTGTTGTTCATTTTTGAGTAACTACTCGACATCGTCTTTTTCTTTACCATTAAAAAGACATTGACAAATAGTGATAATTTACTGTTTTAATGTCAAGACAATAGCCACTGTATTATTAGAAAATCTAGTTAAACTGAAAGAAATATATAGCAAATCATGGTATATGCTTGTCCAGTGTGTGATGTGTGTTGCAGTACTTCAAAAAATAAACGCAGTTTTTTTTTCTTAAAGATATGGTTGCTTAATAAGACATAATCAGTATATACAGTACTAAGAGAAGAGTGTGAGTAAAGCAGATGCGATATTCTCACAATGTGTTGCAATATCAGAAATAAAATGTTTGCGCCGATTGTTATTTATATGTATGATGAACAGATACCCAAAAAGCATTATACAAATTATCAAGTATTCTTAGAACTAACCCACTGTAAGTCTTCTGGTTTCCTCAATAACTTATTTGATCTCTATAGTAAGGACCGAAAACTCACATTTTTCCGCTGCAATTGCAGTATTCATTAAGGTGCTTTAAGGTTCAATCTACAACAAAAGCTGTAAGCATTAGTGGAGGGAAGGCCGAAAACACTGTAAGGAAAGTGCTGTGCTGTCTGGTGTACCTGACCTTTCAGCACTCCATTTTCAGCTTTTTTTTTTTTTTTAAATATACATACACCTTGATGCACACAACACTGACTCCTTTCAGGAGCAATTTAGAGGTAGTTTATTTAGTAATAATGATAAATAAGCTATGATGTGTTGTAGTGCTCATTAAGGTACTAAACAACATTTTCTGATGTGCTTTGAATTATTTTTTTTCAAAGTCAAATCTAAAATGCCGGAACTGTCCGCTATAAAGTACATGAGTTTCACGGTGTACATTTTTTTTTTTTTTTTTACATAGGGCTATTCTTTCAGATCATCGGCCCACAAAACTGGTCATCAAACATCTGTATTTGATACAGTTAATATACTGTACAGGGTTGTACCAAAACATTAAAAATATGTGTACAGATGCAAAATATAGCACTCCCGTTTGTCTAAATTCGCTAGGCATGATACATTTGTTACTTTACGCTAATAATCTGGATAATTACAATTCCTCAGTCTAACTGAGAAGTGTAATACCGTTTGGAAATAACTTCTGTAGCTTGATAATTGGGATACCATTTTGAAACAGCTTTTGCATTCAAAAGGCTGATACCTGTATATGTAGATAACTGAACTTGGAGATCCATCACGTTAAATGCTAATGCTTTTGTTGTTTTTGAAAAATTACTGATCTCCAGGGCTCCATTATATTTTTTACATTCATATTGAATGCTTACTGTATTTGTAATCTCCAAAAAAAAAAGTTGGTTCTGTTCCTAATGTCAGATGCTCGAAAGTTATAATTCAACAAACTGGAAAGAACATTCACTGCAAATTCTAAAGGACGCTGATAATGTAAAGTGATCTGGAGCACACCACACATGATTTACTGTACAGTAGGGCCTATTTGTTCGTATTTCCTATTAATCTCAAAGTAACACAACACTTTTGTAGAACTTTAGTTTCCTGTATTTTTTTATACTTTAAATTGGAATATGCAGATGTAAGCCAGTGCTGTGAAAAGTTGCTGCTGCATCCTACTAATAACTTGTGTTTTAGTTCAAACTCACCCCTGTGGTCTAGCTACAATCAGAAAATGTCACCTAGATCTAAGGTACCAGTATTCAGCACTATCTGTACTAAATAATCTCACCATAATAAGAGAAGGGCCAGTGTTTTTAACAAAGACATAAGGTCGGTAAGAAATCTGACATTTTAAAACCTTGGTTCCATTAAACTCTCCATGTATTAATTAGTACACTACAGGGAATTAGTATCAGAGATTAGACTTCTTTTTCAAGACACCAGACTGTTGGTAATCTCAGATAATTCCCAATGTTGATGTTATTGTTCCAGTTATGTCAGTGAATGAAGTGTTTTTTTTTGTTTCGAATTATTCTTTTTTGTGCTGATTTTATATGCATCTTTAACTTAGTTGTGTGCTGCTCACAAAAGGTAGTGTATTAAGAGGTTCTGTTATGTACTGTACAAATTTAACTAGAAATCTTGACAATTCTGTCAATAAACATATATGTATGTATTTGTTTCATTCTTTGTGCCAGCCAGATGCACACATACAGTATAAAGCACAGTACTTATTCATCCATTAATAGCATCTGTCAGTTATTTCAAAATACTCTTTTGAATACTGATGTCAATCTGAGTCCTTTGATGAAAAGCAGTTGTCAGCGTAAGCATACAGAATGTTTGTTTTCTGGGTTTATGGTAAAGCTTTGACATACATCTGCATGCACCAGAGGTGCATAATATAATGTTTAAGCCAAGGTTATAGATGGAGATATGCTCTGCGTAGATGACAGCAACATCAGTCACTCTGCTTTAAGCAGTATCAGTTAATATCTTTATTTATCTGTTTACAGGCCAATATATTGATCTTTTTTTTCTTTGTTTGTTTTGTACCTTTTACATTACATCAATTCAGTTCTGAGAACTGAGAATTCCTTTCAATGTAATTACATCTTCTCAATATAATAGCGTTTTTTATATGAATCGCTATCCTGATCTCAGTCAAAGACGACAGTCAAGCACATTTAATACTACTGCTGTTAATGTCCCCTGTCCCCGCGTCCCCCTTCCTCCAGCCGCTTATTGTAACCACATTGAAATGTCCTGGCTGGAATATAAAGTGAGTCAATGGGAACAAGCTGATCATATCACTGGTTATTATCACACTATGGTTAATATCACTCACATGTAACAGACCTACAGTTGGTTTCCATCAAAAAGGAAACATGATCCACAGTAGTTGCTCTCAGTGTGCTTATTAACATAAATTTACTTTGATCCAGTCTGTAAGGCTGGCAACTACAGTACAACTGAGCAGTCTGAACTCCAACCAAAGCGCTTTAACACAGGCTATATTAAAAAGTTAAAGGGAAAATGTAATGTTAAGCTACAGTACCTACTTAGTTTTACTGAACTACAAAGTAACAAAGGGAATCTGTGGTAAATTGGCGTAAATATGGGGTGTCATTGTAACCAATGTAGGCATTTTAAATGCCCCAGCTTGCAGTAAATAATGTTTAGTTTGCTGCTGTTGGTTTTCAGAGTGCAATTTTTTTATATTTAATGCAATAACGTTTAGTACTGTAGTGTACTATGTAACTGAAACGAGCTGGTGACAGCACTTTGTTAAGGGCAGATTTTAGAAGTTAGACCGTGCTTCAGTTTGCACTTTTTTGAGGCTGCATTTTGTTTGAATAGAGGAATATCCTTCTGAACAGACTGTCCATCTGTCTATTCTTCTCTATTGCTATTATTACGTCTTCTACAGTTAACCCATTAGAGTATGACCTGCTGCTGGTTTCCAGACAGTCATACAGGATAGGAGGTCAAAGTTAAGGTCAACAAATTCCCAATTGGGGATTGTAATACCTTCCACGTTTCAAGTAAATACAACAAATAGCCCAAGAGATACAGCGACAACCAACATGTAGGCCTACATCAAGCATCAATCAGATTGATCTTTGGACTGCTGCTCCCCTAGAAATCTTTTCTTAAAACCTTGTGTTGATTGTTGCTCTTCTTATTTCTACCTAATTTTGTCCTGGGTTGCTGAGTGTCTTTTTAGCAAGTGGTTACTTGATAGGTGCATAGTTATGTTCTGTAAAGCATCAAGAAGGGTTCTATTTGAATAGCATTTAGATCTGTCACTGTTCAGATCAATTGCTGTATATCGAATATTGGTGGGTTTTAATGGTTAACCCGAATAACAATTAAAAGAGAACAGTTAAACATGTCATGTTTACTGTATTGTCATGGTGTGTACTGTATTGTATAGTGTAAATTATCAGCTTCAACTGCACTAACAGGACAAAATGCAAAAGTAGATAGATGGTTTAGAATTGACAGTATAACTACTACAGTTAACATTCTAACATTACTAAAATAATAAAATAATAGCTCACTGTTACTACACAGATGTTTTCCGTGTGGCTGTTCCATTGCATATGAAGCTAGTTTAGGTGTTACCAGACTAGTAGACACACACTTTGGCTAGTGTCTTCATCAGTGTGATGTATGCAAAACTTTCTGTCAAAAGGTTCTCAGTGTAGTTCCTACAGTAGGGCAATATTGAGAAAATATTACAGTTTCAACAAATACCTAAACTTGCAAAAGTGAACTGTAGATCTTGAAAAAAAAAAAAAAAAGTGAGTAAATAACTTGCTGTAGAACCAGGATCCCTTGGCTCCCACTCCTTTTATTCACATCACTAAGCTACATACTAGGTTAAATGCAGTAGACTTACATTTTCTTTTTCATTTAATCAGGCAGTTCAGTAAAACTATGGAGGAGCTGGTCCATGATCTAGTCTCGGCCCTGGAAGAAAGCTCGGAACAGGCCCGTGGAGGCTATGTGGATATTGAAGAGCATTCTGTCACGGTGGGGTGCCTCCTCAAACGGCAGGCCAGGAAGCGGAGGGGAAGAAAGAGGCGGTCTGACAACGCTCACCATCCCTGGGAGCCCTGCCACTACCTGAGTGAGGGCTCCGAGTCCAGTCTGGAAGAGCAAAACAAGGACTACAGAGACAACCACAACAGCAATTACAAAGACAACAGCGACTCGGATGAGCAACTTCTGGTTGCCAAGAGGCGGCCCTCCTCAGCCCTGACCGCTGTCAGAGGCAAGAGACCCCTGTGGCACGAGGACTTGGCTTCCGAAAACAGCAGAACTCTTCGCAGGAGGAGGAAGGTGAAACGCATGGCAGTTGATCCGCCAGCAGAGGTCACTGGTGCACTTACACTGACCCAGCAACAGGGCAGCAGCAGAGACCAAATAATGGAGTCTGAAAGCAAGCCACAGCAGGAGATGACCAAGAGCAAAGTCAAAAAGAGAAAGCTGACTTCAACAAAGCAGGGGGCAGAGGTCCTAGACGAGGGGGTGGTTGTGGAAACTGAGGAATTGAGTCAAACAAATAAAGACAAAATGGAGTACGAGGAACACAAGGACTCGGATGAGAATATGAGTAACAGGTGGATAAGATTGAAGTGCTTTCTTTCTTTCTCTCTCTTTTAGCTTAGGTGGATTTATCATATTAAAACATTGCTGGGAGAGGGTTGCAATACTTTAAAAATGTAATTGTAGCATTACACCCTATCCTCTTGATACATTTTAATTTAGTTTTTTCTGCATGCTTATAGTTTGGTTGTTTGGAGATTTGTTGGCCCTCACAAACCTTCACAAAATTGCTTACATAAAATTATTTAGAATAGCCTTTGTGTGTGTGTGTAGATACAGGGGCGAACAAACTACCAAAAATTGGGTCCAATCGTGATTGGTTCATGCCTTAAGACTCATGACATTCCAATTATTATTTATTTTTTTTAAATCGTGCATTAGTTGCAAGATCAGTGACATGACAGATAAACCAATCAGAGCAGGGAATTTACTTATACTTTAGTAGAATGGCGCTGGCAGTATATAGTGATTGCAAGTATACTGTAGACTACTATATTTTACTGTAGTTATGGCTGAAGTGGCTATCACAATGTTACAGAGGTGCAGGGACACTGCAGCTCGAGCACAGTAGAAAGTTAATAAAGGTGCGTTATTTTATTTTTTTTATTTTCAACTGAACAATTAGCTAACAGTATTGTGAGGGAGTCCCCTCACGTGGTAATGTCTTTATAAAGTGTGCAATGCATTAGTACTATTTTATATGTATACCCTGACGTTATTGTTGTTTTTATTAAGCCAGCAGAAAGCCGTGCTCATGTTTATATTCTGTGTACACGTTTAGGCCACCAAGTTTATTTGTACGGTTCTACTGTGTATTGATTGTATAATAATAATACGTCTTGAAAACAAATGCAACACTTGCAGAGTTTAGTTACTGATAATGCGCAGTGGATACTGTGAGTGTGAGTGCGCAGGGTAAAGAAAAAAAAAAAACTAATCCTTTTTATATTTATGTGCTTTATAGATATTTATATGAATATTCAAAAATATAAAAGTAAATGGTGGGGCTAGGTTTGATAAGTGGCACAGGTGAGGAAAAATAAAAACAACACTACTACTACAAGTGCATAATAATTCCCACAGTCCATTTAGGACCCAGAACATGATTGTTTTTATTTGTTACGCAAACTAATGATGAGATATTGGTTGGATCAAAAACCCAGACTGTGAGCCCCCAGGACTGATAAGTCAGGCCCGGCAGCAGCATGAATGCTATTATTGGGGGGGGGGGGCTCATTTTGGAAAAGACAAATCGATTAGCTCGTATTCTGTACTATTACTTCACTGTGATGACAATAAACAAATAAATACATAAATCACATGACACCACAATATTATGAACTATCCACACAGCACAAATTAACACAGCTCTTTCCAGATTCTGAAGTCTTCCAAAAACACAGAAAAATATAATATAACACAATTGCAATATGAAACGTATATATACATTAACAGATATTTACATATGAAAAGCAATAACTTAACTTACTTTAACTTTGTGGTGCTTTGCTTCACAATATCCATAGAGAAAAACAATGCATTGTTATTGTTTTACTATTCCCATCATCAGCACCCTCAAAAACAACATATTTTTTACACTTCACTGCGCAGACTTTGGAGTTGTTTATTTTTTAGTTAATCCAGAAGTAAATGAATCTTAATCGTGACTCACGACACCTCTAAAGTATGAAGCACGTGTATGTAATGCTGCATTATTTAGAGATGTGTTTTGATGTTTTAAAAGTACATCTCATTTATAATACCAAAAGCTCCCATTTTAAAAATACTTTAATAATAGGGTAAGTAATCGCACGGACAAATGCAATGAACCACAAATTATTTAAGCCGATTTTCCTGATTTATGATGGTTTTTTGTGTTGTTTGTTTTTAGGTGCGTATCCTGTTTCTAATTAGTTGATGCGTGCACTTTTTGAAAACAGGATATATCTTCCGGTATTAGATTGGAAGGGGAGAGGAAACAGGTGAAGAAATAGAAATGTTTGAAATACATTTGCTAATCAGGTTCTTAGAAAAAGAAAAACGCCAATCAATGGAATAAAACGGTTCAATAATACTTGAATGTGTGGTGTTTGCCTACGACACTAGCAAGGTATGCATAGGGTTTGTTGTATCTTAATACAAAATAAACTTGATTATACCAAGTTTGTCTCTGCCAGCGTTTGTGCATTTTTTTTTAAATCTCACGATAGATATTTTGAAAATTATGGATATAGAACAATCTCTATATTTTGATATCAATATTGTTCGATAACGTTAATAATAATCCCCACCCCTATTTTAAATTATTATTACCGCATTAGCAACGACGTGGTGTCTGAACAACATTACTTGAAACGAAGACAATCATACAGTAAGCAGGCCCTCTACAGAGATTGCAATAAACAGATTCCCACACACACCAAATTACTGTAAAGTAACAAATGTACATAATGCTTACTTTCAACTGACTGACTATTAAATACTGAACATAAAAAGCATACGCTCTTGTAAACAATCCGACAAGGCGATCCTAGGAAGGGGTTTCTGAACACCAGAAGCAACTAGACATTCAATTATTATTATTATTGTGCTTTACTTTAATTTGATTTGATTAATGATTTCTCATAGATTTTCTTTATATCAATTTAGAATCTGAAACGGGGGGCACTGAATCTAAACTGGACGGGCCATGCCCCCTAAAGCCCATCCATAACGCTGGGCCTGGATAAAGTCTGGGAAAATAATGCAAATGATGCTGTGAAACATAATACATTTTATATAGGAAACTATTATTATCCAACAATTATCCAACCAAATCTTTATACGTAGCAACTCTATATGTGCCACTGCCGTGTATGGAGCCGGGTATATTATCCAAAGCACTGGGGGGGTACCTAAAGCGGTTGTAGTGCTTCAGTAAAATATGTACTGAATTCCTAGTGTACAAGACAGTGTAAGAGACGTGCTGTGGTAGAATATGTTTGAAACATAAAAAATATACGCTAACAGTAATCATTTTAATTTTGAAAAAACTGAGCACCGTCCGTCCCTCCCCCCTCCTTCTCGTGTTAACCAGAGGCAAATTTCTTCATTCACCATCTCGACAGCAAAGCGATAGCGCAAGCTGTATTGAAAGAAATGTCTCGAAACCCCTCTGCTGTTAGGGATTTTTTTTTTGTTAAATGCCGACCAAAAAAAAAAAGTTGAATGCAAACTGCAAGAGACTGTTGATGTATCATGGAGGCACATCCAATCTCTGGGGTCACTTTACAATCGTAAGTTCATATTATTATTATTATTATTATTATTATTAAAATTATAAACATGATTACTGTTCTACATAATGTATTTTTAAACTACATATGAATGTTTTATTCCATTTATATGGCTTACCTGTAAAATAATAGGATTTTCAATAAAATAAACAAGTAGCTATGGTGACGTCACCAGTAAATTATGCATATTAGTACCATCGAAGGTTTGAACCTTCCTTCGGTAATGTATTCCGAACCTTCGAAGCTCAAAATGTACCCTTTGTTGCCGTCCAGGTTTTAATTAACGAAACAGTATATAACTCACCTTGAAACAGAAATTTAACAGACCGCGACTAACGATACAGAGAAAGGGAGAGAGAGTGTGTACAAGACCAGAGTTCATTTCTTACAGACAACCTAAATAATTCAATATTTGTAGTTATGAAAATATTTTAGCCTTTTCAATACTTGTGGTTATGAAGGAGATTTATTCACTTGTTTTAACCATTTGTAACCTTACAGAATGTTTGTTGTATTGCTAAAATGATAGACCATTATTTGCACCCAGTGTAATGATACTACCAAGAAATTATCAATGCAACTATATCTGAACTCTGGATAAATACATTATATGACAGCTGACCTCTACTGTAGATTTTATTTGAATTATACAACTGAAATCTTGGTATAAGTTACCTTAGGTGATTGCAGATTTGCAATCAGTCCTTGGTTTTTAAAACCTGTGTCTTATCCACACAAGAACGAAGAATAGGCATACAAGGGCACACAGATCCATTAGGAATGTGATCGAGATCATTGAAATGGGGTTTGCTTAAACGTATTTAATGTTGTCAGACTCCCCCCACACTATGTATAAAATGTTCTTATAATACTGTAAGTAAGTGTTCGGTGGCTACCTCTAATCATGCTGAGTTTATTTATCGCGGAGGCGAGCAAAGAGTACCAGAGAAAATGCATGACTAGAGGAATTCACCGAACAATTAATTATAAACAAATAGTGTATTGGGTAGGGAGTTCTATTGTAATTTTTAAAGCTTAATAAATATATAAGGAAGTGTTACATACATGGTATACATGTATAATAACTAACAACTACAAACACAAATGACACTTCAAATGTATTTATTTATAGCCTACAATCGTACATACTAAAATACATACAAAAGTAGATGTCAACATAAGAAAATAAATTACAACCAATGTACATAGATGGCTTACTGAATTTTTTTTCTTTTTAACCAAAAAAAGATTGCAAAATGCACATTAAAAGACTTCTATATAGTAAGCTGTGGCAAAATATTCCCCCGGAAGAGGGTAAAGGACTAGTGGGGTTTAATGTGTTTTTATTTATTTATTTTATTTATTTATTTATTTTAATCTGTGCCGTCCGATTTTAAATGAAGTATACAATTTATACACAATATTCCCTTTAATTTTTATTTCCATTTGGCTGCTGCTCGCTGGTGGGAGAGCCATCTCCCTGTTCACTAGTAGTTTTCGTAACAGCAAATTATGCTTCCATTCATTTTTCTTGATCTCGTTAACATGCATTTTGAGTAACAAGTTCCCCTTATCTAGTCGTTGAGACAGAGTGATGTAGGTGACCTGCAACAATTAAGCTTTTTAACGAGAAATACGTTCATTAACGACCTCTTCCACTCAATTTCAAAGCATTAACGGATTGATTTAATTAACACATTTTGTTTGAAAATCACTTGCTACTAAAGCGCTTGTTAGTATACCACAAGTTTGATACAATAACTGTTTTTTTTTGTTTTTTTTTAAATCTTCTCATTCCCTCTCATTCTTTGTACTTCAACATACACCGTAACGTTGTTGTTGTTTGGTTTACTGATCAGTACTGATTTAGTTTTATAAAATTTGTGCAGTTCAAGAAAGTTTTTTTTGTTGTTGTTTTGTTTAACAAATTCCAAATAATAGTGATTTTCAAATGATAGTGAATTCTTTTTATTATGGAAAATTATCTGAACTGCATTTTTAGTATACAATAGTAATAATATTCTTTGTTTTGAGCAGCTTGCATCAAATTATTAGGTCTAAGCTTTTATCAGCAGCGTTTGTGTACCATTTTTGTATAGAACATGGTGTAGTCAAATATTCAGCATGTGTGTTATGCAAAGATGTGAGGTGGCTGCCGGTGGCTTGAAATACAGATAGCCACTGACACAGGCTGACCAATTTACAGTGCTGGAACACCTGAGCTTGCCATTAGAAATATGGGGGAAACGCTGACCCGTTGGCAGTGGTCCCATCCATCGAGTCCAGGCAGCAACCAGACCACAATGGTAATTGCCTCAGTAGTAGTATTTTGACAACACAGATAGTCATCATTTTTCCCCCCCACACAGATGAGATATCACCTGCGGGGCCTGAGGAGCCTGTTCATGTTTACACTTCAGCATGTGACCTAATTCTGTTTTGATTTAGAACGCAACACTGTGGGCAGGCAGGCTTAAGATAAAGTTTAGGGACCAGCAAAATAATTGTTCTAGAGCGTGTAGGGAGTGTGGGTGGTTTGTGAAAAAAAGCAATTTATGCAAAATGTAGATATGCTGCTGTTTTAGCACCTGCTTTTCAAGTGTTAACCCTTCTAGAAACTGATTACTCTAAACCCTGGGAATACTTAATTGAAAACATTGAAGTGTTGTTATATATTGTATGGATTACACACTGGGCTTTTTATTATTTTGAGAAACGAATCCCATTGGAAAATATAATTCACTTGACTTCCAAATGTTCTATACTTTCTAGTTTGTGTGTGTGTGGGGATTATTCTATCTATCTAACTATCTATCTATCTATCTATCTATCTATCTATCTATCTATCTATCTATCTATCTATCTAACATTCTATCTATCTATCTATCTGTCTATCTATGTATGTAAAATTATAAAAAGGAATTTACATCTAGAATAAGTTCCTTTTTAGTAAAAACAACAAAGTTTTTATTGTTACAGTTTTCATGTTTTAGCTTACAAGTTAAACTTGGTATATTGTCTTTGAACACTAAAGAGCACTGTTTAAAAGGTTAAAGTGTTAACCTGCACGGTGCAGCAAATCCTATCTTTTATTAACTACATCAAGGGAAGCATAATAAATTGAATATTGTAAAAGTATTTAATCTGGGGTATTTTATCATTATCTCTGCCTTATTGCTTAGAGACAGCAGTAATCCATTAGATATACAATTTTAATGAAAGGGCTGATAAACCTGCTGCTCCCATGCCCCATGAAGAAGGGCATTTGGAGCTAGCGGCTTCATTGTCACAGCAGGAGATGTATCACCTGCTCTGTTTTCACCATTGTTCAACTTATTCCAAGTTTTATATTAATCAAAAACCCTCCTGGTTTCTAGTACTTTGCCAGCAATCTTTTTATATTGTACAAATGAACAGATCTGCTGTACGTAGGTACATACAACTTAACAAAAAGATTGCAGTTATGGTCAACAGAAGAAGAAAAAAAAGTGTGTATTTTATCTTCTAGGTAACTCAAGAAATGCCTGCCTTTCTGTATTTGCAAATTTGGTAACAAAGTAATAACAGCTTCAAGCTCATCTGTTTCATGCCTTGAAGAAAGGTATAGTCGTCTTTTGATTGAGATGTTACCTGTTTTATAGAGCAGCAGCATTCCTAAGATCAAGCCGAATTACACAGCATAAGAAAGGAGCAGCAAGCATTTGATTGAGGCAGATAATAAAATGTATCATTTGTGTCAGCGCCTTGCTACAGTCACATCTGGCTTACTGTCAGGGTTCCATTAGATTCCTGCAGTTTCATGTGCCAAAAATAATATGCTCAGTAGTTAATGAAAGCAGGATAGTTGCAGCCCAATTCTCAAATCATTTTTTTTAAAAATCTTATTTGTCTGATTTTTCTTGGTCTTTACTTCTGAGTACAGACCTCTTTCTTTATAATTTTACGATTCAATTGTTCTTTTGATCTTTTCCGTTTTTTTTGTTATTACAGTGAAACTAGCAGCATCAGCAACAGTAGTGATGGTGGCTTGTATACCAATGATGAAGGAAGACAAGGTACAAGAATCACTTTTTTTTCTGATACTGTGTTACGTGCAGTTGTTTTTCAAGTATTTAATGTTGCATGATTTACAAAACACCCATTTAGTGTTAATCACTTTCAAATTTCAGCTGTAATATAATATCTGTAGTACAAAAGTCTTTACTGTTCTGTATTGTTTTATGGCACTAATGTGAGTGCTGCTGTTATTTAAAGCTACAGTGCCCACACTAGTTTTACACTGGAATATTATTCATTAGTTTCTTAAATTCTGGGTTTTTCAGTTATTATTATTATTTGTTTATTTAGCAGACGCCTTTATCCAAAGCGACTTACAGAGACTAGGGTGTGTGAACTATGCATCAGCTGCAGAGTCACTTACAACTACGTCTCACCTGAAAGACGGAGCACAAGGAGGTTAAGCGACCAATTTACATTTGTGCATGGCAGACCTTCTTGCACACTTGGTCTTCAATATCAGAAAGCCATGATGGCAGTCCAGTTTGTTTACATTCCCTGACATCCAAGTAGTTATGCTTACACTATTTGCAGCAGTGTATGGTTTTAAATACTGTAGCATATTTAGCTTTGCTAATGTTTTTATATGCAATTTATTTACAATGTTTAAAACTTGTATGGGACACCTTTTGATACAATTTTAAAGACTAGGGGTATGTATCTGGTCAGCAAGTATACAATTTATTATAATTAATGAAAAGTAGAATCTGTTCTTACTACAGTTCCTTGCAGCCTCATTGGGAAGTTAAAGATGCACCAGCCCTTATAAAATGATTTCAGATGCTCTGATAACATGGTGTCTGATAAACATGGTATTTTGCATCCTATTACACAGTCTGACTATACCAAATTGCTAATACTAGTGTGAATCAAATTCTGAATCCTGGTAAGCAATTTACTTGACTTGGATAAATAAAAAATAATGCATCCCCCTCTGTGTTTTTCATTTTACCGTCACCTTTAATTTGAGATCAGTTTTTTCAAAACCATTTCGTAATGAACTCAATCAAATTAATTTAGTCACATCTGTTCGTGATTGTTTTCAATTTATATTTCCATACAAATCATAGAATTAAGTTAATTATAAACCATTATCCACTGCTAAGTACAGTTTTTCTCATAGTTTAACACCTTTGGATTCCCTGCAGGAGACTGGTCTATATTTCAGAGCAACACTTATTGTAGTGTGTAAAGCCATGAGAATCTGTACTGCCATCTGTACAATGAGAAAGTAAAGTAAATACTTTATTGGGCTATAAGTGCTAACCAAGGTTTTAAAACCAATTTTCTTAGTTCTGATTATCTAATAATTGATTCTTTGCTTGTATTTTGCACTTTAATTTGAAATATGCAAATGTAACGAAGACTGATGTAGATGAAAAGTTGTTGCTGCTCCCTGGTACCTAATGACTTCATGTGTTGTAGCTCATTTCAGTGGACAAGCTGCAAGCCGACCATGTGACCAACAGCAAAGGTACCAGGATGCAGCAATTTATCAGTATCATTGTATTTTAAATACATTTATGTCCCAAAAAATCTAAACAAGTGACTAGTAATAATGTTACTGTAGTAATTTGACTACTGCTGTAATGTTAATAATAGAAATAAGAGGTAACGGAATGTGTCTTACCACTCCTTTAAATTAATTGAACATTGTTAAATCTTAGTACCATCACCCTAAATGTATTAAACCTGCACTTTCATGAACCTTTTTTTCACTATGTGTGTAATGCCTTTGTGGTGTTAATAAAGGGGCTAGTTAATCACCCCTAGGGAAAACATCATTAAGAATAATATATAGTTAAAGGCTACTGTAGTTGTAGTTAGATCTGCCACTCTTTAGATCATTAAAACAGAATGAGGAAAACCTGCAATTGAACAGGTTGGAATATTTCCTCAAGCCTTGCATCAATTTAGTTCTGTTATAGAAAGCATCAATTCGTAGTTTTAAGATGCAATTTGATTGGGCGGTAAACATGTGAATAAATAGAAGAAAAGCTTAGCAAGTAGGCAAATCATTTTAAAGTTTGGACTTTCTAGGTAATTGCTAAGGGATAGGATTGTTCAAGGTAAGGTTTTGTTTTCAGGCTGTGAATAGATGACATTCCCAAGTGTGCCCTCTTAATGATAAGTACCGTAAGGTTACAGTGGAGTGAGGGGTTTGAAGTCGGATCAGTCCTCTTGCATTGTGTCACTAGAAAGGCAGGTTTCTCTGTTGTCTTATCTTGGATCAGTTGAATATGCAAGTACTCTTGTAAATACTTATACCTTTAACAGAAAGTGACATTGTCTGTTTTTTATTTTATTTTATGCAGACCTAGCTGTCCTATGTGTCCTAATTGCAGGGAAGATAGACTCAAAGACCACTTTTTTGTATATTTTACCTACCTGTAAAACAATGCAGACTGCATTTAAAATAATAATAATAATAATAATAATAATAATAACTCTGACCCTGTCTAGCACACTACTTGAAGTCCACTTTAGAGAGCTGTATGATGTAGTGAAGTCATCCAGCTGTCACCTTTCCTGTTCTTTGGATAGGGCTGAAAGGATGGGGTTTACACCATTTATATTACTCAGAATGTAAACATCTATTAGTTCAGTATGCTGATCCTTTCTCTGTAAGCATTTTACTGGTTTTGAGAAGTCAAAATTGTAATCTAAAAATGAAAGGTGATTTCAGGGAGTAGGTAGTGCAGCAGGCTTTCATGCCCAGTTGTGTCTGGCTCAGGCTACAAGGGAAACGAGTTTGGTGGTCTCAAGTAATCGGGCTGTCTGTTTAAGAGAGACCTACAACTGAGAGGCAGGGGGTGTTCAGGGCAGGGTTGAGATGTGCTCACACAGCTTTGACTATAGTCAGTGCTAGTGTCCTTTACCTCTCATGAGCAAACAAATTCCAAGCACCAAAAATGTTTTACAAAGTAGACAATTTACCAGGAAAACAAAGGTGAAGTGTTGTCCTGTCACCCTAAACCAAGTAAAAAAACAAATACAGAATCTAATATTCTTTGCTAAATGTTTTAATTAGAATTAGAATTGAAAAAAAAAAATTACTAATGATTGTAATATTTTAAAAGCAGTATATGTATCATGAAGATACTGTTTCACTAATACTGGTTTTAAAATAAGGCTGTTCATCTTAGTTTTTTTCTTGTAATCAGTTAATCTGTGCATACAAATAAGCAATTGATAAATGTCTAAAGCCTTGTATCTCATGTGTTTGTTTGTTTTTCCCCAGTATGCCACAAAAAGGTATAAACAAATTAAGCTGTTTCAATTAATACAAAGACTTTTAAACTGAATAAGGTGTTTAATGAAAGTGTTGACCAAAGCTGAAACTAAAGAGTATCATACAGATCGCACAAAATTGGATATCAAACAGGTAAACATATTTGAAACCCATGCACTTTCCAAATGAACTTGTGTGTTGTAAATGTAATTACTTTACATACACATACATACCTGTACAATAAAGAAATGCCTCCTTATAAACTCTGGTCTGTAGAGTTTTACTAACAGTTATGTTTGGTTTCAATTACTGGCAAATTTGGTAAAGCAGCTCTGATAAAAGAGAACTGTGGGATTGGCTTAAAGTGCAGTTTTCCTGTTTTTCCTTGACAATGCTTCTTGGGTTTAATTAAATTCGCTCAGGTGACGATGAGCAGAGTGACTGGTTCTTCGAGGGCGAGTCTGGAGGGGCCTGCGGCATCGCTGGGGTCATCCCCTGGTGGGAAAAAGAGGACTCCTCAGAGCTGGAGAAAGAGCTGTCTGATCCAGTCTTCAAGACCATCCTAACTGGCTCCTTCCCCCTTATGTCAGAGTCAGCCCAAAGAGGTCAGTTGCACTCTAATTCCCCATTGGTGCTGTTAAGCAATTAAATGGTTTTAGTTGTTTGCCTGAGTGCTAGCCACTGGTGGCCTAAAGCCGAACTGTGAAGTGTTAGGCTGTCAATCTCATGTTACTGAAAAGTCTGGTGAGAGTTAAATATTTTTTAACCTTCTTTTCTTTCCTGCCTTTTTTTATTTTATTTTTTTAGTCTTTGCAGTAATACCTCTAAGAAAGTTGTTAAATCCAATAAAATTTAAGGCGTTCACACCAATTTGTAGGAAAGAGGTGTTCTTTACCTTGATTAGTGTTAAATTATTGCATTTTCACATGTAGGCTCCCAAACAAGATTTCTGTCAAGGGTTTCACATTATATAAACCATGAAGTTTAAATTCATAGTTTTCTGTGTGATAAAGTATTAATTAGCCTTTATACACTCAGCCTTCCTACCCCTGTTTCCAGGTAGGCACATCATAATGAAGCAATATGTACTTTCCTGGCAACATCCTTTGTGCTGTTTAGATGCTTCTTTTTTACCATTTAGATTTTATTTTCTTACTCTTTTCTATTATGTTTTTTCAAAGGTTTTCAAGCTAGACTGGGTCGCCTGCATGGGATGCAGTCCAGGATGAACAAAAACGCACTGCAGCCATCCGCTGGAAAGGTAGATTACAATTTTATTTTACTTTTCATTAAAAATGTAAGCACTCAAATAATCAAGGAAAAATAGAATTTGCCTCTCCATTGACAATCACAGGAAAAAGATAATGATGTAGAACTATTTAAGGCGACTAATTTATTGCCTTTGTAATAGCATGAATTCTCGTCAATTCCACAATGTATAAGGTTTATAAATTACCAATTTTTCCTTTAGATTTCAGTCTCTGTTTTGCGTTAAGATGTTTCAGGAGATACATAGATGCACCCATTTATAGACCCAAAGACAGTGCTTAAATACAGTGTTTAAAGTGGCATTTTATATTCAAACCGATGTGTTTGTAATTACTGTGTATTAAACTTTAACTGCGTTAGCCTTCATCGCAACAATTTATTCTTCAAAAGCCAGTGAGTGAAGATCTCATAAGTACCTTGGCCTATGAACTCTGCCCTTAACGGTCATGGTTCAGGTAAATGCTGTCTTTCCCTTGATCCCAATTCTACCTTCTTTTATTTTGCTTCACTGCTTGCCTGAGCATAGCCTGAAATTGTAGCCTATTTTCTTGGCTTATTGCAATTTCACTCTGGTGTTTTATAGGAGCTATTACAACTGATAGATTCATTCTCATGCTGCTTATGGCATGCAACTTAAGTAAGGTGTAGCTTTGAAAAAGTCCTTCTTGCTGCCCCATTTGAAAAATAAATTATCAATTAGACAGTCACATAATCAATTTGATAATGTACTAGACATTGTCCATTTTGGCTTTTTCACTGAAAGAGTGTTGGGACAATTTCACGTTTTACATTAAATGACCAAGGAAGTGAGCGACTACCTTAAAAACGCTTTCTTTAACCTGCTATGGTATAAATTATTTAAATGATGATAAATGTTTTCTATTACATGTGCTTTAAGAACACTGCACATGTGATACCTACTGTACATATCAAGTGGAAGTGCATGGCAGGTACAGTAAGATTAAATGGATTATTATAAAGTAATTAAGGACTTAGAATTGAAAAGGGCTGTCTGTATATGATGCTAAATGGCAGGTAAATGCAGAGATGCCAACTGCTACAATTCCATAGCAGCTACTATTTTGGAGGTTCTGCTACGGCGCTAAGTCGAAGGGGTATAATGCTACGATTTTCATTAAATAAATAAATAAATGATGGATACTCACTGAACGTTCATGAAATATTATTTCAGTACCATGTGTGTGTGTTTTCCTGTTTTAATTCTATTTATGAATGAATGGTTCTTAAATAATACTGTATTTCACTGACAGTTTTTATTGTGGCATTTTAACTGACATACTAAAACCTCTGAACTGTGTTGCTTAGTTACCAGTTTAGGGGTACTTCAGAAACTTCTGTGTAAATGTCGCTTTGCTATCATTATCAATCACACGTTTACTTGGTTGCTTGTCAGTAAAATGGAATTAAGTCACGGTGGACACAAATTCCGTGATTTTAATAGAGAACATTGAACTTTGCCAACACAACTTGAAATTCCACCTTAACCAAAAAAACCCCCAAAAAAACTCTTTTTTCACGGTTTAGCTAATGATGTTGAACTAGCTCGGTTACCTTACTTTGCAATGCAGCCATTCACACTTGACCCAAATCAAGTAAAGTATCTCGGAGAAAGAAGTGTTTGAGGCCATCCTACTGTTTGAAGACAAGTACCACAGTGTGACTACAGTGCTAACTACGAAATTGTTAGTGGAATGAAATGCAGCATTTACCTGTTCTGGAAAAACATGGAATTGAGATTCCCAACTCTTGCTGCAATCATTTTCTGCATACAAAAATGTAGTTTGTGATGACCGACGCTCCAGAGAGGTATCAAATGTACAACATGTTGTATCAGAATAATATGTAAACAAACCAACCAAAACATAAAATAACTGCAAACTGTACCACAGCAGAAGCAACAGATGTACACAAAGACAGTTTTTTGAACTTGAAAAGTTATTTTTTAAAGATATGTAAAACCTACAGTTTTTGCTTGCTGTCCTGTAGAACAAACATGTTTGTTTATAGTTCTATATGCTGTGAAATTTACAGATTTTACAGGATTAAAAGTTGAAACCGATGTTGTGAAAACCATAAAAAACAAAATATGTAGATTCTATAGACAGACTAATTATATGTTTATGTAGGTACTGTATATTGTATTTAAAAAAAAAAACAAAAAAAACAAAAAACAAAAAAAAACAGTTCACACAACATTTCCCCCTTCCTCCGTGAGTTTGAACATATTTACCGTGACTGCTCCGTGATTTTTAGTACAAATTTCTGTGACAAAATCCCAGCCTTACTTATCAGTTATTAAAATAGGAATCACAAATCAAACAAAAAATGTCACCCTCCTCCATCTAAAAGTTCGAGAGGAATTTACCACAGAAATGGTCATTCATTAAAAGAAGTTGAGTGTCTCAATCTCACGTCTACTGTGAATACTGCTGGACAGACTATAAGCAAAACAATAAGCAAAATCTGACACTCCTCATTACTGTGTTTGTGCAAATGGGTTTTGAGGTTTAACTCGCTCTAAATAATTAATTCTTTATTGGATACTACACAGCATTTTGTGTTTTGATAGTTTCAGAGTAGTACAAATTTAAATATAATAAAAAAACATTGTTAAATGTTTCTTGAGGTGTTGTTATTTTGATAGTTATTTTTTATAAAGTTTTGAGGTTGAATATTTCAATCCAGGTTTGACAGCACTTACAAGATCCTAAAACACTCTTCATTACTAGCATTTAAGTCCAGAATAAATATAATTCCAAATTTTAAAAAAATCAGCTTTGAAGTATTTTTATGGGGGCAGTTTCTAAATGCTGTGTGTTACAATTACCAAGATGATTGCTTGAACAGCAAAAATGAGGTAGTTGGCTTGCCAGAACCCAAGAACCTTTTAATTTCTAGGGGCTAGTAGTCACTGGCCTTCAGAAGTTGACATCTCTTAAATGTTAACATTTAGTTTAAATATTTAGTTTGTCAAGTGGTGTTTTTTGTAACCATTAGCAAAGTGCTTACAAGACAAAAAAAAAAAAGCTTTGGTTTCACAAAACCTATGTATGGAATCGGTCTTTAGGCCAATAAGAGCTTTTCAGCTTTTTGCCCAATTTAATTGAAGCAATTGAGACACTGTAAATGCTTGATAATGAGAAAACTTACAATGATATATGAACAGATTGCTGCTTTAAGTATATGTGTATAATGAACATTTTGATTCAAATGTAAACCTAGGAAAGATGTGAAAATTATCAAATTTACCCCTCTAAGCCGAACCAAAAAGGTTTGTGATGAAGATAGAAAAATAAGAAGTAATATACTATATGATTGTAAGAAATGTATGCCTCTATTAGTGGTGTTAATGCTTTACAAGAAATGTATTGATTCCAGGGTTATTAATTTCACGTGTTATTGTGTGATTTACTAACTGTATAATTTCTTGTAAAATCAATTATGGTGTTGCACAGTGACCGTAAAGATTTTTAATTTTTGCATGAGATATTTATTTGAGAAATGCAGTATTAAGGTAATTTTCATTTTTTTGATGATCACCATAAACCATTATGCAATTATGAACCATTCATTTAAGTGGTGAAATATAACAGTGTTATTAAGCAACAAAGGTCACTTCATTTTGTTAAAGGATTATCCTTGTTAAGGGGTAAGAAAACACTAAATATTTCTAATCTCGCAGTATTTGCCGCATGGATGGTTAAAAGCTACTTTAAGCCTCATAAAATTAAAACCGGAAATCTCCCAACTGTAGCACCAATTGGATTTGGAAAGAGAGGTGCAGAGCCAAAATATTGCTACAGAATTAAATGTCAAAAATCTTCTTAAGTTGTAGATATATAGTTCACAGTGGCTGGTTTTGATGAATACATTTAATCTAAATCATTGAAAGTTGCTCTCCCTTTTTCCATAAAATGCAATAGGACACAAATCAGTTTTACTGTAGGTTGATAACAATTGGAAAATAATGCATCTTCCCAACCAATAAATTGTCACTTATATCTCTAACCAAAATCAATTCATCTTTCTTGAATTTATTAAAATACTGGTAATAAATCTCCCCCAATGTTTGTTCATCTGTTTTTTGATACATTTATATCACTTTTGTTATGGTCTATTGTTTTCCCTTTTGCTTCGGTGTAAAATGGAAAATCTATTTCGGGCCCATTTAATAGTTAAAGAAGTGGAATCCTAATGTTGTAATGTAAATGGAATCAATACAAAATGGTGCAAAGATTGTACCTTTTCCCTGTATCGTAGATGAACTCATCCAACAGTCAACTTGACAGCAATGTATTGTGGGATTGGGATACTGTTCAGTGGTATTCGGTCTCAATTTTGTTTCCATAAAGTCTAAAGCAAACTTGGAAGAAATACTTTTTTATATATTTTTTCTCCCACAATATATAGTGTGTGTGTATATGTATGTGTGTATATATATATATATATATATATATATATATATATATATATATATATATATATATACACACACTTATATATTTTTCTCATAGGTGGAATATGAGTATTAAAATACTCCTAATACATAACATACTGAATATTCCCCATATTAAATGACCTTGATACAAGACCTCTGAATAGTGGTTTAAATGTGTATAGGCTTCAGTTTACTGACAACTGGTACGACTAAACAATTAGCCATTCAATAAACGTTTAAGACTAAACCCATAGATATTACACTAAATTTAGTACATTCATTTTTGTTGTTGTAATTTGAACAGGTACAAAAAGCCTGATGCCGATTAAATTAGGGAAACAGGAACCAAAAAGAAGTTGATATCTGACATTATGGTTAGGCCATATATCTTTTGTTTAATGGCTGGTTGCAGATTGCATTATCCACTTAATTGTACTGTTATATACCGTTATTTTTTCATACCAACAGATGCTTAAAACTGTTGTTTGAGTGCTTTCTATTATTTCTTGCATATGAGGTATACTACTTTAATTCTCCTGACTAACTAGTTGAATTCAGAATTTATATTTTACCATTTCTATGCAAAAAAATAAAGATTCTGCTTTAGCTTTACTTTCCCAGAATACACTAATTAGGCCTTTTGCTTTTAAAACTTGTGAGGTTTGCAATTCTATTCTTGGACTGTATTATAAAGTTCACCACTGCTCAGTGTCTAATTTTCTTTTGATCAATTGCCTATTAGAAGCATATTAGGTCAGTAGCAAGTGGGATTTCTCTGTGATGTATTTTTGATGTTAAAAAATAATTTGTTTGGATTGATTAGCTTTCATTAATTATGCTAATTACATAGCTGAAGAAAACATCTGTTTTCTTCCTAAGACCAGGAATTAATTACATGGCCTATCTGTTTACCTAAAAATGCCAGCATGCCAGATGATTCAGATATGAGAAAAAGAAAGAAATAAATTCAGGCGAATTTGTTTTTTGCAGGAATCTGAAGTTGCCGTCCTGTCTAGGCTAATATTTTTTTTTAGATCTGTGTGTTTCTTATGGAAGCAGAGAGTCTGCACTTTGTGATTCTGTTTAATTTTGACAAATGGTTAAACGTGCCTTTTTCATGTTAGAGGTTTGCTGTACCGTAAAGTTATATAAAGTTATACAAAGTTTGCATTATTATAAAGTTTATCATGCCCAATATCATAAAAATACTATAATCGATAAAGGTTTGGATTTTACAATGTTCTTATAGTTCAAGCATAACAGTGTTGTCATGTTGAGCAATCATGGTGCACTTGCAATATGCAATCTTCATTTTTAAATACTAGATTTTTTTTGGTACTATTTAAAAGCTTCAATTATTGTGTTTCAAAACAAATTGTAGTAATCATTTATAAAAATAAATTCAAAAT
This sequence comes from Acipenser oxyrinchus oxyrinchus, assembly GCA_030684275.1. Lineage (NCBI taxonomy): Eukaryota > Metazoa > Chordata > Actinopteri > Acipenseriformes > Acipenseridae > Acipenser > Acipenser oxyrinchus. The sequence goes on from CM060251.1 coordinate 40,384,660, forward strand.
GATTTAGTTTTATAAAAAAGTGTGTACTTAGAATACAATGTTAATACAAATGTAAACTGCTGAAATCTTTAGTATACAGTATTTTTTGTTGTTTTACCTTATTTCAGTTTAAAGTTAAATTCTTAATTGTGACATGGTATTAAAGTTTTAAAAGCACTATGCTTTGCATTCTTCCCCAGTTACAATACTTGCAAAAATCACTGTGGTGTCGACATTTCTAAATGGCTAGGATATCATAATCATTTCAAGGTGTCGCTTGTACTTCCAATCGCTGCTATTTATGTAATGATTTTCTGTGGCAGTCTGTAATTATGAATTGTCAACCTTTGAAGTAAATCTATCTGTGGGACTCTCCTATCAACCTAAAGACAGCTTGGCTTTAGAAAGTGCATTTAAAAAAGATTTAAAGTAGGATTAATTGTGTCCATGCAATTTCGTTATGGAAGTCTTATAATTGAAATCTACTATAATCATAATATTAAATAATCAATTTGCTTAAACTTCAAAAACATTTCTAGAACAGTGTGCATTCTCAAAATTTGTGTGTGTGTTATTGTTTACAAAACCACTGCCAAAAATGAGTGACATTCCACCTGTTTCCTTTAATATATTTGGGGATGAAACTCCAGATAACTGGTACAATACCAACTTTCTGTGTGAAGAAAGCAGTCTACCTGAAAAGAAAAATTCAAATAAAATAAGTGCACCAGCAACTGTCAAGAATAGACACATAGCAGTAGATGAGGAACAGCTAAATGAAATAGAAGATAAAAAAGATTGAAAAAACACCTAAAAAAAAACAAAAAAAAAAACTACAGCATGGCCTGTTAATGTACTTAAAGACTGGTTTAAGAAAAAAAAAAAATGGACATTCATTTTAAGGAAATAAGTAAATAAAAAAAATAAAAAATCAACAACATAGGGGGTTTTATGCCAGTGCAAGAAATTCAGCTGGGGACCAGTATTCAGTCTCCAGTTTTATAACACAGTTGGACTAAATACATATTTTAACAGTAGAAGTTTTAACATCTCTGCTGACAGCCAGTTTAAAACCAACAGAAACATATTCCTGCCAATCATGAAAACTTTTAGAAAAGCAGGTAGACAAGCCCAGACACGATTCCCCGAATTACCGACCTGGATTTGAAGCGTCTGCGGGAAAGTGAGGCACTGTCCCCTGACACCGCGGTTGGCTTGGTTGGCGTAAAGTCTGGTTTGATCTTCAACTTAATCTGGCACAACATGGACGCGGGGGTGTCCGCCAACTCCGACAGATCCGAAAGGTTGAAAACGAACTTGAATATGTGTGCCTTGCATATAACAAGTACACAAACTCACCTGATACACATACAGCTTCAGCATCCATGGCAGCTTTTCCTCTTACTTTGTGTCATTTGAAACTGAGATGCCACATTCGATGCAGAAATTCACAATAAATGGACATGTGCAATTTATATTTTTGTGTGTGTGTGTGTTACGGTTCATGATTAAAATCGGTAAATCTATAGATCAACTGGTAAATGTGTAGATTTGCCAGATCAGCGGTTAATGTATAAAATAACTAAGGAGATGGTAGTTAATGCTACAGCATTTGAGGTGGATTCGGAAATAAAGTAGCATCAGGTTAATGACAAAAAAAAAAAAAAGATTTCTGTATCTTTTACGTACTGTACTTGGGTAAAATAAATAATAAATTAGTTTAATTTTCTTAAACTCTAGCCTTAGGATTTTTTTTTTTTTTTGTATTTTATTAATCTTTCTAAACTTCACTGCATCCCTTCTTGCAGTATTATTATTATTATTATTATTATTATTATTAGTAGTAGTAGTAGTAGTAGTATTATTATTAGTATTATTATTTAATAATAATTATAATAATAATTAAAAAAAAATGTATTTAGCAGACCATGTATTAATGTTTTCTCCTATATACAGACATGCTTGGAGACAGATTTCTGATTTTATTTCTTACGATTTTATCCCCCTTGTCTTATGCTACAAGAAATAAACAAACAAACAAAAAAAAAAACAGTAAACAGAAAGTAATAATTGGAAGTAATTTTCATCTGGGGTTTATACTACAATTTGTTCTTATTTTCCTGATATTGGTGCTCCCCTAAACATACAGACTTACTCCAGAAAGATAACCAAATAAACATTCTGTTTTCATTGTTTAATTTCTTACAGTATATTAACTGGAGGTATTTTGCAATAATACCAGTGGTGTTGTACAAGTCTGGCTGCTTTATGCTAGCATACAAAGCAGAAGCAATCTAATAAACTGCTTTCCTTCCTTCTCTGTGGTGTTCAAATGATAAGAAGACTCCTCACACCTACAGAGTAAACATAGTTGTATCTCCCGGCCCTTCAGGCTGTCTATGGGATTATTTGTGGATTGTGTATTCCCACTTTGTCACAACAAATGTATTTTACCCTTGCTAGGCTGTTTGCAAGAAGAAAAGAATTATGGGTCAAGAAGCATTAACAGCAGAGATGACCTAATATACATGTATAGTAAGGAATGATATAGTGGGCATATTGTGAGCAAGGATTGCTGCTTATGGGGGTTAGAGCAATCATAATTATTTAGGTCTAGCTGGTTTTGTAAATGGTAACACAAAATGATATGCAGTACTTTGCACTTATATTTATTGTTATGACTTCTGGGTTTTAACTGCTGCTGCTGCTGCTGTTTGTCATTTTAGCAAGCTTTACACACTTTATTATCCAAATTATGTTTTTTTTTAAATGTACAGTACTGTGCAAAAGTTTTAGGCAGGTGTGAAAAAATGCTGTAAAGTAAGAATACTTTCAAAAATAGACATGTTAATAGATTATATTTATCAATTAACTAAATGCAAAGTGAGTGAACAGAAGAAAAATCTAAATCAAATCCATATTTGGTGTGACCACCCTTTGCCTTCAAAACAGCATCAATTCTTCTAGGTACACTTGCACAAAGTCAGGGATTTTGTAGGCATATAGTCAGGTGTATGATTAAACAATTATACCAAGCAGGTGCTAATGATCATCAATTCAATATGTAGGTTGAAACACAATCATTAACTGAAACAGAAACAGCTGTGTAGGAGGAATAAAACTAGGTGAGGAACAGCCAAACTCAGCTAACAAGGTGAGGTTGCTGAAGACAGTTTACTGTCAAAAGTCATACACCATGGCAAGACTGAGCACAGCAACAAGACACAAAGGTAGTTATACTGCATCAGCAAGGTCTCTCCCAGGCAGAAATTTCAAGGCAGACAGGGGTTTCCAGATGTGCTGTCCAAGCTCTTTTGAAGAAGCACAAAGAAACGGGCAACGTTTAGGACCGTGAGCGCAGTGGTCGGCCAAGGAAACTTACTGCAGCAGATGAAAGACACATCATGCTTACTTCCCTTCGCAATCGGAAGATGTCCAGCAGTGCCATCAGCTCAGAATGGGCAGAAAACAGTGGGACCCTGGTACACCCATCTACTGTCCGGAGAAGTCTGGTCAGAAGTGGCCTTCATGGAAGACTTGCGGCCAAAAAGCCATACCTCCGGCGTGGAAACAAGGCCAAGCGACTCAACTATGCACGAAAACACAGGAACTGGGGTGCAGAAAAATGGCAGCAGGTGCTCTGGACTGATGAGTCAAAATTTGAAATATTTGGCTGTAGCAGAAGGCAGTTTGTTCGCCGAAGGGCTGGAGAGCGTACACGAATGAGTGTCTGCAGGCAACAGTGAAGCATGGTGGAGGTTCCTTGCAAGTTTGGGGCTGCATTTCTGCAAATGGAGTTGGGGATTTGGTTAGAATTAATGGTCTCCTCAATGCTGAAAAGTACAGGCAGATACTTATCCATCATGCAATACCATCAGGGAGGCATCTGATTGGCCCCAAATTTATTCTGCAGCATGACAATGACCCCAAACATACAGCGAAAGTCATTAAGAACTATCTTCAGCGTAAAGAAGAACAAGGAGTCCTGGAAGTGATGGTATGGCCCCACAGAGCCCTGATCTCAACATCATCGAGTCTGTCTGGGATTACATGAAGAGAGAGAAGCAACTGAGGCTGCCTAAATCCACAGAAGAACTGTGGTTAGTTCTCCAAGATGTTTGGGCCAACCTACCTGCCGGGTTCCTTCAAAAACTGTGTGCAAGTGTACCTAGAAGAATTGATGCTTGATGCTGTTTTGAAGGCAAAGGGTGGTCACACCAAATATGGATTTGATTTAGATTTTTCTTCTGTTCACTCACTTTGCATGTAGTTAATTGATAAATATAATCTATTAACATGTCTATTTTTGAAAGCATTCTTACTTTACAGCATTTTTTCACACCTGCCTAAAACTTTTGCACAGTACTGTACATCTTAATACAGTTCCTAATACTGTGTGTGTGACAATGAAACTAGCAAAAGCAATACTCTTCTTTTGGTTGTATGTATATTTTGATGTTTTTATCATTTTTGCAATGAAAAAACATAACCTGATACCCTGCTGAATACTTACAGGTTGTGATACTTATTTGATCTTCTTTTCTGGATTGCAGTATGAACAATGCAGTCATTGAAGTTTCACTAAAATATATGACTGTTATATTTCCATTTTATTTTTTAGTTACATATTTATTTGTAAGGTGACAAAAAAAAGGCTGTCTAATTCAGTGCTTTTTTATTTGATATTGTTTTCTGTTAACGCTTAACTAAGCTTGGTAGGGTAGTCAGCTGTAGCATTCCTGGGTTCCAAGTCTTTGTTAATTACACCAGCTTGAAACTCAGCTAAGCCAGTTGTTGATCGCGGTTTGATTGTCACAGACCACTGTTTAGTGTAAGGTGACCGCAGCACATGTAGGAACCAAAGCCAGCTCTTCAAGTGGCTTCATATCTCACGGCCCCTAGCCCTGCTGGCTGAGCATTAAAAAATCCCCTCCAGTCACGCTGTGAAGTTCCCTCTTCAGCTGTCAGTTCATTCCTTCCTTTGATATGATATGACTTAATCCTCCATCTACAACTTCACCACTTTGCACTTTTTTGCTTTGCGAACAAGATCCATTTGTCATGTGGTGGCTATTTATATTTTATAATGTATAATCTGTTAAACCTTAGAACTGGGTTTCTATAGTGACTGTTTATTTATCATTAAATATGGATCTTGGACTGTGGGAGACTGCTGTTTTTAAATCCGCGGGAGTATATAGGAAAATCACATGAGCTGTGTTTAAATGGATGTGACAGTAAGTTATTACTTTTGCTAACCCTGATTTTGGCACTTTAATCTAGCCATGTGCCTTCAAGTGTTGGACTTCATTCTTTAGTTTCATTCCAATGAAGTTCTTAAATTCATTTGATTAAAGGTGTTGCGTTCCATACTGTTAACTGGAAACATTTCAGTATGTACCAAGTTTCATGCAATACCAACATTTACTGCAAAATCAAGACTGCAAGAATGTGACCGGTACTACTGTGAATAGGAGAAGATGATGTAACATTTTCAGTGAGGTAATGAGAATGATTTCCAAAACTTGGAGCAGTGACTTCCTTACAGAAATTCCTTATAGTTACAATACTGTCCAGGATAATCACATTATCGGAAAGGACAATTTAAAGCTAATGCTAAAGAACTATATCTTACAGTAAGGATTAAAATCACGAAGACCAAATAGTGAAGGTGGAGAAAAAGTATAACCAGTTGTCACGGTATATTGACATATGGTTGGGTCCACTGTGGACTGTTTTTCCTTCCTTATTTTGATCACAGTTATTTTAAACTGTATGTGTGTGTTGCATGGCTGAAGTAATATCTGTTTGGTATCCACAATTGATAAATATAAGTATATAAACAACATGTAGGAAACAGTAGTTTGCTTCTTGGTAGATAGTGGAAACCTACTGTACAGTACTGTAGAAGACATTCCTCCCCTATTGTAAGGTTCATGTGATGTGTGCTCTGTAGACACTGGCATGACAAATATTCCAGTAACCACTTGGGAATGGCAGGCAGTGGTCATCAGACATTGTTTCGTTTTATTACCATCAAGGCTAAGATTACCTTCTCTTACAAACTTCCCGTTGGGAAGATGATGCCTGATCTTTATGGATCAGTTTTCACTTCAGGTCTTCAGATGATACAAAATAATTTATGACCGAATGAAACACTCTGGTATAATACTGTGATTTTCTTTGTTTTAAAGCGGATATATTTTTATTAAGCTGTAATATCAAGATCTTAAATATTAGCCAATGTGTCATTTTTATTTTAAAGGAATGATAACAGTTCCTTTAAAATTTGGAATTTGGTGTGTTTTTTTTATGTTTTGTTTTTTATACCTACTTTTTCAAATACAGTTCTTGGTACCAGTTACTTACTGTGCTTTAAGTCTATTTCACTCAGTCATCATAATAAAAGGGGCACTTTTATTAGGTTGCTCACACAAACAAACCTTCATTATCACTACTTCAAGGCCTTTTGCTTGTAAAACTTTATTTCTTTTAATCATGTTACATCAGTTAATTTAAAGACATTCACTGACATGACTTACAGAATCTATGATTGAGTGTTTAAGTGAGTTTTTGAGTTTACTTTCTGCTCTAAAATCATTAGACATAATAATTAAACAGGTTTTGGATACTTTGATGAATCCAGGGTTGTGTGATCAGCCAGTCTTGGTTAAATTTAGACATATGAGAAGGCAAGTATTTATGACGACGTGGACTATGGAATACTGAACAAACAGATAAAATCATTCAGTGTTTTTGAGATGTGTAGTAATCATTCCGTCTCAGCCTGTTAGCTCTAGTTCTGTAACTATTTTGCTTTGTGGTGTAAGATAATGTACGTTGTGTACTTCAATTCAAATGTTTCACACACTGAGAACTATTGCTGCCTTTATCTCAAAGAATTCAATTGATGTTCCCTTGATCATAAAAAAACAAAAAAAGCAAACCAAAAAAAGAAAAAAGAAACATATACATTTTATAAAGATATATAGAATCCTGATCTATATCTAGTTTGCTTTCAAAGATTTGGCCCTCCTGGTGGGCTGTCTAATAAAACCTAGATCGCATAACCTTTAAAAGGGAAAAAGTGAATTTCTATTTAAATGCAAATTTTGGTATTGTGAACACGGTTCTTTTCTTTAGTAACTTGAAAATTAGAAAAGTTTTAAAGGGCTTCTTTCATTGCTGCATTGCAAATCGGTGTGGTTTGGAGTTGTAGATTTATTGTTCAGCAGATACGTATAAATCTCAAGGCAAACTTTTTGTCCAATACCTTTGTCAGTGTTCCCCTCAATGTCTTGCTGACTTTAAGTAATGGATGATTTGCCTACAGCATCACAAGATCCACTTATCATGAGAAGAAACGTAGTACATGCAGTACACTAGTGTGTCTCATTCTCAATAATGCATCACACAACTTTTTAAGAAATTTTTTTTTTTTTTTAATTTAGTAGTCGCCAATTATTTTTTTTGTTGTTTTCTCCCCAATTTAGTAGTGTCCAATTATTTTGTTTAGCTCAGCTCACCGCTACCACCCCTGCTCGGGAGCGGCGAAGACGAGCACACACTGTCCTCCGAAGCGTGTGCCGTCAGCCGACTGCTTTTTTACACACTGCAGACTCACCATGCAGCCACCCAGAATTACAGCATTGGAGGACAAGACCCGGCCAGACCACAGGGGTCGACCTAACCCTCCCTCCCCCGGGCGGCACTCGGACAATTGTGCGCTGCCCCCTGGGAGCTCCCTTCCTTGGTCGGCAAAGGAATAGCCTGAACTTGAACCGACGACCTCCAGGATATAGGGTGCATCTTGCACTCTACGCGAGTGCTTTTACTGGATGTGCCACTCAGGAGCCCTTAATAATTTTACTTCAAAAAGTATTAATGAGTGTTTAAAGTTATGGAATATTTAAATTACTGATTAAGTATTCTGCTGCTGTATTCTGTTGTGTGCAGGAAAGATTCTGAGATTACTCTGTCTTCAGATCATCATGGAAGTAATCATGTCACCCCTGGGTCAGTAAATGCATGTTACAAAGAGATTTGATCTCTGCTGTTGTAAATGTTGTAATTTTGGAATTCAAACCATTTTTTTATTGATGGAGCTGAGATGATTCCACCTTGAAGGCCTTTAAGTTTACTATGAACTATGAATTTTAGATTTATGCTGCTTGCTTTGTAAAACGAGAATCAAAGCATGTGTTGCACGCCACGCATATCTGGGAAGCTTTCAGGCCTCCACCTTCTGATGTATTACAAAATTATATCCCACCAACCCAAACCTTTTGATGTTGTGCATGTGCTAAATGCATGGATTTACTGCTTGAGTTTGAACATTTTTTTAAATTAAAATGTATTGCTCACTCTCGATGTATTGATTTACACATTGCTGTGTCAATATTAACTCCAGCAATTTTTCCAATAACTTGTAAAGATCTGCCAGCGAGGCATAAATTCATTGGATTGGTTTGAATTGGTTTGACTTTTCTCCCTGTTCACTTTTTATTCCACTTGTATTTCTCTGTTTTAAATTTTAATTGCTCGCTCACACGTTGGCAAACATTTTTCTTTGCCATGGGAGCTGACTTTATAATAAAATATATTTTCTAAATAAAAGCATAAACTAGATTGTATAAGAGGCCTAAATTCCAATTGTTTGAAAACAATTCCAACTTCTTTTTTTCTAACTGTCTTACCTCTGGAAAACCGTGAACCTGTTTATGGAAACTGAGGGTATACAAACCAGAGGGGGGCATGGGGCTGTTCTTAATCACATTGATTAAAGTACAGAGAGCTAGGTGAGAAAGAGATCAGCAGTTCTAGAAATTCCAAAATTGTACTTGTAGATTCTAAAATTAAACTTGCTTGTGGCATTGCAAAATGGGCCCCTTTAACTCTAGTAAATATATCTGACACTGGACAGAAAGTAGGTCAACTTTAGTACAGGTACAGGGTCATTGAACTTATAAGCATATATTAAGTCACTGCTGGACCCTGATCTGCACAGTGTGAGTAGTTTGAACAATGTGGTAGGATGTATTCCAAAAGAAAGTCAACATTCAGTTGAAAGTTATTAGTTTTTTTTTTTTGTTACCCACTGCCCTTTTGATTCAACCATATTCAGTTTCAAGCTCTTCCATTATACCATGCTGGTGGATTAGGCATTTTGTAGTTAGGACTGCATACAGTAGCCATTCTTGTCACAGTGGCTAAATGTCAGGCATATATACTGTAGGCAGCGCTCAAGATAAGGTTTTGGGTTATGGAGTAGTTTACTTTGACACTGAGTAAAACATATTTTGGATGAGTAAAATGTAACATTACCTTGAAGTCATGAGCACTTTCAATAAATACTGTACATATGGCTTTCCTTATTTTCCATCTGAAAAAATCCAACAATTGTATTTTTCACAGTCATTTAATCCTGCCTTAATGTTAATAATATTATAGTCCAAGAAGTTACTCACAATGTAGTTTGCTACTGTGTTCACCGAGTCTCCTCTCATTAGTACAAGGCTGTTACAGTTTTTATAGTTTATTTTCTGTAAATCTTCCTTTCTCAGTCTCTTATACTCCCTCTTTATAAGTCAAAACAGACACGCTCCCTAAAAATTAAAAAAAATTTAAAAATTTTTTAAAACTATACTAAAACGGATTCGAATATATCATGGGTCCTGGAGTTGGCGCCCTATTTTTACTGTCTTAACTGTGTATGCCTTAGCTGTAATATACTAGGCACTTAGAATTACTGTTCGTTTTATTTATTTGGAACTTGCATGTTTTGTAAATATCCAAGTTTACTCATTTGTATGTCTTGAGTTAATCGATGTAGCTTTAATGGACAAGCAATGTAGAATTTACAAAATAATATGGAGTGATCAAAAGGTAGTTAGCCAACAAAGGTATATTTAACAGTCGGTTGACAACAACTGGGTGTAAGAGTCAATGTTTTTAAAGGATATGCTTTTGAAGCAATACTGTACAACTAACCCTTTTACAATAACTTTCTTTCAACAGCGTTCCTTCCACAGCAGTGTTGCACTCAGTCTTCTGCTTAATCCCCATCCCCCTCACATTGTCAATACCCATCTAATTTTACTTTAACAACAGTAATTGGCTGATGGAGTAGACGCTATAGATTTGCTTTCCTGATGACTCCTTGACTTTTTTCCTCTGGTAATACTAATAGAATTCCAAATCCTCGCTGGTGTGATCATGTCATGAGTAGGTCAACAGTCGTGTCAAGGTCCTATTGGAAACTTCACAGCTAACATCTTAATTTAGACTTAGCTATCTTTTTCTCATGTATGAGCAATTGTAAGCAATTCTTTCAAGTCGCACACTCATTCCATTATAACAGAATTCATTTAATTTTGCAAGATTCAATTCTGCATGTGAATCATTTTACTTGCTATCATGTTGACTTTCAGGTTTGCACTGAAGGATTACAGATTAGATTTTTCAGTTTTACCTTTTGGGAGGAAAAACTGCATTGTAGGTCATTTATTTACATGTATAGACTTAAGTGTGGCTTTACATTGAATGTTTTATGAACTTAGCCATATCACATACTTGCAGTTAACTAAAATATTTGGATTAGTAGACATTGGTGCTTTTGGTTTTCTAAACCCCACAGCGAATCCCTGTGTCATACAAACTGCCATTTCCAATTTTTCAACTTTCATTCCTGTCAGTAGTTAGCTGGCTGAAACTGTACCAGAGTAAACACTTTCAAAGATTTATTGTGGGGATACTTTATTCCTCACTCCCCTTTTCTATAGGGTTTTGATACAACTCTGAGTTGTCTATATTTGTTGATCAGGAACTTTTAATATGCCATAATCTCGGACACTAAATCGTAATCTAGAGTAAGAAGCTAATTTGTTCAATCCTTGCATTCTTCTTGCATTCCTGGGACCAACGATTTTCAATGTCCTAGCTTTCTTTGTCCATTCCAATCCAGGACCTTGTTCCAACCATGTCCTTATTTATTTAATTAAACCTACTGTGGCTAGTTAACGACTTAAGCCTTGGTTAAAATAAGACTCTGGACTGCTCACACAAGGTACTTGACTGGAACAAATGTGTACTCTTATAAACATTTACCACAGTAAAATAATAGAACAGTGTAGTAAAGCATAGGTAAGCATTGTAAAGAATAGCAGGGTAGATGGCAAACCAGGATAAACTACGGTAAATGCATAGGCAGGGGAAAAGCAAAACTACCGTGGTAAACTTTTAAAAGGGTTCCTCTGATTTTTTTGTGTTAAACAATAAATTAAGTCAATAAATCTAAACAACCCTTTGTCATAAAAGAGACATTGCAACCTGGGTGAGGCGGTGTTGTATTTAACTGATCTTTCTATTGTCAATATTTTAAACTATAAAAAGTGTATGGTTATATGTGGTTTATATAGGGTTTTTTAGGCCTCTTTCGGGTAACGTAATTTGACTAATTAAAGGTGTAATAATAATATTAGCAAGCTACATAGTTGACACGATGTTTAAAAAGTCTGACGATTTAATTATTGAAGCCCTTCCTGGCCGATAGCATCTGAGCAAACAAGCTCACAGAACACCTTGTTAGTAGTCAATTTCTGAGTCTATGGCCTGTGTGCACAAGCCAGACAGAGTATGTCTCAAAGCTCACACAAACATAGATGGCATACATTTTGAATGAATCGTTTGCCAATGCAAAATAGGGATGATTACTCAGTATTCTATTCTTATTGCGTACTTATATATGGGTATGTTTTGGATTTTAATTTATTTATGCTGTCAGTCATCTGAAGAAAAGTGTGTTTGTACAGTATGGTTTTGCATTAATATCTTAATAGAATACAGTATACACTAGCGTATTCATTGAGGCAAGGCTTTGAAAGAAAATAGAATTTGTTGTAAAATTGCAGGCCAGATAACTGTTTAATATTTAATTTCCCCTTGTATGATTTAATTTGTAAACTTAACAGTAAAAGAGCACACGGTACTTACCCAGAAGTGTTATAGATTAAGTAAGCAATAAGGCAGGGTGTAGAAGACATTGCAGTATGTAATAAGTAAGCAATATGACAGGGTGTTGGTTGTACTACAATAACTGCACGCCCAGGGGTGTAGCCTTTAGCCCCTGGAAGTGCGGTTATTCTAGCACAACCAACACCTTGGAGTGTCTTATATTGTTTTTTCCTAAATATATTACTACACTAGGAAAAATAGTTCCAATAAATGTAATAGTTCCAATTCATTTAATAGATTTTTTTTTTTTAAATATTAATAAATTAAATAAATTCAGTATTTGTCTCATGAAGTTGACTACCAGGGAATGTACATTTTTGTAAATTTAAATGGCTGGTTACACAGTTGGACAGATTGTGCAGCAGGTGGCACTGTTTGGTGAGTAGGGGAGTTTTTGTTTCTGCCTTTTGTTTACGAGTTGACGGTACTGCAGAGAGGATGTAACTCCTGGACTTCCTGTCTTTCTCAGCTGGTACCCAATAGCTTCTTAAACTACCTTATAAACTGGGTTGGGAGATAACTGCGTCCTGAGTACCGATGACTTAAATTTGTTTATGTCTGTTTGGGATTTAGCAGGGTGATGTTGTGACTTGTCTTTTTGTTGTCGCATGTAAATGAAGACGCTGTTTGCTGTTTTAAAGTGGGTATCTGAAATTAGGTTTATAGATCGTCCCACTGTGGGAGAATTTAAAAAAATGATTCAGGCCAGCTCACAACCTTGTGTAGCTGCTAACTGAATATTGTGTGCCAGCTGATGTTGTCACTTCAGCAAAGAAACTTCTTAAAACTATTTTTATTTCAGTCTTAGATGCAGTTTTCCAGTCCATATTATTTTTTGTTTGTGCTGACCAATCATTAAAAACTGACACAACCCAAGCGGTTACTTTTTTAGTATTCCGCTCTTCTTTATTGGCTTCAATTGTATTAATTTCAGCAGTAATGTAGTAACTGTTGCGGTCTAAATCCTCCGATAATGTGGGGCTCCTGAGTGGCGCATCCAGTAAAGGCACTCGCATAGAGTGCAGGATGCGTCCTATAGTCTGGACGTCGCGATTTCGAGTCCAGGCTATTCCTTTGCCGACCGAGGACGGGCGCTCCCAGGGGGTGGCGCTCAATAGGCCGAGCGCCGCCCGGGGGGACGGAGGGCTAGGTCGGCCAGGGTGTCCTCGGCTCATCTCGCACCAGCAACCCCTGTAGTCTGGCCGGGCACCTGCAGGCTTGCCTGTAAGCTGCCCGAGAGCTGCGTTGTCCTCCGACGCTGTAGCTCTTGTGTGGCTGCATGGCGAGTCCGCAGTGTGAAAAAAAGTGGTCGGCTGACGGCACACGCTTCGGAGGACAGTGTGTGTTCGTCTTGGCCCTCCCAAGTCAGAGCAGGGGTGGTAGCAGTGAGCTGAGCCAAATAAAATAATTGGCCATTCCAAATTGGAAGAAAATAATAAAAATAATTGGCAACGACTAAATTAAAAATAAATAAATAAATAAATAAATCCTCCGATAATGTGTGGACATTGGAGTCACCAAACAAGTTAAAATTTACATGGAGGAAGTCTGACTTTGTATTATTATTTTGTTTTTATTGGGGGGGGGAAATGGCGGCCAATTCAATTTTATTATTTTTTTTTAAATGTTCTTAAACGCTGTGCTTAATAATATCTGTTTGTAAAAAGTCTTAGTTGCTGGGGCTTGTTTTTTCCCGTTGGTTATACTGTAATAATTCAGTGGCTTGGAATGCCTATCAGCCAGTCAGAACGCAGATATCTCCCAACCCATTTTATAACAATATTTGTATCTCTGCTCTTTAATAAACCAAGTCATTGTGTTGTTAACCTTGGATTAATTTGCTAGTACACATTATATAGAGTTTTCTTTTATTAATCTGTCTTTTAGAAGATTGCCTTATTCTTGTTTTATAGGTTGTCCACTTTACCCTGTGATTTATTGGTAAAGACAAAACAAGCTGTACTATTTATTCTAAAAGGAACTTTAATTAATGTGTGGCATCACCACATCTTTTTTTGTACATGTGTAAAGCTAATGTTTGTTAAATAATGCAAAAGTAACACCACTCTCTTATTTTTAGGTGGATCAAAAGATGTTTATCAAAGGTCGTTCATTCTTATAGATAAGGGTGACCTCCCACTGTTAATTCAAAGAGCGTTTTAAAGACAGGTTCTAAGTGTGGAGGTTTAAAAAGACTGATTATTTTTTTATAGAATTATTTGTTAGCCAGTTAATTATGTTTTGCAGTTGTCACAAATATTGCTGGTGTGCCCTTCTCTTTGACCATGATTAATTTATTGCTTTAAATGCAACTTTTCTATAGTGTACTTCAACAAAAGACTGCAAGTAAAGCACCTTGGGTGATATAATGAAACCCTATAGTACTGGTACTAATCTTGAGTACACAAAGAATGCTTGGAGGGTAATGGAGGACATCTATTGGATAAGCATACAAAAGGATGAAAGTTAGAGTGTACAATCAACAGCTCATACACACATTGGGTGGAAAGTAAGTGTTTTACAGTAGTTTATTAAAAGCAACTTAAGCCTTCCTCACAAGACCTGCGACGGTATCAGGTGACAGTGCTGTTTTTTTGTTTTTGTTTTTTTTAATCGTCGTTATGTGGGGTAAGGAGGTATCCATACCAGATTTGTGCTACCGCTTTACAGTGGTGAGAAAGACGTTATCTTATCAAACTGAATTTGCAGTTTACAGCTGGACAATGTGGAGAACTACTGGGCCTGTGTTAAGAAACAATTTAAAACAATGCAGGGCACATGACAAATCCACAATCGCAGCAGTCTCGTAATCAGTCTACAAACAAAGAAAGGCTTGAAATAAAAAAAATAATTAAAAACGTGTGCTAGGAGGAAGGGGCATGTCTTGTCTGCTGCATTTATAAAAAAAAAAATAGAATGTCTTACGTTATATAAAAAAAAAGACATGTATTGTAATACATGGGTCACATTGACCCACGTGGCGGTTCTAGGTAGAACTGTGTATAACTTCATCATTTTTGCGATTCTGGCTATCAAACGCCATCAGGATATTTAATTAATATATTTAGGAAAAGTCAAAAACGGACATACACATACGATTTACAACGGAAGAGTAATTAACATTTTAAATGCAAAATGGGTCAAACTGACCCGCATGGCAGTTCTAGTGTTAATCCTTGTGATAGTGTAGCCGTCTGCTGTGTGTGGGTGCGTGCATTCGTTGCTAAGTGACAGGCAGGAGATCGAGATGGCGTGACATTACCAGCAATGGCAGCGCACGGAGCACAAACTTTGGTAGGATCTACAATCTCTGAACTAATCTTCTCTGTTCAATAATAAACTAACGTTGTGAAGAGGTTGATCATGGCAGATAGACGGTTAGGGCGGCTATGTGACGGGCGGATATGCGACGGATTACTATATCAGTAAGAAGCACAATCTAGGGACCAACAATTTAAAAATAATATACAATTGTGTAATTAAACTCTACATTTACTAAATCAGTGCTTCCAATTTTAAGTAAGCAACACAAAATGTACTAAAATAAACTGTTCAACAACAAAGCAAATGAATAACCTACTATACTGTTTATTTAGTAAGCGTTTAGTAGTAGTAAACCAAACTGAAGCATCTACAAGGTTAAATGTGATACCCCTATAAATTACAATTTATTTTTGGAAGCAAAACAGAGTTTAAAGAAGGGTACTTTCTTTTTCCAAATGGTACTTTTGTTATACTGATAACACTGTATAGGAATCCACTTCAGAAATTAAGTAAAAAAACAGCATTAATATTTTGGATTGGCTGAAGAACAAATGGCACTGGAGTTGAGCTCTACAGCAAAGAGTCAATAATGGCGTGAAACTGGGCTCTTGCACTGGTTGGAAAAATAAATGGAAGCATTCACTAGGGGTCAGACAAATGGTAATAAATGAGAGAACACACTATGAATTGCAAATTGAGCTGAGTTAATTTGTTGCTACAGTCATGTTGCCCCACTGTTAAATGAAGGCTGTGTAATTATCTAGCTGGCAGTGATAATGTCAGAACCTCATTCCTCTTTTTACATGCTGCAGTTTTACATGAAGGCTAATTGAGCTGCAAGGAGACAATGGATTATATATGGCTATCATTGTTTTGTTTATTTTTTCCTTCAATTTGCAAATAACATCATCTAGTGGCAATTGTCACAGAATTCTAATAAATACAATATTTAGCCGTTTAGCTTATTTATTTATTTATTTTTTGGTTTGTTGTAGATTTCAATTTGTTAAACAGTGTGATTTAACGTGTGATTTAAAATGGTACCTAATTGTTATTGCAGTTTTGATATTCATCCACTTGACATGACTGCACTTAATCTATGAAGAGACAACAGCAGGGGAAAGTACTTGTTTTCATTTTTTTTATGAGTGTTTTTTGAACAGCTGGGAAGTTTGCTTATCACAGGTATTGTGAAGATGTACTGTGTGTTCATAACTATGTAAACACAGATGATTTCATTGAATGCAGGTAGTTTCTTTTAGCATATTCCCTAACAGGCACAAAGGTCCCAGCGATTGAAAATTGACAGCCACAAAGTTTCCAACGGGTCTGAGTGGATAAATACAAAGTTTCACTGTGTATAATTAAGTGTTCATACACATACTGAATGCTGTCCCAGGCTAGTATAACTGTCTAATTTAAACTATGTAATTGTATATACACTGAAGCATAGAAAAAGCAGCATGTTATAAAGTTTGTAGGCTGCTACTGTTCCTCAGAGCAATGAAACTTGCTAGGTGGAGACACCAAATGATGAGTAACAATTTTCTAGCCCCATCGCCAGTGTACAGTATGCCTCTGTAGTTGACATCTACTGTATTTGTTTTACTGCATTAAATGCTTTATGGGCAACTTTTGCCTTGGAGACTAGTTCCATCTTTGAGAACACCATAAGCATCAAATATGCAGCATTTTCACAGGGACACACAACACCTCTTGACAGATGGCTTTCTACAAAAGGAATTGTTTTTTGTGTTTGTTTCTTTTTACAGCATATAATAGAAAAGGTGCTTACTGTTAGTTGTCAGTGGATTTTACATTGTTCAAAATCAGGTGTGCTAAACGTTATTGTTTCTAAAATGTGATATTTAATTTGAAAGACAAAATCATATATATTTTTTTTCTTTTAAATTAGTTTGTGCACAACTTTAAGGACATTAATCACTACTGGCCGGTAAACAAAAAACATGCAATACACACACTCTCTGATCCAAGCATGACCTCTGATTGGGTATCTGTTACGTCAATCTGCCTCACTCTAATCTCTTTGGCCCCAGGACTCTTCACTATATTCCTAAGGGATGATTGAATTTGAACTTTTTTGATTTGGATTTATGTGATATGGAGAATGCAAGGGACCCGGAAAAACAAATCAGTGCTGTTGGATAAAACTGCCCTGAGGGCCTGATTCTCACCAGGCCTAAAGTACTAAGGTGTGTTTTTAAAACACACACACACACACACACACACACACACACACACACACACACACACACACACACATATATATATATATATATATATATATATATATATATATATATATATATATACACACACTACCGGTCAAAAGTTTTAGAGCACCTCCATTTTTCCAGTTTTTATTGAAATTTACGCAGTTTAATGTCTCAATGTACTCTGAAATTAAACCATAGAACAAATAAACAATTGGAGATAAAAAAGAAATCATGGAATCGTTTTGTTTAACAAAATTTAATCTAAATTTTTGACTCATCAAAGTAGCCACCTTTTGCAGATATAACAGCCGAACACACTCGTGGCATTCTTTCTACAATGGAAATCAAATATTGTTCGGAAAGTTCTTCCCAACACTGTTGCAGAAGTTCCCACAAATGTGTTGCACTTGTAGGTTGCTTTGCTTTCACCCTTCTGTCCAGTTCATCCCAAACCAGCTCGATGGGGTTTTAAGTCTGGAGACTGTGCTGGCCATTCCATGATTTGAAGCCTACCGTCTTGTTCTTTTCTTCTAAGGTAGTTCTGACATAGCCTGGAGGTATGTTTTGGGTCATTATCTTGCTGTAGGATGAACCCCTGACCAACTTGGCATATACCAGAGGGAATTGCATGGCGCTGCAAAATGCTGTGGTAGCCGTTTTGGTTCAGGGTGCCACTCACTCTGTGCAAGTCGCCGACTCTGGATCCAGCAAGAGAGCCCCAGACCATCACGCTTCCTCCTCCATGTTTGATAGTTGGTGTCACACACCGAGGAACCATCCTTTCACCTACTCGACGGCATACAAAAACCCTGCGTGATGAACCGAAGATTACAAATTTTGATTCATCGGTCCATAAGACCTTCTTCCAGTCTTCAGTAGTCCACTGGCGGTGCTTCATGGCCCAGGCAAGCCTCTTTTTCTTATTTTGCCATCTTAGCAATGGCTTTCTTACTGCCACTCGACCTGTCAAACCTGCAGCTCGAAGTCTTCTCTTCACAGTTGAAACTGAGACTTGCTTACTTCGACCAGTGTTAAGCTGTGCTTGAAGCTGTTGTCCTGGGAGCCGCCTATCACGCAAGCTGTTGACTCTCAGAAACTTGTCTTCTGATTCTGTTGTGGCTTTGGGTCTGCCTGACCTCTTTCTGTCAGAGTTTCCTCCAGTTTCCAAGTGCCTTTTGATGGTGTAGGAAACTGTACTCACTGACACCTTGGCTTTCTTTGCAATTTCTCTAAAGGAAAGACCTACACTTTTAAGGGTTATAATGGTCTGTCTGTCTTCCTTTGTTAATTGCCTTTTTCTTGCCATTATGAGAGCAATATACTACTTCCTGCAGTACAATACTGTCCAAATAATGCTTAAGAGGGTGTAGTAACACAGTCTGTTCCAACACTGCTTTTATACAGACAGAGGGTTTGTAAGTAATCAACAAAAGTTGGGACACCTGTAGGAATTGTTAGCATCAACTTTCAAGGCTTAATTTACTTCCATTGCTGCAGAACAGCTGTAAGTTGTTAACCCATTACTTGTTCCCTAAAAGGCCTTTTGTATAACTCTGAAATATACATTATTTTTCAGTTTTGGTAACCTAAACTTTTTTTTAACCTCTGGCAGTTTACCGCTTACCTTTGTACCATTTCAGGTTATTCACTGGACTTGAACTGCTTAAATTTCAATAAAAACTGGAAAAATGGGGGTGTTCTAAAACTTTTGACCGGTAGTGTATATATATACAGTGCCTTGCAAAAGTATTCAGACCCCTGACCAATTCTGTCATATTACTGAATTACAAATGGTACATTGAAATTTAGTTCTGTTTGATATTTTATTTTAAAACACTGAAACTCAAAATCAATTATTGTAAGGTGACATTGGTTTTATGTTGGGAAATATTTTTCAGAAAAATAAAAAGCTGAAATATCTTGCTTGCATAAGTATTCAACTCCTGTGCTGTGGAAGCTCCCAGTTTACACCGATGAAAGAAATTGCCCTAATGAGGACACAATTACCTTATCATTGGCCTCCACCTGTGAACCATTAAAGTTGCTGTCACATTTTCTGGATAAAAACCCCACTGTTGAAGGATCATTGGTCAGACTGTGAATCTGAAGGAAAATGAAGACCAAAGAGCATGCTACAGAAGTTAGAGATAAAGTAATACAAATGCATAGATTAGAGAAAGGGTACAAAATAATATCCAAGTGTTTGGATATCCCAGTGAGCACAGTTGGATCAATAATCAGGAAGTGGAAGCTGCATCACACCACCCAGGCACTGCCAAGAAAAGGCCGTCCCTCAAAACTTAGCGCTCAAACAAGAAGGAGACTTGTGAGAGAAGCCACAGAGAGGCCAACAATCACTTTGAAGGAGCTTCAGAGTTCAGTGGCTGGGAGTGGAGTAATGGTGCACCAGTCAACCATATCAAGAGCTCTGCATAACACTGGCCTGTATGGGAGGGTGGCAAGAAAGAAGCCGTTACTCAAAAAGTACCATCTGAAAGCATGTCTGGAGTTTGCCAGAAAGCATGAGAGTGACCCAGCTGCGATGTGGGAAAAGGTTTTGTGGTCAGATGAGACCAAGATAGAGCTTTTTGGCCAAAACTCAAAGCGCTATGTGTGGCGCAAACCTAACACTGCCCATGCCTCAAGACACACCATCCCTACAGTGAAGTATGGTGGTGGCAGCATCATGCTGTGGGGATGCTTCTCATCAGCAGGGACTGGGCATCTTGTTAATATGGAAGGAAGAATGGATGGAGCAAAATACAGGTAAATACTGCAAGAGAACCTGCTTCAGTCCGCTAAAAAACTGAAGCTTGGGAGGAAATTCACCTTTCAGCCGGACAATGATCCCAAGCACAAGGCCAAAGCAACATTGGAGTGGCTCAAGAACAAAAAAGGTGAATGTCTTACAGTGGCCCAGTCAAAGTCCTGATCTCAATCCCATTGAGAATCTGTGGCACTATTTGAAAATTGCGGTCCACAAGCGTCGTCCAACCAACCTGAACAACCTGGAGCAAATCTGCCAAGAAGAATGGGCCAAAATCACTCCGACACTGTGTGCAAAGCTGGTACATACTTACCCCAAAAGACTTAAAGCTGTTATTGCAACGAAAGGTGGCTCTACCAAATATTAATGTGTGGGGGTTGAATACTTATGCAAGCAAGATATTTCAGTTTTTTATTTTTCTGAAAAATATTTCCCAACATAAAACCAATGTCACCTTACAATAATTGATTTTGAGTTTCAGTGTTTTAAAATAAAATATCAAACAGAATGAAATTTCAATGTACCATTTGTAATTCAGTAATAGGAGAGAATTGGTCAGGGATCTGAATACTTTTGCAAGACACTGTATATATAATTTACTCATGTTGGTGTGTCGACATTATTTGAGAACAGGGAACATGTCTACATTTCTTTCTTATCCTTCCACCTGCTGAGCTTCTTCTTAAAAGTGTTTACCTTGTCACTCAGTTGAAGAATGCAAGTCAGATTACCTTGGAGCTATGTGGTGAAGATATTGCACTTCCCAAATGCCTCTGCAAGAGGGAATGTTAAAAGGAATGTTTCTTTGCAAAGTAAATCAGCTTCTTTGTACTTGTTTTCTTCAAGGAAAATATGAAGGTCATTTCTCAATTCAAAGACTAGGTAATACGTTTCCATGTGATAGCTGTCATGCTTCACAGTAAGAGAAGTGCTTGGTGTTCTCAACTCCCATTTCTTCACACAGTGCAGCAAAGAACATGGCCTTTACCGATCTTGTCTTAACTTAGTTCACCATCTTAATCACTGAATGAAGCACCTGGTGTAGTTCCTGGTTCATTTCTTTGAATGCTAGCGCCTCCCGGTTGGGTCATGCAGTGTGTCCAGAGGCCTCTTAACCAGAGCCTGAAGTCCCTGTTTTTTACCACACATTGCCTGTGCTCCATCACTACACAAGCCAATACAATTTGCCCATTTCAGGCCATTTTCAGTAATGAAGGTATTCATAATATTGATGAGCTCTTGGACAGTTGCCTGGCCTACAATAGGTTTACAAAAGAGCAAATTCTCATTGATGGTGTTTTCACACCATGCACAACATATGTTATAAGTTGTGACTGCTTTGCAACATCGGTAACTTTGTCAAGTTGCAACCTGAAATGTTCATTTTTAAGGCTGTTCAGCGATGTCGTCTATTATTCTTCCCACCGTATTGTTTGATAAAGGAATGCTACGCATTTGCTGGCTATTTGATTTCCCCGAACATTGTAGTTACCATGTGTAACAGGGGGATGTTACTTTCATGGGCTGTCGCTGATAACGCGTCGGACACAGAGCATTGGTGTTGACACGCCACACAGGTGCACAGATTTAATAAACAAACACAGTGCCGACATTAGGGTACCAACAATGTTAGCCCTAGTGCCAGATTTAATAAAGACAAAACAAAACAAAGCTAATCTATAAAAGTTTGCCCACAGATGGCGAGTGCAAGTCCCTCTAAAAGAGATGTCCCACTCCAGGACATCTGCACTACTTATAGCTGCACTACTCCACTCACTATAGTTAGTGTGGGATTAAATCCCCTAAACTGACCTACTGCTGTTGCTCCTGGAGTCAACGGACACGCTCCCCCTCGGCCTCTGTGATAATACGGGAATGTCAGTGCAGCTCACATCTGTGGCGCAGTTGCTTTTTGAACAGGTCGCAGGCTGCCCGTGGTACGGCCCCCAGAGAACCAGGGACTTCCGATCAGCCAAACCCGGCCTGAGCCTCCCTGCTCAATCTTTTGCCTGGCAATGCATCTCCTGTTGCGCTTCCCAGCTGCTTCCGCAGTGGCACAGATACGCTGAGGAACCAGTGACAGAGCACATTCTGTCACATCATGTCTGTTGCAGCAGTGAGTATCAAACTCTTAGCAATTATTTACATTTGGCAACTCTATATGATACCTGATATTATGCTAGCAGTGCCTTTGAAGACACAGAAGTGGTCTGTATCATAGCTTTCTTTTGTTTATTAAAAATGCATACATTTTTTGTTTGAAAAATTCCAGAGTATCAGTTACAAGGACAGTTAGACACACAACACAGTGCTGCCTTTCTCTCCCACTTATGACAGTACAGTAGTCGTGGCGTATCGGAACACCTCCAAAGAGAACAAGGTTGCGGTGAAACAGATTTTTCCCTTTGTAAATGCTCCGCCTAAAGGTACAGGAACTTTAATTTGACAGTTAGTTTATTAACTAGGGTTGTAACAAAGGGTACACTTTGACCTTCGAAGTTTGGGAGCACTTTACCGAACGAAGGTTCAAATCTTCGATGGTACTAATTTGCATAATTTACTGGTCATGTCACCATAGTTACTAGTTCATATTTGATTGAAAATCCTATTCTTATTAATCCATATAAATGGAATAAAACATTCACGTGTGGTTTAAAAATACGTTATCTATAATAGTAATCATGTTTTTATAATTTAAATAAAAATACACATTTTATGTACACGTAATTGATGCTGCTTGCAATATGTACAGTAAGCTTGCATTGCAGCAGCTTCTTATTGCAACAAATTAAAAGAACTGCAGTTGACTTGGGCAAAACAAAGCTTTATTTAACAGCCACCTTTCCAAGCAGGCTATCGGTCAGTCACATTTTACTACTTTAATACTACTACTACTACTACTAAAAAAAAAAAAATGTCAAGTTGTCAAGTGATCCCAGAGATTAGCGCTGGCAACAGTGCTGGGCACTCTGGCAGTGGCAACGCTGGTAGCTTCGGACATGCAGACGCTGGACCCTCTGGATCCATAGCTGGTAGGGGCGCTGCCGGTAGCATGGCGCCACGCTCCCCTTGGCATCATGTGCAGGGGCTGCTGAGAGCGGCATTGTAGCTCCGCTGCTCCTATAGATGGCGGCTCCTGTCGCTCTGGCTGTCGGGACCCTTGGATACGCAGGACGGGAACTCCTCCCTCTCTGGGGCAGGTAATTCCTCCTTCTGTGACCCTTGGTCAGGCAGCTTCTCTTTTTCTGTGTATGGGAGGGGGGGGTCCAGAAACAGTCTTGAGGGTTCTCCTCCTTTACCTCCAGGATTGCAAAAGAAAGCACAAACACAAGAAGCACAAACAAACTGGCTTTTCAGCCTATTTTTAAAGGCAGACGACCAGCGTTAATTGATTGTCAATTCTTCAATTGACACCTGGCTGCCTGCTACATATTCCTTTCAATCTAATCAAACAAAAATACATTCTTATGTGCAAATCAAACAAAAACATTCTTTACAGGGGCAGGCCTCACCACTGCCACTATATCCCAGAGAGTTCCAGGTTTAAGAAACTTCACAATAAAGAAAGTTGTATTTCTGTTCTTATGTTTTGCTGGAGTGTTCAGAAGAGGGTTTTCGAAAAATACTGAGACGAGGAACCAGTGATTAGCAGTGTTGGTATTTTTTCAGCTATTGTGGAGTTGGACGAGCAGGAGGCCTGCCCCAGTTCGTGACCCATCATCATTTCCAGAAGCAGGTGGAGGTGGCAATTATAGCCACAGCCACTGTCCAGAACCTTCTGTATCTGATGATGAATTGCAAATGGCTGGCACCCAGCGCACAACAGTAAACTCAAATAAATCTTCAATGTGTAATAATGACAGGACGTGAAAAAGACTGGCAGCTTTAACAAGGCTACTGTTGTCACCCACTTTACCATAGCTTTGCTATCCATCATTATCAGCCAGGGGCCTGCTGGAGAGCTGGACAAGTAGACCCAAAGAAGGATGAGTTGTTTGCGATGAAGCATCCAGCCAGTCCCATCTGGCATGTAGTAAATGGGATTTTTTTTTCCTGGTCACTCGGCATTTACTGTCTGTCATTCTGGGCAGGTATCAGATCACACCTCACTGTGGGACAATATGGCATAGCCACTGTACATTAAAGCTCTGACATTCAACATCATATCATTAATATCACTGTTATCTATTAAAGTGATGGTGAATATATGTTTTCAAACTAAAAGCTTTATGACATAGATAGGCTAGATATACCATAGAGACTTAATCTGCAGTCCAGATAAGCTGCGTACCTGCAGTTTTAAAATCCAAAATACGCACAAAATTTTAATTTAATGCGTAAAAATACACATAGTAATTTTGCTGCACAGCTTGTCTGACTCCGCTCCCGCCTCCTCTAAAACTTCCACTAACAACTACATCTTCCAGAATTACGGCTGTCTGCTCATTTGTTTGTTTTATTACTGATGCTATTATTATTATTTCTTCTTCTTCTTCTTCTTCTTCTTCTTCTTCTTCTTATTTGTATTATTTTAAAGTTCTTCTTATTACCTATAAAGCCTTACATGGTCTTGGACCTTCTTATCAAGATCTGCTGACCCCTGGTCGTTCCCTGAGATTGGAAAATGCTAATCTTCTGACAGTCCCTAAAACACCTGCTAAGGCAGTTGCAGGTTCTACTGAGAACGTGGAACCCACACCAGTGACCGCCGCTGACGAGAAAGAGGGAGGGGGAAAACCTGAATGGGTAGAAGGAGGTGGTGTCCTGAAGGTAGATCCCCTCCCTGCGAAGACTGAGGATGGGCCTGAGACCGTGCCTAGGTCTGTTAAAGAGGGGCTTTCAGAGGGGACGGAACCATGTGATTCGGCAGGAATTGCCAAACCCATGTCCGCATCTTTTATATCAACGGTGGGGATGGTCTCCAAGAAGGTCCTTCCACTGGCCTCTCCTACCATGTCACTTGGGGGTGGGACGGGTGTGGGGAGGTGAAATAAAAAATAAATCGCAACTCGCTCACCCAACAATGCACCAAATGTGTGCATTGTGCTTCTCTTGTGGGGAGGGCAAAGGAGACCTGGGGGAGAAGGAGCAAAGGAGCTCCTGGAGTTCTTGGAGGCCACGGTCCACAACAGGAAGAAGGTTGAGCTGGCCCTGGATAAATGGAGGGACCTCCCCACGATCATACCATCTGTGAGATTCTTCCTAGGGCCGGTCATGCTGAGAAAACTTTGGGCTCGACTGTGCACATTCGGGCCCGAAAGTTTCACAATCAGTTGGTGAGCTTCGAGAGATCTCAGGGTCTCCTGTGAGCATCACCAATTAATCCTGACAGAAGATGACGTTTCACATCGGTACCTTAAACACCAGCAGGTGTAAGGACAGTTTCCGCAGTGCCCAGGTAATCTCCTACCTGACAAGGGGGCTACTCTGTGTGCTTCCTGCAGGAAACGCACACCACTCTGGAGGCCGAAGCCAACTGGCTACTGGAGTGGGGGTGGTGGGGTGGGAGAGCGTCTTTCAGCCACCTCACCGACACATCTTGTGGGGTGGCGACACTCTTATCCTGGTCCTTTCGACCGGAAGCGATCGATGTGAACAACGTTGTGCCGGGCCGTCTGTTGCACCAGTGGACATGTTGACAACAGAAGGCACAGATGTCATTGTCCATCATCTCTTAAAAATTGCAACAAAACTTGATCAAAAAAATTGTATTTTATTAAAACACGTTTTGCTGACAGTGTCACATTGTCAGGATCGAAAATGCATGACGTACGCCAAAACAACAAAACGTGAATATTCCCAAAATCAACACCATTTGCTTAACACTTGCAATATTTATGTGCATTCACTGCACGTGCAACATGTCGAAATGTGGCTATGAAACTGGAGGTTTCTCAGCTTGCATGTCTTATTGGTGTTCGCTGTAGACACATTTGAAGTTATGCCTAGACTTACAGAGGCTCAACGGAATAATGCTATTGGATATTTGGAAGCCGGTAAATCTCAGTCCGCCATGGCACGGCGTCTGAATGTTTCCCAGAGCACTATAGGGCGACTTTGGCACCGATACCAGCAACGTGGAACAACACTTGACCGCCCAAGATCCGGTAGACCACATGTGACGACGACAGCCCAGGACAGATTTATACGCCTACATCATTTACATGACAGGTTCACCACTGCAACCTCTACAACATCTGCAGTACCAGGAATGCATAGAATTTCCGATCAGACTGTCAGAAACCACCTACGGGAGGCAGGTATCCGAGTAAGGCCGGTTAGAGGAGTGATTCTTACGCTGCAACATCGTCGACTTGTATGGCCCATACAAAGATGGAGAAACGTGGTGTTCAGTGATGAATCCAGATTTCTGCTTCGACGTGCAGATGGAAGAGCCCGGGTATACAGGCAACGTCATGAACGTTTTGCGGCCAGTTGTGTGCAACAGGTTGACAGATTTGGTGGTGCGAGTGCCACCCACACCATGACAATCTCAGACAGTGGCAGAACCAACCTTGTTCATGTTCAAGGCAACCTGACAGCGCTATTGTCATGAGATCATGCAGGCTCCTGTGATCCCATTGATGAACCATCGTAACGTCATTTTCCAGAATGACAATGCATGGCCGCACACAGCCCGGGCTACCACAGCTTTTCTCACTCAGAACAATGTTTAAGTGCTTCCCTGGCTGACATTACAAGGACTTTTCCAGGCACTTGAGCAAGAGTGGGTTGCCATTCCCTGGCATGTTATCCAGGCTCTGATTCAATCCATGGGCAGGAGATGTAAGGACATCATTGATGCCAATGGTGTGCATACCCGTTACCGATTTCTGTTGACCTTGAACTTTGTTTGATCTTTGACAGTGACTTTATTGAATCGTAGTGATTTCTATACAGGTTAAGTCTTTATTATTATGCAAACTGCCATACTAATGCTATAAAAAGTACATTTAAAACACCTATGCGTTTGAAGAGTGTGTGTGTGTGTGTGTGTGTGTGTGTGTGTGTGTGTGTGTGTGTGTCTATATATATATATATATATATATATATATATATATATATATATATACAGTGCCTTGCAAAAGTATTCAGACCCCTGACCAATTCTCTCATATTACTAAATTACAAATGGTACACTGAAATTTCGTTCTGTTTGATATTTTATTTTAAAACACTGAAACTCAAAATCAGTTATTGTAAGGTGACATTGGTTTTATGTTGGGAAATATTTTTAAGAAAAATAAAAAACTGAAATATCTTGCTTGCAAAAGTATTCAACCCCAACACATTAATATTTGTTAGAGCCACCTTTCGCTGCAACAGCAGCTTTAAGTCTTTCGGGGTAAGTATGTACCAGCTTTGCACAGTGTCGGAGTGATGTTGGCTCATTCTTCTTGGCAGACTTGCTCCAGGTTGTTCAGGTTGGTTGGACGACGCTTGTGGACCGCAATTTTCAAATAGTGCCACAGATTCTCAATGGGCCGGATATATATATATATATATATATATATATATATATATATATATATATATATATATATATATATAGTACTGTGCAAAAGTTTTAGGCAGGTGTGAAAAAATGCTGTAAAGTAAGAATGCTTTCAAAAATAGACATGTTAATAGTTTATATTTATCAATTAACAAAATGCAAAGTGAGTGAACAGAAGAAAAATCTACATCAAATCAATATTTGGTGTGACCACCCTTGCCTTCAAAACAGCATCAATTCTTCTAGGTACACTTGCACACAGTTTTGAAGGAACTTCGGCAGGTAGGTTGGCCCAAACATCTTGGAGAACTAACCACAGTTCTTCTGTGGATTTAGGCAGCCTCAGTTGCTTCTCTCTCTTCATGTAATCCCAGACAGACTCGATGATGTTGAGATCAGGGCTCTGTGGGTGCCATACCATCACTTCCAGGACTCCTTGTTCTTCTTTATGCTGAAGATAGTTCTTAATGACTTTCGCTGTATGTTTGGGGTCGTTGTCATGCTGCAGAATAAATTTGGGGCCAATCAGATGCCTCCCTGATGGTATTGCATGATGAATAAGTATCTGCCTGTACTTCTCAGCATTGAGGAGACCATTAATTCTGACCAAATCCCCAACTCCATTTGCAGAAATGCAGCCCCAAACTTGCAAGGAACCTCCACCATGCTTCACTGTTGCCTGCAGACACTCATTACGTGTACCGCTCTCCAGCCCTTCGTGAACAAACTGCCTTCTGCTACAGCCAAATATTTCAAATTTTGACTCATCAGTCCAGAGCACTTGCTGCCATTTTTCTGATCCCCAGTTCCTGTGTTTTCGTGCATAGTTGAGTCGCTGGCCTTGTTTCCCGTCCGGAGGTATGGCTTTTGGCGCAAGTCTTCCATGAAGGCCACTTCTGACCAGACTTCTCCAGACAGTAAATGGGTGTACCAGGGTCCCACTGTTTTCTGCCAGTTCTGAGCTGATGGCACTGCTGGACATCTTCCGATTGCA
This sequence comes from Acipenser oxyrinchus oxyrinchus, assembly GCA_030684275.1. Lineage (NCBI taxonomy): Eukaryota > Metazoa > Chordata > Actinopteri > Acipenseriformes > Acipenseridae > Acipenser > Acipenser oxyrinchus. The sequence continues at coordinate 40,413,408 of CM060251.1, forward strand.
AAGGGAAGTAAGCATGATGTGTCTTTCATCTGCTGCAGTAAGTTTCCTTGGCCGACCACTGCGTCTCACGGTCCTCAACGTTGCCCGTTTCTTTGTGCTTCTTCAAAAGAGCTTGGACAGCACATCTGGAAACCCCTGTCTGCCTTGAAATTTCTGCCTGGGAGAGACCTTGCTTATGCAGTATAACTACCTTGTGTCTTGTTGCTGTGCTCAGTCTTGCCATGGTGTATGACTTTTGACAGTAAACTGTCTTCAGCAACCTCACCTTGTTAGCTGAGTTTGGCTGTTCCTCACCCAGTTTTATTCCTCCTACACAGCTGTTTCTGTTTCAGTTAATGATTGTGTTTCAACCTACATATTGAATTGATGATCATTAGCACCTGTTTGGTATAATTGTTTAATCATACACCTGACTATATGCCTACAAAATCCCTGACTTTGTGCAAGTGTACCTAGAAGAATTGATGCTGTTTTGAAGGCAAAGGGTGGTCACACCAAATATGGATTTGATTTAGATTTTTCTTCTGTTCACTCACTTTGCATTTAGTTAATTGATAAATATAATCTATTAACATGTCTATTTTTGAAAACATTCTTACTTTACAGCATTTTTTCACACCTGCCTAAAAGATTTGAGAGATCGAGGCGCGAGACAGAAACGAAAATTTAAAAAAACCAAAACGTAAGGATCAGTGAAGGCAGTTGCTCAGCCTGACCTTCATGTTCTTTTGTGTTCGAGATTTGTTTTGTTTAATTATTTAATTTCGCTCTGTGAGCAAGTGTTTTTGTTTGAACTTTTTATTTTATTTTTGTATTTAAATAAATGGTGCCACGGCGTCTTTATTTTGAACTGCAGTACTTCCCTGGTGTCAGTTTCCTTCCTGCGTCTGGCCTGACGTCACGACTCAGCCACCCTGTCACAAACTTATTAATGGATTTCCTTATTGAATTTATCTGTATGGCTTTATATTGAAGTTTTAACATGTTCACTAAGTGTAATGAATGTTAAAATATAAGTAACATCATTAATTTGCAGTCAGTGTGATACCTCGAATAAAATGTGCTTAGCCGATAAAGAACATTGTAGATCACACGCGTGGTTGTACAGTAGTTCAAAGTAATGTTGCACTTAAAATGGAAGGCTCTTTTTTAATGCCTACCCCATTACCATTAGATTGGACTGTATTTAATCGAGATTACTCATGACTTCTAGGTAATGTTGCATTTTACCCCCTGAAAATACATTTTACACTCTGTGTTAAAATTAGAGGGTAAGTTACTCCCAGACCCAAAACCTTATCTTGAGCGCTGGACTTAATGCACTTTTCAGTGACTTTTCTGCTGTTGCTTTTTTTGAGAGAGAGAGAATTTGGGCATTTATTTCATGATTTGTTGTTGTTTAAAAGCTTATGATTTATAATTATTGTTATTTAAAAACTGCAATGGTCCTTATCATTTTTGTATTCTTTTTTTGTATTCCTCTTCATTTATCTTTATTACATCTTTAACAGTGATCTTTGTCTTTACAAGGTATAGATCCGCTGTGACCAAATGTTATTTCGATTAGAATGTTGGTAATCATGGTTTTGTTGCATGTTGAATATGATAAAGGGGTTTTGCTAAATTAGACTTTTCTCAATGGCATAAAAAGTCTGTTTTTTTAAGAATAAAGGTCGATTTCACCCATTCTCTGCTTGAATTGAAAAATAAAGATTGAAAAAAAAACGGTAAATTCTTTCTAAAATAAACGTCAATATAAATCGTCGATTTGGCAAAAAAATAAAAATTGAATAGTAGCAAGCCTAGATATAAGTATTTTTCTCTGACTAGCTTTGATCTGTCTTCACTATGGAAGGCTAACTACCTGCCCATGCTCTTGCTTTCCTCATTTGAAGGAGTAATTTGTTGCTGTGGCATTTTAACTCTCTGTCAATATTGAGGCAACATAACTCATTTGATTGCAAGCCTCATAAATAGGTAAAACAATTAAAGTGGAATGCAAAGACATGTACTTTTTAAATGCCTTTGTTTAGTTTGTTGATGACTTAGCCCTATCTGAGCAATGCATATTTTGATTAGATTGTGAAGATCTCTGTATCAATTTCTCTAAAGTGTGAAAGCTTGCATATCAACTAGCCATCAAACTACAATGTACTGTCTAATACTGCACAGCTTATTGTTATTAAATGAAAATGTAACCTTGCATTTGCTAACACTGCATACTTGAATGCATAAAACGGAGCACTTGCTGTAAAAAAAGAATTAAAATGTATAATAATTGTATAAATTACTTCTGCTTTTCTTATGTGTTAGACTCTTGAATTTGTAGTGAGGGGAGGTGGGGGTAATATAGGTGTCTAGTGCATATGCATCACAACAAATACCTTAATACGTCAAAAGTGCCAATCATTATTTAGTTATTGATTGCAATTAACTGTTTAATTTGTGACACTTTAAGCTGAAATTACTTTTTTTCATTTTGTGCCCAGAGACACTGCATTCAAATGGTTTATATCCTCTTCATTAGTAATTTGTTCAACTGTATTTTGTTGTATTGAGAAAATATATCAAAAAACACAAGCTGTATAATGTACCTATTATAATGGCAGTGAGAATATCTCTCGCTGTAGCATTTGTAAGCACTCTGATTGTAATGTCTTGCTATGTTGTTTTTACTCCCATCATTCCCATGCATTGAGATGCTCTCCATTCTATTACTAAAGGCTCTAATCATTGTTTTTTTATTATTATTACCAGCCACAAATACAGAGCAGCAAATTGCCTTGTTTCAGATTTATTATATATTACTCCAGAAATGCTATAAAGATCAAAAGAACTGATTACAATGTTGACCTTTGCATTAACTCATCTAAATTTAAATTTGAGTGTTTGATTTGGGAAAATAAGTCAATTTATCATTGGTCTGCAACTGAGGGGATTGTGCCACCACTGATTGGGAGTCTTGAGACCAAATTTATTTATTGAGCGGGTGCTTGAAAAATGTTTGTAGGACAAGAGGAATAAAAGTTTGACCTGCTGCTGTGCAGAACCATGGCGGTAGTTGTCCTTTACAACCTGCAATTAGTCTCTGTAAGTGGAATAGAAGTCCAGTGGTAAAAAATAGTGTTGATTAGCTGCTGCTGCTTTTCCTTCTTCTGGTCTTCAGCTCTTATGATAAAAAAAAATCATGGGGGGGGGGGGGGGTGCAGATAAGTTGGGTAGCAAATTGACGGTGTTGTAGAAAGACAGCATTATGGATGCAACATTTTAGTGGAATACCATTACATTTCAGTGCGGTGTGCAATTGTGCCAGGGAAGTTGGTGCCTGATGTCATTTCCAATCTTGATTTAGTCGATTTTGCATACATACAGACCGCTTGGGCTAGGTTATACTGTTTTCTTCTAACTTTTTCCCCCAAGATCTCTTTCTACTCTGTATCATGTACAGTATGTAGAATGAAGAAGATTGTTATTGTGCTACAAATTGATACAGAACATACTCATCCAACTGAACTTTAAGAAGTTTTATTCTTAATACAAACTTTTACAAGTGGCTCTCTGTAATTTGTATATAGGTTTGGGGGAAATAAAAAAAAAAAATTGGTAAGTATAAATAGTTTTCAAACAGTAGACTTATGTTGTCAAGTCAGCTGTGTCTGAGCAATAAAGTGCTTATGCGCAGCATGACAATGTATGTTATCACACTACTATATCTGAACAATTTAATAGAAAAGAGAGGCCGGCTGAATCCGAATTTGTTTTCTGGTGTGAAATGAGCTTGCCTTGTCGTCTGGTGACAATGATTTGGAACTGTCAAGCCACGATTGACGGCTGTGGAGATGCTCCGTTTTTAGTGCCATACTGTAGTTAGTGCCTGCTCCACCCTAAGGGCTTGAGTGAATTTTAAGCTGCTATCACAGTTATGGGGCTTAAGAATCAAATCATTTCTTTTATTCGTTTTCTTTTCCCCCTAAGTTGTTGTGAACAGTACTCAGTACTGTATATAAGGCTAAATATTACATTACTCTTTGTGCTGTGCAAGGTAATGTATTAGAACAATTTTCAGAAAAGGACACACTTGTCTTTATCACTGTATTCTCTTTTTTTAAGCTTGGCATTTTCATTTGTAACTCTTGCTCAGCAACCCCAGTTGTTATCAGGAAGACATAATCATTTGTTTGCTCAATCTCTGTCATTTCCATGATGAGGATAATTCAGCTACAACTGCTATCACATGCCAGAAAGCCTTACAGATTGTCTAATCCAATTGGATTGGAAGTTTACCAGTCAATATACAGGTTAATGCCCACTAAGTTTGGAATCTTGATTACCCTAATGTAATAAAAACAGATTTACAAGCACAAAAGTCGATTTTCAATTCAAAATGCAGTGTTGACATCAGTGTCGCTTTGTATTCTGGCGAATCCCAACAAGGGCTACGTGCATGCAGGTTATTGTGATTACAGTCTACAGCAAATAATTGTACCATTTTGGTGTGCTATTTTAGTACTTTCCCAAATATATGCATAAATCAACCTTAAAATCCATGGTGTAATTTAAAAGAAACAAAGTCAAGTAGACCAACATTTCGGCTAGTACCACCTTCAGTGTGGTATGTAGGATGATTTATGCAAGATGCCATTATGATAATGTTTGGACAAGTAAGCCTTGGCAATGGTCTTTTGAGGAAGAAAGTGATATCAACAGTTAGTTGGTGTATTGCAATATTACTCTGCGTGTACTGCTGCTATACGTACATATACAGGGTGGGCCTGTTTGTTGAAACATTGACCAAAATGAATCTTTGTTACCTGGAAAACAGAGAATTGCCATAAATCTCCAGATAAAGCAATAGCTGAGCTTTATATAAAGCAGATTTTGTTTGTGAATTCAATAAATAAACATACAAATACAAACAAAGCACACAACATGAAAATGCAATCTCCTGATGTTTTTTTTTTTCTGGATGAGATTCATATGGTTGTTGTATTATTATGTTTGTTTTTGTTGATAATTTCTGTGACTTCAGTGGAAGACTAATACAATATAGTATCATGTTGTTTTGCAGTTTCACTGTTTTCCTTGTACTGCTGGACAGTTTCTGTTTGCATGGCTCCTGAACTTGTGCTTTTAGGTTCTGGAATGCATGCATGGTGACAAGATTATTAAATGTACTGTACTATGTCAAGTACTGCACTAAGTTTCAAGGGAATGTTGAGTATTAAATGATACATACAAAGGCACAATATTAATTAATCACAGGTTTCATTTAATTTTCTTTACCAAAAAATGTGTCTGTAAATACATGGGACTAGATTTAATAGTATTTATATATTTTTTGCTGTTATACTATTTAAATGTAATGTTTTTTAGTGAATTGCATTAATATTTTTTTAGTGGGTGGTATATCTACAAACATTATCTGATGCTGTTAAATCACAATTGAAGCAATGTGCATACCATAGTTTTTTCTGTGTCTTATCCTGTTCACTTTGTCTTTTTTCCTTCTTTCTCCCTGTCATTCTCCACATACATTTCTTTAAAAGCATATTGCAGGATGAGACACTCTTTCACTTCGCACATTCAGTCTTCATATTTCACCTGACTTCTGCTACTGCTTCCAGTCACCACTGTTTACCTCAGCTTTCATTCCAGTTTATGTTACAGTAACCTTTTCCCTGTGAATTGTGGGTTATTTAGGACTCGTGTAAATTAAACTGAAGAATGTATTTTGCATTTAATACACTGCCGCAAGGGAAATGGTCAATTGCCTAGAAATACTCTTTATTAAGACAAAAGATGTTTTAGTTCAATACAGAAATGGCAGGAATGTAGTGTGTGTGTGTGCGTGCGTGCGTGCGTGTGCACACACATATATAGTTCTAGTCAAAAGTTTACATACCCCAATGCAAATGTATCATTTTAGAAATTTCTCAGACAAATAATTATAGAAAGTCTTTTGTAGCAAAAGTTTTGCTTTTGTGGATGAGAAAAAAAAAATTACAAGAAATACATGTCTACGATTATTTATTGCAGCATTTTTTTTTTGCAAAACTCTAAATGCTAATTCACAAAAATGCTCATTCAAAAGTATTCATACCCTGACAAGGAAAATGAAATTAATAGCTAGCTGAGGCACCTTTAGCAATAACCTCTTTTAAACAATTAGGATATTTGTCAATCAGCTTTTGGCATGATTCTTTAGTGATTTTTGACCATTCTTCAACGCAAAATCGTTCCAGTTCACTCAATTTCCGAGGACTTATCTTGTGCACAGCCTTCTTCAACTCATACTAAAGATTCTCAATCAGATTTAGATCGGGGCTTTGACTAGGCCATTTCAGAACCTTAATTTTATTCATCTTTAACCATTCTGAAGTGGATTTTGATGTGTGCTTTGGATCATTGTTGTGTTGGAACGTCCAGTTGCGCTTTAAACCAAGTCTTGGTTTCAGATGATTGTTTCAGGGTTTCAGATGATTGGCCAATATCTTTTGGTATGCTTTAGAATCCCTTTAACCATGTATTGGAACTAAATGTTCTGTGCCATTAGAGGAAAAACAGCCCCATAGAAGGATATTACCACCTCCATGCTTGACAGTAGGTATAGTGTTTTTCTTTGTACGCCTCACCAGACTTTCTCCAAACATAACGACTATCAGCATGACCAGATAGCTCGATTTTTGTTTCATCACTCCACAAAACCTTTGACCAGAACTCATATCCATCATTCAAATGTCATTTTGCAAAATGTAAGCAATTTTATGTTTTCCTAAGAGTGGCTTTTTCCTTGGTCTGCAACCATTGAGACCTTCACCATGCAATACTCGACCTATGGTTGAAATGGAAACCCCAGTCCCATTTGCAGCCAATTCACTTTGAATATCTTTGGTAGTCAATCTTGGATTGTTATTAACGTTCCTCATAATTCTTCTACTTGTTCTTGGTGAAAGAACCTTCTTTCTTCCAGACCGAGGGAGCGTTGTGACAGTACCATGAGTCTTGTACTTCTTGATTAATAGAAACAATAGTTGAAATTGTGATACTTAAATGCTTGGAAATCTTATTGTATCCTTCTCCAGCTTTATGAGAATAAATCATTTTCTGACTAAGGTCTTCAGATAGCTCATTACATTTTCCCATATTGACTTTTTGGTAATGACAGCAATCATCCAATGCCTAACCCTTTTATACTCTCTAAGAATGTTCACCTATGATCCAGCGTTTTCTAGACTTTTCTAGAATTAGGTTCTGCATTATCATACTGAAATTTGTAGCACCTTGTAGACAATACTATCATAGCAATGAAGGGTATGAATACTTTTGAATGAGCATTTTTGGAGTTTTGCAAAAAAATGCTGAAATAAATAATTGTATTATTTCTATTTCTTGTAACTGTTTTTCCTCATCCATAAAAGCAAAACTTTTGCTACAAAAGATTTTTCCTAAAATTATTGGTTTTCGAGACAATTCTAGAAATTATCAATCTCCATTGGGGTATGGAAACTTTTGACTACAAGTGTGTGTGTGTGTGTATCTATCTATCTATCTATCTATCTATATATATATATATATATATATATATATATATATATATATATATATATATATATATATATATATATATATATATATATATATATAAGAACCTTGTTGGGCTAGGAAAAAACATGGACAAACTGTCCTCTTCTCCCAGAAGAAGGTATTTTATGTCTGTTCATCATAACAACACTCCCACCCAATAGTATAAAGGGAAATGTCCTATATTTGTCCTTGTTTCATAAAGCTAGGAAGCATGGACATAGTAGTAGTTGTGTTTATTATTATTAACATTATTTTGTTTCCTTTGATTTCTAAATCGAAATTCCTGCTGAAAGTATACCCACTTGCATTTTGTACCCACGTGCAGTCCGTCTAAGCATTTGGGGTGCAGAAGAGATAATGGGCATTTGTTTGCTGAGCAAGCCCTTATATTATCTGTTGGAGGAGAATCTTCTTGCCAGCAGCTTTCTGCTTTGCACGCTGCATTACTTACCCAGAGAGCGGCTGTTCTGACTCTGTTCTGAGGTCTGGGCCACCGAAGACGGGCGTGGAGACTGGCTGTGTGATCAGGACAAACAGCGGTGGATAATCGGTAACCTTTGGAAGGAGTTTATTATTAATTACTGTGAATTACTGGAAATGTGGAGCTCAAATATCTCCATCTGGAGCCTCCACTAAATGCGCAAAATGTTTGTTGACATCTTCCCCCACAACTTCCGTAAGATCAAAGTCAGGGGTGAAACACTCCTCAACGAGACATGCTGGCCAATCAGGGAAACGTAAGGCAAAGAGTGACCCAACACCGTCTCTGCCCCCCTCCCCCTCCTCCTCCTCAAGTGACATCCTTGTAGCCTGGCTTCAATACGGCAGAAGCATTGACACTCCTATCCGCAGCCATTAAAGCTATGGTATCTGAGATTGTTATGCAGCTTAATGAACAACCATTACTGCCTGGGCCTCCTTCTGAAATGATCGCACAGCCAGGCTCCTCTACAGAAATAGAGGAGGGTGAATTTGAGGTAGACTTTCCTTCTGATGAGGATGATGTCTCTAAATCCTCTTTAAGTTATAAAGATTCAGAGGGCTTAATGAAACATATTGCAGTGGTTCTGAATGTCCATCAGGTGGCAGGAAGATCTACTGGATTTATGAGTATTCTAGACACCTCTGCTTCTGACATTTTTCAGGGATTTCCCTTTAACCCTGACATGTGTCTGGGCAAGCGTATTGCAAACTACCGGGGTCACATGGCAAGTTACCAACATGGCCTGTGGATGGACATGTCCAGACTATTGTCTGACCCCAAACCTGCAAATTTGGACGTAGCTAAACAATTAGCCATTGAGGGCACTGTCACGGCTAAAACTGAGTTGCATGGTGGTGGCGCGTAGGACTGATATTCTACGGTTGGCTTCTATGCCTGCTGAGATACAGGGACAGCTAGTAGAACTCCCATTTAAGGGATATCTACTGTTTGGAGCAGACATGAAGGAGGTCTGCAAGACCACGCATGAAGCAAGGCAAGCACTGAGAACTTTCGTTCCCAGCGCCCAGCCCAGCCACAGGTCTGGATCCAGACATGCCAGGGGCTCTGCCTTCTCAGCCTCCCGGGGCTTCAGATCTAGCTGATATTAGGGGGGGCTGCTTCAGATCGACTGCCAAACCTCGGCAGTTATCCTAACACTCCTCTCATTTTCGCTGCTTCTAGACCTCCCCTCCCATCTGGGTCCAGTAGTGGGCAGAATTTCAGCTTCCTTCTCCGATGGCAACGCATTACCTTGGATACAGAGGTCCTAAACATTGTTGAGAAGGGTATTGTATCCCTTTTCACTGAGCACCCCCTCAATTGAGGATCAAGCACACAGCTCTAGATTGGGATTCAGTGAAGGGAAGGGCTCTAATTCAGGAGGTCTCTTCCCTGTTAGCAAAGCATGCTATAGAGCCAGTTCCCATAAATCAGCAGGGTCAGCGGTTTTATTCTCATTACTTTGTGGTTCCAAAAAGGGAAAGAACCAGTGAAACTCCGACCAATCTTAGACCTCTATAGCATCTCCAACATTCAAGATGCCGACTCACCACCAGGTAATACAGTCACTAGCTCCATCATGTTGGATGGCACTAGTGGACCTGAAAGACGCATACTTCCATGTGCCAATCTGGGACCCACATCGACAGTACGTTCGATTCACCATGAGAGGGCAACATTTTCAATTCCGTGTGCTCCCATTTGGAATTTCAACAGCTCCCAGTCTTCACAAAGCTGATGTCAGTATCTGCTGCTTCTCTGAGGGGTCAGGGGATCCACGTGTACCCCTATATAGATGACTGGTTGCGAGCAGCTTGGTCACAACAGAGAGCTATCTGGGATCTTGCTACAATGCTGGATTGTTTCCAACAGCTAGGTCTGATGGTGAATGAAGAAAAATCCATACTGGTTCCCACACAGAGGATCTCCTTTTTGGGGGCAACTCTACATACTGCTCGAACAAGATGGACCGAATGGCCTCCTCTCGTTTGTAATCTTTCTTATGTTCTTATATATATAATATTCTGTCTTGTACAATAGCTTCCAAATTACAATAAAATAAAATGTTTGGCATTCAGTTGTGTATGGCTTCTTAATACTAAGAACATGGGAATATTGTATATGTTTACTTGAAGAAACTCCACATTTAATAATGTTAGCAAAGTCATTTTTCTAACAGCATTAATGCAAAAAAAATGACTAATGCATTGCTGGGTCCTCTATTCAGACAATGTATTTTTTAAGGCTATTAAGTTGAGCTTATTGCGGGTCGCCATGTCATATCCCCAGTGGTGTCAAGTGAGATGGAAGGTTATCTTATATGTCAGTCTGATAACCCTGTGCACAGGTTTCAGCCACATTGATGATGGAACAGAATTCTGATATAAGGTAGAAATATTAGTGTTGTTGCCCAAAATATTTAGTGTAAATGTGTGCACCTTTTGATATAAAAAACAATATTGTCTAATTGGATGCAATTGAAACTAGGACAGTAAATTTCAACATATTGCTATTATTATTGTTACTGTTATTTCAACTGTGATTGTCCTGAAATACAGAATACAACTGAAATGTGAAGTATGTGTTTCAAATGCTAGTAAATGCATACATATTTTACTACTGTAGTTTTTGCAATCGTAACCTATCATAAACTGATCTCTTTTCTGCTGTGGTAACAATAACCCTTAAGCTAGTTGGGTTACCTTAAGACATTAAATTTAAGTACTGTGCTCTTGAAAGTAAATGAATACATGAGCTGCATTTGTGCCTACTAGCCATAGGGAAGGTAATTTAAGTATTTTATCACCACTGTATTCCTGAGGCATCTTAACACAACCATATAATTCAATATTGGGCCAAAAATCTATTTGAAAATTGGTTGTTATTTAAATATTTTAAATTTCTGTACTGAGCTGCATTCATTCCTGTAGTTCACAGTAATATTTGACAAAACGTAAGCTCTGTGGCTTATGTCACCCTTAGTTAGCCAGTAGAGGCCACTCACAGCTTGCTGCTAAGGTGGAGAGTAAACAGCAAGCAGGGCCTAAAAGGGTGAAAATGCAGATTCAATTTAAATAACTGACGAGTAAAAAACAAATGTTCTTTATTTAAAGATATCATATGAACATGCCCTAAGAAGAAAAGACTCAACAGGTTTTACCTCCCTGTTTTTTATAGTTGTTCTGTTAATGTACATTTTTAAACATTTGCTAATTTGGTTGACTTTTATATTTATTTAAATTTTATTTTAAGAACATCTATACATAGTTTTGGATCACGCCTCCACAAATATTTCAGATTTTTACAATATTGTTTTATTTACTTATTAGCAATTTATAGTTCCCTCCGCATACAGTATTCTGAGGTAGAAGACAGATAAAGAAAAATAATCTATCATGTAGTCATAAAAACTGATAAATGATTTACCCATGAAAAAATATTAACTGGAACCTGGACAATTGATCTGCTGATGATAAATGTGAAGCTGTAGATTATAGGAAAGAGCCAAAAGGCTTTCATAGTTAATAAAGATGTCAGATGCATGGATTATCAGGATCTGAGACTTTTTGTTTTACACAGATTATCCTTTGTCCGGCAAAATCATGAAGTTGGCTTTAAATCGGGAGCGCATAACAGACTGAGGCCACTTCAGTCCACATTCAGCACTGAACTCAGGATTCCCAGTCACACAGTTTATTTTCAGTCACAACTCATACACAGATAAACAGGATGCAAACTGAAAAATGTTTTTGCACATACTGCCATGAACAACTTTTTAAACCTGTTTTATTGCATAATCAAGTTTGTGTGTGCTATAGTAATTAATCCAAAGTGACACCAAACATCATTCAGACAGGCACTGTTTTAATATCCAGAATTGTATACAGTATATTCAAGCTGTAGCCTGCTGCATAAAGTGCTTTCCTTTTTGCAATATTTGCAAATATTTTATTTTAATTTACCTTACCAGCACACCCTTGGTACTGTAAATAGCTTGACAGATTATTACAACACTATGACACTAATTAAGTAGAAAATGTGTCTCTTAACCTCAGTTTAGGTATGCCATATAACAGGCTGAATATCTATTTTTATATTTTAATTTAAAGTGTAGATTATATTTAATTCTGTAAATTATAATCTTCAGTTTGGGCCGAAAGTGAATTTTAGGAGTTCAAGTCGAGTACTTGGCTATATGGGAAGATTTTACCAATGTATGTTGAAATGTACTGTCTAAATAAGCCGATTTTTAATTATTTTTCTAAAACCAGGCATGTATTGGCATTAGTAGAGTTTGCTAGCGGTACCTTAATGTCTCTACTGTTCTTTGCAAGTACACTTCACTTGTTTTGACAATGCAGCGTTAATGAATAAAGTTGGGTCAACTGTAAGAGTTGAGTATTGCATTCTAGTTTTTAGTTTTAGAAGTTATTAATTTGTCATTTTAAAGGTCTCTAAGGGGGGCTTGTGAATTCAGTTAAAAAGGTTAGTGAAATCATAATATGTCTTTTGGCTCTCATCATATTCTTTGAACTTGAAATCTCTAACCCCAAGATTAATTTATGAAACATTCAAGAAAATCAATACATCATACTTTTTTAAAACTATAGAAAATTATCTTGGTTATTAAGATGTATGTGTCATGTCAGCCTTTACGGTTACTCATTTTGCATGGTGTATGCAATTGCTAGATTATAACTACATGGATACCATGCTGCTGGACTCTTGTTATTGAGAAAGGAATACACGTAATCAGTCTTTCTGACTTGCCCTATAGTGTGGATTTTGTTCATTTTTTAATGCTGAACATATTAGATAACAACAAAATTATTTGTGGGTTTACCTAAAAGAGCAAGTGAAAACAAAATATGCAGTGTGAACTGGGGTTTTGTCCCAGATTTTTGTGGAGACTTTGGGCAAATTTTGAGCACCCTTGATAAATGGGTTCATGGTTATTTGATTGTAAGTGAGAGTGTCTTGAAATGTATTATTTAGGGTGATTTTTAGTATTTAAGTCACTGACACACAGTAACTTTATACGCTAGTTATTTCCTGTTTCCTTTAAGTCCCACCAATATAAATAATCCCAAGGGATGCTGCATCTCAATTGAGCTATTTTCCAGTTATAATAATAATAATAATAATAATAATAATAATAATAATAATAATAATAATAATAATAACAACAACAATAAGCACATATTTCAGTTACAATACCACCCTACTTATTTAAATACACTGTGATTGATTGTACATATAGAAGAACTGGCCAAGATAAGATGTGACAGGCCATGTATTGATTTAGTTTTTTAGTAATTAAAATGCAGCCCTATCACAGAATGTGTATGTGTTGTAGTGGGGGAAAAGTGAGCAGGTCAACAAAGGCTACAGATATTGGTAATTCTGTGTGTCGCATAGCATTGTGCTGTATATTACTACGTAGCAAATGCATTATTCCTTGCTGTTCTGTATGTAGGCTATCTTAGGTTAATATATATATATATATATATATATATATATATATATATATATATATATATATATATATATATATATATATATATACACACACACACAATATAATGATTTTGTGTAATTATGTATATTGTGTGCTTTTTACACTATTTTTTGTTTGTCATCTTCAACTTAGTATTGATCTTCGCACAGATGTGCAACCAATGTGCAATTCCAACTGTATATTTTACTAACATACAATTCAAACAAGTTTGTTCAAATATAGCCGCAGGTAAACAACCAATTTTACCCTAGAAAATAGCTTCTGCTTCTGTCAACATCATGTTTATCCTCTGCACCCAATAAAAAGTCCAGTTTTCTGATATTTGTACCGAGATAAGTCAGTACTGTAAACAAGATTAATATAGTGTGGAAAAGGCTGTCGGCAGCCCAGGCAAAAGGAAATAAGTTTCCAGTACACAGAGCATACTGTAAACTGAATAAAAGCGTCAGGTCCACCAAGAGATAATGCGATCATGAACCCGTGTAACGCAGCATGACATAGGCACAGTCTGCTTTTCTTACCTCCACGCTGTAGAAAATGGATTACTGTATTCCAGGGATGCACAGCAATAACATTAAAATCTTGTACTAAGATCAGCATAGTGTTCAGCTCTGCAGCCAATGCACAAAGTTATGTTGTTTTTTTTTTTTATTTGTATTTATTTTTATGATGGAAACAGCCAGGGTGCATGGTATTCAAACGAAAATATATATATATATATATATATATATATATATATATATATATATATATATATATATATATATATATATATATATATATATATATATATATATATATATATAATATATATACTCCATTTGCAGAAATATATATATATATATATATATATATATATATATATATATATATATATATATATATATATATATACAGTACTGTGCAAAAGTTTTAGGCAGGTGTGAAAAAATGCTGTAAAGTAAGAATACTTTCAAAAATAGACATGTTAATAGATTATATTTATCAATTAACTAAATGCAAAGTGAGTGAATGGAAGAAAAATCTAAATCAAATCCATATTTGGTGTGACCACCCTTTGCCTTCAAAACAGCATCAATTCTTCTAGGTACACTTGCACAAAGTCAGGGATTTTGTAGGCATATAGTCAGGTGTATAATTAAACAATTATACCAAACAGGTGCTAATGATCATCAATTCAATATGTAGGTTGAAACACAATCATTAACTGAAACAGAAACAGCTGTGTAGGAGGAATAAAACTGGGTGAGGAACAGCCAAACTCAGCTAACAAGGTGAGGTTGCTGAAGACAGTTTACTGTCAAAAGTCATACACCATGGCAAGACTGAGCACAGCAACAAGACACAAGGTAGTTATACTGCATCAGCAAGGTCTCTCCCAGGCAGAAATTTCAAGGCAGACAGGGGTTTCTAGATGTGCTGTCCAAGCTCTTTTGAAGAAGCACAAAGAAACGGGCAACGTTGAGGACCGTAGACGCAGTGGTCGGCCAAGGAAACTTACTGCAGCAGATGAAAGACACATCATGCTTACTTCCCTTCGCAATCAGAAGACGTCCAGCAGTGCCATCAGCTCAGAACTGGCAGAAAACAGTGGGACCCTGGTACACCCATCTACTGTCCGGAGAAGTCTGGTCAGAAGTGGCTTTCATGGAAGACTTGCGGGCAAAAAGCCATACCTCTGACGTGGAAACAAGGCCAAGAAACTCAACTCTGCACGAAAACACAGGAACTGGGGTGCAGAAAAATGGCAGCAGGTGCTCTGGACTGATGAGTCAAAATTTGAAATATTTGGCTGTAGCAGAAGGCAGTTTGTTCGCCGAAGGGCTGGAGATCGCATTACCTAATGAGTGTCTGCAGGCAACAGTGAAGCATGGTGGAGGTTCCTTGCAAGTTTGGGGCTGCATTTCTGCAAATGGAGTTGGGGATTTGGTCAGAATTAATGGTCTCCTCAATGCTGAGAAGTACAGACAGATACTTATCCATCATGCAATACCATCAGGGAGGCATCTGATTGGCCCCAAATTTATTCTGCAGCATGACAACGACCCCAAACATACAGCGAAAGTCATTAAGAACTATCTTCAGCGTAAAGAAGAACAAGGAGTCCTGGAAGTGATGGTATGGCCCCACAGAGCCCTGATCTCAACATCATCGAAGTCTGTCTGGGATTACATGAAGAGAGAGAAGCAACTGAGGCTGCCTAAATCCACAGAAGAACTGTGGTTAGTTCTCCAAGATGTTTGGGCCAACCTTCCTGCCGAAGTTCCTTCAAAAACTGTGTGCAAGTGTACCTAGAAGAATTGATGCTTGATGCTGTTTTGAAGGCAAGGGTGGTCACACCAAATATTGATTTGATGTAGATTTTTCTTCTGTTCACTCACTTTGCATTTAGTTAATTGATAAATATAATCTATTAACATGTCTATTTTGAAAGCATTCTTACTTTACAGCATTTTTTCACACCTGCCTAAAACTTTTGCACAGTACTGTATATATATATATATATATATATATATATATATATATATATATATATATATATATATATTTTGTCTGTTTTATGACAGTACATACATACATACATACATATGCATTGTTTCCTCTATTCAATCTATCACATTTCCAGATTATAGTAATACAAGAGGTGGATACAAAGATTTGTGTTAATATGTTTAATGCAAAACAGTTAGTAGAGAAGAAAATACATTTGAGATGTGAAAACATAGGGAATTTAGATTAAATAAACAAACCTTAGGCAGGTGTGAAAAAATGCTGTAAAGTAAGAATGCTTTCAAAAATAGACATGTTAATAGATTATATTTATCAATTAACTAAATGCAAAGTGAGTGAACAGAAGAAAAATCTAAATCAAATCCATATTTGGTGTGACCACCCTTTGCCTTCAAAACAGCATCAAGCATCAATTCTTCTAGGTACACTTGCACACAGTTTTTGAAGGAACTCGGCAGGTAGGTTGGCCCAAACATCTTGGAGAACTAACCACAGTTCTTCTGTGGATTTAGGCAGCCTCAGTTGCTTCTCTCTCTTCATGTAATCCCAGACAGACTCGATGATGTTGAGATCAGGGCTCTGTGGGGCCATACCATCACTTCCAGGACTCCTTGTTCTTCTTTACGCTGAAGATAGTTCTTAATGACTTTCGCTGTATGTTTGGGGTCGTTGTCATGCTGCAGAATAAATTTGGGGCCAATCAGATGCCTCCCTGATGGTATTGCATGATGGATAAGTATCTGCCTGTACTTCTCAGCATTGAGGAGACCATTAATTCTGACCAAATCCCCAACTCCATTTGCAGAAATGCAGCCCCAAACTTGCAAGGAACCTCCACCATGCTTCACTGTTGCCTGCAGACACTCATTCGTGTACGCTCTCCAGCCCTTCGGAGAACAAACTGCCTTCTGCTACAGCCAAATATTTCAAATTTTGACTCATCAGTCCAGAGCACCTGCTGCCATTTTTCTGCACCCCAGTTCCTGTGTTTTCATACATAGTTGAGTCGCTTGGCCTTGTTTCCACGTCGGAGGTATGGCTTTTTGGCCGCAAGTCTTCCATGAAGGCCACTTCTGACCAGACTTCTCCGGACAGTAGATGGGTGTACCAGGGTCCCACTGTTTTCTGCCAGTTCTGAGCTGATGGCACTGCTGGACATCTTCCGATTCATGAAGGGAAATAAGCATGATGTGTCTTTCATCTGCTGCAGTAAGTTTCCTTGGCCGACCACTGCGCTTCACGGTCCTCAACGTTGCCTGTTTCTTTGTGCTTCTTCAAAAGAGCTTGGACAGCACATCTGGAAACCCCTGTCTGCCTTGAAATTTCTGCCTGGGAGAGACCTTGCTGATGCAGTATAACTACCTTGTGTCTTGTTGCTGTGCTCAGTCTTGCCATGGTGTATGACTTTTGACAGTAACTGTCTTCAGCAACCTCACCTTGTTAGCTGAGTTTGGCTGTTCCTCATCCAGTTTTATTCCTCCTACACAGCTGTTTCTGTTTCAGTTAATGATTGTGTTTCAACCTACATATTGAATTGATGATCATTAGCACCTGTTTGGTATAATTGTTTAATCATACACCTGACTATATGCCTACAAAATCCCTGACTTTGTGCAAGTGTGTACCTAGAAGAATTGATGCTGTTTTGAAGGCAAAGGGTTGTCACACCAAATATGGATTTGATTTAGATTTTTCTTCTGTTCACTCACTTTGCATTTAGTTAATTGATGAATATAATCTATTAACATGTCTATTTTTGAAAGCATTCTTACTTTACAGCATTTTTTCACACCTGCCTAAAACTTTTGCACAGTACTGTATATATATATTCACCTCAGTAGGTGGGATGTAGCCTCCCTGTGGAAGACCACTGTATCTTTGCCTCTGACAGCTCTGCATACATCATGGCCTCTTCTTAGTGATTTGTTTTCTTCCTTTTTTTCTCTCTCCCAGATTAGCACTCCTGGGCCTGGCAGTAATGAGAGACTGTCCCACTTCTCCCAGGACCCCCATCATCACGGGTGAGTATCATTTACATCAATGATCCCTCATTATTACCAGTGCCCTGCCTTATTTATTATCACCACTCTCTGCCTGTGATTTCCCATGGAGCCAGCATTGTACACTTTAGAACAAGAGGGCACATATGGATTTATAAAAAAGAGCCACTGACCATTCGGACCACGCTTTTTTTTTCTTCTTTACTTTAAGTAGAGAGATGATTTAGATGTAATGTTATTGTACAGCACAAACAAAAGTGTTCTAGTAAACCTCTTTTTTACTGTGCATTCACCCCTGCTATTTGTGAGAGGAAAAGTAAGAAATATTTTATTTCATGTGCATTTTCCAAATGTTTATGTTCTTACCTGTTAAATATCCTAATGTCTATGATTCTCTTTTGTCATTATGGCTTTACCATGCTTACTAACTATTCCATCAAATAGGTTGGGAAGCATATCATTGTTGTAGCTAATCTGCTTCGTCCCACACTTAACCTTGAAGAGTAAGTAGCGGTGTTCTGAAAAATATAGCATTACACATCCCCCCGTGGTGCTACAACTGTTTAAATAACAAACCTGTAATTGTTCTTTTCATTGTTAACACCCTGACCACTTTTTACACTTCTAACTTTAAAGTCTATTTCAAAGCTCTTTTCCAAATGCAGGGCACGATTAAGCGACGGCACCAACAGCAATTGCCGCAGTGCCAGGCTGCTTGCCACAATTCCTCTCAAATTTAAAAACACTTACGGCAAATGTTGCCTGTAAGCCTGCCCCGTCATTGCCGCTGGTGTCTCTCAGCACCAGCACATCTGATCTACAACCCATTCACAACCTTGCTCAGCGTCAGCTGGCCCGTTCTGCCATAATTCAATTTAATTCAACTTCATCCTGCAAAAAAATGACTCATTTTCATAATGTATTATTGTTGCCATTCCTTTTACTGTGCACCTCCCGCGAGAAAGACGTGTTGTATCATTGGTTAATGACGGGCAAACAGAGGGAGGGTTTGTATTTTTTCATTCTGAAAGTTTGTTGTTTTTAAATTGGATTTTTTATTTCATTTATTTTTACAATGGGTAAGTGGCCTATATTTTATTTCTGTAACAATTAGTATGTGAATCACTCAGAAAACATTGATTTGTGTTTGTTTGAATTCAAATTTCATCCACATAATAGGCTATCTGTATTTCTTTTTTGTTGTTTTATGAATGAGTATGAAATCGCCTTGGTGCTCTTGGGTTGGATTTATATTTTGCCGTTTTGCCCCGTAGAACTGCCTTGGTGCCCCTGAATTTTCACGCCCAAAGAAGACAACATTGCATAGCCCTTCATGACCTGAAATTTATGCCCTGAAAATGTCCGCTCTAGTGCACTGATAGTGTAAGGATTATTGCCCACATTGTCAAGCAGCTAACAAAGCCATAACGATCCATGATGTGATATGGAACAGAAAAGCCAGAGCATGTGTTATGTTATTTTTATTTTATTTTTTTAATTGCTCTTCCTGCAGTGATTTAGAGGACAGATCTCAAACCCCAGTGCACTAGAGTGGACATTTTAAAAAGAGCTTTGAAACAGACTTTGAAGTTATAAGTGTAAAAAGTTGTCAATGTTAACAATGAATAGGAAAATTACAGGTACGTTATTTAAACAGTTGTAGCAATACGTCGGGATGTAGCTATATTTCTCGGAACCCTGCTGGTTGCTCTGGCACAGATATTTAACAAATTGAAAATTGTAAATTAATACAAATACAGACAACTCTCGATTATCCAGAGTAATGGAAGGGAGGGATGCCCCGAATAAAACAAAAACATGGATAATGCAAAACCTATAAAGACATATACTGTACAGTGTACTGTAATTTAGTTTCTTAAAGTAGTCGTCATCCTTGATTTTTTTCATTGATTTCCTATTGGGTCAAACCGCTTGAAGAATCAGCCATTACTCACGTAAGAATCCATCTCTTCCTTCTTTTTTAAAATCACAAACCGTCTTGTAACTGCACTTGACCTTCAGAGTACTTAACACTTGTGTGTGCTAGCAAATCAAGTGTCCCCTTGTTTTAGCGGAAGCTTGGTAACAATTAATTTGTCTTTTACCATGTTTTCTGACAAAAACAAATCCATGTTTTAAAATAAAAATGTAAGAATAAAGTGCAATTTAATCATTTATTGACAAATGTTTTCAGGCAACTATTTTTTTTTTTTGTAATATGCCCCAAACATTGGTTCCTGACAGCTACACCTTGCCGGAGTAGTCAGAAACAAACTTTTAGGACTTGAAGGTCAAGTGGTTTGGCAAAAGATAGTAAATAAGTCAATGACTGAACAAGACTTCCAAAAAACAGGATCCCCTGCTTCCGAGAACTGATCGCTCCAAAACTAAATGGCCTGCTTCCCATGGAATATAATGCACTCTACTTTTAGAATTATGTTGTTTTTTTTTGTTTGTTTTTTTGCAAATGTTGTTAATAATAAGGACATTTAAAAGACATAACAGATTGGTCCAGTGTGCAAATGCACTTTATAGCATAACATAGTAAAGTTGTGTGGCCATAGCATCTTTTTATCAAATACTTTTCCCATTGCATTCCCGTTATAAATGACAGCAACCCCCTTAAGAAAGAGATCCTTGTCTAGGCTATTATTTATTAATAATTTAAGGGGAAAAATGTGAGATACTGGCTTAATTTCTCAATTTCTTGTTAATTTGCCATGATTTAAACAGTTTTGGCTGAGCATGCTTAAGTTGTAGACATTTTCAAAGCAGGGTACTTGTTTCATATCAGAGCATATTGTCATAAGTGTTTCTCAGCAGTCCGTAAAAAAGGCTCATTAAATAAAAGCATAGCCTCAGGCTGTGTTTTTCTACTGGATAGTAAATAACCAAAATTCAGGTACTGCGAAATCATGTGACAAATGCGTGCTATTAAGTGTTGTAATGTTAATTCCTGTCTTTATCCTGCAGCCACTGGTTCAGCCCCAGGGCAAGGAAGGATCATAGTCAGGTAAGAACCACTGTATCTAATAAAGATATTCTTCATTCCCATATATTAAAATGTGATACACTGTTGCTATTAGTACCTTTATCGAGAAAAAGATTTGGTATTGACATATCAGAATACAGTCGCAGACAAAAGTGTTGGCACCCTAGACTTTTTATACCATAATTAGGTAACAGATTAAGGACAAGCATGTAGTAAACATTTACCACTTTTGGTATGTTTAAAACCATATTGGTGAATAATACCCGATCTAATATGAAAAGGGTTTATTGAATATGTTTAAAATCGTCGTGTATTTTACTGTCCCATTATTGATAATTGATAGGGCTGCAACGAAAGGCACATTTTGACCTTCGATGGATCAGAACACATTACTGAATGAAGGTTCGAACCTTCGATAGTACTAATTTACTGTTGACCGTCACCATAGCTACTAGTTTATATTTGATTGAAAATCCTGTTGCAGGTAATCCATATAGATGGAATAAAAACATTCACATGTAGATAAATACATTATATAGAACAGTAATTATGTTTTACATTTATGTACATGTAATTGATGCTGCTTGTGATACTCATGCATATACAGTAGTGTTAGATGATAATGCAATTTTCTGTTAGCAATTACTGGCTTTAAATTATCACGATAATCATGATTATCGGTTGAATAAATCAAATATATAACATTTCTTATAACGTGTCTTGTTATTGCTATAAAGTAAAAAAGAAAACAGTGTCTCAAAAATGCTTTCCAGTTCATGCAAGTTCTAAATTGCGATATATCACCCAAACACAGATTGTAATGTTACTTTAACCATCGGTTGGGATCTTCATATACAGCTGTTGGTAATTTATTTTTGAACCCAAAAAGTAGGGTGCAACCTTTATAACATAATGCTCAATGAATACTTACATTGTATTACTTTTTTTGCAACATTTATTCCCTTGGTCCCACTCTAGTCTGTTGAAAATAAATGCAAATTTTCTCCAAAACAAAACATAGCTCAAATAAATACTTCAGACTGGGTAAACATATTACTTCCAAATTAGATAAATGAGAGGTTTCTGTTTTTTGTGTTTTCTGTCTTCTATCTTTCTGAAACCTGTTTCTTGGACACTGTAGAGGTGCCTGCCTCTGTACTGTGACCTTTCAACTCTGGTTTGTTTATTTTATTTAAAAGTGCAGTGCCTACTCGGTGCTCAGTTTTCTAAGTTAAAAGTATTAGTGTTGGCATAATACCCTGCTCCATTGCACGGTGGCGGCATTGCCATAAAGAGGTGCTGCGTATAACAATTCGGTAGTGGACTTTAATGCAACAACTTTTGTTTAAGTAATAGGCATTATACAAATCAAAAGATTGAATTTTGCATGTGAATGACATTTAATGTTTGATTTGTAGTATTCACACATTGTCAAACAATTTCTGTTAACATAAAAAAAAAGAAAAAAACATCTGACAATGTGTGAATTGCCGCCTGACAGACCTTTGACTTTCTTGCAAGCAAACGAACCTTTGAACACAGCCATATTAATTGGTTATAAAATTATTATTTAATCAGACATTAAGCCTCCATGTCAAGAGGAAATGTATTTTAAAAGTGTTTTGATCTTTTGCTTAGCACAGGGGTTTTCAACCGGGGGTACTTCAAGGGTTATTGGGGTTACACAGGACCACTCAGAAATGCACAAATAAAAATGAAGTAAAAGAAAATAATAATCTAGAATTCATTTTATTAATTGTATTATATATTCTCTAAACCACTGTATATAATGATTTAATCTTTGTTTAGCATCTCAAAGTGAACCACAGATGAAAAACACACAGAATCTATCACGTCCACATTTTCCACCTGAACACATGCTCGATTTCGATTGAGTGAATTTCCACTGATATATAAGTGAAGCAGGCGTCTGGCGAGTGTGCCTATGGAGAGCTCTCTTTGCTGTTTACAACTTGTCATATCACTGAAGCAGAATGTTTCTGCGTTTTTTAGAAGTATAAATACTCCGGTAAACATAAATAGTAATCACAATAATACTTAACGTTTTTATTTTGTTTTATTTATTACCGTGGCTGCATTTTAGTAACAGCAATAGCGGCTTGTTGAATATGTTTTTGATGTTTTGAAATGTAAAACACAAGTCTACAGAAAGTGCAAGGTGACAAAGTTCTACTGAGTCATTTTGGATAATTTGTATACTGGCTTTAATATAAAAATAAAAAGTTTCCCTTTCAAGTACGAAATGTATTCCAGTGTTGAACTTAGGAGGCTGTGTGGTCCAGGGGTTAAAGAAAAGGGTTCAAATCCCACCTCAGCCACTGACTCATTGTGTGATCCTGAGCAAGTCACTTAACCTCCTTGTGCTCCGTCTTTCGGGTGAGACGTAGTTGTAAGTGACTCTGCAGCTGATGCATAGTTCACACACCCTAGTCTCTGTAAGTCGCTTTGGATAAAGGCGTCTGCTAAATAAACTAATAATAATAATAATAATAATAATAATAATAATAATAATAATAATAATAATAATAATAATTTCTATTTCAGAAATGGAATTGTATGCCATTTTCTATTTTAGCCTTTTCAACTACACACAGAGTGGCAGATCGGTGACAGTATTATTAATATTATTTATTCTCTCTTTCTACCTTAACTGCGGCTGGAGTTTTATTAGTCTTGTTTTTCATAAGTGTTTTGTGAATTTAAACTACACCCACCCCTCGTTATATCGCCCCTCGCTATACAGCGGATTTGGATATATCGTGGTCCTGGAGTTGGCTCCCCATGTTTACTGTCTAACTGCGTATGCCTTAGCTGCAATATGAACTTAGAATTACTGTTCGTTTTATTTCGTACTGCACATCACAAACAACAATATACAAAACAATTAAAAACAAAGCATTAATATCGTACTGTTATCATATACACACGTATTGCACAATAACACAAAGCAAATTAAATATCTACTTGCTGAAGCAGTTTTTATTTTAGCGAGTGAGGTGTTCGCATGTGGCAGCAATGCACTAGCAAAAGCCACAAGGCAGTCACGTCAGCTCCCTAGCAACAAGCTTCCTATGTTGTTGGCAATGGATTCTTTCAATGCAGCGGGTTTGTGCGTTTGAGAAAGGAGAGGAAGACTCATGAAATTAATTGGAGACTGAAGTTGATGAGAAGCAATTACCCTCCACAGTATGAATTAAAACAGTGTGCTGCTTTTTATACGAAAAATGAGAAGTGTGTTGCATAGAGGATTTATACTGGACCCGACAACCGCGATATATCGAGTGGGTGGTGTATGTTTAAATACCTTTTACGATTGGAACTGTTATATATTGTGTCTCTCTCTTGTTTTTTCTTCCAGGTGCTGTGCACGCGGCTCAATGCTTAAGCAGTCGCAGCAGTCTGGGCTCAGACTTGCTTGCAAGCCAACACTCCTGGATGGGCACTGTGTTTATCTCTCGGGCTGCACAGACTAACTCGCGGGCTGTAGCCTAACTGTTAGAGAGCTTTGCTCTGTTGCCCATGCAACAATATCAGGCAGCTATTGGTCACATGCAATTTGCTTAGGACCTGCCAGTACCATCCCTGTGTTGCTGCCTTGGTCACGCGCAGTTTGCTTAGGCCTTGCCAGTACCAACTGTGCACTGCACCTCCGTGCACCGTACTGCACTGTTTACTTTAGTGTACCACACCATGCACTGTACTGTACCGTACCTTGCCTCGGTGTACCATACCACACCGCAGAATCCGCTCATTGTCCCCTCTGGTTCTCCATTCTGGGGAACGGGGCTCTGCTGGGAGTCGACGCCCTGGCACACAAGTGGCCGAGAACTGTCCTATGCCTTTCCACCGGTAGCATTGCTTCTGACGTGCCTGGAAAAAATCAAGCAGGAATAAGCCATCGTGCTTTTAGTGGCCCCATACTGGCCCAGGAGAATTTGGTTCTCCACTAGTGTAGCTGTTGTGCCACCAGCCTTGGCAATTGTCCACGTGCTGCGACCTGCTCAGCCAGGCACAGCTCTGGGTCTGGCCCCTGAACGGCTCAGCCAGTTAGGCTTGTCGGAGAGAGTCATATCGACTCTCCAGAATACGAGCACTGCTACAACGTGCTCTCGGTATAGATACAAGTGGGGTGTGTTCCAAACTTGGTGTTTGGCACGTCAGGTTGATCCCACGACTTGCCCCATGCCAGTTATTCTGCAGTTTTTGACCTCTTTGATGAGGGTAAGTCCCCCTCGACTGAAGGTTTACTTGGTAGCCATATCGGCTTGCCATGTTAAAACTGACTCTGTGTCCCCAGGGGCTCATTTTCTGGCTAGCCAGTTTCTGAAAGGGGCTTGGAGGCTTCGGCCTCCTTTGAAGGACAAAGTTTCTCAGTGGCGGTTAAATGTGGTGCTGCGTGCACTCACAAAACCACCCTCTGAACCTCTGCATTCTACAGAGCATTTTTACTTGCCATCACCTGTGCTAGATGCGTGAGTGAGATGTAGGCATTTTCAGTGTCAAAAGCTTGTTTGTTTTTTACGGAGTCAATCAATCGGTGGCCTTTCATCCTCCATCATTCCAGTCAGACGAGGAACGTCGGCTCCATATGCTTTGTCCGGTTAGGGCACTAGCATATTACGTTGACAGGACAAAAAGTTGGCGTCAATCCGAGCAACTGTTTATATGCTTTGCAGCTAAGAACCAAGGTCAAGCCCTGTCAAAACAGACACTGTCCAATTGGATCGTGGAGACAGTCAAAATTTCTTACACACAAGCCAGCTTGCCCCCCCCCTCCCACCTCCAGAGAAGATCACAGGTCATTCCACCAGGGGTCTTGCTACCTCTTGGGCGTTGTTTCATGGTGCATGGTCTCTGACATTTGCGATGTAGCGGTGTGGGGCACGCCCCACACTTTCACAAGGTTTTACAGGCTTAATGTCCTGGATCCTCAGAACCCTGCCTTTGGAACCACAGTGCTCACAGCAGCGTATCAGCCAGACTCAGAAGCACATGCATAGGTATTCCTGCATTCTGTGGCGTTACCGTGCCTTATAACTGTGGCAGGCCATGGGTCTCTCCAGATTGGCTGTTCTGCAAGTCATCCTTGCGACGGCTTGGGTATACTCACCCATTGCGTAATGGAATACATTTTGTGCTTGAAAGGGAATGTTTGGTTATTATCATAACCCTGGTTCCCTGAAATAGAAATGTATCCATTACAATTCTTTGGTCCCTGCGTACATTCTATGCAGTAGGCTGAAGAAAATGTATGGCACTGAGCGCCGTCCTGCACGCAGTTTTGCCTCCTGTGGGCGCGTTATGACATTGTGGGCGTAAGACACAGCTTTGGTAGAAGTGTTCGGTTGAATCGGGTATAATACGTTAACCCATTGTGTAATGGATACATTTATATTTTGGGGAACCAGTTATCATTGTTAGTTATTATAGTTTTATCTTGGTTAATGTTTTTGATACTGTAAACATTTTAAATGGCACACAAGTATTCTGAGGTGGGAAGTAAATAGTAATGTGATAAACATTTACAGTACTATTTTATATTTATAATGAATTTGCCGAATAGAAAGCGAATACTGTGTTTCCAAAGAGATAACTAAATACTTTATTTTAATTATGTGCATCCAAAGACATGTAATTAAGTTTTAAGAATGAAGCCTACTGTTTGGTATTCTGTCTTAAACCAGCAGTTTGTCAGTCCCAGACTGTTGTGAAAAATTATGTATTAAATAAACGGGGAAAACAGAAATATGTTAATTAGATTATTCTGCCTATTCTGCCTTTTATTGCAACTGTGGTACCAGAAGGGGTACAGTTTCAAAAATAAATTGAAAACCCCTGGCAAGCATATGTGTAGATCATGCATTTGTGTGCATGACAGAAGAGGAACTTGTTGAAAAAATGAACAGCTTGCCCTCCTTGTTACTGGGTTGACTGAAAGTCGTAATATCTGCTTTACTACTTCATAATACTTTGATCATTAAAACAAAAAAAATCTAATTGAGATTTTACTATAAAATGTAATCTTTAAACGGCAGTGTAATATGTCAGCTCTTGGATAAACCATAATTTTAGAAATGATAAAAATTAAAAAATTACAGCAAAGAAACATTACATTTGTACATTTTGGTGGTCTTCCGTTACGTGCCATAAACAGGTTGCAGCTGGTTCAATATGCCGCTGCTAGGATCCTTACCAGATGTAAAAAACATGATCACATTACCTCCTGTCTTGCCCAGCTGCACTGGTTACCTGTTAAGTTCAGAATTACTTTCAAAGTTCTCCTGCTTGCCTACAAGGCCCTTCATCACACAGGTCCAGAGTATCTCTCCAACCTGCTGATCCGCTATGTCCCTGCACGCAAGCTGAGGTCGTCTGACTCTGGCCTGCTTGTTATACCCAAGCAAAAGTGCACCACACTCGGAGAGCGCTGTTTTAGCTTCATGGCCCTGACTCTCTGGAACTCCCAGCTTTAGTGCATATAGCTTCCACAGTCACTCGCTTCAAATCAACTCTCAAGACCCACTTGTTCTCTCTTGCTTTCAGTGCTCTTTAGCCTGATATCTTTTGTTAGCTGTTGTCTAAATTTCTATTTCAGGTTTTTCACTCCATCTTATTCGTATGATTCTATTTGACTCGCGCATCCACAATGTTTAGAATTCACATCCTAGCCTTGCATTTATTTTATTATGCCTGTATTTAATGTGTTTGCATTGTTCTTTACTGTTTGTATTTAATGTACTATGACCTGTATTTCACTGTATTGAATGTATTGTGTATTGTTCCTCACTATCATGTAAAGTGCTTTGTGATGGTGGTCCACTATGAAAGGCACTATATAAAATAAATATTGATTGATTGATTGATTGATTTTGACAAGTGCATTACAATCCAAAGGGTTAAAGTGTCTATGATATTATCTTTCAAGGAAGCAGTGTATGTGCATCTGCAGAAGATAAGACTTAATAAGAAAGAACATTGATTTTCTGGAACGAGATTTAGGTATGATAGGGTGTTAGTATGAATGTGAAAATGCTGTGAATGTTTATTAAGGTACTTAAATATGCAGCAAAATTCCAGAAATATCTCAAATTACTGTTT
Source organism: Acipenser oxyrinchus oxyrinchus (assembly GCA_030684275.1). Lineage (NCBI taxonomy): Eukaryota > Metazoa > Chordata > Actinopteri > Acipenseriformes > Acipenseridae > Acipenser > Acipenser oxyrinchus. The sequence continues at coordinate 40,441,616 of CM060251.1, forward strand.
AAAGTAAGATTTTTTTTTCTAACATTATGTTATGTAGATTGCAGTATAGATAAGATTTAATAAGAAAGAAAATAGATTTTCCGGAAAAGAGATTTAGGGTTAACAGGATAAAGGTGAAAATGCACCAAAACTATGGAATGTTTTTGCTTCCTATCCTGTGGGATTTTACTGCAACTTTTAACACAGTTTAATTGGTGTGTTACTTTCTTTTTTGCTAAATAAGTTTTTGAAGTTGTTGTGGATGTATCAGCACTGCTTAAGTAGCATTCACAATTTTACAATACAGCAGAACCTCAAGGTTACAATAAACACACAAACACTGGGAAACACTTCAGACATTTACCAGCCAAACATGGCTTTCCTGTCAATTGGTGTTATTGTCCCTCAGGTTTAAGGTGTAGACATTTTATTAATATGCTACATATACATTAAATTCTTGAAAATCATAAACGATTCAGTTACTTTTAAAATGTGACTGTATTAATGGGACGTTCACTCTACTGGTAGCTGATTAGCTAAGTTTTTGAAGGTTGTATCTTGGGATCCACTCTCCTGAGCTTTGCAAAGACCTTTTATTCCACATGCCTTGAATATTACTAAAGTAAGGGGCATGTTGCTAATTCATTGTTCCATGTCACATTGAAACAAATTGGCAACATCAGTCATGCTGTTCTACCTTAGCTGGACATTAAATTCAAAATCTCACTTTCATCCTTCTTCCCCTGCCTTTACTACCCATTACTTGTTTTGTCACCATTTGTAATATGATAATTATGTGTGTGGTATCATTATTTGTATTTATAAAATGTGAAGGATTTCACTTGTTGAAAAGTTAGATAGAAGTCCCAGACACAAGGCTGAGGTGTTTTAAGCATTTCCGTGCGATTTTATAGAAATAAAAGACGAAACAAAAACCAACTCCCACCTGGAGTGCAAGCTAAACTTTTTAAAGAAAAAACCCAAACCATAAAACCGGACGGCTAAGTCGTTTACTGGTTGCAAAGCACACAAACAAATCAAAACGGTTCACACAGTACATTATTAAAACCACACAGGCAGGTGACACAAATTAAACTGTAACAAACAATTAATTACACCTGTGGCTGTGAATTTAACCCTATCCCTACCAATCCCCAACACATTGCTTCCAGGCAGAGATCTGCTCTGCCACTATATATATATATATATATATATATATATATATATATATAATCACATTTTATTATTATTATTGTATCTTAGCACACGCCCTTATCCAGGGCGACTTACAATTGTTACAAGATATCACATTATTTTTACATACAATTACCCATTTATACAGTTGAGTTTTTAGTGGAGCAATCTCGGTAAAGTACCTTGCTCAAGGGTACAGCAGCAGTGTTCTCCACCTGGGATTGAACCTGCAACTCTCCGGTCAAGAGTCCAAAGCCCTAACCACTACTCCAACTGCTGCCCATATATACTCGGATATACGACAATCAGATACATGTCGGTCACATTTTACCGTCCCATTTTATATATATTATTCTCCTTCATATACAGATTGCACTTACCCATCACATGCAATTTCCGACTCTGTCACCAGTTTTGTGATACAAAGCCCATCTCTTTAATGTTACCATTTATTTGATTATCCATCGTTTTTTTTTTCTTTGTCGCATGCGCATTGTGCAGTTACACAGTACTTGCTCCAGTTCCACTCAAACAGTTTTAGATACTGTGATATATATATATATATATTTTTAAATCTGATCTTTTTGTGTATTTTCATTTGCAAGTGAAATGTGACATTAGGGTCCTATCGTACTATATTCTGCAATTTTAAATACTGACTTGGGATACTGTTTTAATTGTGGAAACTTTGCATTGCTTTTTACATTTTATGCAGTTGTGTGGGTAACATGTTGATTGCATTTTGCTGTTGGGTCGTTAATGGGGAATTTTACATACTGCTACAATACATACCGGATTTAAAAGTATGTACAGTATAACAGTCCACTTGTCAAGTCATCTCTTTTGGCAAGTGATATTTTCAGAATCATCGTTCTGAATTAAAATACTACTTCTGTTGAAAATACAGTACTGTTCATGTAAATGGAAGCCTACTTATTTTAAAACGCAGTCCTTTCAGCTATGTATTTTTGACATTGTATCTTTTTTGTGTTCCTTGAAAAACGGACAAGGGTTGGAACTAGGGTTCCCACCTCTGATTTACAAAAAACCGGGACACCAGAGTCATTTCGTACATTGACGGCCACACATAAAACAGCTGTATTTTCATTATACAGAGCGGTATTCTACTTTATTATTTTTATTTACCAGTCCGTAATGTGTTTAGCTGTAATTATATTAGTCTCTACTCTCTGCCTGAGTGAATGACTGAAAGTCTATTGTTTTCAATCAGCCTTTTGAAGGCTGGCGCTTGCTTGCCAGCTGCCCTGCTTTGGTCAATAAATTAGTGAAAATAAATACCAGAGAGCGTGGAGTTTTACAAAGCAACAAAATATGAAATTGATGTTTGGATCAGATGGCATGGAAATATTCTGTGAAAGCTGGCTCCTGACGGTGGCCTGTTCAGGTGTTTTACAATGTATTGGGTACTTTACAAAGAACGCACGGTGAAGAATTTACCAAGGAGAGAATATATTTTACAGTTAGCACAGGAATTTTGCAAGAAGCATTTGGAACAGAGAGAAACTGCCAAGTTTTCTTCTAAGTTTATTTATCTACGTTGTTCAGTTGCTTTTGCACATCTGATAATTAACCCATTGCTGTTGAAAAGTTAAAAATGTATTGCTATCGTTTCAGTTTTATAAATATATATCTTGTAAACTGATGTCTGTTCAGATGTTTATTTACATTTTCTTGTTTTGATTTGTAAAATAAATGTTCGTGTGTGTGTGTGTGTGTATATATATATATATATATATATATATATATATATATATATATATATATATAAAATATGTTTCGTTTTTTGAGATGTTTATGTAATGTAGTCAGTAAAAAAAAAAAAAACTATTACATCCGACTGTTTCTCCGTTCGTTATACTATTTACAGTGTTTTGAATACAGCCGTCGGAAAGACTGCTGCGGGGCTTCTAGGTATGAGTATATCTCTGGTCCTTCTAGTGTTAAACCTATCGGGGCTCGTGATTTACTGGGACATCCTCCTGCGATGAATAAAAACTGTATACCGTGATCGATCATTCATTATCCACTATATATTTTTTTATATAATAATTTTTAACACTGAACTTACTGTATGTGCTGTACACCATTTCTTCACTTTCTCAACAAGAAAACCTCTTCTGAAGTAATCGACGCAATGTTTAAACATGTGAAAACCTGATTGCCTCAGTATCTACCTCCTATCAATCATGCTGTGACATTTTTGTTTTTCTGTAGCCTCTGTGGGATGCTCGGCCTGACAGAGGTCATAGGAAGAGCTGTTCATTAACAACTGGAATCAGGTAAATATTCCCTGTTTTGCTTTATAATATTTCTGTTCTTTTATTTATCTCTCATCCTGTTTCCTGTTACAGCAGGTAAGTTTGAAAAAGTGGTGTATTTTTTTCCACACAACAGTTAACAAATGAAGACCAAACCATAGGCAGTTAGATTTTGGGTAGAGCTCTTTATGATTCAGCTAGGTTAAATTAGCCTGCTTAAGTGCAAAAAGCTTCAGAACCAATCAATTGGTTCGGTACAGTAAGTGGCCAGCAGTGCACAATAAAAAACGCAGAATTTTATTTAGTAGTCATGCATTGTAATGAACAGAGAAGCTTCAAAATCAGAGGTTCCCTTCCAGCACTCCATGGACCGAATTCATTGCTTCCTGTAAAATCTCCTAAATGATTCTCCTGTATCTGCCCGTTACCACAACTAAACCACGTTGGAAAATGTTGTGTAGCATTAATGCAACAGTTCCACTATTATACTGTTTTTATATGCAGCCCTCCATCCATCTTTCAGAGTGTCACATAGGTAAACCACTTGATGTACCAGGATCGTGGGAACCTTTTAATGGCCAGCAAAATGACAATGGCAGCCATCAAAAATAGGCCCATCCTTGTAGAATCGATAATAAGATTTGGATAAAATTATGTACAATTACACAGTTAGATACACATTTGATTTCTATTGCTTTTTCAAGGAAATAATTTAAACAGAATTTGATCATGCTCACCATCTTTCGAAAAGCAAAGTCCATGTGTTGCATATTCCAGAATACACAATTATTGTTATTTATATCCCATTAGAAATGCAGTAATCTTTTGTAATTACTGAAAACAAATACCATATTTACTCGAATTCAAGTCGCACCCCCAAATACGAAAACCCCAAAACAAGACCCTGAATGCAAGTCACATTTAACTCTTAACCCTTTAAGGACCAAGCTTTTTTCAGTGGAGTGCTCCACCAGAACCATGTTTTTGGCTGTATTTGACTCTCTTCCTATGAAGATTCACTGCAAATAAATTTTTTAATAAACATTTATTCCCAGGATCTTTATAAGCAATAATGGACACAACTTTTGATTTATTTTCTCAAAATAATTATTTATAAATAAAATAGTTATTCATTCAATTATCAATAATAATGAAAAAAAAAAACTTAACTGATTTTTTTTTTAATGAAACGTTATCTGCTTATCTGCTGGTTTCTTGATATTTATATTATATTGATATTTATTTATACATGTTGTAAAAACATATATATTAAAACACGAGACAGAATAAATGTTCTAATATAATTAGACGTACATCAGATTTACAGTGTTTTACCGTTTCTTTCTTTCTGCGTGCTGCCAAAACTTTCTCTGTCCTTCAAGTGCCCCTCTCAGTGATGTCACACAAATAAAATAAAATAAACCTATCGGAGTGAAATTCAATCCCTCTCCCATCCAATGATATCCATTTCCAACCTGTACAGCAAAATATGGTGGCCCAGTAAGTCAATTAAATCAAGTATGTTTTTGATTGTGTTTACATGATCACGGTCCTTAAAGGGGGTTAATTTAAAAAAAAAACCCACAATAATTAACGGTTAAATTACTTTATCATTTGTAGGTGCCAACACATAACACTGTATCACTGTACATTAAAGCATCAAAGTCACCTACTATATTACAAATGCAAATGGGAAAAGAAAATATGTACAGTACAGTATTGCTTACTGCTACCAGTTATTGGTGCTATTGTCTTACGGTTTCACTTTCATATTACACATCTACAACTACAGTGATTACACATGCATTACACTACAGCCCAAACCAAATAACATAACCTCCCATCTAGGCCTTGATCAACACCCTATACCCTCAGCCCTTAACACTGTCTATAGCATGATTCACATGGGACTAAAAATCAGGTGTCCTCAGAGTTAGTCAAATGCAGAGGATGTCTAGTAACCTCCCAGACGGGGATTAGTTTTCACCTAGAAAAGTCAGCAAATTCAAAATGCGATGTTGTGACCATAGAAGGCACTTTTGTACATGATTTGTAAACAATGAACCAGGTGTAAACAACTAATTTCATTGTACCTTCTTTTCCAAAGGCTAGAATAACCATTTTGCCTCTTGATTGATATATATTTCCATACATACCTTCAAATGCACTGTTCAAAGCATCCATTTTTTAAGAATTGCCAATTATGCTTTGTATTTTCGCCCAATCCCCAATTTGGTTATGCACACTCGTTGCGTTTTAGTGAACTGTAGAACCTCAGGACAGATCATACCAAATGTAATATTATATTATGCTTAGGCTTGCTGCTATTCGATTTTTATCAAATTTACCGTTTTTTTAGGTCTTTATTTTTCAATTCAAGCAGAGAATGGGTGAAATTATGCTTTAAAAAAAACAGACTTTTTATGCCACTGAGAAATGTCTCATTAAGCAAAACCCCTTTATCATATTAAAAATGCAACAAAACCATGGTTATCAACATTCTAACTGAAATAACATTTAGTCAGAGTGGAGCTATACATTGTAAAAATAAAGTTGTCCAAATAAACCATAGAAAATGCAGCATATAAAAGTGTATTACACAGACTTTTATACCATAAATGTACAAATAAAAATAATATGCACAGAACAAAACATTAGATAGTTGAACAGAATTAACTTCAGCTTCCCTTTTCCCAGAGTCATGTGCTGTTTAGCAAAGCTTCCCTGTTTGCATCAAATAAAAAATAAAATAAAACATTGCTTTTAATGCCAAGTTTACCAGTAACACAGTTAATACTGTGTTACTGTCTTAGATGTTAATACATTTAAAGCAAGTATACAGGGAAAAAAGGAGAGTATTGTGATAGTATATCTCACAAGTGTGAGCCTCGGAGCTCTTGTTCATTATACACTCCAATGAAATATTGCTGTTTTCTGCTGTGGGAAGGACACTCATGGTGATTGCATTAAAAATAGAACTGTGGACAACAGCTCCCATTGGTGAAAATGACTAGCGGCCATTGACAATGGATGCTGCACCTTAAAATATCCTTCAGAAGCAATTGAATTTTGAATGTGAAATACTACTGCCAAAGTATATTACACATCGACGTCTCTGGTAATGATTCCAGTTAATTTAGCTCCTTTCAGTTTTTCACTGTTTTTGGTATTTAAAAAAAAAATTATTTTGCATGCAGTTGTAGTCGGTCAAGGGATTCCTAACAATAACATTGGAGAAAAGCATACCATTTTTGTGTCACTAACTGTAAGAATATTTGGGTTGTTTCCAAAATAAATAAAAGAATACTAGCATTAAGTAAACACTTAAAATATATATTGGCAAGTAAGTGAGATAACAAGAATTTCAAGGGTCACAAGGTATGCCATTGACCTTGTAATGAAGAGTAATGTAACTCTGACAGTTGTTTTTTTTTTTGTTTGTTTTTTTTAACAAAAAAAAAAAAAACATTCACATTGACTTTGTTGTGTAATTCTGTTTGGTATTTTATACCTGCTTTACCATTGATCCCCATACTTGACAACATGATCCATTCTCTTACTGTAAGAAACACATAACCAAATGTGTTGAATAACTGAATACGTTATATGTTCCAAACACACATACAATTTTATTTTTTTAATTTTTTTTTTCAGATATGTGTTGCATGACGTGTACTACTTAGTCTAGATAATTGTATTATTTTTTTATGTTGTTTTGGTGGTATAAGGCTGTTTTATCTCTTGTGGTATTTATTTGTGCCGCAGTTTCTTTTTTGTAGTTCTATCTTTTTTTTTTTTTTTTTACATATATGAGGCCAAGAGAGTCACTTTTAACGGAATGTTTTAATGCTATCCCAAAATTTAAATTGGATGAATGTTCAAGGCAATATTAGTCCGTGATAAAAAATTAAAAAAATAAATAATAATAATAATAATACTAATAATAGTTATTATTATTATTATTATTATTATTATTATTATTATTATTATTATTATTATTATTCGGTGATTTTCAAACTAGTAATATCATCACATCAGGAGAGTTTGAATGTCAGATGTTGGTCATGTAAACCTCATCTCTAACCATAACAAACATAACCAAACTAAGTGTGCATTTATGGCAGTTCTGTACTCGCATAGCTTCATTTGGTTTTCTTGTTGCGCATTTCCAGTTGCCCTGTTGGGTTTTAATAGGTTCTGACAGCAAGAGATTTTGGCCAGCTAGTGCATGATCACACCAGTCTGGCTTTCATAGATTTTCCTACCCATTGGAACTTTGTGCTGTTTTGACACTTGCAGGCCTGTTGTGCTGTTGTACAGCTGATGCCCTGTCCAGGCTTATATGTCTCTTGTTGACGATGAGTGTTCTTGCCAAACGCCAGGGACCATAGTCACATCTGTTTTTCTCCCCAGCTCATTTTAGGCTGCTTGGGAACAGCTTATAACCAGAGGGTGGCTCTGAGTAGGCCTGATACGCTGACAGGCCTCTATATGTAAACCCATATGACGGAGGAACAAGTACCTGTTGTCTTTCTTTCAGCATTATCCAGAATGACATTACTTGCTCCAGTCCCTGTCACCACTACATCAAAAGCCAAGTTTTCAGGCAATGTAGTCTTAGCAAGTTTTTTTAGTTTGTTTACAAAATACCAGGTCGTTTGAGTAAGACATCTCTACTATTTACAAATGCTGGCTTGTAGCAAGACCCCAATAAACTGAAAGGTTTGAAAAAAAATTGTATTGCTGCCAGTGGTAATTCTTTGCTACTTTGCTTAGATTGGAAGAAACATATTGCTGACCAAATGGCTAATTCAGGGTCAGACTTGCCCATCCTTTTTAGTAATGTAGAGAAAGACTATATTATCTGACTGAATGTCCAAATATGTTTTATATATATATATATATATATATATATATATATATATATATATATATATATATATATATATATATATATATATATAATATATATATATATTTTTTTACCAAAAATAAATGTCTCCAATTAGGGTTTCATCCCCTGCTCTAAATATGGGATACACAAGACTGCTAAATGAGGAGTGCTATATAATTGATCTCCTACCCTTTTGGCTCCTAGAACTAGAGTAATGGGGGCCAGTAAGCAGTTAGAGTAATGCCAGAGAAAACCAAGCTAAAAGGCCATTCTGTACATTATGGAATACATGCTTCTTATAGAAATGCATTTACATGCAGTCAAAAAAAAAAAAGTTATTTTGTCCCTTTCTCCTTATCATTGGAAGTCATCAAGGGTCACTGCTAACAGTGACGTGCATGATATCTGAGTCTGTTTGTTGGAGATAGACACGGTTTCATAATGTGGTCCATCCATGTTTGTTTATAATATCCGCACATGCTGTGTTTAGTTTTTAAAAATAAATGTTTTTCATTACCCCTCAGCCCAATCATCAAGTCTGCTCTTCCATTGGTTAAGAAATCCTTGTTCGTAGGACATGTAATTTTATACATGTAACATGTTCACACATGAGTGACTTTGACATGTTTTTCAAGGTCACAGGGCCACAATTAAAGACAGCAGAGGGATTCCATTCCAGCTTGCTTCAATTCAAAATGGCAATTTAGCGATGATCATATTGCAAAGGACTCCACCGCAAAAATATGTTGTGTTGCATTATATTGTATTTGTACCATAGTATTTAATATAATGAAATAATAAGCAGAGCTAAAAGGGGGTTAGAGTTAATGTTAAAATGCACTGTCCACTTTTCTAATTTATCCTCTCAATTTATCCTCTTTTTGTTTGTTTTTATAGCCCATGACATGCATATTTTTGCAATAAAACAATGTCCCTGCACTATTGCCATTGGTGCTGTACACATTGGTAAAAACAAAGCAGATGCAAGGGGGCTCCAGTATTTTATTTATTTATTTATTTTACTTTTGCTTTTTCAAGCAATACTGATCATTGTGTATATATTGTATAACTGAAATACAGAAACTTTTACTCACCTGGTCTAGCCTCAACAAATACTTCTGGCAAAACTTACATTACACTTAATCTTCTCCAAAGAGGCTTTCATTATAAAATGATTCCTTTGTAATACATGATACTTATTTGTTTACTGTATTAGAAATATAGTAAACCAATAAGATTTGCAATGTAAATAGTTATTTTTTGTATGTGAGAGGCTTAACTTTTCTGAACAGATCTGGAACATCTTTCATTCTTAGCTAAATGTAAGATTATGAAATGTGCTAAATATAGTACCTGTTCCCAATGGGGGAAAGTAGCAGTATATCATTAGATGAGGGCTACACACCCCTTGGTCAATAGTAGGTGGCCATCTCCTCCTATTCAAGTGAAAGGAAGGGCCAGAGGGTGTGAGGAAAATTAAAAGGAAGATCTTGTGTCAGGCAGACTTTTATTTTTATAGAGCTATACTATTTTACAGTAGGACATTTAAAAAACACGTCATGTACTTGAATTCAGAAAGGCATGAAGTCAATGATAAATCACAAGGCAACTGTGGACAGGTCGTACCAAAAAGATGGGCCACTTTCCTGATATCCTAGAAATTAATAAGATGTTTTAATAAGGGTGGATATTTTGCCAACATATGAACCATGTGAACAGACAGCTAGCAACTTTGTTAAGGGGCAGTTCCGGGCTTGGAGGATCATTTCATTTCAAGTTTAAAATGTAAAATGAACCAGTTAATTACTTTAGGTCCAGGGGGGAGGGTTTGTTCAATATATACTACTTACAACCCCCCCTTGACTTCAGGCCATATTTTTTACAGCATGTGATGTTGAGGGCTTCTTTTATATAAAAACAATAATCATGCTCTCACTTTGCTCTTTGCAAAGATGTATAGTTCATGTATGCTGCATTTCAGACTGTCATTGATTTTCAATTAAAAGGTAACTGCTGTGTTCTACATGGAGGGTGACAACAATAACAAAGTAGTCCTTACTTAGTGCTATTTGTTGCAACTACATCCCTTCATGCTGGGGGCGAGGGTGGCTGAGTAGCTTAATCTTGCTGATCAATAGTCTAGATATCTCAATGCAACATAACAGGTAATCAATTCTATATAAAATTACTCAAGAAAAACCTGCTGCTAGTCCTGCACCCTAGGTCTCCAGGTTCAATTGGCTGACTATTTCATATTTTATCCAATTTTCAATTCTGTTGTCTCTTCACATTTAAGAAACAGCCCTATACTCAGATAGGCAGGTGTCATTTCATAGGTAATATGGTAGGATACTGTACCTTGCAGAATAACAGGATTTTTGTGAAATAAATCAGGATTAGAGACTAAGCTCAAGATCAGGTTTAATGGAACATGGGGGTATATCGGTTTGACATCAGAAAAGCCTGTCCTTTGGATGAGACGTAAAACCGAGGTCCTATTGTAAGTGACTCGGCAGCAGCAGTTGTGATGTATAGTTCACCCCCTAGTTTCTGTAAGTCACTTTGGATAAAAGTGTCTGCTAAATGACCAATAATAATAATAATAATAATGGTAACTCCGAAGATTAAGGGTGAGAGTTGTAACCCACCCTCTTCCATCAGTCCAAAGGACCAGTTCCCAGATTTAAGGTTTTGTCTGACCAATATTTATCATTATTAGTCTGCAAATTGAATAGTAGTCCATCCCCAGTATGTTTGAAATGTCTGTTCACAACATTATGCGACTTCAAATGTCCAATATAAATTGTATATGGAATTGTGTTTTGTGGACAGATGGTGTTGGCTGACAAATGCAGTTGACTGCCCCATATAATTTTATTGCTCAAAGATTTTCTATGCTTTGTTTGTTTTTCTCAAATCAGTCAAAAAAGGGACATTGAGTATGTAGTCTGAACAAGTTGGTCCAATAAAAAGGTATTAACTTTACACTGCTATATATATTTTAATCACAGATGGCTCAAAAACAGTGAACCATTGAACTTCAATATGAAATGAACATGGGGGGAGGGTGGGGGGTTGAAATGAAGCAAATTAGGTTAAAAACAACTGTTTTATTAGCACTTTTACCAACCGAGCATAATCTGAATAAAAGAGAATATGAAACAGTGAAGATAACTATTTACAATTTTACATGCTCAGGCCATGTCCCATTACTTTCTGTGCCACTCTGTAAAGCAGTTCCTGTCTGGCACAAACACAATGGATAAAACTCTCTCTCTCTCGCTCTCACGCTGTCTGTCTCCAAGTCTGCAGTTTCTCTAGCGCCCTATCTCTCACTGAAGTACGTAACTGGTATTGCTGGAATGCTGAGATTATACGTTTTCCAACGATACCGCCCCTTTCAGTCTAGCTGCTAAAATGATGGAACAATCCTTTCAAAACGAAACCTAAGCTGTGAACTCTGTCACATGATGAGAAGCTTATCTTCAGGCGATCGTAGTTCTGGGTAGGAGTACCGCATACACACACTGAATATGTCATTGGAAAGCGCCGGGTCTGTACCTTTAAACAAGCCATGAAACAGGTAGGTGGCTTTTACGGTGCCCGAGTAATATACACAGAACCTTTGGTGCGCCGGCACACCAAAATGAATGGGGCTGAGTTTAAAGAGTTAAAACAAATTCCATAGAATTACTGTGGTGTTCTACAAATATTTCTACTACTACTGCCACTGTTGCCCACGTCAATGTCTACTGTTTTGTGTGCTTAACAGTATAGCCTCTGTCTACAGTCAGAATCAAACACCTCCTTGTATTATCTGTTCTTTTTCTGTTGCATTTTAAAAACAATAAAGGGTTCTTGATTATCTTAAATGATAATTCACATTTCCCAATAAAATTGTTATTTGTCTGTTTTTGTTTGTATCTTTTTACAACTGCAATGCTTCTGTAGTAGCTGCCCTAGTTTTAAACAGAATCTGAATGTTTTCATAAAATGGAATGGCCCACGTTTGTCCTACAGTGAAGGCACTGCTGACAGTGAAGCATTAGTAACCTATTGATGTATCAGTGACTGTATTGTCGACTCTTTAGATAGTTAATCTTAACCATTTTCCTGTCAAAAGTGACACAGCCTTGATTTTTTTATGGAGCCGGAAAGATTGCCAGATTTTAAAATTAAAAAGCATTCCTTTTATATTATTCATTCTGGTAACAATTTATGGTGCTGAGTTTGGACGCTGAGCACTTGTCAACAAACATAATTATGTTTTGATATAAACAAGATTGGTAGCTTTATTATGCAGCTCTGTCTTCATTGTGGGTGTCTTGATTTAAGTTCAGATTGTGCAGGCTGTGTATTTATGTGCTGTTTTCTCTGCACTAATAGTTCCCTTTGCAAATTAATTTGCAGACAAACAAGTGTACACTTAGGATCGCTCTGCACAGGAGACGTCAAGCGGAGACGCAAGGCTGCACCTATTGCTGGACCAATGACAACAGGTACATTTATAACCAAGATCTACTTCGATTTAGTTTTCTGACAGACAAATAGTTTTTGAGTTTATTAGACATATTGCAGGGTTGAAGGCATTCAAAGATTGGTTACATTTTGTTCTGACAGCATTAGTGCTCTTAATATGGCCCATCAGCTACTGTAAGCTTTCCAATTTGATATATGATTCCTTTATCATCTTCTCTAAATGATATACAAAAATACATTTTCCTTTTATATTTATTTCTTGTTAAATTCATACTGCAATAAAAGTGTGAGTGGTAGTTTCGTGAAATCTTTGGAAGCAGTGGCACAGTTGATTTAATAACCAGTATGAAAAATATACCAAACCAAATTGTTTTTTTCTTTTTTTTCTTTTTTTTTTTACTTGATACTGTACGCGGTAGACAAGTCAAAAGTTATATTGTAACACAAACTGCATAAGATAATAGCAGAACCCCTATCACCCAAACTCATCCGGGGAGCCAACATTTTATTGTGTTCTTGAATATTTTAAAAGTCAGGGCACCGGGGAATAAATAAATAACATAATAAAACTAAAGTAACCATTGGTATTAACCCCTTCACTGCTCGGGGTGCTCATAACATTGTATGACTGTAGATCACACTTACATTTTGTAATATATCTAGAGAAACAGTAGGGCGTAACTTGCTATGAACATTCTATAGCACAGCTTATTGAGATTATGAGATTCTAGATGTATATGGAGGTGTAGGTCTATATTTGTTTGTTTATTTAGCAGGCGCCTTTACCCAAGGCGACTTACAGAGACTAGGGTGTGTGAACTATGCATCAGCTGCGGAGTCACTTACAATTACGTCTCACCCGAAAAACGGAGCACAAGGAGGTTAAGTGACTTGCTCAGGGTCACACAGTGAGCCAGTGGCTGAGGTGGAATTTGAACCGGGGACCTCATGGTTACAAGCCCTTTTCTTTAACCACTGGACCACACAGCCTGCTCTCCATATGTCACACTTAAATATTTACGTGCATTCAGTGGAATAGGTTATGGTAATTTACTTTTTATGATATTGTATTTATAACTGTTGCAATGTGCATGTAAATGTAATACACATTTACATTTTATGATGCATGTTTCCTGGTTGTAATATCATCTATAAAAACATGTATAAAAGTACTTTTGACAAATCCTTACTGATGTTTCCATTCATACAAATTTCAGTATTGGCAATAACTTTTAAAACTACAACATAGCCTGAGGCAAGCTATGTATGTTATTGGTTAAATATGTATTAATTGTGACAAGAGTGCACCATTTATTTTCAGCTCTGCAGTGCACTCTTAACCTTTTTGTTTTGTATTGAAAAAAATTAATTAATATTGATACACTTGATATTGATTTCTAAATATATAGCCTTGAGCCTTGTTTTCAGCCTTGAGTCAAAGTCACACAGTAAACAAATTGTCTTTGTGTAAATATAATAAATGTTGCAATGACTACATGCATAGTATAGCACTTTTCTAATTACCAGTACAGTAATCCGTTCCATATCCGACTGTGGTGGGACCAGAGTAAGGGTGGATATGTAAAAAGTCAGATGAATTAATCCTGTTTTAAATACCATTATACACAGCTGTAACAATTACTATATTCACACAATTATTGTTTTGAGATTCCGCTTTTATTAGGGAGCTCCCCTAAACCCCTTGTTTATAAAGATTACACGGCATTAATGCTTGTGACAGAGTAGCCGTCTGCCATGTGAGTGCGTGCGTGCGTTACAGGCAGGAGATCGAGACGGAGGTTGAGATGATACGCCCCACAGGCGAACAGGATTTATTTACATATCAACACACTGAACAGCTTATGTTACACTACTAGCAATGGCAGCGCACGGAGCATAAACAACACAGTGTACGGAAACTTTGGTAGGATCTACAATATCTGAACTAATCTTCTCTGTTCAATAATAAACTAACGTTGCTAAAGAGGTTGATCAGATAAAAGATTAGGGCGGATATGTTTGTGCAAGCATTGGATGTATTATAAACAGCAATATACATTCAAATATACCTGACTACCAGTTACAAATGCCTCAAAATAATAAATTAATTTGCAGTTTATTGCAGTCACATGTTTGTATTTTTTTTTCTTGTCTTTTCTCATTAGTCTGGCTGATGCTGGTATACTGCTGAGACATTGCTGGATTTCAGTTAGCCTAGGGTGAAGATATCATGATGGGTTTATATCATTCAAAAGGTGTAGATCCTGCTTGTCGTTGTTGTATTTTAAAAGCCTTACCCGCATACCTTGTCTAAGGCTAACTGAACTTCAGCAATGATTTTGGCCTGGGGAATAAAGAGAATATTATTAACTTCCCAAACCACAGTGCCTCATAGCTATTATACTAATGGGACGTCCCATCTCTGCATACCTTTATCCTGTATGTTTTTGTGAAGAGAGATACACAGTTAAACCCTGGTTCAGAGGAGGATGCTTTTATTCAAAATTATCAATAAAAAAATACAAAAACTCAAATTTGGAAACTATGCAACAAAACTTTATCTGTTATACAGTATTGTAGAGTGTCATATTGCGTGCCATATTGCTATTCATTTGAATCAATGATTCAAATGATCTGTCAGTGTTTAAGTAGTCCAGTGACTTGTATTTAATAATAAATAATAAAATAAAAAACTGTAAACTTAAAGGATAGGGTACATAAGAACCTTTTTTTTTATTGTGTTACATGTTCCCATGTGTTGCTACAACTGTTTACATAAGGTGTGTGTATTGTTTTGTTTTGTTTTGTTTTATTTTACATTTTGACCACTTTTTTAAACTTTTAAATTGCATTCCCTGCCTCAAAATGGCTTCCCATGTACCTGTATGGACCTCTCAGAACTACTAGTTTACTAGTAAATCCCTCTATATGTGATATATGTGAGCAGGAGGATGATGGGAAATGTAGTTCTGAGAGGTCCATGCAGGTACATGGGAAGCCATCTTGAGGCAGGGAATGCAATTTAAAACTTTAAAAAAGTGGTCAAAATGTAAAAAAAATAAATAAATAAAAAATAACACAATACACACACCTTACGTAAACAGTTGTAGCAACACATGGGAACATGTAACACAATAAAATAAAAAGGTCCTTATGTACCCTTTAAGCTGAATGTATCAGCTTCTTTTATATAGCTGTTTATGCAACATCAATAAAACCACTTTAGGATCCAAATTACTAAACAAGCTGCCAATTAGGCTTGCAGTCAGCTGGATAGATTAGTGGCTAGAGAGGCCGATACAAGATTTTCATCTCTTGAGCCAATTACATGAGTGAA
Source organism: Acipenser oxyrinchus oxyrinchus (assembly GCA_030684275.1). Classification (NCBI taxonomy): domain Eukaryota; kingdom Metazoa; phylum Chordata; class Actinopteri; order Acipenseriformes; family Acipenseridae; genus Acipenser; species Acipenser oxyrinchus. Next base: position 40,457,778 of record CM060251.1, read on the forward strand.
TTACCTTCCTGAGAGCCTGGGAAGGTATTTGAGGCGATGGAAAGACTAACTCTGTGTTGTGGCAAAGATGCAGGGTAGGAGGTAAGGGTTAGCAGGTCACACATTGTAAAAATTGCCCAGTGTAAAAGAGATATTTCTAGGAAAGGGATTTAAAGGATTTGGAGCTGCCAGAAGTGATGTAAAAAGTAATAATAGCTGTACCAACATGTTAGTGTTTCAATTACAGTTTATAGCTCTGTAGAAAATAATTCTTACAAAATTATATTGAGCTATAAAAAAAAAAAAAACTGAGAAGCAAGATGTAGTTGTTGATAGGTAATCAATGTAAATTGTATTTGCAATAAATCTGTTGTTTTTGCTAAATTACTGTGTTACATCAGTCTCCTAACTAAGCCAGGATTTCATCAATTTCCCAAAGAGAATTTTGTCAAATCCACCACCACCCCCGCAATATTATTATATGCCCAATTTGTTTTGACCTGCCTGAAAATTATTAGAAATTAAAATGACAGTAACACCCCCCCATCCCCCCACCCCCATGAAGACAGGACTAGTCGAGAAGGATTTTGATAAGCCTTGAAGATACTGTCACGTCTATCTAAATACATTATGCAGTATTATCATAGTCTGCTGTCAGAGGCTTAAGGACTGTATGTAACTACCAGTAATCTATACTTAAGATCTTGACTGAGATTAGTGTGACAGGCAATAGTTATTTCCTTTTGCTTTGTTCACTGTTTTTGTTACTTAGTGCTAGATTGAAAGCTTCTAAAGAGCAATTTATTCTAATTGGTAAACACACACACACAAGTTAGTGGAATGCCTTGCAATTTTGTAAGTCCCTTTTTAATACTGAACAATAGTTTTAAAATATGTTCTTCAAGCTGTTACATTAAACAGATATGTCGCCAGTAGCAGCTTCAGACCTCTGATCTGGCTCCAGATTGTAGACAGAATTAAATGTATTTTGGGACAATGACTTTAATATCGTAAATACTTAACTTCACGGTGTTGCCTTTCTGATATGTGCATATCTTTAAAAAGAAAAAAAAAATTGAAAGCAAACTGAGGATATTGGACAACAAAAGAAAGACCAATACCCTTGCCATAAGAAAGCGAGTAGAGTATAGGGCCAGAATATCACTGATTTCAGTGTGCACAGTTTATGCATTTGTATTCTTTTTTATTATTATTTTGTTTTATTAATCACTCAAGTCTTTTCAGCGAGGTGACGGCTGTAACACGTCCTCAATAATTACCTTTTTTTTTCATGGACGTTGATGTAGTATTTGATCGAGAAGCACCTGCCAACCAAGCACTCAGCCCACTGGTGGATCTTGCAAGAGAGATCTTTCATATATTACAGCATACATGTCAGGGATTCCATTTGCATAACAAATTAATTGGCCGCATGAGGGTTAACCTATTTACACAAACTTATCAGAACATTCTTGTTACGTATTATTCTATAACTGAGTAGTCATGGGAGCATTATCCTTTTTCTTGCCCTTGTGTGGAATTTCCTTTCCTTATCATGGGAAGTGAGTGATCCACTTGGTTGTAAGTTAACTTGAATGTTGTGAAAATACAGGATTTAAAGCCTTAATGTGTTGTACTGCAAACAATTTAACCTCCTTTGATATGTTTCTGTTGTGACATATATAATAAACCCTGCTGTGTAATGCAAGTCAGAAAGTTACCAAGATTTGATGTCATTTTATTTTTTCAAAACAAAGTATTGCTCTGAAATAACCCCTGCCTTTATTATACACCCTTTTTGACAATATAAAAACAAGAGAGCCTGATATTTAAATTATATAGAGAGAGAGAATTTTACTTGATTCTTAAGACCCACATCTGAAAAAGTATAGTTCTGGTTTTGAGGTCACCATGCGATGAGACAGCCTGCCCTTACAACCTAATCGATGAATTAAGACAATTACAGGGCTTTAGTCTTTAATTGAGATTATCCTACTCTCCTTCACATGGCAATTCTAATTAAATATGTGTCTCTCTTAATCCAAGGGTTTGTAGGTGAAAATGCACAGCCAATCCCGGAGAACAACATCGGCAACAAGATGCTGCAGAGTATGGGCTGGTCCCCTGGTATGGGGCTAGGACCAGATGGTACTGGAATATCGGAGCCAATTAGAGCACTGCAGAGACCAAAAGGGGCAGGACTTGGCTTTAGCTGACGACAGACAACTGCCTCCCTCAGTAAACCCTATGGATCATGAAAGCAAGACAAATATTTGCAATGTCATCTTGGACCAGTTGTTTGACAAATATGGGATTCGTACACCATCTCATTTTGATAGTGGTAAAATGTAAACAAACAAACAAAAAAAAAAGGATTTATGGTATACTGGGATATATATATATATATATATATATATATATATATATATATATATATATATATATATATATATATATATATATAATATATTTCTGTATTGTAAAACTAAACAAAATAATGCTTGTGATAAAAATTCTATTTTTCTGTTGAAGGAAACCTGTTGTCTAAATGTATCAGAAAACTATGGCTGAACAGTTTAACAATTTAAAAAATTTAATTTTCAGTTCAACAGTCATATTATTGTGATAAGATTAAGTGCACTGAAAGTTTACTGTACCTAGTATTCCCTATTATCACTTCTACCATATGGCATGCTCAGAGTGAAGCAGTGCTGTTTTACCCTAAGCAGAAGAAAAAAATAGTATTATTCAAGGGGGTGTTGGATTTTCCGTGTTTCCCTACTGAAAAAATGGGAAAATATGCTGCTTACAAATGGATGGGTGGATTGGGAGGCATTTATTAGTAAAAATCAATCTCTGAAAAATAGACATTAGATAAGTGTGTTTTTTTTAAATTTTATTTTTATTGAAACAACCTTTTCATAGTTTGAAGCATGTTTTATTCTATATTTTTTATTTGTATATAAATATAAAATCATGTGAATTGTTGTTGCCATCTGATATGATAAATTAACCTGTGGTTGCACAAGGCTGAAGTAAACCATTGGCCACTTTGCAATGCTGCCAGGGTTGTGAATTTAAATTCTGTGATGACTATGTATGAAATACGTATGACAAAGTAATGGAATTGAAAAGCAATCCTTTCGATTTTGGATTTACCCATTTAGTGGCCAATTTGATTTGTACAATATGGTACAAAGTAACAAGCAAGTAAAACGAAACAAAAAAGCAGTTGCATATCCCAGACAAATGTTGCTGGATTAAAAAGTAAAAAGAGATGTGCTGTAAATCAACATACTTTGGTTTTGTGATTGTTAACAGCAGTTACTGTTATTTTAAGAAAATACAAATGCTGCATTGTTTAAATTGAATATCTAGAATAATCTGTTGAACTTGACCAGCTTCAAGTTCAAATAATTTTTCAGATGTTATACTGTTGAAACAGAAAATACATCTCCAAGAATCTCAAATTGTTCTTAATTTCAAAGTTGTTACAACTATAACATTTCCACAGCTTTAATCATCAGTGACGTTTGTTGTGAATTTTACATGGTTGCTGTTTGTAAAAAGTTATGCTGCAATGTATACTAAAACTCATTTATAGAAAGGTTTGTTTTTGCTTGTTTGTATGTTATTATGCTAGCATATCAAGCCCAAATTTCACAATTATATTGCAAATCTGATTTTACAATAGTTGATTTTGTTGTAACATGTTTTAAATAGCCTTGTTACAAAAAAAATAGCAACATAGGTTGTTTCATACTTAAGAGATTTCTCATTAGCTCAGGTTTTTATTTTTATTCCATTCATCATTAAATTGTATTCTGAGAGATCTAAACAGTATTTTATTTGTCTTAAAATATATTTAAATGAAATCTTTATAAACTAAAACAGTTGAATTCAAAAGATAAGTCAGTCACTTCAAACTAAATAATGCTATAATGTCAGCATAATTAGATTGTTGCACAATGAAATGCAACATCACAGAAAATGTTATAATGTCTAATAATGCATGATTCATTTGTATGGCTAATTGGGAAATATGAAAATATGCGGCAGTTGATATGTCTGTCTACAAATGTAGGACACAATATACTGTATAAGACTGAGCTTGGCTTCTGGTCAATGATTGATGACATTTGACTGAGAATGTAAATATCTTTACATTATGTACTTGTATTAATGCTCAGTAATGATAAAGGGATACATTATTTTCACATTGTCTTGCTAAACCTTACCTCAGTATTTTTGGTATGTGTGATCTGAAACATTTATAAAAAATGTAATATGATTTACTTTGCAAACAGAAAGCACTGTAAAATAACTTTAAATGTCTGTATGCAATTAAAATTAAGTATTTTTTTGGAATGTCTAAGAACCCCCATCCCCTCCACATATACATGTTGATTTTGTCAAAGCATTATTTCTCCTTATCTTAAATTTTATTTTGTATTAGTAAATATGTTCCCTAATGCATTAAACATAAGGTAACCTAGACAAACAATAAGCAACATGTAAAAGATATTCCAATGTTCTACTTAAACTATTGATCTTATGCAACATAACATACTAGGAAACAAGGGTCCCACTTAGTAATGAACAAGTCAAACATTTTTAGTTTTACAGTTCAGTTTACTTATGCTTGTTTCCACTGTCTGGCGCTGCCCATGGCTAGCTGCCAAAACAAAAGAGCGTTTCAGTGTTTGTTTTTTTCCAAAACCTGACCAACCTTGGAAATTCTTGCCGTGCATGAAAAGCCATTGGGGGATTGTGTAATCGTATTGTGTTTTGTTTTAATGAAACCGGCTGTAACAAATATATGTAACCATAGGCTCATTACAAATAAAAAGGAATCTGGGAGAGCACAGCCAAACAAACAGACAGGTTTTGTCATTGTGTTTATCATGAATACTTTTTGTCTTGTGTACCGAAGCAGGATGAACATTTTTCAATTTAAGTTCTATGCTTTTGGTGAATACAATAAAGCTTAAAGAAAAACAATTAAGAAAATGTCATATGTGTGCTTTACCTACTGTATATAAAAGAAAATCAGCCACACTGGTAGCAATTTCACTGTCGATTTTCTTTTCTACATGCACTTCCTGGCCACGTGATGATCATTTCCTTTGTAGCCAGTTTGGCTACATAGTGGATGAGATACAAAACCTAACCAGATATCTGTGCTGAGTGGCTTGGGCAAGCAGTGGAAACACCCTGTTTTGTTGCCGTGGGCAGCCATAGTCGGGAGCGGTAGGCATTGGAAACGGGGCACTATTTACCTCTGTGTATGAAATACATTTTCTGTGGGTTTCATTGTTATCAATAATAATAATACAAAATGATTCTAGTAGGCTTACATTTTATGTCTGAAAATAATTCATTTCATTTGCCAAAGGAGTTTAAAGTGAGTAAAAATAAAGGAAGAATGCCCCTTTAAAAGTGGAGTGTTAACATGTTGTGAAGCAGGGAGCAGCTGTCCCCACTTTGAAGTCTGCGTATGTCTCACTGCAAGCAGGTGTGGTGAAGAAGAACTGTGCCTCATATTCCATTATTTACTGCTATTAATCAACTGTCACTCTGTGCTACATCAGAATAGACTTGGCACTAAATTCTTTGAGGTGATAAAAAGAGATATAAATTACCCAGCTGGAAAGGTAATGTATTTTGTTTTTATTGCTTTAGTATACAGTTATGATTTTATGAGTCCCATCAACCAAAATGGAGCTAATTTTAAACTCGTATGCAGCAATTCCTTGTGCAGATTTTATTTTTATTTGTAAGGAATGCTTTATTTTGACAGCACTGTTTCTTGCATAGTTGGCATTCCATTTTAATCCGCTCCCATTTCTAAGTGAGAAATCAGTGAAGGATGCAGTTCAGTTTGTGTTCTCAGTTAAAGCACACTGTTTTGTATTAACTTCTTCTAAGGGGTAGACCTATTTATCTGTTATCTCAACAGGTGTTTCTTGATACCAGTTAGTTTAAAGATATTTTAAATGGCTAGTGTATAATTGTTTTAATACTTTTAGCATTGTGAAAATCAGTGTCTATTAAATATCTGGTGAAGTCTATAAATATTAAACTGTACTACACAGAAAAAGGTATGTGTGCCCCCTTTCATTTATTCTTAATTTTATAGTAACTGATAAATTAGTCAATTCATTTGTCATTATTAGCTGTAATGCCTGAAGATGCAGACTGAGGGCATTGCACCCTGGAGGTAACAATAGTCTTCCTGAGGGGCATTTCATTTTCCACTATGAGCTGAGTCTGCAGTACATATTTAACATAGTTATCAAAGTTTCTGTCTAGCTTGCTGACTGCTGCATAATACAATTTAGATCCCCGCCGTGATATTTGTTTACATCATCAAGCTGAATTTGTTTGAATTTCAGAATGTCAGAAGACAGTGACGTTTTAATCACCATTTTAGTTTTTGGAGCATCTTTCTTTTTTTCGTAGTATGTTTTGTATTTCATTTTCTGTTAAGTCAAGGAATCACTATTCACTTTTTTTCAGATTCAGCCATTTTCTCTTGTGAGGAGTGGAAGTAAAGGGTGTTCCTTTGAAAAGGGGCAGGACTGAGTGATGTGAACCAATCACATGTCAAGGGAGACTATTGCCTGGTGGTGTAACATAAACCCTAAATGGAATTATTTTTGTTGAGTTTGGTTCACAATGTTTCCATTGACTTTCAATGCTGTGAGTGTGGAGGGTTTCAAGGCACCACCTTGTGCAGTTTCTGAAATCTGGATATCCCGTCCCTGCATCTGCACGTCCGGCCACTCTGGGATATGTAGTTCTAGGATGCCTGTAACAATGCAATCACGTAGACATATTGTCCAGTTTGAACTACAGCTCCCAGAATGCATACCAAGTGGATTGATAAGTGTTAATACTTTCACAAGCAGAGCAGAGCATCCAAATTTACTAGTCAGTAAAAAATATGAATACAAAACTTGTCAGTCAGTAAGGTGAATGAATATTTAAATATATAGAGGCTGCAGAGCGCCACTTAATGTGAGGGCAGAAATGTTTAATATAACGACAATTATTTAAATAGGAAATTTAAAAAATATATTTTTATAGAGGTTTAAAATACATGGTTATTTTGGAATGGAATGAAAGCAAAAACACTCACCCAGATAGCAGGTTAAATGCCAAACCTTCCAAAGAAACTGTTGGTATTTCTCTGGGCAAACAAGAACAAGATCAAAGATTTTTTCTTTCTTAAAATTGAGCGTCTTAATGGGAACAGCCCTACGTGTGTGCCTGCAGCACAGAACCTGAGGTGAGTCGAGCGAGGAAGACGACCGGGTCAGTTCTACTTTTCTTCGGTTCTGTTAAAATTGACTTTTACTAATTGTCATAAAATATGTTTAAAAAATATATATAATTTATTGCCATTATTTAACAACATGCATAGTGTAATAATCACATTAATCCCCCCATTTAATGTTTTTCACAGTGCTAAAAATGGTTAGTGTGGAGAATTTTTTTGTATTATTAGTATGTGCTTGTTACTAAGCTTGTAGGTGTATTTCAGTATTTTGTCATGTAAAAGCACACAGGTGTATGCAGTATGAACAGTCACATAAGCAATACAAATTATAGCACATCCAAACATACCTTTTTAGTGAAATCTTACACACAATGCAGTAAGACTTTTGATATGGTTATGTAATTTTCTTAGTTTTTAAAATGATTGCGACAGTACTGCTATTCACTTTAAGAACTTTGTCGCATGGAGAGGGGTTAGATTTAAAAAACAAAATACTGCTCAAGCGCTCAGGGTGGTGATAAACGGCTGTCTGAGGTAAGAATATTTTCTATTACAAAGCTTCGTTTTGACACAATTGTTACAAAATGATACATAACAAAAAAGTAATAAAGTGCTTGAAAGCATGTGCCGTGAATAGCATACCGGTTTCCAGATTAAAACACTGGCCTGATTGTCTAGCTTTACTTGTTCATTCTTTTCATCAGTTAAATCCTTTATATTTGGAAATTGTCTCATATTAAGAGAAGTGTTAAGGGACAGATTTTTTTCCCCTGCTAGCTACACTGGTACCTCAGCAGAGTGTATTTTATAACAAAAAAAAAAAATGCGAGTTACCCTCTCTTACTATACTCCATGTTTTGTGACATTTTCAACAAAGATCCAGAATCACATTGTAAGTGCAGTTTAAAATTACATTTAATAGCAGTTTAACACCATGAAAAGCAGTAAAAACGCATTGCAACTGCAGTTTAACAGTAGTCTGTAATGTAGTAACATTGTAACTACAGATTAACATCAGATTAACTGCAGTTTAACATTAGGCGATAATAAAATATTGTTGCAATTTCAATTTTACACCAGACTGTAATATTCATTGTAACTGCAGTTCAACACCACAATGTAGTAAAATTCCACTGGAACTGCAGTCTAACTCTCATTGCAGTACAGTCCAATTGTTCTTGTAGTTTAATAAAGTGCAGGAATAATAACTGGCACACTGGAACTGCAGTTTAACATTGCATTTAATAGAATCACTTTTTAAAAAAGTTCTAACTTTAGTGAAGAATGTTAAATCCTTATGTTTCATGTTCATGATTTTTTAAGTTGTTTTTGTTTTACTGTTAATGAAGATTGCATTATAAATGTTTCATTAATAGATGATAATTAAGGAGGCTTTTTGAGACCTTGTGAAATGAACCTTATGTCTTGACCATTAAAACCTGTTTAAACTGACATAAAGGGCTACTACGTAACGTTAAGTCACTGATGTTGTCTAGTGTGAATCCACCTTAGGATACACTTCATTTCTTACCTTACAATTATGCATTATAGATTTAAAAAACTATGTAGATAAAAACAATCAACATTGTTTTACTATTTTGCTAGAATTACTGAGTTTGCACTCTTTGCATTAAAATGTCTAATAAAGTGTGGTCAAATGCAGCAGCAGTCAAGCAGCCAAAGGAACCAAACAACACAAGAAACGAGACAAGAGGCATCCCTCATCATGGTCCACCGGTGCTGTAGCAATGGATATACATGTACACTTAAACACATACACACCCACTTCAGACTGTAGAACCGTATAAACTTTACAAAAATAGAACTATATTTGCATGCTTTTGATCTCAATACAAGTATGAAAGTAATTGACATGAATGCACTATCACTGTTTTCTAGCATTTCAAAGCATTCAAATAACCATATAGGTTGGCTGGTAGGGAGCCAGCAACAGGGCTTAAGGCCCATTCCACCACGTATATTGTTGCCTAAATGGCTGCTTCCAGGGACATTCCTATCCAGAAATCTGCAGGGCTGCTACCTGGAAGTTAGCACACACTTGTACCTCTTATTACCATGTCGACCTTGAGTTACGCTAAGATGTTTGTCTTGCAGCCTTGGTTCTGCAGTCTCTTTTCCTAAGTAGGGAGTGTGCGACTTTACCCCTCCTCCCACAGAACTGCTCAGAGTCTGCCATAAGAGTGGACAGTGTGTATTCACGTCCCTAGAAATGATGGTTACTGACATGTACCCGTAGTGGTATATGATGCACATCAAACAACCCAAAACCTCCCCTGACATACGGTACACTGATTCTTGCTTCCAGCATGTAAGATCTGATGGGCCGAGGAGGAGCAAGCTTAAAGATCTTGTGGACAGAATTAAAGGGGAAAAAGAATATTATCTGTATGTCATTCAGGCCTCTCCGATGCAGTCGACCCACCAGTGCTACACCTTCAATTTGAAGAGATTTTCCATTTGGTGTCAGGGCATGGAGCTAGACCCCCTGTCCTGCCCAGAGGCGAGCATCCTGGATTACCTCTGGTCCCTCCCTGTCGGGCCTACGGTTGACGACCCTCAAAGTGCACTTGGCAGCCATCTCTTTATACCAAGCGTGGGTTGCAAATATAGTTTTATTTTTGTAAAGTTGATACGGTTCTGCAGTCTGAAGTGGGTGTGTATGTGTTGAAGTGTACATGCATATCCATTGCTACAGCACTGGTGGACCATGATGGTGGATGCATCTTGTGTCACCTGGAAAGTGTTGCATGTTCGACCCCAACTCCACATTTCCTTGCTTTTGTGCTGCATTAACATAGTTTTTATATGTGTGTGTGTGTGGTAAGGAGGCTGTGTGGTCCAGTGGTTAAAGAAAAGGGCTTGTAACCAGGAGGTTCTCAGTTCAAATCCCACCTAAGCAAGTCACTTAACCTCCTTGTGCTCCGTCTTTCGGGTGAGTTGTAAGTGACTCTGCAGCTGATGCATAGTTCACACACCCTAGTCTCTGTAAGTCGCCTTGGATAAAGGTGTCTGCTAAATAAACAAATTATATATATATATATATATATATATATAATTGTGTGCCCAATTATTTTCTGTTGAATTTAGAATGTCCAATAATTTTTTCTCCTCACCGCATCGATTCAGCGATTCCCCACGCAGCTCAGGAGAACTGAAGGTTCAGTGGGGGTCCTCTGATCCCGCTACCAAGCCAGCTCGAGAGTAGATGTCAGCGAGCTACCTGCCTCTGGAGAAAGCTAGCCCTGCAGGTGTCTACCTGAGCTCACTAGGCGCCGGGCCAGTAGGGTCCGCTGTAGCACATTGAGGAGAAACGGTCCCTGCCGGTTTTGGGGGGACCCCTAATGGCACTTTACAGAGAAGAAGAAAAGGACAAGGGAATGCTACTGACAAGCAGGATGAAACCACTCATAGCTTTGCAAGTGTATCAAAATCCTGACCTGAACACATCTTGGGCCTTTCTCAAACATAAACTGTCGGATGTACTGTATTATGTGGTGGTTGAAACCAACAGATTAATTTTACTATGTGACTTGAGTTGGATTCTTAACACATGCCCCCAGCAGTGAAAGGCATGAGAAGCCAGTAAAAGCTTAATTCGCTGCGTAATTTATTGTATATGCTTACTTTAAAACCTCCCTGTATATAAGCATTGCAATCACACACAATAAGAAAAAATCTCATACTGCCTTGTACGCATGCTAAAGTTGGTAGTAAAATATACAAGTACATATTTTACAGTCCATTTTTTTTCTTTAAAAAATAAGCAACTCTCCATATTTAATGAGACGCATGCAGTCCAGAAGAATTAGCCTTGAGCAGTTTGCATTCTGTTGGAACCTCAAGTTTTAACCACTCATTTATTTTACCGGTTTTGCTGTAATAGATATGCAACTGACAAGTGGACCATGCAGTCTCCTTCTGCTGGTCTCCTACCAAATGAAGGCTCATTACTCTGCACACCTGACATTTTTAGTGGAGCTGGATTTCTCTCTGGTCAGGCGATGCTATTTTATGCCAGTTATCCATTTACATGATCTACTGTTGCCAGTCTTGGCTTTCATCTGGAGGGAGTGCAGGTTTCTCTTTCTGATTTAAACAGACAGTGTAAATCATCGTTGTGTTTCTCAAATATTATCAGTCATGCATTACACTATATGAATTTTGTTAAAGGTTTTCAGTTTGTGGATGGGCAGGCATATTTGAACGATTCCCTTTAACTAATGTCCCCTTTTTGAAACATCTACAGGAACTGAATTACTGGATAACAGGAGTCCATTGCTAATGGTAAGTAGGGTATTGGTATTGAAGGAGATATGTATGATGGCAATTGTGAATTTCCCATTAACAAAATATTTAAAATCGTCCATTTACTTTTCAAAAACTACTTTTTGGGAGCATCTCCTTTTTAAGGCACATCACATGATTTATGTGCTACAGTTGAGCCAGTAAATACAGAAATATCTCAGTGATTGGCTTTTAATCATGTCGGATACGGATCAGAAGCCAATCACTGAGAACTTTCACCACGCAGAGTGACTGCTTATCCTGGCTTATCTGTAGCACATTGATTATGCAACCAGTTGGTACCGAAAATGATATTGCTAAATTAAAAAATCACTTTTATATAATGGACATCTACAGTCACTAACAAAATTATTGGCACACTAAACTTATTTTACTATAATTCAAGAAAACATGTTAAATATAAGCATTTAAAGAACATTAGCCACTGATTATTATGACAAAGATAAAGATACACAATTTCTGGTTAAACAAACAATCTTTATAAAATAAAAATTAAAAAGCACTTAAGCAATTTCAAATATTTATTAATGACAAAAGTATTGGCACCTTTACATTAAAAGTCTGTAAAAATTGAATAGATGTAATGAAAATATATATTCATTGATTGAAAAGCATTACACAGTAATTAAGATGCATTATAAAGTCAATAGCCAGAAAAAAACAGGTCATTATTTCCAACATCTGTTGATGAAGAGCGTTTTGGCAAAACAGCAGATGATGGTCAAGACAAAGGAGTTGGATTCACATCTGAGAAAAGCGCTCGTAGCAAACTACAGCAAAGGAAATGCTACAGAACAGTATCAAAGAAATATGGAATACCAACATCCACAATCAGAGCAATGATCAAGACATACCACAGAACAAATTGAACTGAAATGCAAAACACTGAAAGAAGTGGACATCCAAAGAAAATTATGGGTATAGCAGGTAGGAGAATCGTCTGAGCAGCTAAAAAATATGCAAGATTAACAGCCAAGGATTTAAAGAAAGATTTAGAAGCATCAGGCATAATAGTGCATGAAAGAACTGTACAAAGGCACTTGAACACAGAAGAGTTGGTTGTATGCATGTAGACCTTGCTACAAACCACTTTAAGAAAATTAATTGAACAAACATCCAGAATCTGAAGCATTCCTCAACAAAATATTCTGGTCCTATGAGACTAAAATATACATTTTCCCACCAAAATGGACCACTGTATATTTGAAGAAAAAAAGGGAACGCTTTCCACAAATAAAACCTTGTAAAACAGTCAAACAGAGGTGGCTAGATTATGATATGGGTGTGATTTAGCAGTTCAGGGACTGGAGACATTCATTTGATTGAAGATCGAATGAATGCAGCCATGTATCAAAACATTCTACAATGTACAATGATACCATCTGTTCGCTCGTAGGCTGATTGGCGGACAGTTTATCTTCCAACACGACAACGAACTAAAGCATGTGGCTAAGTCAACTCTGGAATTCTTGAAGAAAAGATATCATTTCTGGAATGGCCTTCGCAATTGCCAGATGTCAATTCTTTGGACTGATATAAAAAAGCTGCAGCCAAGCATTGAGTATCCAAACTGTCTGAGATGAAGGAAATATGCAAGACAGAATGTCGGGTGTCCCCCCCTCCCCCAGTTGTTTCAGTCCCCACGGCCAGTGCCTGACCCAGAACCTGCGCAGGAGGACACCTTGTCCCTTGCTGCATCTGAGGACATGGACACCCAAAAATTCATTTTTCCATCCGAGTATGTGGAATCTGATATCTTGGTTCCCACGGTAAGCCCCTCTGTCAGAGGAACTCACCTCCCTTATCAGGCGCACCACCACAGCATTGCAGGTGCCTTGGCCCACAGAAGATTAGCAGAAACGCTCCATCTATGATAGGGTTCCCGCTGCTGTAAACCAACATTCGGCCCCCCCGGTTCTCATCATCCTGGCCAGATCCGGCGACTGCCTCTGCTGTCTCAAGGTCTTTGAGCAGCCTATATAGGGTGCACAATGCAGATAAACTGGGCCTTGGACAGTTTCCGCCTGTTGAGTCTTCCATCACCTCTCTGGTGCAGGTGCCCAATCTAGCCCTGCTGCAAAGGGACATCTCATGTCCCAGCACACAATGCTGCATCACAGAAGCGAAGCTGAAGAAGGCCTATGCGGCCTCAGCATTTTGCACACGCTACTGGTGGCCTAGCAGTCCAGTCTGTTGCAGGCTCTCATCCCACCGGTTTGATGAGTTGAGCTTAGTCAATAACCATCTGCTCCAGTTGTCTAAGTACAATGTGCAGGCAATGGACATGAGCATGGCCACGTTGATGGCAGCATGAAGGCAGCTCTGGCTCTTTCAGGCCCTTGACAAGGACAATGCGCCATTGGTTGATGCACCTGTAACATCGGGTCATATGTTTGGCCTGGCAGTGGATGAGATGCTTAAGCGCTCTCACCAAGCACAGGAAACTTCCAGGGCGTTGGCATGCCTCATACAGCCTGTGCTGGGGCTAATGCGTAAAAACACTTTCAGGGTGTGCAGCGCGGAGGCCGCTGCAAATTACCGGCACCCTGCTCCCAAGCATCAGCTGCAGGTGCAAGCCACTGCGAGCCAGCAGTCCTAGGGTTTTGCTGCCACAGGTCCAGGGCCCACTGTATCAGGCCCACCTGGATTATTGCTGATCATGCACCACAGGCCGGCTACTCGCTGCAGTTTTGTTTCGGCCCTCCTCCCTTTAAGGACATGATTGTAATAACGGTCATGATCCCTCAAGACACTATTTTAATGTCTGAAGAGGTATCGGCCCTGCTGCAGAAATAGGTCATTGCAATTGTTCAGAAGGGTTTTACTCCAGGTATTTCCTGGTGCCAACCTGTATTTGAGAGTACGATGGTTCAAGATGCTGACAATACAACAGCTGTTTCAGTCAGTCAGGTCAGGCGACTGGTTCACTACAGTGGACCTCAAGAATGCCTACTTTCACATCCCAGTAAAACCCGGCCACAGGAAATATTTGCAGTTTCACTTTTCAAAGGACTGCGTATGAGTTCCAATGGCATATGAGTTCCACCTCCAATGGCTAGGCTTCACGGTGAACCATTCAAAAGCCAGCTGATGCCCTCTCAAAGGGTTGTCTATCTCGGTGTAAGCCTTGATTCCGTAAACATGATCACCACTCTGTTGGACGATAGGATACAGAGGCTAACTGTCTGCTTGAAGCTTTTTCAGCCCAATGTACAGGTGAGGTACTGACCTTCCAGAAACTTCTGGGCCTGATAGCAGCAGCATCTGAGGTTCCCCCTTTAGGGTTCCTACACATGCGCCCCCTCCAAGCCTGGTTCAACCACAGGGTCCTTCGTCACTGTTTGAACGCTCTCTCATGGTGGAAGCAACCATCCGATCTGTGCTTGAGCTCAGTTCTGGGCAGTCACGAGGAGAGAGGTGGTAACAGACTGTACACCGCCAGCTCTCTGCTTTCCTGTCCAACCACTCTCTGCTCAACCCTCTCCAATCTGGCTTCCGCTCTGCTCACTCCACTGAAACCACCCTCCTGTCTGTCTCCAACTCACTAAAGTCTGCCCGAGCTACCTCTCTCTCCTCTGTCCTAATTCTCCTCGACCTCTCTGCTGCCTTTGACACTGTCGATCACTCTATCCTACTATCCTCTCTCGCTGACCTGGGAATCTCTGGCACTGCTCTGGCCTGGTTCTCCTCCTACCTCTCCAACCGCACTTACCAGGTAACCTGGCGTGGAGCAACCTCCACACCTCGCCCTCTCTCAACAGGAGTCCTCCAAGGGTCAGTCTTGTGTCCTCTCCTGTTCTCTCTCTACACCCGCTCCCTGGGCCCCCTCATCGCATCCTATGGTTTCTCATACCATTTCTATGCTGATGATGCTCAGATTTTCCTCTCCTTCCCCACCTCTGACTCCACCATCCCCTCCCGTATCTCTACCTATCTGTCTGCTATCTCCTCCTGGATGCACTCGCATCACCTCTCTAAATCTGACCTCCTTTTCTTTCCCTCCTCCTCCTCCCCCTCCTCTGATCTCTCTATCTCTGTTCCTCTGGAATCTACCACACTCTCTCCCTCTTCCTCCGCTAAGAACCTCGGAGTCACCCTGGACCCCTGCCTCTCTTATTCCCAGCACATCTCCACTCTGGCACGCACTTCCTGAGCAACATCCGAAGAATCCGACCCTTCCTCACCAACTACGCCACCCAGCTCCTAGTCCAGGACTTGGTACTCTCCCGCCTAGACTACTGCAACTCCCTCTTGGCTGGCCTCCCTGCGTCCGCCACCCGTCCGCTCCAGCTCATCCAGAACTCCGCTGCTCGCCTGGTGTTCTCTCTGCCTTGCTTGTCCCATGCAACTCCACTACTCCGCTCACTCCACTGGCTCCTGATCACCGCTCGCATCCAGTTCAAGACTCTTGTACTAGCCTACAGATGCCTTGACCAGACTGCACCCAGCTACCTCCAGACCCTCATCTCTCCCTACACCCCCACTCGACCTCTCCACTCCTCCTGCACTAGAAGACTGGCTCTACCTCCTCTACGCTCCCCTGCCTCCAGAGCCCGCTCCTTTTCCTCTCTCGCCCCGCAGTGGTGGAATGACCTTCCTACAGATGTCAGGACTGCCCAGTCCCTAACCACATTCCGGCGCCTCCTCAAGACTCACCTCTTCAGAAAGCACCTGTAGAACTCCACTGTTCTTCCCCTGGGACACTTATCACCCTTCCTTAAATGCAATTTACTTGCTCTTATATGCCCCCTATTTTACTGCATTTAATCCTGTACTTCAGAGTACTGTAATCTGCCAAGTGTTTAATCTGTAGTATTTTGTATTTAATCATATCCTGATGTAACTATCACTGACACTTTTCTGCTGTATTATTGAATTGTATTTTGTCACACTTGTACTTGCTTGAACCAAAGTCATTGTATTTATCTTGCTCTTAATTGTATTATTACTTGTACTGTGATACTTGAAATGTATTTGCTTACGATTGTAAGTCGCCCTGGATAAGGGCGTCTGCTAAGAAATAAATAATAATAATAATAATAACCATAGGTGCTTCTAACCTAGGTTAGGGCGCTGTCTAGAATAGCCAAGGAATGCATGGTGTTTTGAAACCCCCATGGGAGGTTCTCCACATTAATGTTTTGGAGCTGTGGGCAGTTCATCTGGCCCTGCAGCAACTTTCCCAGTAGATACAAGGGAGACGCGTGTTGATCCACACGGACAACACCACAGTGTTGACTAATATCAACCACCATGGCGGTCTCAGGAATCCCAGTCTCAATCGTGTTGCCCAGAAGCTTCTGCTATGGGCTTACGAACACCTGCTTTCAGTAAGAGCAGTTCACCTGCCAGAGGTGAGGAACTGGTCGCAGACCTTCTCTCAAAGGCAGCCCCCACAGTTCAGAATGGCAACTTCACCCGGAGGTTGTGTACATCATCTGGGAGAAATTCAGGTGTGCAGAGATAGAGCACTTCGCAACCAAAAAGTCCACCCATTGTCCCGACTGGTATTCCCTGATGTAGAGCAGTCACCTGTTCGGCATAGACGCACTGGTCCACAGATGGCCCAAGACTCTGCTCTTACACTGTGTTTGGAGAAGATCATGCAAGACCGGGGTTGGGTGCTGTTAGTAGCCCCGAAGTGGCCCAGGAGGACCTGGTTCTCGGCACTGACACAGCTCCTGCATGGTCAGCCATGGGAATTGCTGGGCCATCGCGACCTGCTGAGTCAGACACGGGGCACTGTGGTATCCAGATCCAACAGTTCTGCAGCTCTGGGTCTAACCCCTGAGTGGAGACATTTGCGTCACCTCTTGTTATCTGACAGGGGTGTCTTCCAGACGTGGTGTCAGTCACGTACATTGGACCACACGACTTGCCCCATGGCAGATATACTGCAAGTTTGCAGGACCTGTTAAATGAAGGGAAAACTCCCTCCACACTTAAGGCCTACCTGGCAGCTCTTTCGGCTTGCCATATTAAAATTGACTGTCTCCCTAGAAGCACACTTTCTAAAGGGTGCTCAGAGGTTGGAAAGGACCTTGTTCCTTGCTGGCAGCTCAATGTAGTGCTGGATGCACTTACAAGACTGCCTCCTTTCCAGTCTGACAGGGAGAGAAAGCTCCATACGCTCTGTCCAGTTAGGGCACTGGCGTGTTATGTTGACCGCACCCAGAGTTGGCGGCAATCCGAACAATTGTTTGTTTGCTTTGGGACAAGCCCTGTCTAAACAGCAACCTCTTGGGCATTATTCCAGGGCGCATCTTTCGCAGACATCTGCAATGCTGGATTATGGACCAAGCCTCATACTTTTACCAGATTCTACCGACTAAATATCATAGATCAGCAGAACCCTGTTTTCTTTTTTTTTTAATTTAGTGACTAATTATTATTTTTTATTTTTCCCCCAATTTGGAATGTCAAATTATGTTTTTTCTCCTCACCGCAGCGAGCCCCCACACAGCACAGATGTTCTGAGGGCGTGTGAGGATCCAACTATGATGTTCCATAGAGATTGAGGTATGAAGACAAAAAACGTGTTGCTCTTTTTAGTACCAAAAATCCCAGAATTGCCACAGTGGGCTTGAGTACTAAGTATTTGTTTGCATTGCAAGCTTTTCTAATGTATGTGTCTTGCTAGTTTTGCAGCAAGGTATAAAAAAATATATATTTGAAATTGTTTTTGGATGGGAACCATAGAACCAGTTCTATTTTTCCTTTCCCAAGTGATGAAAACATTGCATTGGATTAGATACTGGGTGAGCCTGGTCCCATGTTCATGAAATGAGTACAATGATTTGTGCAGACATTTTTTTTATTCTAGTAGAGTAGGGCCACTCTTTGTGTGAACATTTATACATTAACATATTGATAAACCCTGACAGACCTAACACCAGTCAAGCATTGAAGTACTAAGTGAACTTGAGTTAGTCAGCCTTCACTGTCACATTAAATAGAATAACATGTATCAAAGAACTCAAGATCTGTCCTGTACTTTACATTTTTTTGATGGCACTTGATTTTAGGGAGCAGAATTCAGATGAAAATAATCTTTATTGTATGATACAAGGTCTGATATTGTCATATATATGTGTCCAAAATGTAAGAGAATATAAATTGCCAGTTAAATAATTAATTATGGCATGCGGTTTGGTCAATGTCTTTCTGGTGCTTTCTTTATGTGTATATATCTGGAGAACAATTTATAATTGTAATCAAACATTGCATTACTAATTCTTAATCCGTACAATATAGTGGACATACTGTTGATATATGTTGCAGTCATCAACTATGTCCAAACGTTTTGCATCACCGAGAATTTTAGGATTGCGACATTAATTTAAAAATAAACTATATGAACATAATGTAGATCTTTTATTTAACATCATGTAATCAAAGAAATAACAACATGATATCGCAAAAGTTTGGTTTGGTTTGGTTTGGTTAGGTTAGGTTAGACACAGTGAGTAAGTGTTACCTGTAAAAGTCTGTATATATAGATACTTGTTTAATTTGATTTATTTGTTCCAGTGTTTTATTTGGAAACCTTTGTTTTGTGTTTGTACCTTTTGTTTGGCCCTCGTGCCTTTTTATTTTGTGTTTTGATAAATAAAAGTATTTTGTTTCACTGCATTTTCCTGACTCTGAGTCTTCCCTCTAGAGCTATCCTGTCACAAAGGGAAATCCATTTTGAAGTGGATCTGAGGATTTCAATTAAGAAAACAGGACGGTCTAACTAAATCATCTCCAAGATTACGGGGTTTTACCACCCAACACATTCATAACAACATTTTAATTTAAAAAAAAATGCAAACTACTAGAAAGTTAGTTTTTTTTGTGTACAGTAATTATTGTGTATTTGTTTCCTTTTGAGCGTGTACAGTTGATTTAATACAAATCACAAAATTCTATAGTTAAGAAAGGGTCAAACTTCAGAAACTGTTAATTTTCTTTGTCTCCATGGGTATAGATATTTACATGGAAACCGTTAGGCAGGGGAAAAAAAAGATGACAAAATGTTTAATTGTTAAATTCTAATTTCTCAGTTGTTAGTCTATTAATTAGAAGTGGTACAGGGTAAATGCCATGTTAGCTTTTAATTAGTCTGTAAACACAAATGTAACCAAATAAATGAATGAACAATTAAGGAAGCGGGAGTCAATAAAGACTGACAAAAGCCTCCAGCTCCGAAAAAACAATTATTCCCGGTCAGGTTTGTTAACAACTGCACCAGAAACAGGCAGCAGATTTTTTTTTTCCACTGTGTGAGTAATTGTCTGCACAACAGTGACAGATGTGCAATATAGCGGCTTCTTCAGGAAAAAATTTACAGTTTGTCCAGCATGTCAGCTCGCTCTTTTTAGTGCTTCGAAGGTCCTGGCCCCATTATGGATGATTTAGAAATTGAGTCAAGCAAAGACCAGCTGCCTGGGTTGAAAGCCTTAGTTAGTAGGCCTCATCTGCATTCTAGTATTCACTTCCATCTAGAAATTGTTAAGGCCCCTCTGGCCACGAGATGAGTACTGGATGACAGTGCCTTGATTTGTTGAGAAGGAAAATAAATGGGTTTTTCTGAAGATGAGGAAATATCACCATTACCGGCCAATTTACAGCTTTTTATCTGTTCTTCAAACATGTCACTTTTGTTGCCATTGCATGGTAATTACATAGAGAAAGGGGAAAAGAAAACACAGTTAGGTTTATATGTTCAGATGAGCTGCGGAATCTAATAATCCTGATAAATACCCATTTATGATACGGATGAAAGATTCATTTTAATTTTTGAATAGGTAACACACACCATAAATAGGATATAGAAATGGATTTCATAGACTGTGATTATCTTAAAAGCAAATCACAATGTATTTATGTCTTGCCCTTTACATGATTATACTAACCAACAGGGTCACCGGAAGTACAGAAGAAATACTGTAAACTAAAGGTTCATTTTTTGTTGTATTTCAGGGTTACTTGTAGCATGACATGTAACCTTAAAAAAAATCTATAAATAATATTGTACTTATAGACCAATAGCTATAATGCATACTGAGAAAGAAAGACATCAACATATACAGTACTATTTATCCATACTCTGGCTTCATATAGCATGTGACAATATTCATGTGTCCTAGATTCACACTGAATCATTTACACCTCTTATATAAGGTAGGGTACAGATGGTATTATCATACCCCAATTGTGTATATATATATATATATATATATATATATATATATATATATATATATATATATATATACTTTTCTGTGAGGTAAATCTGGAGAATAGAGAAAGGGACACTATTTATATGGTGAAATAAAAGGGTAAGAAGAGGCTAGAGAGAGAAAGCAATTATGATTAATTAGAGGAAAGGATCTTTGTGACACACCATCAGCTATAATGCATCCACAATCAGATATGTCTCAAAAACAGTTATATATCCATGTCTTTCATCCCGATGAAATATGTCACCACCGAGCAAACTTATTATTCCATGACACCTCACTGGAAATATGGAGCTATGATTCAGAAATGGTTTCAACCGTAGCCCTTTTTACTGTCTGTCTCATTCTTACATTGTTATGTTTTTTATTATAAGGTTATAGGACATTGAACATCAAGCAGAAGTGAATGGAGGTAGCTTGCTTTGAGCTATGAAATAGCATCACTGGTGGGAATGAGCCAGTAAAACCAAGGTGTAGGAAAGGGTAAAAGGAAGCCACCTCCAACATGATTGTTTTAATAAAGTTGCAAGTCAGTGTGTGCAATCTACTGACTAAATTAAAAAAAATAAAGAATATCAGCCATTGAAGGCATGTTCTACAGTTGGAATGGCACCACTCAATTGGGTAGTTCATTCTGTATCTTTCAGTCTCGAATAAAATTACAGTAAATGCCATTAGTTAATCAAAAGGACTAATTTATGATTTTTACATTAATCTCTTATATCTTCTTTACCAGTATAAATTGCTCAAGTTCTGGTGTCAGAATATGATTAATAGTATTTTATACAGCACTTTTCTCTGTTGTCTCAAAGCACTTTACAGCATGATAATTATACTTCATGCAACAATTAAACCCTGGACCACTGCCATCCAATATGGTTGTTTTTGCTATTCTTCTTCCATATGCCATCAATTATTTGTTGAGAAGTAGACTGTAACAGCACTTTGTGTTAAAAAAACAACAACATTTCTATTAGAAAAGTTATGTACATACGGCATGTTACAGAATATTCATTTAACAGAGTAAGTAGCTTCAAATCATATGTATATATATACATATATATATTAGGAATGCATATTGGACCGCAAAAACCGGTCCGATACCCGGTTCATACCGTACCGCCATTGGCGACTCAAAAAAATTGGATTAGACTTCAACATCAGTGCTCCATACCGGTTTTTCTCTACTGAAGTGGTCAGCGAGGCCGTAAATCCCAGATCATGCTCCCAAAGCTGCTTAATGGCTCAGGACTCTCTTTATCAGTCTAAAATGACGGTTCAGGTGTCTGTGACACTGCCGGTGTCTCTTCAGAAACCTGTATCCCCTGGGGCATTGTGCATGCCTAAAATGAGATCATCCCACAGGCACTTCTAATTTTTCTTTTGCTCGTATCTGAGGTAAAATACGAGTGATGTGCACGCACACCAGTTGCTGGCTGCATTTTGCAATCATTTACTAACTTTTTCGACAGGACGGCATGATTTCTTTGTGATGTGTATAATCAGTTATAGTTTGTTTTTATTAAAAACATCTTTGACATGCGCAGCTAAAACAATCTTTAAATAATTAATGCTTAATGTATTAACTATGCGACCTACCTGTTTATAAACGATTGTGCCGATTTCAAAGTAGCCTATTTTTTATATATTTTTTGGATTTCAAAACTTGCTGAAAGTAAATGATCACAAAGGTTTTCACGAATGTTGTTGCTGTGTGGCTGTGCTGTTATGTCTGGAATAAACACGAGTCGTGTAAATTATATTAAAAATGCACAATGTATTACATATAACGCTATTGTTTACAGATATTTGTTTATATATTTCTTTTATATACAGTACACACACAAGATTGGTATTGACAGTGAGAAACACAGGGGATACCAAATTAGACAGCAGACAATATCTTAGTCTATGGCTCTATTATTTGGTATCCCCTGTGCATTTCAGTTATTGGGGCTCCTAGAAATGTCAAACTTGCACAGTATGTCTACCTGTGCCCCATTATCACAAACAAAGGGTTTGATTGATATTGGGTGTATTTACAGTGAGAAACACAGGGGATACCAAATAGCTGACAATAGCATAGTCTATGGCTTTCTGTTTATTGATGTTTTAATGTTCTGCTATTTTGAATGTTGTTCTATCCTGTTCATTTTCTCGATATAGAAATATTGTATCATTTAAAAAGATAATTGCTTAAGGGTAAACACTGTCCCATGTCGCATGGGAAAGAGAATTTAAAAGATCACATGACATGTTCACAGGCTCTGGTTTATTACATAACAATATAAAAAATCCACATGTTGTTTGTGTGTTGTATACTGTCATAACTTCTCATTAAAGCCTGTAGGATTTGGCTTTGTATGAATTGTGTGTTTTTATTTTACTGAAGAGCTTTTTAAAAGTCTTTGTATGACCAAAGTCTTTAAGTCTTTAGGCGTATGCAGTGTTTTATTGCAGTATGCAGTGTTTCCTTCATTGCACTAGTTCCAATCTTTTTAAAACTGAGAGAACAAAATCTTGCTGGCCCAGTGTTTGTGTGATGTACCGGCCACATACCAGTCCAGTCTCTGTACCAGACTTCCTTAAGGTGTACCGGATATATATAATTGCAGAATATAGTGCTCGATAAGGCCCTAATGTCACAGTTCACTTGCAAATGAAAATGCACAAAAGCAACTAAAGATCACAGATAAAAAATAAAATCCATCACAGTATCTAAAACTGTTTCATGATTAACTGTTACATTACCCTAGCTTGTCTTGTTCGCTTTGTTTTGGATGTATTTTCGTCAGGTGAAACTGGTAGAAGTGCTGTGTAACTGCACAGTTACACAGTGACAGACTGATTTGGCATTGGAGAGAATTAAAAAAAAAAAAGTGGGTTGTAACGAATATTCAGATAAATTGTAACATTGAAGAGATGGTGTGGCGGAGTGTCCCGTCCCTTTGCTTATTATTTATTTGTATTATGATATTATGGCGAAGCGCCGCTTATTTGTTATTGTACCAGGCTCAGGTACAGCCGTTGCTGTCCCCTCCTCTCCCGTCTCAGGTACAGCCATTGCTGTCCCCACCTCTCCCGTCTCAGGTACAGGGATTAACATTTTTCACATTTGATTTGGCTTCAATAAATTTGGCTTTAAAAAAAAAAAACTTTACATACTTGGTGCATGTCTCTTTCTACTGTGCTGTTTAGTCTCAAGTTGTGTTTTCATCACTGCATTATGTGGCAGATGTGGTTGTTTGATTTTCCAGGATGCCTTCTGCAGAACAACGGAAATTCAACGGCAAAAACTTTGTTAAAGTAACGTTAAGGTCTGGTTGCAAAAGTCCAAAAGGTTAGGAAATAACAAGTTAAGGTAGCCACGCAAGCTTAACTCTGCACCCTTATGTGTATGTTTCCTGTCACACTTGACATCACATATGACATTATCAATGACATCGGCAATGACATCACTAAGCACATGACAAATTCTCCCTGAAAACTGGACATTCAGACATAACACTTGGAAATCATGATTGTGATTGGTGACATGTTCAGTAACTGCATTAGCAATCCCACAACTGCAACAGATTACCAATGTGTGTAGTTCATAGCATTGACAAGTAGTGTATGTCAAAGTATAAACATGTTGAGGGTGGTAAAAACAAGATTCTAGCTGTCACTACATGGAGTAGCAAATAATCTTATCTGGTTGCCACAGGTTATGTTACAAACTAGTACCAGTGTGTCTTTAAGTAGACTTAAAATGTCCCCTACTAATGTTTCTTTTGTCTTAATGTTCCCTCATTCCTCATTTGCATTTTGAGGGGTTATTGCTGGAGCAAACTCATTCGATTTATCATTTAGAGAAAGCACATGTTCCAGAAGTCAGCGTTGGATAGTAAATGATGATTGCCTGCAATGAATTTCTTCTTAACATCCACAGACAATTTCACCCTCTTGGTGCTTCCATTTAACTGTTAGTAAGGTATAAAATGCGATTAAGAATGTTTGGCTTGCATGAAGATCAGGTTCAAATTTAGTTTATTACAATGAAAACAACAGAATGTATCACTCAAAAAATTATTATTAATTCTGTATTGTAAAAAGAGAAGAAAAGGTTATGCATTTATTCATAAACTGAAACATTGGTTTTATATAAATTACATGTATTCTTCATGGTCATACTTAGGTACATACAAAAATCTATTCTTGTTATATTTATTTATTTATTTATTGCATTTATATAGCACTTTTTATACAAAGGTATCGCAAAGCACTGTACAGTACATAGCAGAAAAAAATAAATATGTTCACTTTTCCGGTTTTAGTCAGAATTCTAGTGGCGGTATTCTGAACAAGCAGCAAGTGGGATACCACACGTTTTGGGACACCCGAAAAAATTGCATTACAATGATCAATTCTAGATCAAACAAAGACATGCACTAATTAGTCTCCCGCCATCAGATACATAAATATTTGGTCTAAGTTTGGCTATGTTTCTCAAATGGTTAAAAGATAGTTCCCTAATATGAGTCTCAAATGATAGATCAGGATCAAAGACTGCAAGGGTCAAGCTCATGTAATCCCACATTTCCTTTTAGTTGGTTCTGTGAGCCCACTAGCATAACCTCTGTATTATCTGAATTCAACAGTAGAACATTCTGTGATATCCAATGCTTGCTGTCTGTAAGGCAAGTAGCTAAAAACACCCAGGCAGAAGAAATTCCTGGCTTTAGGGACAAACATTGCTGGGTTTCATCAGCATAGCAATGGAAGTTCACTTCATGTCTGCGGATAATGTCACCTACAGTAGCATATACAATGAAAACAACAAGGGACCAAGAATGGAGCCCTGTGGAACACCACAGACAACGCCGATTTTACCTCCCCAATAGAGACAAACAAAAATCTATCAGAAAGATAAGATTTGAACCAGGATAGGACAAGTCCAGACAGTCCTACTGTGCTTTCAATTCGATTCAGTAGGATGGAATGGTCTGCAGTATCAAAGGCAGCACTTAGATCTAGAAGAATTAAAACTGATGGAAAGCCCGAGTCAGAGCTTATCAGCAGATCATTCACAACTCTTACAAGGGCCGTCTCAGTGCTATGTGCAGCACGAAAATCAGACTGAAACTTCTCAAATATACCATTAAGTTAGAAAATTTTGTAATTGAATTACAGCAACTCTCTCTAGAACCTTATATAAGAATGGTAGGTTGGAGATTGGCCTATAGTTATTGAGGACTTTAGGATCCAAATTGTGTTTCCTAAGCATAGGCTTTACCACAGCTACCTTAAGTGCTGAGGAGGAAAGTGAAACATTTACAATTTTTTATAGTTTTGTAGGAATAGGATCAAGAGAGCATGTAGTAGCTCTCATATCTTGAACTAGCTCTGTTAGTTCCTTATATGCATTTGTAATCAGTTTCTCGTCGTAATGAATTTCTATCTGAAGCTTTTGAAACAAAACATG
Source organism: Acipenser oxyrinchus oxyrinchus (assembly GCA_030684275.1). Taxonomy (NCBI): domain Eukaryota; kingdom Metazoa; phylum Chordata; class Actinopteri; order Acipenseriformes; family Acipenseridae; genus Acipenser; species Acipenser oxyrinchus. The sequence continues at coordinate 40,484,053 of CM060251.1, forward strand.
TCATGGGAACTTTGAAACAACAAGGTTCTTACCAATAACAAAATAATTCAACAAAGCATTTTTACAAGAAAGACATCAATGTCAGAAAGTAGTATTTGCATTCAGTGGAAAAATAACATATGGGTCCAAAATAGTATCACCATGACGATTGATTACTGTCATTGGTTTTGGAAAAGTAGTTGCTGCCCAAAAGTAAAAAACAAAAACAAAAAGCAAAACAGTATGTGTGTGTGTATATATATATATATATATATATATATATATATATATATATATATATATATAGTACATATGGACTGGAGAGGAGGGCTAGAGTGGAAAATTATTGATCCAAGGGAAGACTATTGTTACCGACAGGGGGCTATAATGCCCGAAGCCACTGTAGGTAACAATAGTCTTCCCGAGGGGCATTTCATTTTCCACTATGAGCTGAGTCTGCAGTACATATTTAATATATGTGTCAGTCAAAATAATAAGAGAGGCAAGGTTGGATAGCAAATATGACTTTATATACTGTAAAGGCATAAATATTTGCAAGCCTTTTTTGGCATGAATATCTTGCGTATGATGAAGTAATATACAAATACCAGTGCAACAGGTTGCCAACAAATCTGGAGCAAACTCGGTTTTATGGGTGTGATTCGCCAAATATTTTGGTTGCAAATATTTATGGCTTTACAGTATTTTGTTTAAATATAGCTGATACAACACAAGTAAATAAGTAAATAACATAAATAAATAACAGAAAATGTTTTTGAAGTTTATACCGCAAGTTTTTTCTTTTTTTGTAGTATGTTTTGTAATTTTCTGTTAAGTCACAGAATCACCACTAAGCAATTTTTTTTCATTCAGCCATTTTATCTTGTTGTTAGGAGTGGAGGTGGAGGGCATTCCTTTGAAAAGTGGCAGGACTGACAGTGATGTGAACCAATCACATGACGGATGTAGACTATTGCCCAGTGGTGTTAGGGCAATAGTTCAATCTATTTTAACACCTATACCTAGGATGAGGTTTTAACCAATCACAGGCAAGGATTTCCAACCACTGACATATATACAGTTTTAGTTCTAGTGTTTTCATTTGTGAATTAATACATACATATGTTTTCCTGTACATGAATTACATTTGATTTCCAGCCAATGCTGGTTTACATGTAATAGTTAATGCTATGCAGCAATTCTAAATTCCCTGTGTTTCACTGTACTGAATCAATGTAACAGATTCAATGCAAAAATAATCTCCATTGATTTAAAAATGTATATAATACCTATAAAAGAATACAATGTATGACAAATGCTCGTCTGGCAGAGTAAGTCAGAAAATTAATTTTAATCTAATTGCCACCAAGTGAGTATTTAATTATCCCCAAATTAGGTGCTCACTTATATGGACAAAGTAGTCTATCACTAGTTTTGTGGCTGCTTGCAATAGCAAAGGGACCTGGTATCCTACAGTGTTTTGACCCAATTTTTATGTGTAGACCTGTTTTGCTAGGTAGAGAAAATGTATTGCATCCAGTATTTACGAGTAAGAAAGCTTAAAATAATACACTTTACATTGTTATAGTTTAAAGTATAAATCAAACAAATGCAGATAGTAGTTTCTATTTTATCTTAAGCGCCAAATAATTTATGTAAAACTAAATATTACATGTCACTATTTAATAAAACAGTATTTGTGTAGTTAATTTTCAAACCATTGCTGTTATATTGTTTGATTAAAGTAGCAGTGTATTGCAACTTCAGGTATAGTTTGTCAATAGCATACCTGTAAAAAATATATATATATATTACAATAACCTACAATGTTACAATAACAAACTAACTGTAATAAGTCAGGAATGGCCCATACTAGTCCAATTTTTCTGCTGTGTCATAGAACAATAAACAGAGGGATTTACAGCTTTATAACTATGTTTATGTCACATGCTTTAATGCACCAAACTGGTAGAGAGCTGACCAGGTGACAATAAACCAAACACTATTAACTATGTGTACAAAAGTTAATCCTTCCATTTTCCACTCTCTACAGGTTTTTTTGAGATTCTGTGACACCAACCCCAACCCCCCAGATGAATGTCCAAGGACCACAACACAGGTAAGGAAGCTTCACAATGTTTATTGCAATGAATGGCCACAATAATCTTTATCCAAATAACAATTTACACAATAAAATACAATCCCAACTAAAACTATAAATACAGCATCTAAAATAACAATTCTTACTAAAACAATTGGATTAGGTTAACACTATCTAAAAACAAGTTCAATTGTGCAAATAGGCAGGGAGGGTCCTGGTACGTCTCAACCGTGCAAAGAGAGGCCATAGCACAGAAAGCTACAACCTTGTATTCCTTGTGTCGCCAGCTTGTACTATCACTCCAGGCTGAGAAGTGTCCTTATGCTCTTCGCTATAGATAAGCCCCACGCAGACAGGCCCGGGGCCGGCTTCTCCCTGTCCCGAATGCTGTCCCACTGATCACTGTCCAACTGGGGGTCAGCCCAAAACCCCAGGCCCAGGTACCTGCTGTAACAATCAAAAACAACAAAACAAAGCCACCATCAGTGCAGTTCCGTTGCAACGTACTGTATACCAATTTTAAGTTTCTGACGATACTCCAGCAGGTTGCCTTATATACAGGCCACCACAATAATTATGTACAATCAGTATAATGTTATTTGACACACTTCATAATTCCTATATAGTAGTAAAGGAAATATATGTGTTGTACTGTCAAATAAAATGGTTTCCAATCGCACACTGAACAAAATTGTTCTTGCCCTGTGCACTTACCTGCAAGCTAGACAGGGTTCACCACTCAAACAAAAGTACTATTACTTGGTTGTAACTTTCCTTTATCTCTTGGTTCAACTGTGGGCCTGGGCCTGGGCCTGGGCCTGGGCCTGGGCCTGGGCCTGGGCCTGGGCCTGGGCCTGGGCCTGGGCCTGGGCCTGGGCCTGGGCCTGGGCCTGGGCCTCAGGGTCCTCCAGCAACACAGTCTGCCCTACTCTCTGCCTGCACTGTGCAGGCAGCACACCTTTTATAGGGCAGTTAGTAATCAAATGAGTTAATGGGTAACAGGTTATGCAATTAGGTTCATCAGAATGCCAATCAGTTCTACAATTTGGTCACCAGTGTACTAATAATAAATACAAACAAAATAGTAAACACACCAAACAAAAACTGAACATAGTAAGTAATATAAAATAAAAACAACCTCATAATCACAGCAAAATTATAACAAACAGTGCAAATCAATCAATCAATCAATGAAAATTGAAAAAGTGCAGTGCTTAATTTAGTCACTTATGACATTTAAAATAACTGAAGTTTCAAATTGAAGGCTTCTTATCTGAATTTCTTGAATTTGTTGGTAAATTTGATGGCATGTTTTGTTGGTTGTATTATTTGTTCATTTAGCAGACACCTTTATCCAAGGCAACTTACAGAGACTAGGGTGTGTGAACTATGCATCAGCTGCAGAGTCACTTAGAACTACGTCTCACCCGAAAGACGGAGCACAAGGAGGTTAAGTGACTTGCTCAGGGTCACACAATGAGTCAGAGGCTGAGGTGGGATTTGAACCGGGGTCCTCCTGGTTACAAGCCCTTTTATTTAACCACTGGACCACATAGCCTCCTATATGGATTGTCACCTCGGGCAGTACTAAGATTGTTGTTATTAATCAGATCATCTTAGCGAAGTAAGTGTGAAAAATGAAAATATGAAAGAAACAAAATACCAACATACAGAAACAACTTAGTAAAACACATATTATGCATGTTACAGTTTAGAAAAAAATTACATACATAGCAATTACTATTAATTAATAACAATGAAAGACATCAAAATGAGTACTCAATCCAAGTCAATCTAAAAGCTTGAATTAGAAACCAAGATGTACTGGTTAACTACTTTTTTTTCCATAACTAAACATTTAAAATATATACCGTATTTTTAAGGTGACCATATGGCTCTGTGTTCAGCGGGACAGTTTGGGATAGTTCAGGCTTTTCAGCTCACAACCCAATGCATTCTACACAGCCCTACACATAAGCCTAAATCTCATTTCATATCTAAGGTTTCTTTTCTTTAGAGCATGTATAAATAATTTATCTGGGCATAGCAATATTAATAGTTTTCCACTTTCTGTGACAAACATTTGCCTTTGACAGATCATGATATTAATAATGTGATATTATTCTAGAAATAATGCAATGTAATTCTTTGTTGTCAATATAATCACTGGACAACAATGAATTATCAATAAAAAATGAACGAATGCCACCGACGAATGCCTTGAGACTCTGAGCGTGAGCAATGACATCACAGAGCAACCGTCGTAAGATTCATTCCGGATTCCGGGTTAAATTACAAAAGAATCATGTTTGAAAAACCTATTTTTTTCGTGTGTGAAGAAAACCTATCTTATATGTGATTATATTAAGTGTCTGGGGAGTAAAAAAGTGGAAGACAATGGCATGTAGATTGTCTGGGGGACAAACCAATAGCAAATGACGACCCTGCTTCAGACATTTACTGGTAAATCTCAAGAATAAACCAAGTGACTTTGGCTAGTGTCTCGCTTTGTAAGATTTCAGGAGTCCTGTGCAACTCTAAGTGTCTCAAGAGTCTACCGTGCTGCAAAAAGATTATATATCTATTCACTGCCTGTCTTTGTGGCACTTTGTGTCATAACCAAAGGGTGATTTTCTGTTGAAAAAACAAAGGTCCTAAATGATTTAATTTGCATTTAACAGAATGTTATTTTTCATCAGACTACTGCATATTTGAAGTACAATATCCTTCAACACCATTGTCAATTGTTTTATACACAAATTTGCCAGAATGTTGGTTGTTCTATATAAGTGGATCACAATATTGTTCAGTACCATGAACTAGTTTAAATTGCTCAATTGTGCATTATTGTTAGCTCATTTGTGATTATTTTCTTATTGGAAAATGGGTATGCAGAAATACATATATTGTTCAACATTAATGTTTTTTCTTATGCACATGCAGGAATAAATATAATATCTGACATCAATGTTTTTTTCTTAATGGAAACTGTGTATGCAGAAATAAATATAGTATTTGACATTAATGTTTATTTTGTTAATTGTCAGTTTATATGCAGGAATAAATATATTCATCGATCATATAAGCTTCAGTAAATCATATGATTAACCAGTAAATGTCTCAAAAGCAATCTAATTCTTCACCATTTTGGACATTTGCCAATAAGCCTTGGTAAATTTTAAGATTAACCAGTTAATGTCCAAAAAGCAATCTATTTCTTCATCATTTCGGACATTTACCACCTTATTTGGTAAATGTTGACATTTACCGGTAAAATTTAAGATTGACCAAATTCGACCTTTTACCATAACACACACATATATATATATATATATATATATATATATATATATATATATATATACAGTACTGTGCAAAAGTTTTAGGCAGGTGTGAAAAAATGCTGTAAAGTAAGAATGCTTTCAAAAATAGACATGTTAATAGATTATATTTATCAATTAACTAAATGCAAAGTGAGTGAACAGAAGAAAAATCTAAATCAAATCCATATTTGGTGTGACCACCCTTTGCCTTCAAAACAGCATCAAGCATCAATTCTTCTAGGTACACTTGCACACAGTTTTTGAAGGAACTCGGCAGGTAGGTTGGCCCAAACATCTTGGAGAACTAACCACAGTTCTTCTGTGGATTTAGGCAGCCTCAGTTGCTTCTCTCTCTTCATGTAATCCCAGACAGACTCAATGATGTTGAGATCAGGGCTCTGTGGGGGCCATACCATCACTTCCAGGACTCCTTGTTCTTCTTTACGCTGAAGATAGTTCTTAATGACTTTCGCTGTATGTTTGGGGTCGTTGTCATGCTGCAGAATAAATTTGGGGCCAATCAGATGCCTCCCTGATGGTATTGCATGATGGATAAGTATCTGCCTGTACTTCTCAGCATTGAGGAGACCATTAATTCTGACCAAATCCCCAACTCCATTTGCAGAAATGCAGCCCCAAACTTGCAAGGAACCTCCACCATGCTTCACTGTTGCCTGCAGACACTCATTCGTATGCGCTCTCCAGCCCTTCGGAGAACAAACTGCCTTCTGCTACAGCCAAATATTTCAAATTTTGACTCATCAGTCCAGAGCACCTGCTGCCATTTTTCTGCACCCCAGTTCCTGTGTTTTCGTGCATAGTTGAGTCGCTTGGCCTTGTTTCCACGTCGGAGGTATGGCTTTTGGCCGCAAGTCTTCCATGAAGGCCACTTCTGACCAGACTTCTCGGACAGTAGATGGGTGTACCAGGGTCCCACTGTTTTCTGCCAATTCTGAGCTGATGGCACTGCTGGACATCTTCCGATTGCGAAGGGAAGTAAGCATGATGTGTCTTTCATCTGCTGCAGTAAGTTTCCTTGGCCGACCACTGCGCTCTACGGTCCTCAACGTTGCCCGTTTCTTTGTGCTTCTTCAAAAGAGCTTGGACAGCACATCTGAAACCCCTGTCTGCCTTGAAATTTCTGCCTGGGAGAGACCTTGCTGATGCAGTATAACTACCTTGTGTCTTGTTGCTGTGCTCAGTCTTGCCATGGTGTATGACTTTTGACAGTAAACTGTCTTCAGCAACCTCACCTTGTTAGCTGAGTTTGGCTGTTCCTCACCCAGTTTTATTCCTCCTACACAGCTGTTTCTGTTTCAGTTAATGATTGTGTTTCAACCTACATATTGAATTGATGATCATTAGCACCTGTTTGGTATAATTGTTTAATCATACACCTGACTATATGCCTACAAAATCCCTGACTTTGTGCAAGTGTACCTAGAAGAATTGATGCTGTTTTGAAGGCAAAGGGTTGTCACACCAAATTTGGATTTGATTTAGATTTTTCTTCTGTTCACTCACTTTGCATTTAGTTAATTGATAAATATAATCTATTAACATGTCTATTTTTGAAAGCATTCTTACTTTACAGCATTTTTTCACACCTGCCTAAAACTTTTGCACAGTACTGTATATATATATATATATATATATATATATATATATATATATATATATATATATATATATACTGTATATATATATTTTACATGGATAGTAGCTACATTTACACTGTGGCCCATGCTAAAAAAAAGTTGTATTGCACTTTTGTGACATAAAAAAGGCGGATTGCATGACCCCTGCAATACGACCTTCTCTGTGAATCAAGATTAGTTAGAGCAAAATGTTGAGTTTGTCTCACAAACTCAACATTTTGTCCCGTTTTCAATACCCAGCCGACAACGATGCTCGAAAAACTTTTATTAGTCAATAGAAAAATGTAAACACATCCAAGAAAACCAAATTCGTATAAAATTGTATCTAACTGAGATTGGACAGCACAGAAATCCAGAACAAATACCTGTGTCCGAGCTTGACACACACCTACCAGATTTTATTTTCTGCATAATGAAAAAAGATGGATTTGAATATGAAGCTGGCACTCTGTGTAGTGGATCATAGCATGGCATCTTCCTTGAAATTCTATGGTATTGAAAAGATTAGTCTCTCAAGTAGAGTTGGAGACTTGATTAATAAGTTACGACGCATACTTTAGAACCAAGGGGACTTAATGAAGAACTTAGCTTAGCCTCGTTTCTTTAGTTTTCTCCAGTTGTTATTGGTATATATAATGCCATCTTTTTTGTTAAATGTAGTAGTCGCCAATTAGTGTTTTGTTGTTTTCTCCCCAATTTAGTAGTGTCCAATTATTTTGTTTAGCTCGGCTCACCGCTACCACCCCTGCACTGACTCAGGAGGGGTGAAGACTATCAGTGATGTTAAATGCAATTTTGGAGTAACAATCAGCTTGACCAGTAGAGGGTATGCATGTTGTGGTAAGTAAATCAATTTATTTGTATTTCTATTACTATTAGTATTATTGTGATGATGATGTTTTAGGCAGGGATTCCCGCATTGTGTGTTTCACAGATAGTGAAGGTTAGGTGGTACAGTATTAACAAGATGCAATGCGTGATGTTGTAGCTGTCACTGAATAAAAAAAACATGTTTTTCATAAACTTGTGTCTAGTTTATACAGATTACATTCCAAAGTACTGTAATCTGTTTGAAATAAATATTTTACAAACACCCCTGTAGTGTTTTAAACTTGCTTTAAGCTTGTTGCGAATGTTGTGTTTTTTATTTTTCTCCTGACGCTACCAAGGCGTAATTACCCCTTGTATTCAATTGTTGTGCACAAGCTTTTACTTAACAGCAATGATAATAAAATAGTCACGTTGGGGGGACAGAAATGGAGCGAAATGTATGTGGGCGGTACAATCATCGATATTTATTCGAACGATTCGATTTTGCATGCCCAATTAATCGATTGCTATTCTGAAGCTTAACTGACAGCCCTAATATATATATATATATATATATATATATATATATATATATATATATATATATATATATATATATATATATATATATAAAAGATTATCGACCTGGTGAAAAGCCAGATCAAACTAATCACTCATCAGATGGACGTGGTTGACAGTCCAGTTGGCTTACATTGTTTTGTGTTTTGTGTTATTAATCCTGTTTGAACTGTTTATTTTCTTTTGCAATCGTATCGCCTGTTTCTGTCTAAGAGCGAGCCTTTTCTTGGAAGTTATGTGGACTTTAATAAGACTTAAATTTGTATTGGAAATGACTGTCTGCTTCATCTGTGTGCACCCATATGCTCACTATATATATATATATATATATATATATATATATATATATATATATATGTGTATATATATACTGTATATATATATATTTGGAAGGATCCCCCAGCAACCTACATGACCGAGTAGAGTACTTTGTCAAATAATTCACTGAAATCTTTTCCAGTGGTTGAATCATGATTCCCACATTGTATTAATTCCTAAGGTAAAACACTTTTCACATGCAGGTTTTGCATTTGAATGCAGTATCATCAAATGCTCTGAATGTTTAATTGTAAACACTATATATATATACAGTGCCTTGCAAAAGTATTCAGACCCCTGACCAATTCTCTCATATTACTGAATTACAAATGGTACATTGAAATTTCGTTCTGTTTGATATTTTATTTTAAAACACTGAAGCTCAAAATCAATTATTGTAAGGTGACATTGGTTTTATGTTGGGAAATATTTTTCAGAAAAATAAAAAAACTGAAATGTCTTGCTTGTATAAGTATTCAACACCCACACATTAATATTTGGTAGAGCCACCTTTCGCTGCAATAACAGCTTTAAGTCTTTTGGGCTAAGTATGTACCAGCTTTGCACACAGTGTCGGAGCAATTTTGGCCCATTCTTCTTGGCAGATTTGCTCCAGGTTGTTCAGGTTGGTTGGACGACGCTTGTGGACCGCAATTTTCAAATAGTGCCACAGATTCTCAATGGGATTGAGATCAGGACTTTGACTGGGCCACTGTAGGACATTCACCTTTTTTTTTCTTGAGCCACACCAATGTTGCTTTGGCCTTGTGCTTGGGATCATTGTCCGGCTGAAAGGTGAATTTCCTCCCAAGCTTCAGTTTTTTAGCGGACTGAAGCAGGTTCTCTTGCAGTATTTCCCTGTATTTTGCTCCATCCATTCTTCCTTCCATTTTAACAAGATGCCCAGTCCCTGCTGATGAGAAGCATCCCCACAGCATGATGCTGCCACCACCATACTTCACTGTAGGGATGGTGTTTCTTGAGGCATGGGCAGTGTTAGGTTTGCGCCACACATAGCGCTTTGAGTTTTGGCCAAAAAGCTCTATCTTGGTCTCATCTGACCACAAAACCTTTTCCCACATCGCAGCTGGGTCACTCTCATGCTTTCTGGCAAACTCCAGACATGCTTTCAGATGGTACTTTTGAGTAACGGCTTCTTTCTTGCCACCCTCCCATACAGGCCAGTGTTATGCAGAGCTCTTGATATGGTTGACTGGTGCACCATTACTCCACTCCCAGCCACTGAACTCTGTAGCTCCTTCAAAGTGATTGTTGGCCTCTCTGTGGCTTCTCTCACAAGTCTCCTTCTTGTTTGAGCTGAGTTTTGAGGGACGACCTTTTCTTGGCAGTGCCTGGGTGGTGTGATGCAGCTTCCACTTCCTGATTATTGATCCAACTGTGCTCACTGGGATATCCAAACACTTGGATATTATTTTGTACCCTTTCCCTAATCTATGCATTTGTATTACTTTATCTCTAACTTCTGTAGCATGCTCTTTGGTCTTCATTTTCCTTCAGATTCACAGTCTGACCAATGATCCTTCAACAGTGGGGTTTTTATCCAGAAAATGTGACAGCAACTTTAATGGTTCACAGGTGGAGGCCAATGGTAAGGTAATTGTGTCCTCGTTAGGGCAATTTCTTTCATCGGTGTAAACTGGGAGCTTCCACAGCACAGGGGTTGAATACTTATGCAAGCAAGATATTTCAGTTTTTTATTTTCCTGAAAAATATTTCCCAACATAAAACCAATGTCACCTTACAATAATTGATTTTGAGTTTCAGTGTTTTAAAATAAAATATCAAACAGAACGAAATTTCAATGTACCATTTGTAATTCAGTAATATGAGAGAATTGGTCAGGGGTCTGAATACTTTTGCAAGGCACTGTATATATTTAGTGAGGAAGTGTAGTCCTGGGAAGCAAAGGACTACACCTCCCAGAAGAACACAGGCTGAAAAGCCGTAATTATGTTTAATTGTTTAATTGTTTTATTAGTAATTATCCCCTGCACCTGGCTATCATTGTAAATTAGAGCCAGGTGCAGGGTATTTAAAGAAAGCAGCCAGTCTTTTCTAGGCTGCTGAGTAGAAGAAAGCAGGAAGGTGAGTGGGTGCCCTCCGAGCAGTCACAAGACTGTTAAACTGTGTGGTTTTTGTTTTGGGGAAATGGCTTAGCCATCCCACTTTGTAGTGAGGGTTGTTCCTAGAAGTTTAGTTAGTGCTCCGAAGGAGCGAGGTGTTTATTTGTTTATTTTGTGTTTGAATAAAAAGTGCACAACCGCGCTAAAAACCAAAGTTCCTGTGTTCTATTCTGAGGTCATCATCATCATCATCATCATTATCATCATCATCAACATTCTGGAATTTTGTTTAAAAGACTACTTGTTTGTTTTTTATCAACTTCTTAAAGCACTGTTTTTTTGTATTCAGCCGATGAAGGACTTGTAGTCCGAAACGTCCTGATAATTGATTTGTAATCAATTATTCTACCTTTTTAAGTACCTGAAATATCCTTTTCTTTTTTTTTATATATATATATATATATATATATATATATATATATATATATATATATATATATAAAATAAGGCCACTGACTTACCAGAACAGGGATACACTGACAAAATGGGCTCAGGGAGTCACCTATCTGCTGTTCAGTCTATTGTTTCCTCAAATAATGCAACTTGTCAGTACATTTAAGTGAAAAACAATGACGTTTGTGCCAATGCACACCATGCAAACTCTCAATTCTGTATATAGGCTTCCATTTTTTCTTCATCCAGTGTGCATTGGCCCTTAAGTATTTATTACTCACACCATTCTCTTACTTGACCTAATTGAATAGGAATGTTAATATTGTGTATTTTAACGAACGATCAACCAAATTCAAACAAAATATGTGTTCCAAAAATACCAAAAGCAAAATAATTGCCAGCAATAGATTTTTTTTTCATTTACAACCACTGGTGACAAGCCATGTATTATATCATGCACAGTTCTTGTCCTTTGTCTTCTTGTAGAAAGCTGATAGCTTAGCATTGAGCAGAAAAATCACTACCATTAAACTTAGACCAGTTTTTACAAAGTTATCCACTGTACAATTCAACCCCCTTTTTTCTTTATGAAAACATGATTGGATAGACAGTGAGAAACACAGCATTTTCCAGTCTGTGAAGCTAAATGGTTCTAAAATCTACATCACTTTTTGCCATGCACTTACCCTAAAACCTCCTATACTGTACATAAATGCTTTTGTGTTTAATGTACTGCTGTTACCAGTCCTGACATGGGACATAGTTACTGGCCAATTGAAGCCCTCGGGTAGGGTTGAACTTAATGTAGGTGAATGTAAATGAGCACATCAGGTAGGGTTGAACTTAACGTAGGTGAATGTAAATGAGCACACACTAACACATGGAGTTTTCTAGCCCACTTGCTCGCCTGTCATGGATCCATTCTACAGGTTCCTCTTCTAACTTATATTTTCCTTTCCCGCTGATCTCACAAGTTTTTATTTCTTCTATATCCACTCACAAATCACTTAACTATCCACATTGTACTGTCTTGCAGCTGTGCTTTTAATTTGAATGAAATTGTGAATGATCAAACATTTTCATCTTTGTGAGACGTTGGCTTCATCAGTTACACTTAAAACACTGTTACTGCCATTTTCACACATAACTGCTACTAAGGTCATTGTGAGAATCACAGCTGTCAACTTCTCAGTAAGCCAAACACACACAATAAGCATATTCAGGAGAAATGTTTAAAATCAGATGACATCAAACTCTGACACCAGTTAAACTAAATATGGCGTGTGTGCAATTTGTTTCCGAGAAAGTAGTTTGATTTGAAGCACAGTTTTTCTCTGTTATCCAGGGAAACTATGTATATAAATCAAACTGGACTCCATCTATTGATGAACAACTGGTTTGTAAACCAGAAGATCATCCAGAAACATTGGACTACCAGCCATTCACAGTAGAAGTGTACAGCAGTTCCCTTGGCTTCGTTGGTCATGTGCCGATTGAACTATCCACTATCCTTTGCCTATTTCTTGATGGTGTAGGAGTTAAAGCAGTAGTTACTGGCCACAGGTACAAGGAAAACGGTCTTGTGGTACTGTTGTGCCTTTTTTTTGCATTAATTTGAGATATGCGCATGCATCAATGTTTTGTTGAATTTTGTCCAGTGATTACTTACGTTATTGATTTATTCATCATCGTGGTTTACTGTGAACTTTCAATATTACAAAGGAAATCTCATTTTTAGACATCAAAACAGTATAAAAACATCAAAACACAAATAGCTTATGAATGGCTATTTCCTCACATTACGTTTCTTTGAAATAGACCTTATGAAATTGTTATTTAAATATTTTACACTAAATCTTGTAATATGAATATGTTAGTAATAAACATAGTTAAGTAAGCATTTGTTTAATCTATATAGTTTTACATACTTATATATATAGGTTTAAAGGATGTTTAACTGCAGCGTACAAAAAAAATGGGATGCACACAAAAGGTTCAAATTATTAAAAAAAATAATATTTCAGGACGTTTCGGACTAAAGCCCTTATTCAGCTGTGTAGAAAGAAATATATCTATGTGTGATATAGATATAACTAGCACAATTCACAGCGACTGTTATACAGATCCCACCTTTGTATTACCCCATTTTGTATGATGGCTTAATGGTCAGACAGTTCATGACAATGACGTTCACTTAATTGTCCTCTGTTCCTTCCTATATTTGCACTAGAGTTCTTGGAGGAGTCTATTATCAACTAACCTATGAAAGACATCCTTGCCACCAGACATCTGTGAGAGATAGTCAGAAAGCTGACAGATCAAACAGTAAAATGTTTTGCCTAAAGTGTAAGGAAATGTCTATGATGGCATCTTCTGTACCGAATGTTGGCACCGTAGCCTAAAGGTAATTGCTCAGGCTCTGACTGCAAATCTGCCTTCACAAACAGAGGAAGTAGATTGCCTCTTTGCTATACACTTAGATGAGGTGCTGATTTAATAACAGTGGACAAGCTGCTGGAAGCCTGGCTGTCAACCTGTCACACACTGACAAATCTGTTGTTCATATGCAGGCAGGGTTCTCTGATGGACTGCCATCACCCGCACCCTACCACTATAGGCAACACAAACGCCAGCCATCTCCTTAAAACCTCTCCCGTCCGTGAGCTTCCATCCTGAGGACGTAAAGACCTTGTATTTTGAGACTGGAGATTTGACTATTCTATTTTTGTTTCCATTTTAATTTACCTTTCCAAAATGTGTTTCCCCCTCTGCCCAACAAAACACACTTTATCAATGGTTGCTCATACCAGTAACCCAACTTTAAACTATGCTTTAGATGACTACAATTATTCCCTGGCTATAATGCAAAAGCTCAGCAACTTACACATTTCCAAATTCTATGTTTATTTCCATCGTCGTAGTCTCACACTTTATACTGGCCCTGTTGAATAGTGTGTGCCTTACTACAAAACTAAAGTAGCAAGTAGCTTCAAATGACATTTTCCTATTTATTTGTTTTACTTGCTGTTCACAGTTTATAATGTTTATAATGGTCCTTATTGCAATTACTCAGGTGCGTTGACTATGAGGTTGACTATGATCTTCTCTTCAATTCTGGTGGCCTGCAAAGTTTCTTTATGAATGGTAGCTCCATGTAGTGTATAGCAGTGTATTGCCAAAACAACAAAGGAAACCTGCTCCAAAATGATAGATCAATAGATGACACTGGCATTTACTGTAAAAAAGACCCTTTGACTGATCTAGTCTACTTGACAAATATCTATGGCAGGCAACTAGACTTGAGGAGCAGTTCCTGAACTCAGGTGCACAGACATAAACAAAAAACAAAACAGTTACAGTAAGTCAGGGGACAGCAACAAAAAAAATAAATAATAATATTAATATTAACAATATGAACATCTAATTTGAAGCTACTAACTGTTTTCACCATTTCCACAATGGATTTTCTAAAGACGTCAATGTGGTGTCAGGCCAAAACTGCCCTTAAAAGGATAAATGCTGCATCATCCAGTGTTAAAAGTATTAACAGTAACAAATTAACAGATGAAAACACAGTTTTCCTTTGGACATACAGTAGATTCTATTTTTGCTTCTAAAACATGATTATGAAAACTGCAGCAAGCTCTTTGGGATTTGGAATAAACCTTACCAATGTTGGAGCATTGAAAAAAGAACAACACTGCACCATGGCATATGTAGTCATCATGGACCATTTACGATGATTATTATTTACTTTCTGCAGCCCTCTGTAAATCATCATTAAGCTCCTGACAGGTTGTGTTTGGTGATCGCACATGCAACATACAAAGCGATTTTAAAGAGCTGTTCCTTCAAGGCACAACACATGGCAAACAATGCTTCAGTTTCTTCTTATCCTTTAATACATGTGTTCTGAAGCCGAATGACAGCACAATAACTGCACAGCATTTAGCCAGGGTTTAGGATCACTGTCTGGAAAGTATACAACGGTTGGACAAAAAGAAACACCTGTACTGTGAAACACATACTTTTGTGTAAATCGGCTTCTCTGAATATGACTGATTATGTACACTAGTAATTAAAATGAAATCCCCTGCATGTGTTCTGTAAGACATAAAACAGTATGCAATTTATTAGGAGCTAACACTAAAGAATGGGTTAAATAACATTATACCACCACTGTTAAAAAAAAAAAAAAAAAAAACTTTGCATAATTCTCGATATCGCATAAAAAATAAAAATGTGATAAAAATGTCACCATTTACATTGAACTGCTAGACTATGAGTCAGATTTTGAAACTCCCTGAACTATAACAGTTGATGAACAATAAAAAAAACTGCTGCCTTTTACTGTGCAGGCTTTCTCTTTCTGCTCCTCTGTTGAGATCATCTCATAATGCAGTGACCTCCGTTGCTAAGGAATCCAGGACAGACTGTATGTATCCACCCCTTATGCATTGAAAGACTGAAAAGTTATTCTAATAAATAACAAATATAAATTCAACATTTTAAATGTGCAGTAAATTTCTCAATTGTGATATAAAAGGTTATATATCAAATTTTCATTGTGTACTTCCGACCTGGGGAGCTACTCGCCCGGCTCATTTGTCGGATTATTATCGATACACAATGAAGATTCAGTAGATAACCTCTTTATATATAATGCAATGACAGACATAGCAAAATGAAAGTGTCACGTAGCTAAGTGGTTGTTAGATTTAAAAAAACCCCCATATAATTGGCTTCCATTTTTGTATTCAAAACTGTAGATTCCTAATGTTTTCCTTTTACATTCAAAAATACTGCATGGATATATCCTGCTATTTGTGTATTATTGCCATATAAATTAACTTGTTTACTCATGGAAAGTATTTAGCATTGCTGGCATGTGCTATTTCTGATACTGTAGCTACTATGTCTTCTACAACTATTTTTAAGACAAAAAATGTAAGGTTCATTCCAGTGAATCCTGTTAATTTGGACATGTTTTACTTTAGATCTTGTTTGATCTGTCAAAAAAAGAAACAATGTATTTTTTTCATTTATTTATTTTCATTTACTGTATGTCTTTCCAGGGCACTAAGGGGGGCATTCAGGACATTTATCCAGGGCCCTGCGGCTTTAGTGGATCACACAATTGGTTGCAAAAAAACATGAAAGTAGCCTATCTTATGTAAAGGGAATTTGATTATATATCTGTGGCAGGATGGCTTGCAGTGGTGAGGTGTGGTGATGTCACGAACCAGGAAGTAACAGAACCAAAACAGTGGATGGGCGGGTGAAGCTGAATGCTACTGCACTCAGCGTATTTATTAACTCATAAAACAAAACAAAAGATTTAAACAAACAACAAAACACAAAACAAAAAGGCGTGACGGCCAAACAAATAAACAGAAACAAGTATATTTAAATATAGCAATTGTTTTTTGCTCGCTCTCCCGTGTTCTCCGTACTCTCCTCTGTACACTCTCCCCCCGCAGCACGGACAGCTGCAGGTTCTTATACTCTGGCCGAGGGGTTAACTAGCTGTTAATTATCTTGTTACCCCTCGGCCACAGTCTGCATGAGTTTAGTAAGGATGCGTGACTGTCAGCTAGTTAAATAATCAGTAGCTGATCAGCCACGCATCCTCACAGGGTTTTTAAATATAAAAACAATAACAAATACGCAGCGCTTTTATCCGCGCCACAAACAATAATATAAATAATAATACAAATACATATAGAGGCGGGACACTCCACCACACATGCCCCCCCCTTGTGTGCAGCACACATGACCTTTTCGGCCACCTCCCCCCTTAGTCCCCAAAGTCCCGGCTAGCAGTCCCGGCCCAGGAACAGGGGCAGCAACGGGCCAAAGGTGGCGGCCACGGTGGGATGTCCTCCTCCCACCCAAACAGCCGTAGTGTCCCCCTGGACTGCGCACAGGCCGGCTCCTCTGGCCAAGAAAATTTTGGGGGTGGCAGCTCCCCTCCGAGGGGCTCCGACCACAATTTCTCCTGCAGCGAAAGTGCGGCTGGGGGAGTTGGTCTCCTGACCTCCCCCACCCTTCTTTGTGGCCGGCAGCTGCCCTTCATGGGGCTCCAGCCACAGTATTTCCTGCCGCGAAAGTGCGGCTGGGGGAGCTGGTCTCCTGACCTCCCCCCCCTTTTCCGTGGTCGGCAGCTCCCCTTCATGGGGCTCCAGCCACAGTATTTCCTGTCGCATGGCAGGACTGGTAGTGACCCCAGGCAAAACAGAACCCTCGGGAGGCGACGGCAGCAGCTGCGGACCCTCGGCAGGCGACGGCAGCAGCAGCAGACCCTCGGGAGGCGACGGCAGCAGCAGCAGTGGACCCTCGGGAGGCGACGGCAGCAGCAGCGGACCCTTGGGAGGCAACGGCAGCAGCAGCGGACCCTCGGGAGGCGCGGCAGCAGCAGCGGACCCTCGGAGGCGAACTTCGGGAGGGAGCCCCTGGCCATGGAGGTGGCAGCGGGAGCTCCACTTCTCCCTCGTACCCTGTAACTGGTGGCTCTCCAGGCGATGCGGAGCAACAGGCAGCCCAGGCGTGCGGAGCAACAGGCAGCCCAGGCGTCGCGGAGCAACAGGCAGCCCAGGCGATGCACGGCAGGCATCCTTGGCGGCGAGGCAGGCATCCTCGGCGAGGCAGGCATCCTTGGGCGGTGCGAGGCAGGCATCCTTGGGCGGTGCGAGGCAGGCATCCTTGGCCGGTGCGAGGCAGGCATCCTTGGCCGGTGCGAGGCAGGCAACCTTGGCCGGTGCGAGGCAGACATCCTTGGCCAGTGCGAGGCAGGCATCCTTGGGCGGTGCGAAGAAGGACAGGAGCAGTCCTTCCCATGACGGTGGAGGTGGAACCAGCAGGTATTCACCCTCTGCTGGTGGAGGTGGAGATGGAACCAGCAGGTATTCACCCTCTGCTGGTGGAGATGGGAGGGGCAGAGGCAGCTCCTGCTGCTCTGCTCCTGGCGGTGGAGGTGGCGGAGGCAGAGGCAGCTCCTGCAGCTCTGCCCCTAGCGGTGGTGGAGACAGAGGCAGCTCCTACTGCTCTGCTCCTGGTGGTGGAGGTGGCGGAGGCAGAGTCAGCTCCCACTGCTCTGCTCCTGGTGGTGGAGGTGGCGGAGGCAGAGGCAGCTCCTGCTGCTCTGCTCCTGGTGATGGAAGCGGTGGAGGTGGCGGAGACAGGGGCAGCTCCCGCTGCTCTGCTCCTGGTGGTGGAAGCGGTGGAGGTGGCAGAGGCAGAGGAAGCTCCCGCTGCTCTGCTCCTGGAGGCCTAGGTTCTGGACCTTCTCCCCCCTTCTGGGCGCTGGATGCACAGGCTCCCCCCATCTGGGCGCTGGATGCACGGGCTCCCCCCTTCTGGGCGCTGGATGCACAGGCTCCCCCCTTCTGGGCGCTGGATGCACGGGCTCCCCCTTCTGGGCGCTGGATGCACGGGTTCCCCCTTCTGGGCGCTGGATGCACGGGCTCCCCCTCTTCGTATTGCGTGGGGCATATGACCAATGTGTGCCCATATGCCCCACAGCCAGGGCATAACTCCGCCACGAGGTTTATAACACAAACCTCCCAGCCATCATCCCCGACCTCCTCCTGCTGTTGCTGCAGTTGCTGTTTCTGCCGCAGCTTACCTCTCCCCCTTCTGGGCTGTGAACGCACCGACTCCCCCCTCTTGGGCTGTGGACGTTCGGGCTGCTCCCACTCAGGCGCTGGAGCCTGCTTCTTTGCCTTCTTGGCACCACCACTCCTTCCCTTCTTCGGGACCAGCAGTTCCACCTCCTGCCATGGAGGGGGTTGGTCGGGTGCTTTGTGCCCAACCTTGCCGACGGCAAAGCACCACTCCTCCCCTTTGAGGCAGGTGAGGCAGGTTTCCTGATCCCCCTGCGGCAATGGTACGGCCTTCAGGTGGATCCACTCCTCCGCCTCCACTCCTCCGCCTCCACCTCACCTCGATCGAAGGCCTGCACAAAGAGGGGGTCTTCATATGGGCACACATCAGGGAGGTGCCCATACTCCAGACAGGCAAGGCACCATGTAGCCCCTTCTTTCAACTCCCTCTGATGCTTATGCCACCTCTTCATGTAGGCATCCACTTTATCCATTTTTTTTTTTTTCAAACACAAACACTATTAAAAAAACAAACAAAAAAAAACGTCCTGTTCTTTCCTGGTCCAGCTCTTGGAGGCGTTGTTTATCCCACTTCTCTGACACCATATGTGGCAGGATGGCTTGCAGTGGTGAGGTGTGGTGACGTCACGGACCAGGAAGTAACAGAACCAAAACAGTGGATGGGCGGGTGAAGCTGAATGCTACTGCACTCAGCGTATTTATTAACTCATAAAACAAAACAAAAGATTTAAACAAACAACAAAACACAAAACAAAAAGGCGCGATGGCCAAACAAATAAACAGAAACAAGTATATTTAAATATAGCAATTGTTTTTCGCTCGCTCTCCCGTGTTCTCCCGTACTCTCCTCTGTACACTCTCCCCCTGCAGCACGGACAGCTGCAGGTTCTTATACTCTGGCCAAGGGGTTAACTAGCTGTTAATTATCTTATTACCCCTCGGCTACAGTCTGCATGAGTTTGGTAAGGATGCGTGACTGTCAGCTAGTTAAATAATCAGTAGCTGATCAGCCACGCATCCTCACGAGGTTTTTAAACTATAAAAACAATAACAAATACGCTGCCGCTTTTATCCGCGCCAAAAACAATAATATAAATAATAATACAAATACATATAGGGGCGGGACACTCCACCACAATATCCTACAGTGTTTTTCGGGGAGTAGGCTGTTTTGGCAGTACATTTACGACAGACGGAAAAATACACATTTCCCTCCCAGAATACCACAACTGCTGCCATAGAGAGTAAGATGGCTAAATGTGCAAGTAAGAGAACAAAGCCCAGAAAGTACTAAGGCTATCTACATTTGGTTTTGAGTATGGAGTTATGTAAATGTACTTATGCAAAGTAAGTTATCAGGCTTTAAATTACATTGGGCTGATATGATTTAACATTATTTTTATTGCGATTAATAAGGTTGCAAATTGTCTGTTATGAGGTCCAGATAAATAATTTGTCCCAGGGCCAACCTGCTGACCCTAGGCAGCCAATATTTCCAAGTAACTGAACCAAGGAAGCAAGGGCCAGGCCTGACCAGTAGTGACTTATTAATCGCAATGAGGTGAACTAAGGCCAGCTGATTTTAACCTGTGGGAACTATATGTCCTGTGGGCCCCCCGTGTACAACGGCAAGTCACTGTAAACATGATTCAAACCATGTTCCCTTTACTCACTCCACATTCCAAAGAGTACTTTTAGTTTGTGACTCACTTGAATCCTTACATTTAATTTTGTGAATTGAGTGCTCATGAAAGGTGAGTGCCTCAGTCCTTGTCACCGAGACTGACAGTCCACGTGGGTGGAGTATGTGAAGTTGGTTAGGCATAAAATAAAATAACCTGAAGAAAAAAAAAAACTATTTGACAAAAAATACAACAAAAAAGAAAGTCACTAATGAAGTAAACAATAGTGTATTTGAATAACACAACACTGAAGTGAGCAGAGAAGGCCAAGAAACACTTACATTTCTAGATTTACATTTTCCACTCATTTGTTACAGATTCAGTTTATAATCATACAACAGTCAAAATCTGGAACAAATGGCAAGCACTGATTGCAGTTATAATTGTTCCAGTGCTGGAACTAACAGACACCAGTAGTAGAATATTAGTGTTTGTTTAGACATTCCACAAAGGATTGAGGTACTGTGATTGAAATGTTTTAACCAATGCAAGTGAATGGAAGGCAGGGTTCTCTGGAGTGTTTCCCCTGAACTTTTGTTTTGTCTTTAGATTAACAAACATGGCTGCTAAAAACACACATACCATGTAATTATGTAATAAATCCCGTAGCAAAAATACATATTAATAAATTGTAAAGTGAGAAAAAGCCTAAAGTATTGTGATCCCTTGCCAGAAACTAACATTTCTATTGGACCAAATTACTTACAAAAAGACCCCAAATACCTAGAATGTTATATTTAAATGTGTTTTTTGTTTATTCTCCAATTTAGGTTATCCACTATTTTTGATTGTCAGTTATCCATTAAGATATCTAGATATTAGGTGTATTGGGGATGTGCTGAGTAACGAGTGTAAATTAGTATCCATAACAAGTATGATTAATAGTGCTTGCTTTTTAGGGGCACTTCTGGTTTTAGGGCCGCCCACTTCCCGTCGCTGACATCAAAACAATCAGAATAAACATAAAGTTAAAACACTGTCTTGATCACTTTCTATGTGCCAGAAACGTCTTTTTATGGCATTATCGGTTTTTTTAGCCATCAGCTTTGAGTACATTTTGAGTATGAGTATCAGTATGAGTTGACAGCTCTGAATGGCAAAGGCTCATCTGCGTTTCTCTACTAGATATGTTTGAGTCCTTTATTTTATTACTCAGAAACCAACTGTGAAAGATAAAAAGATAAATGACAATTTAAATGACCTTCAACCTGTTTAGAATCAACAGTTATTTTATAGTTGTTTACAGCATTCTGCCACATCTTGTCTAACCTCTATATTTCTGTCTCTAGGGAAAGGACTATTTTGGTACTGTACAATACATGACCTTTTTCTTATTTTCTCTAGCAATAGATACTATTTACATGAATATAATATCTCCTTTTTTTCTGACAATAAAAGACATAGGAATATCTGGGCTATCCTGGGCCAAGTGTACAGTGGCTCTAGTACCAATTTTGTAAAGAAAACAACATTTGGGTGTTGGTTCTGTATGACTGAATCCAGATTTTAATGTAGTCACTCTTGTTATTACACCACGAGGGTCATTCAAAAGTTAGTGGTGTGTGACCCTTTTTTTGTTTACAGTTACCTAGTGTAGCTTCACAGTCCTAATCAGTTCACACAGTTCAGCAAACTAACCTTACAGCCTAACAGTCATCATCCTTTCCTTAAATAAAAAAAAAGCATACAAATCCCTGTAGCCCCTACACAACTATGAGACTTATTTTATGGGTGATTGGTCATATTGGTCCCTGCATTTTGAGCCTGGTCTTGGTATTCATGGTGCTAATGCGTTAGAGAGGCAAAACTGGCAGGGGCTGTTACTCCTCATGGACAGCAGACCCTACTGGCCATGCGCTCCACAGATTCGGTTGCTAGCTGACATCAGCTCTTGAGCTCCTGGGTGTAAAGAGGTGATTGGCTTGATCGTGGGATCAGAGGACACCCACTGAGCTTCAGTTCTCCTGAGCTTTTGTGGGGAATTGCTTTGGTTTAAATTGGAGAGAAAATTGGTGGTAAAATAATTGGTGGGGTATTAATCAACAAAAGCCTTGGCCTTCACCTCCCGATATTCTGTGATTTATTTAGTATTTTTTTTTTTCTGCACATGCAGGACAGGGACTGGTCATGTTTTTTTTCTTGACATTATTCTACTTGTTTATATTCCCTTTGTATATCATTTTTTGTTTCAGTAAGAACTTCCTTCTGGCAATACATATTACATAAGATTGAACAAAATCTTTACAGTAAATTTCACCTAATACGTAATGCAATAATTTCTTAGATCTCACATTTTCCTATATGAAACAAGCACATGTTATGGTACAGGTGAGCTTGATTTGTAATTTATTTGAACCTGTTATTGAAGAAAATCTATCAAGCGCTCCTTGCAGATACTTCAATGCAGTACTTCTGGTCAACTTCAAGAGGTCACATGGATAAACATGCTATTGTCAAGTCAGTTATAGGAACACCATGTACCATATACTTTACGATAACTGAATTATGTATTCCTTAGTTTACTCTTCCTTGCTGGCTTTCCAGTTGTTACAAAGCTTTAAATAAAAGAAACAGTGATCTTCCTGTTGGCACTTGATTCTTGCTGTATTCCATTAGCAGTTTGTCTTTTTTTTTCAAAAGAATTGTGCAAGATTATTTAATAAACATTTATTTTAGATGTTCGGACAAAACCAACAACCTTTCAATTTTCAACACAATTCGGCAAAATGCTAGCCAGGTCTGTCAGCTGGACTGATAGATGTGACAGAAGGCATTAGCTGAAACGTTTGACTACTTAACTTCCATATAATTTTTACCTTGTTGATAGACTTAACTCAGTCATTAACCCTCTCTGTGTCAGAACTAATTTAATAAAAGAAGGCACTTTTTCAGTGAGTACTAGGTGGTACTAATGATGGTAAGCACAGTTATCATATTTTCCAGCTCTAACCATTCTAGTAGGGATCAACTAAATGTGAATCTCTTGGTCATAATAATGGAAGCAGTGAATTAAAACCAAACTTTTATAATTATGTGGCCTTTCAACTGTTTGACTGTGTGAATGTGACCCTAGGTAGCTGTACATATTTGGCCTATCAATGGCATTATGAGTGAGATTTTCAGAATGTAGGATTACTGAAAGAACAGTTGAGCTAAGCACCTTGAGATCAAACTGTATTATTGCACAATAATAGTTGAAGCATGGTAAACTATTACAATAATTCTTACAATAGTAGGTTGTTATTTGGGTAACTGGGACTAAAACTATGTATATACTGTACTTAACAAAATAACAATAACATAGAAATGCAGCTGAAGGTTAGAAGTAATCAGCTGCTGTATTAAGAAGAAAACAAAAACAAGAAAACAATTGTAATGCCATCCAAAATTGTATTTTTATCTAATTGGAAACAATTGTGCTGTATTAATTAGAATTAAAATTGTAATGCCAACCAGTCAATGTTGTATAAATTAAAACCTAAATTGATTGTTTAGTTAATGATTAATGACTCAAAATCTTTAACTAAAGCATTGCCAGTATAATTGAAAGTGAATTTGGTTGCATACTTTATTTGCCAGCAAAGTCTTCAGATAATCCCCATTGTTTTTAACTTTTTTTTTTTTTTTTTTTTTTGAGCAGCAATAATATTGGCAGGACGTGCAATAACACAAACAGCAACGATTCAGCCAATAGGCAGCGATAATGAATTGGCTGGCACCACTAAAGCCACTTATTTGCCCCACTTTACACAATCCACTCGACGGAGAGGAATATTTATGGCTGCCTGCTGAAAATGAAAGGCTTTTACATTTTAATGAGCACTAAATAGGCACAGAGAAATATTGTTCATTAGCCGTAATCTGCCGCATTGCTTGAGTGAACTTCCTTCAGAGACTGCTTTAAACGGTTCACTCAAGTAAAGCAGTTTGTATGGTAA
The DNA here is from genome assembly GCA_030684275.1 of Acipenser oxyrinchus oxyrinchus. Classification (NCBI taxonomy): domain Eukaryota; kingdom Metazoa; phylum Chordata; class Actinopteri; order Acipenseriformes; family Acipenseridae; genus Acipenser; species Acipenser oxyrinchus. The sequence continues at coordinate 40,508,600 of CM060251.1, forward strand.
TTAAGGAAGCATTTTGGTGTCAACATCTGTGCTATTTATAAGGCTGGAAGCATCTGATTCCTCCACCAGAACAGTGCATCAGAAAGAAAGCCCCCCCCCCACTCTTTCTCCATCCCTCCTCCCCTCTCCAAAACAATTCTGTCCACCATTGCGTGTTACAAAGAATTATCGTTCTGACATTTCTTCATTAATCATATCATAGCTCCTCGTTGCAAGGAGAAGCAAGCTGCTTGGCAGATTAGAGTGGCATGCTGTGCTGGCAGACTCACCCCAAACGTGGGTCTTTGAATGCCACAGCTGTTGCTGCCATCATTCCACAAACATATGACTGCATTCCCTCATGTGATGGGACAAAAGCAAAACCCTGAATCTTGGTGCAGGAAAAGGGTCTTATATAGATTGTGGTTTCATGAGAAAGAAATATTTTGGTAAGCCAGGGAGCCTTTTATGTCTTAAAACAAGCAAAATTAAATGACACAATTATATTTTTCAAAAAACTATTTAACACAATTACTGTAATTAATCAGGGGGTCATTTTGTTAGACTTATAATACAATGGTAGCCATCAATTTAAAACACCCCTCAGTCCTAAAGCTGTATGCTCATATTTTAGACAACACAAGGAATGATTCCATATTTTTCTTTTACAGAAAAGATATGAAAGAAAATTCACTTCTAATTGTTCTGTATGGGAAGTAGCCAGGTGGTGGCAAAATGCCACTCAGTGTTAAAAACCAGTTGGCCACTTGCCCCTATCCATATAGGAACATATAATGAAAACAGCTCAACAGGGATCAGGTATGTTTTAAATTTAAATAGTATTTTCATGCACACAGCGGTTGGCGTATGTACCCATTTATACTGTAAGTTTTTTTACATTTGTAAGAATTAAAGAAAAAAACATCTTGTGAGATTCAAATATAGAAACTGTCACACATGATAAAAAGCCTGAGATAAATTGTGCCACAAGATTATTTTGTTGTTGAACTATGGTGTTACCACATTTTAAAAAAAGGCCAGAGTTTCTTAAGTTTCATTTACATACAGAGTACAGTATGTCATCATTATGTGAACAACAACACCATTTCTTTAACATGGACTTGATATACCATGTATGTCCTGGGCTGACTCTTTTTTACAATAGTGTGTTGTCTTTTGTAGTTGCCACAACTCTAGTACCACTTTCAGACACAAATACCGCCACCATGCCGTCTCAGAGACGTTGTTTTTAAAAATGGTTTAAAATACCCATTCACACAGCACGAAATTGCACAATCTATGCCGATATAATACCGTCATTACCCTTTCACACAGGCAAAGGGAGTAGTGTACTGTAAACTTCCCTGTGCTCGCTTTGTCCCCTCTATTAACAACACATATGTATATATGTGGAAAATTGAAGTGGGAACACATTATTAATATTTTCATTCAACTGTGTGATACCAACTGCAGTGTATTAAAAGTTGTAGGCTTATCGACTATAAAAAAAGTTCTACTATTGCATATACTGTCAACAGCTACAATAAATTGCAGATGCGTTGTTGTATATACAGTATATATATATATATATATATATATATATATATATATATATATATATATATATATATATATATATATATAGAGTGCCTTGCAAAAGTATTCAGACCCCTGACTCTCATATTACTGAATTACAAATGGTACATTGAAATTTCGTTCTGTTTGATATTTTATTTTAAAACACTGAAACTCAAAATCAATTATTGTAAGGTGACATTGGTTTTATGTTGGGAAATATTTTTAAGAAAAATAAAAAACTGAAATATCTTGCTTGCATAAGTATTCAACCCCCACACATTAATATTTGGTAGAGCCACCTTTCGCTGCAATAACAGCTTTAAGTCTTTTGGGGTAAGTATGTACCAGCTTTGCACACAGTGTCGGAGTGATTTTGGCCCATTCTTCTTGGCAGATTTGCTCCAGGTTGTTCAGGTTGGTTGGACGACGCTTGTGGACCGCAATTTTCAAATAGTGCCACAGATTCTCAATGGGATTGAAATCAGGACTTTGACTGGGCCACTGTAGGACATTCACCTTTTTGTTCTTGAGCCACTCCAATGTTGCTTTGGCCTTGTGCTTGGGATCATTGTCCTGCTGAAAGGTGAATTTCCTCCCAAGCTTCAGTTTTTTAGCGGAGTGAAGCAGGTTCTCTTGCAGTATTTCCCTGTATTTTGCTCCATCCATTCTTCCTTCAATTTTAACAAGATGCCCAGTCCCTGCTGATGAGAAGCATCTCCACAGCATGATGCTGCCACCACCATACTTCACTGTAGGGATGGTGTGTCTTGAGGCATGGGCAGTGTTAGGTTTGCGCCACACATAGCTTTTGGCCAAAAAGCTCTATCTTGGTCTCATCTGACCACAAAACCTTTTCCCACATCGCACCTGGGTCACTCTCATGCTTTCTGGCAAACTCCAGACGTGCTTTCAGATGGTACTTTTTGAGTAACGGCTTCTTTCTTGCCACCCTCCCATACAGGCCAGTGTTATGCAGAGCTCTTGATATGGTTGACTGGTGCACCATTACTCCACTCCCAGCCACTGAACTCTGTAGCTCCTTCAAAGTGATTGTTGGCCTCTCTGCGGCTTCTCTCACAAGTCTCCTTCTTGTTTGAGCGCTGAGTTTTGAGGGACGGCCTTTTCTTGGCAGTGCCTGGGTGGTGTGATGCAGCTTCCACTTCCTGATTATTGATCCAACTGTGCTCACTGGGATATCCAAACACTTGGATTTTATTTTGTACCCTTTCCCTAATCTATGCATTTGTATTACTTTATCTCTAACTTCTGTAGAATGCTATTTGGTTTTCATTTTCCTTCAGATTCACAGCCTGACCAATGATCCTTCAACAGTCGGGTTTTTATCCAGAAAATGTGACAGCAACTTTAATGGTTCACAGGTGGAGGCCAATGGTAAGGTAATTGTGTCCTCGTTAGGGCAATTTCTTTCATCGGTGTAAACTGGGAGCTTCCGCAGCACAGGGGTTGAATACTTATGCAAGCAAGATATTTCAGTTTTTTATTTTTCTGAAAAATATTTCCCAACATAAAACCAATGTCACATTACAATAATTGATTTTGAGTTTCAGTGTTTTAAAATAAAATATCAAACAGAATGAAATTTCAATGTACCATTTGTAATTCAGTAATATGAGAGAATTGGTCAGGGGTCCAGGGGTGAATACTTTTGCAAGGCACTGTATATATATATATATATATATATATATATATATATATATATATATATTTGAACAGCCTGTTGTGTCTGTTGCTCGCTTTGCTCGACCCTGATCACATTAATTGGATTTGCGCAAGGTCTGTGGCCCCAAAAGTGCCACATCTGTTTAGTAGCTGTCACTCTTTAGAATTGTAAAGTTAACACTTCCTTAACTTCTTCCAGTCTCCAATTACTACCTCGTTCTTGACCATCCATTGTATTTGAAAAAAATGAAAGTGTGTAACACTGACGATAAAAATACCCAATAGGTCTGGTATACAGTCACATGTGATGTTGACTTTCAATCCACGCCCACTATAGCGCTTCAGTGGCGGTATAGCCTTTCACACAGGCAGTTATGACTGTTCAGTGCTGTCTTTGAACCACCTTGTGAGGTGGTTCAGAGGTGGCATAAAATATGACGGTTCTGTGGCTGTATAGGCACACAGACCTATATGCCACTTCAGTGGTGGTTCTGAACCGTCATAACTCCTCTGTGTGAAAGCACTTATGATGGGTCATTTTATTCTAACTGTGAAGGAATATGCAGCAATATCATTTTCTGATTGGAGGATGAAGTCACCACTCTTTAGTTCCACTGATGCTGGAGTGTTACGCATATTGTCAGTGAAGTAAAATGCGTCTTTAAAAACTACTCAGCTATGCATATTTTAACCCCTTCCATGCTAGGGGACATACGGCGTACGTCCTCCCATATATCGTAGTGTCCCGCAGGCTGTCAGTAAACAATAGCTGGGAGGATTTAGTCTCTCAATATGTTTGAATGGGTCACGGGTCATGTCAATCGAACAATGCATGATTGATGCCTAAACTGGCCTATAAGATTTCTGAGTTGTGCTTTCTCTGGAATTCAGTTACTATCTGGAAACTAATCGTTCATCACTGGAGCCCCTTGTCAAATGAAAACCCACTTACAGTACCATGCCGTACCTGCGTACGTCAAGTTTCCCATTCTATTCTCCGATTGGTTTCTCAGTCTAGCGTTTCTGATTTCATTCTCTAAGGCAGTGCTAGTGCTGGGGAATGTGCAATGAAAGTCGGGGGATGGTCAGGTGACATTTGTATCCAATTGCGTGTCATATAGCGATTCCAATCTAGCTGTGGGTGTTTAGAAAGCTAAGATACAGTATATTTGCAGGAAGTCATTTAACTTTTACAAGTAGATATATATATATATATATATATAGTGTTTTAAATTATGATTTTTTTGTTTTATTATTAGTTTTACTTGTTTAATTGTAGTTTATATAGTTTTTAGCAAAAGCCAAACATGGCAACATACGTTGTCTTTCTATAATGAGCAACGGTAGTGAAGCTGGTTCGGAGGAATTCGATACCAGCGACAGTGATGCTGACTTATCACTCAGCGATGATGATGAAGAGGATGTGGAGCAAAGAACAGTACAAACTGTACAAACAGAAGAGCATGCAGCTACTTTACAGGTAAGCCAGCTGCAACGGGAAGCTGTTTGGTTTGAAATGGCAGTGCTGTGATGAAATACTTTCAAAACACAGCACTGGGTACAGGCAATGCAGCAGGCAGATCCATCACAATGCCTGCGCAAAGTAGCTGTGTACACGCATTTGCGACTATCCCTCCAACACAAGGGAAGCAGACACCGTAAAAAAGGAACAGGGTCTCCTCCGAAAATGAAAGCTAAAGAAAAGACAAAAGAAAAATGTGCAGTGGTTGCGAAGGCAAATCCGGGTTCTGTTGTATTGAACATTTCAATAAATGACACAGAGCAAGTCGATAATGGCACACATTTTGATGTTGTTTGATTTGATAATTACTGTTTACTGATTATTATTGTTATTATCGTTATTAGCAGCGTTTTTGTTTTCATTGTTAAAAAAAAAACCTCTATATGGAATATGGGTATGTAGTACACAGGAGTATAAGCGGTTAATGAAAAACACAGTTTAGGTTATTTATTTGTGTTTTATTCATCCTATGTGGTTAACCCCACTGACACCCCCAGTGATGACACCTGTGTCACTGAGGAAGAGAATTCCCCCTCTTCCATGGAAGAGCCTGTTGGAGATCCAGAAAGGAACAGCCTGCATGCCCCAGGAGGCCAAGATGGTATGTGCCAGTGTACAATTGGACCCCCATCCCCCATCCCCATCCCCATCCCCCATCATAATGTACAGCTGGACATACCACCCTTTATTGATACTCAAGGCCCAAAGGTAGATACTGCTGCCTTCACCTCTCTGCAGTATTTCCAGCTTTTCCTCACAGATGACCTGTTGGAGCATATGGTCACCATGACCAACAGGTATGCTGTCCAGTTCCTACGGCAGCAAAGAGACAGTCTGGGACCACATGCCTGTGCCCACAAATGGAAGGAAACAAGATTGAATTGAAAAAAAATCTTGGACTCTCTTTAGAGATGGGAATTGGTAATAAGCCAATAATCACATACGGAAAGAAAATATATTTTAAATATATTTTTTTACGAATGGGAAACATGTTAAATACATGAATAATATATTTATAACCTTACCATATATTTTCAACATATAAAATAAATATATGGCTCACAGATTAAATTATATTTAAAATATATTCCAAATGCACCAGATATTTCTATTGTATTTTTTATACATTACTAATTAATTTTACAATATATTGTTATCAATATATATATTTGCAACAAACTTACCATATATTTAAAATATACTATGTGTTTGCCTTACATTTGTCATACATTTTAAAAACATTATTTATGGATGCTGTTTAAATATATTTAAAAATATATTTAGCAACAAATTGGTGTAAATATTTTGGAAATGAATAAAAAATACATTAACACTAGAACCGCCGGAGTTATAGGCATACCTAGAACCGCCGGAGTTATAGGCATACCTAGAACCGCCGGAGTTATAGGCATACCTAGAACTGCCATGAGCCTGACAGCCATATTAAAAACAATATAATTATAATAATGAAAGGGCAAACAATCTGATTTAAGTCATAGTTTTATCCAGCCATGTCACATAAAGCATCTGCACAACTGACATAATGTAAATAAGTGGACATTTGAACAGCAAGTCACTTAACCTCCTTGTGCTCCGTCTTTCGGGTGAGACGCAATTGTAAGTGACTCTGCAGCTGAAGTGTAGTTCACACACCCTAGTCTCTGTAAGTCGCCTTGGATAAAGGCGTCTGCTAAATAAACAAATAATAATAATAACAGCAATTACTTAATATACACACATATTACATAAAGAGCAACTGCAAAAAATGATGAAAAACAACAGAAATTAGTGTTTATACAGGTATATTATTTATACACAATACTATACAACCGAAACTCTGTAAATAAGCAAGACAACATTGAAAATAATTGGGTTTATAAAACAGAATCTTCGGATTCTGCACGCTGATTGGCTGCTAAGGGGTTTTAAACCGTGCATGAATATAGCATAATGCACAGCGGAACTTATTTTTGTCAAATTACAGTTCCATTAATAAATTATCAATACACAATGTATTAAACTTGCAACGGAGAGCCTGAGTATAGTTATTTTATTACTGCTCTATTACTCTTATTACTTGTTTTTTTCTCATTTTCGCTAAAAACAGTATATATATTTACAGTCGCTAAGTTTTTAGTTGTGTTTTAATGTTATTATAGACTTTTTGTTAGTTATCCCCCATCACGGCCTAGCGCATTGCAAAGCCTACAACTACATTTCACCCTTCCCCCGGGTCTAGCACATTCTCAGCTGCGTGTACTCTCGTTTTAACTAGCTTCAGGCATTTGAGGTAAGTAGCTGGACAGGGCTACAATTAATTATTTTGAACCCGGCTGTAATTATTGTTGGAAATGTTGAAAACCTCCAGTTTAACCGTGTCTGATGGACTATTTTTTCTCCAAAGCGGAAGAATATAAAATTGTTTATTTTTAAAAAAAAATTATATAAAAAAGTTTGTTTTTCTATGTATTATTGTGTCCGTTTTATAAGCGGGATAACACACTCCATACAACACAACCCACACCCTGTCGTGTGTTATCACTTACTTATATACTAAAACGCGCATATACTAAACGAGTGTGTAAAAATAAAAATAATAATAATAAAAAAAAAAAGTTTTGAACAAAAATGTGTCTATATACAGGTGTATTATTATACAAAACTGCACAAACAAAATAAGTAACATAAAATTGAAAATAAATGTGTTTATGCAGTCTATAGACATAAAAAGCATGCAAACTAACTAAGTGTACTCTGACGTGTAAGCCGAAGTGTACTCCCTTACTTAGAAACTCTCGGTGGATGAGTCTCTCATGCTTTATAAAGGCTGTTTGAACATGCTGTATATTCCATCAAAATGGGCACGATATGGAATAAAACTGTACAAGTGCTGTGAGGCCATATGACAGAGAGTGAATGAATCCAAGTCAACAATCTCCCTCCTGACCTGTGATGGCACTGTGTAACAGGAACAGTGTGCCCTGTACTGGATGGTTTGGCAGTTCATTCCAGGGTCAGTCGTAGCGGAACTTCAATAACCAAAGTCATCGCCTTAATGCGGTAGGTGAGGTGTCTGTCACGGATTGGAGGATACGTGATTGGCCATGCCACCGAAAGAGGGCGTGACTGAGGGTATTTAGGGGAAGTGGCCGACCTAGCTGTTCCTTCGTTGTGGTTACTGAAAGGACCCGTTTAGGAAACGGAAGTAATTAATTATCGTGAGTGTTTCGTGTTTCGTTTGCTTGATTGTGCTAACTTTTACACTGTTAGATGTCTAACACAAACCGGGAGCTGTCGCTACTAGCCAGCACCAAAACCCGGACTACACTGCACCACTGTTTCATGAGCATTCACTATCTGGAGAAGTGACCGTGTCTGTATTTGTTGTTGTTATAAAGTGTATTATTTCGTGACTGAAACCCTTGTTTTGCTCAGAGCGATTCACATGGATGTGTGGAGCCTGTGCTTATTATTAAGTGTTGTTGACACACAACCTTGCCTTATAAAGGAGCTGTTTTATTGAACTTTCTTGTGTATGTTATTCATGAGCACTACACTTAAGGAGGCTGTGTGGTCCAGTGGTTAAAGAAATGGGCTTGTAACCAGGAGGTCCCCGGTTCAAATCCCACCTCAGCCACTGACTCATTGTGTGACCCTGAGCAAGTCACTTAACCTCCTTGTGCTCTGTCTTTCGGGTGAGATGTAATTGTAAGTGACTCTGCAGCTGATGCATAGTTCACACACCCTAGTCTCTGTAAGTCGCCTTGGATAAAGGTGTATGCTAAGTAAACAAATAATAATACACCAACTACTCCTGCACACTGCAAGCCACTTTGCCACAGGCCACCACAGGGTACACACTGAAATTCAGGGTATACTCGGGGACCCATCGCCAGCCCCCCGGCTGTCCTCCCACCCTGAATATCAGTGAACAAATTGTATTATAACAAATTGTATTATATATTTGCAGTTCATGTATCTAGCTTTTTGGCACAGCATTGGGAGAAATAAAGAATAAAGGCACAAACAAAAAAAGGCAGTCACATGCTGTACTTTTATCCAAGTTTTACCTGTCTCAGGTACCATTCTTTCCTTTAAGAGAAACAGGACTACGCTTACCAGAATGCATTGGGATATGAGTTGAAAAGCCTAAACTGTCCCAAACTGTCCCACTGAACACAGAGCCATGTGGTCACCTTACATATGCCCCAAAGTTAACACTATGAAAAACGCAGAGATCATTTGACCTAGTAGTGTTAAAATGTTTAAGCAGCCATGATTTATTATTATTATTTATTTCTTAGCAGACGCCCTTATCCAGGGCGACTTACAATTGTTACAAGATATCACATTATTTTTACATACAATTACCCATTTATACAGTTGGGTTTTTACTGGAGCAATCTTGGTAAAGTACCTTGATCAAGGGTACAGCAGCAGTGTCCCCCACCTGGGATTGAACCCACGACCCTCAAGAGTCCAGGGGCTCCCGAGTGGCGCATCCAGTAAAGGCGCTCCACGTGGAGTGCAGGATGTGCCCTATAGTCTGGACGTCGCGAGTTCGACTCCAGGCTATTCCTTTGCTGACCGAGGACGGGAGCTTCCAGGGGATGGTGCTCAATTGTCCTCCGACGCTGTAGCTCTTGGGTGGCTGCATGGTGAGTCCGCAGTGTGAAAAAAAACGGTCGGCTGACGGCACACGCTTTGGAGGACAGGGTGTGTTCGTCTTTGCCCTCCTGGGTCAGCGCAGGGGTGGTAGCGGTGAGCTGAGCCTAAAACTAATTGGCCATTCCAAATTGGGGAGAAAATAATAAAAAAATAATTGGCAACGACTAAACTTAAATAATAAAAAAAGCCCTAACCACTACTCCACACTGCTGCCCGGCAGAAACATAACAATTCCTAGGGAAATTGTTCACTATATATGGAACATACACAAAGTCTTGCTTACTTTTCCAGGGATTTAAAGTCGCATAGAAAATGTCTTTTTTCATTTTGTTTTACTTTTAACCCGCAATTTCTCAATCAGTTGACCAGATATGCCCAAAAATGTAACATCACTGAAAAATTCAGATTGTGCTGAAAAAAATAAATGTAGTTTTCCTGTTTCCTTTGGAGACTTGTGAGATATTTGACATTGAAATGATTCAGTCCTAAATTTACAAAAAACCTCTAGCACGGAGGGTTCCAAAAGCCCTATCAGTGAAAGGGTTAAATAGACTATCACTGCTGTTTTGTGGTCTAACACACAGATATTGCAGTGAACTGGACTGGCCCTCTCAGGTTGGGCGTCACTGGACTAAAATTGATTATTATATACATTATATAACTAAAACAATAATATATAGTAGCTAGTGTGTATTGCATATTTTACGGGCAAACCCCGAAATGCAGGCAATTTGCAAAGCTTGAAATAGAAATAAAAATAACTTATTTTGGGCGGCCATATTGAACCATTTTGTAGGCAGTCATCAGGAGCCAGAAATTTTGTTAGTCTGTCATATTGCGAGCCAGACCATGGTGGTTGTCAGCCAAATCGTCTTTTCTCTTTATTTTGTTTGTTTATTGGTTTGACAGTTAATCTACAATTATAAATACATTATTGCTGGTTTTAAACTCGCTGTCAGCAGAGATGTTAAAACTTCTACTGTTAAAATATATATTTAGTCCAGCTCAACAATATAAAACTGGAGACTGAATACTGATCCCCAGTTGAACTTCCTGCATGGGCAAAAAATTCCCTTAACCCTTTGCGGTCATATGTTGGACCATGTCCCTGATTCCCTGTCTGACATCATCAAAAAGATGTAAAACACAGGTCTCTAAAAAACTTTCAATGGCCGAGAGAGACCGATAGAAGCCGAGAGAAGGCGTAAAAAAAAAAAAAAGGCGGATCTGAGCAATACACATAGCCCCGGCACCACAGAGATAACATGGCCATAAACAAACAAGATAGCTGCATCTGCATCCAGCGCTCAAAGAATATCACTGACATTTGCAGAGCTTTTTGAGATGTTATAGTAATAAAATAATGACTTGGATCACATTATTGAGGAGTCTGGTGATAAAACGAGTGATCAGGAGATGATTTATCGGTATGCACGACTATGAAGAGGTATGTGAAAAATACCGCGAACAAGGGGTGGGGCGGGGCTGGAGATGTAGTACTGAGTGTCCTGTTGATATGCAGTGCCCTTTAAACCTGTTTTTCTGTGAAAAAATACTTTTAAACAGTGCGTCTGAGATTTTTTGACTTATTTCCATAAAATGATTGAGCATATTTTTTCTTTAAGTACATTAACTAGCCCATGCTGTAGTTTTTTTTTGTGTGTGTGTGTGTGTTTTTCAATCTTTGTTTTCTTCTATTTCATTTAGCAGTTCCTCATCTACTGTTATGTGTCTACTCTTGCTGGTGCATTTATTTTATTTTATTTGTTTTTTCAGATGGACTGCTGTCTTCAATCAGAAAGTTGGTGTTGTACCAGTTATGTGGGGTTTCATCAACAAATATATTAAAGGAAATAGGTGAAATGCCACTCATTGTTGGCTGTGGTTTTGTAACTATTAATAAATAAAATGGCAGTTTGTCATGGAATTTAGAATGGACTAGTGGTTAGTGATTTATTCAGTGTGAAGCGGCTCATTAGTATGCAAGTCGTGCTATACACTATATATATATATATATATATATATATATATATATATATATATATATATATATATATATACATACGGTCATGTGATGCTGTTTAACCAATCACGTGTTATTTTTCCAAGCCGTGTTATATATTGTTGTTGTTGTTTTGTTTGCTTTATAAACAGGACTGAGACATTATTGTTGGAAATATTACTCATTGTATATTGCAGACTGTGTTGTATGTATATCTTTATTTCTTGTTTTCCAATCAGTAAGTCTTGTAGTAAATGCATACACTTAGTGTCTTTCTGTCCTACCTCGAGAGCTATTGTTTCTTTGAATCAAAATACGTAGGTTATTTTCTTTTCTTTTCTTTTTTTTTTTTTTACCAATCTCCAGTACCTTATTGGCATTTGTCTTGTAGATGTGGTGAGGCATAGTATTTTTATTTTGTGTATTACTAAAATACTGGTTACTGTATAGCAGCGGCGTGCCGTCAGGACCTTCAAGGTATTCTCTGCTGACCAGACAGTGCCAAGTAAACTGTCAGTCAAAAGACATTACGTTGCCTCACTCACTTGCATACAGTGAGCTTGCTTATACTATGAAACATACTACTCTAATTATTATTTGTTCATTTGCCTGACGCCTTTATCCAAGATGACTTACAGGGATTACTAGAGGTTTTTTAAGAGTCTAGAGGTTTCCTGAAGGGGATGTGATCAGCCAATAAAAGATCTGCATTTCCCCCGCATAAATCTAAAACAACAACCAGACGCTAGAAAAAAAACAGTTGAGGGTATTCTCCATTTCAGTTGAAGGTCTTGAGTGAGTTTAACCAATGGGCGAGTCGAAGAATGTCCTTTTTTTTAGAATGGCGACCAATCAGGAGTGAGCAGAGGTGGGCCATAAATCTCCCAGGGTATTCTCTGCTTCACTTGAAGGGCCTGCTTTTGCAACCAATGGGAAAGTCAAAACTCTGATAGCTGATCAATCATTAGTGAGCAACGACGACTCTGCTACCCCAGTCCATTTTATCACGGCTGAATAGATGTTTATTTTCAAATTTATTTCAACCTTGCTTGGTGAATTATGCTCCTGGTTCCATGGAACTTTTTTTCAATACGCTGTATCTATTTACTTGCTGATTCCTGGATGTTTGAGGTTACATTTTCAGTTTAAACTAGGAAGCTGTTACAAACCTATGTCACACTTCGGAACAATATTACCCGCAACTTCGGAACAAGGAACATCGGAACAAAAATGTACATGAGAAACCCATCTGACACTTGCGTATAAAAAGGACAGTATTATTAATAAGGTGATAACAACCAATAATAAAAAATAGTTGTATTGAACTGTCCAATCAGAGAGATGGATGCAGTTACTGGGTGGAACATGAATGATTAGCTGATTCATGTTTGACAGTGTTCATGAAAAGTGATCTAAGAGTTGGAGAGTGTACTCAGAGTCTAAGTTAAGTATGTAATATATATCTAGATTTTAATAATTTGTTTAAAATAAATTAGTCTTATACAGTCAACACTGAGTTATCTGTTACCCAGATACACGTCAGTCGTGTTTTACCGTCCTTGTATTCAGAATAAAATCAATCCCCATTATATATATATGTATATATGTAACAAATTAATGCACTTACCTGTCACATGCGATTTCTGACCAGTTTTCTGATACAAAGCCCATCTCTTCAATGTTACAGAAAATTGCATAGCCTTTTACGTTTTATGCAGTTCTGTGCATGGATAACATTTAGATTTCATTTTGCTGTTAGGTCGTTAATGGGAGATTTTACATCCTGCTACAATACGTACCGGATTTAAAAGTACGTACTGTATTGCAGTTAACATGTTGTCTCTTTAGTTTTGGTAAGGGATATTTTCTGAATCATATCGTTCTAAATTAAAATACTTATTCTGTTGAAAATATAGTACTGTACCAACAAAACCAATACAGTACATCTAAATGGAAGCCTACTTATAATCCTTTCAGTTATGTATTTTTAATACATAGCTGAAACGGACAAGAGTTGGAACGGGCCAAAATGAAATAATCAGATATGTGTCACATGCATTTAACCGTCACTGAAGTCAAAATTTTCTAGGTTCGGATATGTGAGTGCTGACTGTATATCTCATTAAATATTTTATATAGTCATATTGTCAATAAAAATACATTTTTAAAGATATGCCTATTTTCTGGAACCGGACCTCCTGTGTCGTTTTTATGAATGAGATGAGATGAGTGATTGAGTGAATGATGCTACTCAGGTAGGTGGGTCAAACACGCTCTTCAATTTTAGCTGTCTCTGTCCCCTGGAAACATAAACTGAAAGATCTTTGAGATTCATTTAGGATTTATGTAAAGTTTGCATTTCTCATGTCCATGGATCTATTACAATATAGGCTACAGGTACACAATTGTTGATACCTACTAAAATTGAATTTTGGCTATTCAACTACAAATTATACTTCTTTTGACAAAAACTGCAGACTATAACCTATACTTCCAAATCAAACTATTATTTAGTAAAAAAAAGTTGACATTTCACAATGCCAAATGCATGAAAAATAAAGCAATCAATAAAAAAACCTGTTTTATGATGCACTGCCGTGAGGGGTCAGACATTTAACCCTTTAAGGACTGGGATCATGTTAACACGATCATACTGAAGTGGGCATCCAGGACCGCGATCGTGTAAACACGATAAACGTTTTGATGACTTACAGGCCACTGTACTTTGCGGTACAGGCTTGAAACACATATCATTGGATAGGGGAGGGATTGAATTTCAGCCTGCTAGAGAAACTTGTTTAGAGGTAAGAAAGACACGGAAAAACACTGTAAATCCAATGTATTAATGATAATGATATTAGAACATTTATTCTGTCTCATTTGTTTTATAATATATATGTTAACAACATGTATAAATATCAACTAAAAATGTGTAACAAAATCACAAAATCAGTCAGGTGAAACAATGTGTTGTAATTTGCCCAAACATCAATATTTTTAGCAAAATTTTCAAGAAGTATTGTAAGGCCCCTCGTCACAGTATATCAATTGTTATCCATTTACCTCTTTGAAAACACTAAGCGGAACGCATAATAATAAAAAAATACTTAACAAAAATACTAAATATAGTGTTTAAATAGTTTTGTGGTTTCTGATGTACTTTATAATGTTCCCCATGGTGTTCTGAAAACAAGGACACGATTTCCAAGATGCTACTGTAAAAAATAGATTTTTAGTGATTTTTTTTTTATAGGAGAGTCAAATAAAGCCAAAAAAACACCTGATCCTGGGGGAGCATCCCACTGAAAAACGCTTCGTCCTGAAAGGGTTAAAATAAAAACAACATCTTGGCTATGGACAAGCAAAATGGAATTTCTATACAATTCCATGTGTGTGTGTTAGACGTTTCACTGCTATGGACACTGATAACTCTTACCACGGACATGAGCCGACCCCTGACTGTCGTTGCGGATTCTGACCCTGATGAAATTTGATGAGGTTAAAAGCTCTATAACCACAAATGTAGACAAGCCTGACTCTTTTGCATTGTGGTTAGTAAGATATTCACTTGTAGTGTGCATGGTTGACAGTTCGTGCTCAGTCTCTGTCCTGTTAAGCCCGAGACAGGTGCAGTGTGGCATCGCTGGGCATTTTCACGGTGCGGTACCGCTAGTCTGTACCTGGACACACAGAAGCGGTATGCACTGTGTGGTTCAGTAGTTGTCAGTACCACACTGTAGGCTGTGTACTTGAATATAATTTACATAAATTGCCAAAAGTTTTGCATCACCTAGTAGAATATTAGGATGCAGACATAATTAAAAAAACAATAAAAAAACCTATAAACAATTTCGATAGAAAATACAAACTGGTATCTCAAACGTCTACCGGAAACTACAATAGTAGTGCAGTATTTCATGTTAGTTTTCAAAAGGTCAAATTATTCAATTTTTGGAAAACTACAAAGTGATATGTAATTTCAATATGTCAACGTAACATTATTAATTCTATAGGGTGTGTTTTTCAATGTTGTTTTTCTGTCATCTATATGCAGGTGTATGAAATGAGCGATCTGAGCTTAGCAAAGACACATACAATATGTTGCTACTGTTAGAAAATATATCCTTTTACAGTCAGTTATTTAGTAAAAATAGTAGTGAACTACAGAAATAATAAATAAAGGCAGGAAGGGTGCTTATCAGGGGCAAGGTATAAAATACCGACTAGTGGGGAGCTCCCGAGTGGCGCATCCAGTAAAAGCGCTCCACGTGGAGTGCAGGATGTGCCCTATAGTCTGGATGTCACGAGTTTGAGTCCAGGCTATTCCTTTGCCGACCAAGGACGGGAGCTTCCAGGGGGCTGCACTCAACCTCACCCTTGGAGAATTTGTCCTGGCATTTTCAGTCTATTGAGACGTTCTTTGCTCTGCTTACCCTCATTGCCGTCAGCAACTCGACCAATATTTATTCTAAATTCAGTTAGATAAATTCAGTTAGAAGGGGTTTTTTCCTCTCCACTGAGCAGCAGGTAAACACATAGCCATTACACCAACCATCCTCTCTGTTTGTCTTGTACGTCCTTTTCTATCTTGTGTATATGTCATGCTTTGCCACGTACTCCTTTGTTTGTCTCACCGTCGGGATTCTGCGGGAAGCCAGGGGTCCATTGTTTGGGGGTTAGTGATTACACTTTCCTGACCTCGGGTCAGGCTTCAGCCACCCTCATCATTCAAAGGGAGGTCCTCACCTATTGAGTCAGAGGGGAACCCCGGCCACATTATTCTTTGCAGCTCATGCACCTCAATCGAGAGATTATTCTGCTTTCAACCTGTGCTTGGGGCGTGGCCTGCTATACACTTCCATTGCTCGAGTCCTAAACAAACTGTTTCTCTTTACTTCCCTCTAGGTTCCCTGGGTGCTTCTCCATGCCCGGCTTTGGAGGCCTGTGCCTCATCTCATCAGAGGGCAGCAGTTAGGGAGTCCATTCTATCCTTTCCTTTCTGGTTCTTAATCGCACCTAGAACCAGCTTTCTCGCCCAACGGAGGCTATCGTGTGTTTTCGGGTCCCAGAGGTTGTGACTAACTGGCCTGGGGCTGAGCCCTAATCATTATCAGTCAAGGCCCTCGACAGTTGCGGCCTCCTTTCCTATCCATACCACAATGTTTTATGATTATCATAAATCCGTTTCTGCTAAAGCAACTTCAATCCTCACTGCTGATAACGTCATCAGCGATTGGTCTCACCCCAACCCTGATCTATTCAACAGAATATTCAGTGGGTTATGTGCTAAAGCCTGTGGCGTTTGCGCCTCCACAGCTCATTCAACACACCTGTGCCCGAGAGTAGCCTCCAACTCATTTTGTTTAGGTCAACACAGCATTTCCCCCTCCCAGTACTCGCTTTTCAGTGCCTAATCCTATCCATTCATCAGCCCCTCCCGAATCTTCCACCATCCAAGACAGACATGGCCGCGCCATAAAATATTCCGGTTCCAAACAGATCTGCAATAATTTCAGCACCAACTTCTGTTCATCCAAATTGTGCAGAAACTTCCATATCTGCAGCTTCTGCAGCGGCGCCGATTCCAGAATCATCTGCCCAGTCGCGTCCAAATGACATTATTATTATTTGTTTATTTACATTCAGCAATGCTTTCTGTATTCACTCCATTTATCGTTCCAGCCCTCGCCCACGCCCAACAGCATCACCCCGACAAACTCTTCACATCCAATCTCCTCAATGGTCTTCTGAATGGTTTTTCCACCAGTATTTCAAAAATACCTTCATCCTCCTTAATCAGCTGAAACCTATGTTCTGCCATCGCCGAACCTCAGGTAACCAGCTCTGTAATTCAAGCCGAGGTGAATAAAGGCTTTATGGTCAGCCCATTCCCAGCACCTCCTTTCACTTCTTACCATATCAATCCCATGAGCATCGCCACAAACAACGTTCTAGGTAAGAAGAGACTAATTATCGATCTTTCAGCACCTCGTGGATCCTCTACTAGCAGTATTAACTCTCATTGCTCATGACAAATTCTCTCTCCATTATATCAAGTTCACAGACGCCATCAAATTCATCAAGATTACTAGTTGTGGTTCCTGGCTAGCCAAAGCTGACACCGCCGATGCTTATAAAGTCATGCCAATTCATCCTTCTCTCCGTCACTTGTTTGGAATCCGCTGGGAAAATAAATTCTACTTCACCACTCAAGTCACCTTAGCTGCCGCAGCCCTGTACTGGAGCCTTAATTCCTATCACGATCTCTTCCTGCTCCATCTCATGGATGATTTTCTTCTAATATCTCCTCCTTCAGATCCTCCAGCTCAAGCATTAAACAACTTGAAATCTCTCTTTTCTTCAGTCAGTGTTCCTTTATCAGAGGACAAAACCATCGGCCCTTTGAACTCCCTGGGATTTCTCGGAATCACTCTGGATACTGTGAAATTCGAAGCCAGGCTAAACTGATCCGCATTCGTGCTTGCATCAATAATTCTTCCATTAGGAAACGAGACCTGCTATCCCTCCTCAGCCATTTCAACTATGCAATCCGTATTATACCTCAGGGCAGGACCTTCATCTCTCGTCTCCTAGCCCTATCCACCGCAGTTCAAAACCTCAATGCCTACATTAACATATTCTATTACTATCCTATAACATATTAACATAGCCAGGAAAGATATCAAAATGTGGGCCACATTAATTGCGCATTGGAACTTTCTTTATTTTATGAAGATTTAATTTTGGCTCTTCACAATCTCTCCCTTTTTACTGATGCCTCCTTCTAAGAATTCGGCAGATTCCTCGGATCAGAATGGTTCTCTAGTGAATGGCCTCCTGAAATTCAAAACTTATCCCCCCATCTTAAAGCCACAGCTCTATTAGAAATGAACCCAATTGTTGCAACTGCACATCTCTGGGGCCACCAATGAGCAAGAAAATCAATTCTATTCTACAGCGACAATAAACGGACAGTCCATATTATCAATAAAGGTCGCTCATCCTATCCCCTGATTGTGAATCTACTTTGTCGCCTCATCTGGATCTCACGATCTTATAACTTTATGATTCAAGCCCGCCACATCTCAGGCTTAAATAATAATGTTGCTGATGCTCTCTTTCTCGCTTGCAGATGTCCCAATTCCTCCAGCTGGTTCCTTCAGCCACGCCAACACCACTTCAACCCCCACAGATACAGCACCTACTGCTGGATTGAATTCAACCCTTTCCAGCCTGCTTCAATCAGCCTGGAGCTACATGTCTGCGGCTTTAGCTCCATCTACACAAAAAGCTTATTCCTCAGGATGGTCATCATTCTCATCCTTCTGTGCTCAAAACAATATTCAACCTATCCCATTCAATCAAGACTGGATTATTCCATTTATAGTTTACGCCCGGGACGCTCTTCTTCTCTCTCCCGCCACCATCTAGTCCTACATCTCCGGAATTCAGTATCAGTATCGCCTCCTGTCAGTGCCCTCCCCGACTCTTCTATCCATACCCGCAGTCAGTATTACACTCTGTAGAATCACTAGAAGCTTCCCCCCTGCCTCTCCATCTCGGCTACCCATATCAATGGACCTATTATTTTCATTAATTTCAATTCTCTGCAATGGCTGTTTTTCTCCATTCAATGATATAGTCATGGAAGTCTTGTGTCTTGCTGCATTCTTCGGCTCCATCAGATGCTTGGAATTTACAGTCTCATCATCCTCCAGCTTTCCCTCTTCAGGCATACGTTCCAGC
Organism: Acipenser oxyrinchus oxyrinchus; assembly: GCA_030684275.1. Taxonomy (NCBI): domain Eukaryota; kingdom Metazoa; phylum Chordata; class Actinopteri; order Acipenseriformes; family Acipenseridae; genus Acipenser; species Acipenser oxyrinchus. The sequence continues at coordinate 40,527,775 of CM060251.1, forward strand.
GACCTATCCTTGTTCCACGATTCTCATTTCATTATCCTTCTACATTCCTCGAAAACTGATCAGCTTCATTAAGGACGGTGCATCCAAATATCAAAAAAACAATTCTCTAATATGTCTCTATTCCTCTATGCTGAAGTATATTTCCTGCAAGAGCCCTTTCCTTCTGGCAGACCCCCTATTCGTTAATTCTTCCCGAACAATCATAACAAGACATTGGTTCACTTCTCATCTAGCCTCCCTCATATCTAAAGCAGGCCTCTCTCCCCGGTTCTACACTCCTCACTCTTTCAAAATCGGAGCAGCCACCTCTGCTGCCAAAGCAAACGGCAATCACCATCTCATCAAAATCATGGGTCGCTGGTTTTCTTCAGCCGTCAATACTTACATTAGTTCTTCTGTCTCTGATATCTCAGCAGCTCACCAATCCATCGCTAGCATGCCCAGAGTGGTGGCTACCTGACTGCTACCCACCAGAGGTTTTCCCCTTTAGAAGGGGTTTTTTCCTCTCCACTGAGCAGCAGGTAAACACATAGCCATTACACCAACCATCCTCTCTGTTTGTCTCGTACGTCCTTTTCTATCTTGTGTATATGTCATGCTTTGCCACGTACTCCTTTGTTTGTCTCACCGTCGGGATTCTGCGGGAAGCCAGGGGTCCATTGTTTGGGGGTTAGTGATTACACTTTCCTGACCTCGGGTCAGGCTTCAGCCACCCTCATCATTCAAAGGGAGGTCCTCACCTATTGAGTCAGAGGGGACCCCCGGCCACATTATTCTTTCGCAGCTCATGCACCTCAATCGAGAGATTATTCTGCTTTCAACCTGTGCTTGGGACGTGGCCTGCTATACACTTCCATTGCTCGAGTCCTAAACAAACTGTTTCTCTTTTACTTCCCTCTAGGTTCCCTGCGGGTGCTTCTCCATGCCCGGCTTTGGAGGCCTGTGCCTCATCTCATCAGAGGGCAGCAGTTAGGGAGTCCATTCTATCCTTTCCTTTCTGGTTCTTAATCGCACCTAGAACCAGCTTTCTCGCCCAACGGAGGCTATCGTGTGTTTTCGGGTCCCAGAGGTTGTGACTAACTGGCCTGGGGCTGAGCCCTAATCATTATCAGTCAAGGCCCTCGACAGTTGCGGCCTCCTTTCCTATCCATACCTCTCAAGCATAAATCTCTATTAGCTCGATCATGAGTCACTCTTTTCAATCTCAAGTTGCACAAGCGCCTCAGTGTAACTCCCATTACACAGCAATTTGACCCATTCCTGGTTTTACTATCAGTTTAATACGACACACCTGAGTTTGTTACATATGCAATATGGCTAATCAGGCTAATTTTAAAACCTGGAATAGGGGAAACTGCTATGCAATATGAGTCTTATTTCCACCCTTGCCAGACTGCTGCTACACAATTCATAGCATGTGGTAAATTATAAGTACTACATGGGTTTTAGTTCTGTAATAATACCAAACCCAGACACGAACCCCATGCTTCACAGTGGAAGTCCTGAACTATGTCATTCAAACTGACAATGGAACAGCAACCTGAAACCTAAAGTTAGGAACCTGAGCTCTTGACGATGTGAAGTTTTTGTAGATGCGCCTGGATTCACAGATGTTCCAGTAGCCTTTTTCGTTGAATGAATCAGCGACCTGCAAATTCAAATAAATGTAATTCATTTTTAAACTTCCTATTTGACTTTCTTCAGCAGGTGTTAGAACCACACCTAAAACTCTACATGCAGCAATGTGAGTTTAAGTCTGTGGTGTCATTCTAATGCCGATTACACCGAAAGTGTGGTGGCTGGGTAAATAAGCTTTACCATAGTGAAATACTTGGTTATTATTACTCCTTTAAAATTAAACTTAACTTTGATTCCTGTCTGTCAAAGTTCTGTAGCAGAACCCAGAGCAGGTACTGAATTTGTTTTATTTAGACAGTTTGGAGGATTCCAGTAGCACATCTTATAATTAATTGTGTGCAGGTTTTAGGAAAGTGACTGTGCTGGTGTGTAGGTGTGCTCCGGGCATCCTGAAGAAAAGTGGACTAAAATTACACTGGCTACAGGCAAGGGCCGATCTTCTATCCAAACATTACCCACAGGACCTCATTCCTGACCTGAATATTAGAAGCTGACTGTCAAACTGATGGGTTTGTGGAATTATGTCCACTGTGGACTAGTTTGAGACCACAAAACGAATTTCACTTCTGACCTGAGCCTGATTTTAACCTTGGGTATAAGGCATGTGCCTTAGCCCACTACACCTTGTAACAAACACACCTTTAGCAAAAAAAACAACTTCAATGAAAAAGTGACCTCCCTGAACTAAGTGCCGAAAACATTTAATAAAAGGGAGAAAGGCGGGTCAACAGCGCAAAAGGATGCGGGATCTTTAAGTTACAAATACAAAACAAAAGGAACGATAATCAATCATTTAAACCAGACAATACATTTACTGATTCTTCATAGGCGAACAAACACACACACAGCGTGTACAGACAAACAATGAGCACTTCAGCCTTGATCAAGACAAACAGGTATATTGAGCAGTAATCAAAGTCCCAAACAGAGCGAAAAACACAGAGAAGAAAAAATACTGCATCAAACAAAGTAGCAAATAAAATTTAAAAAAAACAATCCAGCGAAAAAAATAGATGGAAATGATCTCACCACTCCTGGGTACCCGCTTGCTTGAAGATGCCTTGATCCAGCGATCAATGAGAGAGTCCAGCCAGTCCAAACGATACCCAGGAATCCTTTATCAGCTATGACAATTTAACCAAACCACCAAACATTTAGCATTAATTTGGACTACCTCAAGGTCGATACGAACATGCTAAGCAACAGCTTGGGGCTAGTAACAAACGTCCTGACTTCTAGAAAACAGAACAAGAAAAAAATATCTGTTTCGTTCATAACATTACAAATGCTTCCAAAGACCACAGACGGCACAGATGCACAGCTTCAGCCCAAGGGCCTATGGAGACGCCCTAGAAAATAAAACGAACTCCCCCTCCTGGTGCAACCTAGCAACCTTTTATAGGAAACCAAAAACGAAATCTCCAATAGAAAAGACGCAACAATAATCACTTGACTTGCAGAAAAAGGCCGAAATAGAAGAAAATGGAAACTGAAAACCTGGCCAGGTTTTAGTGCTGTCCAATTAAGAACACCTCATGGTACGCTTATTGTACCATATAGAAATATATTTTTATTTTGAATTTATGCGGCAGGTGCCACAACCTAACCCAGACAATGTAAACAAAAATCTATGTTTTATATTACTTTACTATCAGCCATAATATGTTATGGTTCTGCTGCTCCTGTCTGGCACTGCCAGTGGTATCTAATTTCCCAAAACCCATCCACAGCGTTGTTACTACCTCCTCTACAGTTAATACCCTCGACTGCTCAACTCTGGTTTGGGCTACAGCAGATTGACAGACATCCTCAGAAGTGGGTTTTGTTTTGTCATGTTTTTTTTTGCTGCCTTTCTCATGTCTCGCCAGCTCTTTCGGCAATGGACCATGTCATGCCAGGTGGCACTGACAGAGCTGGCATGGTCACAGATCTGCTGCCAGATATATATTTTTTTCGCTCCACTGTGACAAGCCTGGAGGTGGTACTCGCAACAAAATGATCAACATTTCTACATTTTAAGACCCCTTCAGAAAAATCAGTATGCACCACCTTCTTTTAAAAAAGAAAAAAATAACTTATTGTTTTAAATACAGTTGAATTAACCAGACACCAAAGGGACTGGTAGCTGCTTATGCAAGATGTAAATCTTACTTTTACTGGTATTGAAAAATAAAATCCTGTTTGTGGTTTACTGAGCTGATGGCTGCTTAATTGAGTGGACCGTAAATACAGACTTCACCTCAAGGAAAGGATGCTACCTTCTGTATAAATAAAAATTACAATAAAATACCGTAATTAAACCTTCACATTTATCATTATTCTATTACCTATGTACTAAAGTTGGGCAATTAAAAAACTTTATCACATGTAGCAATTCAGAAATATTAATTAGGACTGGGCAAACAAACAAATACTTATTCATAGCAATTACAGATTCAGACTTTCCCCAAGTACTTGGATACCTTTTATCAACATACATTTTACTTAACAGAGGCATGAAAAGCCCTTGTTTATTTATTATTACTATCTCTCATACACAACTTTTGGCATCCAGAATGGAACAATCTTTTTCTAGATTTGTGATGTCATTACATAGTTTTCAAAATGTTTTTTTTTAAATATATATAATGTATGTGTGTGTTTTTTTATATGTGTATCTGTTTATATATTTGTGCACATTTATACAAATATGTTCATGCATTTTTGTGTATACGCAGAACGCAGTGGTTTGTTTTCCTTTACTCCCATTTTTTCACATAATAATAATAATATCATTATAAATTCTAATACCCTATTGTAAGGTTCACTCTGGAGTGGGTGGGTTTTTGTGGGAGGGATTTGTTTGTGTTATGTCTTTATTAATTTAAAAAATACAGTTTCTCATCTCCTGTTGCAAATCATGTGTTAAGAAATGCTTATTGTAAAACGTCAAAACAAACAATTCAATGGCCAGTGAAACCAAAAAAAAAGAAAGAAAAGAAAGCCAATCAGAGCTTCATCATTGCTTCCCCATGATAGCGATAGTGAAAATCACATTGAATAATCTCAAAACAGGTTAATCTGTTTATAATGTACATGTTGTATACATATACTGCAAATTATAAATGCAATATACAAGTTGATATACACACCTCCAGACTATGGCTTATAAATCACTGAAATCTCAGCTATGAGCTGAGCTCTCTGTTTAAGTCAATTAATACATCCTTAGCTAAGATCACAGCATCGTATCCCGCTGTTGAAAAACATTTTCATACCAAAATACTTCTCATACTAATAATATTCGTATCGAATCGTACATCTTTGACTGGATATATTTTTTATTTTCATGTTACAATGTGATGATTCTGATAGTTGCAATGCAGAGTAACCAAAAAAACTAAGCATGTATTAAACATTAACAAGGCTGCTGTGTGGTACAGTGGTTAAAGAAAAGGGCTTGTAACCAGGAGGTCCTCGGTTCAAATCCTGGCTCAATCAGTGACTTACTGTGTGACCCTGAGCAAGTCACTTAACCCTTCTGCTCCGTCTTTCGGGTGAGATGTTGTTGTAAGTGATTCTGCAGCTGATGCATAGTTCACACACCCTAGTCTCTGTAAGTCGCCTTGGATAAAGGAGTCTGCTAAATAAACAAATAATAATAACTTACGTAGTTTGGCAGAACTTTAGCATAGCACATTAAGGAATGCCTTTTGTGCTATAAGGGAATCTTAATAGAACAATTTCACAAATAATTACACTTAACCATCCTTGGAGATATTTAAAAAAAAAAACAGAGATGACCAGTAGAAGACTCCAGTTCCCTTTCAATTCGAAGATGACCACCAACCAATACTTTTGGGATATGCCTGCCTTAGGTAGGTATTCGCTGAGCATTTTATGTCAAAACTGCCGATAGGCCCCTCCGTGGAATGACGTCCTTGGTCCAGTCTGCCAAGGGAATAAGTAGTCGTTTCGCGGAGCTCACTTACTGTTTTGCCTCTCACCTATGGTTAGGTACGCTTCTGTATCACTAACCAGAGTGTGTTTTCAAAAAGGGCTCTTCTGAGTCGACTGCATTCGTGCTGAGGGCTGGCTTGCCGCACTTGTGAAATCAGCAGCTCCGTTTTGAGTGTCTTTCCTTCTTTTTACGGTCTGCTTCGCTTGTGTCGCAGACCGTCTTTTCTTGGATGTCCGTCGTATGAGTGTGACTGCCTGTGCAGTATTAGTGTGTGTGTTTTCTTTCAGCCTACACCTTCAGGGAAAACACCGTTCCTTTGCGGGGCTCGGTTTGCCACACCATTGTTGAGTGAGTCTGTCGTTTGCGCAGCTTGGGAAAAAAAAATAAATCATCAGTGTGTTCCTCCATCGGGGATTTAGCCTGCGCCGCTGTCAAGTAGACCTTGTTTCGCTGCCTCGGCCCGCCCACCTCGGTGCTTTGGGCATTCAAAAACAAAAAAGTGTGTTCTCCCTTCTGCTCTGTTCTTTTTACAAACTCACTGAGCTCTCGTCTGCCACAGCTTCGGCCTGTGTGTCTCCGCTGGCACATACTGCGCGCTGACCAGGTGGCTGACTACATGCCGTTGGGTTAGCTGCCCCCGGTGCTTTGGTACATCGTTGTGCTCGGTGTACGCAGCGCGCATGGTACTTCGGTGCCTCGGTGCTCATAGCGCTTTGGTGCCTCCCCGTGTATAGCGCCTCTGTGCTCGGTGACACACGGTGCACTTTGTGCATGCGGTGCTCGGTGTACTCAGCGCGCATAGCACCTCAGTGCCAGGTGCACTCGGTGCGCATGATATTCTGTGCTTGGTGCACTCACGGTACTCGTGCGCACGGTGTTTGATGCCTCAGTGCACATAGTGCTTCAGTGATCAGTGCACACAGTGCACTCGCTGCACGCGATAATCAGTACACAAGCAATTCGGCACGCTCTGTGCACACAGTGCTTTGGTACCTCTGTATATGCAGTGCTTAGCCGCCCCCGTGCTTACACTGGAAGACAGTGTGCAGTGCCAGGGTCATACCCCAGCTGGAATGTCTTGGTTCCATGCTTGTATGTCCTGCAGGGTGAACATGCCCCAGGAAGATGGGCATACATTTTGTGCGCGGTGCTTGGGTGTCCAGCACACCACTTCAGCCCTATGGGATGAGACGTTCTGCGACATCTGTGCGGTTTTCCAGCCCCGGGTGCTTCGCAGAAGACTTAACAGGGACATGGGGATTGAATGTTCATACCTTATGACTGAGCCGTGGAGGAGGTACGCTACTTCAGGGATCGTCCGACCTCAGCGCCCAGTGTGCTGAAGCAAGCAGCCTGGCGGGTTTTCCCCCAGTGGACTCGACCATTGCGGCCTTGGTCAAGGCTCCACCGGTGGAGCACTTGCCCAAGTACCCTTCATGCCTGAACCCGCAATGCAGGGTCACGGAGATGCACTTAAAGCGGGCGTATGCAGCTGAAGCACAGGTAACTCACTTTGCGAGTACAAGGAGCATCCTGACTGCCTATTTAGATGGCATACTACGGGAAGCCCCGCACCCTGAGCCGATGGCTTCCGAATTACACCTCCTTTCAGGCACCTGCTCCAGATCGCCAGCCTTCAAGGACAAGCCCTGGGCTGGAGCCTGGCAAGCCTGGTGGTGGCTCGCAGACAGCTATGGCTGTCACAAGTGAGGGTCCCCGATGCAGATAAAATGGTGCTGTTGGATGCGGCGATATCCCCAGGGCATACTTTTGGGCCAGCAGTAGAAGAGATCCTACAGCGCTCTCATCGAGAATGCGAGGCATCTTGGCAAGTGTCTGCGCTGCTCCCTCCCAGTGTCGGCGCGGGGCAGGTCGAGCCGCTGGCAAGCTCCACAGGCATGCACAATAACCTGGACGGTCCCGATTCCCACAGCTCTGCTGAGTGACCCGAGGCACCACTTGTCGAGGCAGCAGGCAATCGGTCCCTTCCTCAAGGAAGAGGGAACGCAAAGCGTGGTGCAGGTGCCCTGAAGGTTTGCAGCCTCAGACCCACCCGTTTACGCACCATTAGCTGCAATACTGGTGCAATTGCACCTCAGACTCCTGGGTGCTCACCACCGTGCACAACTGTTACGTACAGCAGTTCTGCGCGGGACCTCCTCCCTTTCGAGGGATTACGGTTACGTCAGTGAACAACCCTCTCCAGGCTTTGGCACTCAGGCAAGAAATAGAGAAACTGCTTCTCAAACAGGCCATCCGTCTCGTAGAACACACCTCTCAAAGAGAGGGGTTCTAGTGGTTGGTGGTCATCTTCTCTTTCAGGGAACCAGGGTTACAGTAAGTAACCTAATGTCATATGTATTGTAAACCTGGATGGCCACAATTAGGTAAGTAAAATTGGAACGTTTCTGAAATATCGTTCTTCAAAAATGTAAAGATATCTAAATCATTTTAAGATATCTAAAAAAAAATGAAGATATCGTTAAGTAATTTTCAGATATCTGAAATATAATTTATGATATCTCGAAATGACTTCCTGTTCATTTAGATATCTCAAAATCATTTTAAGATATCTCAAAATAACTTCCAGTTAAATTAGAGATATATCTAAATGGACAGGGAGTCCATTCAAAACATAGCCCATTTTCACAAGAAGTCATTTTGAGATATCTTAAAATGATTTACATATACAGGCTAACAGAACTACCATGGAACCTGGAGAAATGTTCTTTATATCGGGGTATTCACTATAATAGTGTTTTGCAATTTGCTGCATCAGAATAATGAAGAAACACCCATTTTGAATTGAACATCAATATACTTTTATGAGGATGACTTCACATTGATCAACATTTAAACGGTATGTTTAAAAGAAAAAACAAACACGACATGAAAATGCAATAATGCACACTTACATGCTGAATACAGTAGTTACATGCCCTTTATCTTAAAAAAAAAATCCAGCATAGATTGCTTCATATTTTTTGTGCTTTTATCAATGCAGATGCAAATACAGTTTGTGTGAAGATGGTGGGCAGCAGTGCTGCCAGATATGAAAATATCGTATTGGAGCCTCAAATTGTTGTATTTCATGAAAAATTATTGCACATCCCAAACTTTTCTTTGTCGTCCTTAATATGATCATATTGCTGTAAATAGCTGTTCACCTTGAGTTTATGGGCCTCATTTACGAAAGTGCACTAAATTCAGAGTTAGCGCGAACGTAAAGTAGTGAGCCTATCGTGTGCGATAAATCTAAATTTACTGCCTGTGACGGGGTACCCCCGCCCCTGGGTGTATTTTGGGTTATTTGGTATAGTTTGGGTTATGTAGCACGGGTGATTTAAAATGTATGTGGGCACGGGGAAGTCACAATTAGTTCACGTGCAGACTGTGCTGAGATTCAAGTGAATGGTTAATTAGCAATCGAGTCCCGGCACAACTGTAGAAAAAAGCAGCACAAATGTCTTTCTCAGAGTTCATGTGTTCTGAGTGGAGAACGGGAGAGAGAGAAAGGTGAAATAATAATAATAATAATAATAATAATAATAATAATAATAATAATAATAATAATAATTGCTACTTGTGCTGAACTATCTCAGCATGATACTTGTTTTGGGTCGCTGTTTTTTATGTCTGTTTTGTTTTGGCCAACGTGCCGTTTTCTTTTACAAAGTGTTGTTTTTTGTGTTTAAACCATTTGTTTTGTTAATAAATCTGCACAGCAGCACCTTTCATTCACCACACTGTGTCCAGCATTTCCTGGTCTGACGTCACCACACCTGCTATCTGTGACACTGACCATTTACTAACAGAGAATGCATTAAAATATGCACACAGTATTTGCCTAATTTACATACCATACTGTGCACACTACATGTAATGTGATGGAGAAATACTGTGGGAACACTTTTTTATTTTTGGGGGTTTTTTTGTGGGTGAAGAATGGAGAAAATGGAGGTGGATGAATACATGGGGAAACGGCATAAACATCAGCGGCAGTTGGAAGACGAAGGGGCTTCGTGGTGCCTTGCATACCTGGAGCATGGGCACCTCCCGGACGTAAGCCCCTGAGAAGACAACGGAGGAGTGAATCCACCAGAAGGCCGTACCATCGCCACAGACTTACCAAGACACCTGCCTAACAGGGGAAGAGGGTTGTTTCGCCTGTGCCGAGCCCCGGCACTCCACCGAGTGCGGCCTCATGCACGGGCCCCTTCAGCCACCTGCTCCGAAGAGGAAGAAGGGAAGGAGCTGCCATCCCTGGAAGAAGGGAAAGAAGCCAGTGCAATCTGCAGCACTCATGAGGGAGGAGCCCAAGTGTCCAGTGCCCACGAGGGAGATATGGGACTGGCTGCTGAACCCTAAGTTGGACCTCATGGGGGCCATCCCAATGGCGATCGACCTTCTGTGGAATAGAGATGGTGTGCAATGGGAAGCCTGGGAACACTAACATCGCCCAGCGTCCCTCCCAGCCATCACAGCCATGGTGTGCAACTACCTGGCTGCAGATATGGGAATGCCCCCACAGTTTCTAATCCCATCGGGAGGGGCCATGCCTAGTCTAGCTCCACAGGCAGTAGGCACGTCCACGCCAGAGCCCAGAGGGGAGCCGCATCAGTCCTCAGTGACTGAAGGAGAGCCGCACCAGTCTCCAGCGACCGAGGGAGAGCTGCACCAGTTCTTAGCGCCAGAGGAAGAGCCGCAACAGTTCCCTGCGACCGAGGGAGAGCCACACCAGTTCCCAGTGACCGAGGGAGAGCCGCACCAGTCCCCAGCAACTGAGGGAGAGCCGCACCAGTCCCCAGTGATACAGGGAGACTACTTGCTGCTCCGCCTCCCCGCAAGGGGAATCTACCTGCTGCTCTCACCTCCACTACTAGGTGGAGACTACCCACTGCTCCCACCTCCACCACCAGAGGGAGACTAACTGTTGCTCCTGCCACTACCACCAGAGGAGCTGAAGCTACCTCCCGAGGGTAAGCTCCTGCTGTCACCTCCCAAGGGTCAACTCCTGTCCTGTTCTGCAAAGCCTACAATACCTAGGGCTGCCACGCCTGCAAAGCCTAAGGCCGCCACGCCTGCAATGCCTAGAGCCGCTGAGCCTGCAATGCCTAGGGCTGCCGAGTCTGCAACTCCTAAGGCTGCCATGCCTACACCTGTAAGCTGTCAGCAATTCCGCTGACAGTATTGTATTGCCACTGACTGCATTGCCGCCCGTGGGCCGAGTGAAGCCTCCATTCCTGGCCCACGACTAGGTTAGGGACTGTTGGATTTTTAAGGGTGGAGGTGGCCTTTGAGGCCATGTGTGCTGCGCGGACAGAATCTCCGGACAGAAGCCATAAAAAGGTACATTTCATATGGTACGGTTTACTATTGTGTATTTTCACAGCTTGTCAGTATCTTTTTTTCAATGCTATATTTTGGAATATAAGTTAAATATTGAGACTTAGCATTATATACTCTGACATCTTTTTTTTTACTGTTTGAGATTTCCATTGAAATTATATTACATTTGTGATATTGAGTTTTTTGTCAGTGTTCTAGGAAAGCTGTTTGTAGTTATATCTGCCTATTTTTGTACTATAAAATACATTAAGTAATATGTTAATTAATTGATTGAAACTGTGTCTGCATACTTATTGATGACTAGGAATCGTGCAGTGGGGGTAATGTGTTTTGTGTAAAGTAGTATATTTGAATATATTGGTCTACATACAATTTATATAGACAATTACTGTGGTTATCAGTAGGGGTCTACCTAAATCGCGATTTTGTGGAAATCGTGAAATTGAGGTGTCACCGCGAAATTCACCTCTTTTAAGGGCCAATGCATACAAACAAGTACGGAGAGAAAAAAAGAAACCTTGTTTAAATGAACTGCTTCAAAACGCAAGCAACACAAACTACGTATCTTCCTTCTGTAGATAGCCCTTTTTGATTCCTTCGCCGTCCCGTGTGCATTGCACTTAAGCAAAAAACAAACAAACAAAAAGCGTCCACAAATAACATTTACAAAAAAAATTCTCCAAAGCGGTTTACGTTATTGTTTACAATTCAAATGACAACAAAGTGTTACTCAGCCTATCAGTGCATCTGTACTGCTTTTTTTGTGCAGTAGGGGGTGGGACAAAGTCAGTGCTGCATTGTTTTGATTTAGGTTGCTAAAATCTATTTTTCAGCATTGGAGGTAAAATAGTAGAAATGGACGACAAAGCAAAAAAACTGAAGTATATTTCGGTGATTGATCGTGTCAAGATATTTAAGATATTATCTTAATGTGTCTTTGGAGAAAATACGATCGATCGCTATTTAGGTTTAGAATCACACATTAAACAAAAGGCTACTACAGAGCAGAACGTAAAATAAACAGCATTCAGAAACCAAACTGGAAAGTCAGCCCAGACAAAAAGTATTCCTGTCGGCAAGTTAAATCAGTACTACAACGATCTAGCACAGGCACCTCGCTTCAACCTGCTGCTTACTTTATCACAGTTGGAATTTTAGACCCGAATAGCCATGTTTTCTTTGTTTTGACTTGGTACTAATAAAATAAATTTTTGGATGGGACAAATAACTTGACAACGGACGTGCTGCATATATTGCCTTTAATAAAGTATGCCAGATGCCCTTGGGTAAACGAGTTTTGGGGCTGTTTCTAATCGTTTTCCAGATTTGTATATCTTGGTATTGTTTTTAAACCCGACACCTCCTTATGTCGGACAAACATGTCCGGTTTAGAGAGGGTCTACTGTATGATTATGAAAAGCTTTTTGTGGGTGAAGGTTGGGGCCCCACTATAGAATCTGATGGGATTAAACTGCCTTTCATTTTTTTTATATATATAACTGTATTAAAATAGGTAAAATGAAGACGGAACAGAATGCATTGTACAGATGACGTTTACATTTAACAAAAGCAATGTTATTTTGATTCTTGCACCCTTGCATGTATGGACGTTATCCTTTGGGCACTCTCTGCTGCAGCAAACCACAACACAACTGCCGCTATTTTATTTGAAAAAATGTCGCACAACTCTCGCTACAGATCTCGCTAAGACGACGCAATAATATTTAAATGAGTATAATGCGGCTGTCTTCATTAACATATTTTTTCTTAGTACATACGACAAAATGTGCACTTTGCGAATTGTCGTAACCAAAATGTAAATTGCGGTATGTTTGCGCAACGACTGGCCCATCTTAGTACATCTACCCCTATGTCGTTTCCTGGGTAATTCCAATAGCCTAAATAATACCTCAATACTAAAAGAATAATCTTCTTACATGGAGCTGTTCTTCAGTCCAGGTACCTCGTACACAAAAGCGATCATGGTTTGTGAACTGTTTGTAAAACATTTAAATAAATAAAAGTACCGGTAACTTTTCATTTTTTTATTAGGATTTGAGTGCAGGATTGTGTATTTGTGTAAATGTCAGTATTTAAGCTACCGTTAGGTCCTACAATTTATTAGCAGAACTCCAACTGTATAAGTAGGTACCAGAATTTGAACTCAATTCAACTGTTTCACACAATGTTACAAGATTCATCAAGATTCATTGTTACAGTGTAACCTTCCAACTTTGTTAAAGCCAGAAACAACCTACAGAAAAATGTACATTATAACTATGTGTAGTTACAATTTTAGTAACTATGTTTAATTACAAAGGTAGTAATTAATTAATTAAAGGTAGGTATTTATCGTAAGGTATGTGAAATAAAGGTCGGTTCGGGCGGCTTTTTCGTTAGCAGTATGGTGCTCTCACCTATTCCTCCTCAGGACTACAACACCAGATCCGAGTTCAATCTTTTGTTTGAAGTTAAGAATATATTTACATTTTTTTAATTCAGGTTTTGGGGAGGTTTTATTTATTTATTTATTTATTTATTTTATTATTTATTTATTTATTTATTAATGTATTTATTTATTTGTGAGTTTGGTTAGTTTGTTATTCATATATTTGGATATATATATTAATTAAAGTACTATATACTGTATGTATTTGTATATTTTCAATCGATTTATTTGTTTAGTAAAAAAAAAAAAAAAAAAAAAAAAAGCCTAATAAATATGAGGGCATATTAATATAACATTAATGTGTTCTCTGTACACATTATATTATGTAAAATATAGATATGTACAATAGGCTTAAACAGTACAGTAGTAAAATCAAATGAACAGCTAGCAGGCTTTTTTAAGTCTACTCTACATGTAATACAAAACAAACCACGCTATGTGTTGTAGGCTTCACATTGTTGTAGGATGCGTAGATAATAACATATTATTTTAAATTGAAACTAAATCATTTCAGCATATTTTCTTTTTATCTTGGCCTACTTACAATTATCCCAAAATAAATCATAGTGTCGCATTAACACATTATGGCTATACATGACCTTAAATATCTGCCATTTCAAATCTGTATTTTTATGAAATAAGACAATGAAAAGCCATTTGTTGTATGTCTTATTTTTGGCAGGGCCAAAATGATGTTCAATATTAACTCAATACATTTGTTTTAACTGGAACACCATTTAGGAACGGGTAGTAAACTTTATGTGCACCATAATTGCCATTCGTGTGCACGTTAATGATTTCTGTATTTACTATTGCAATTGTAATTATTGTTGCGTGTGATATTTGGCGTATTATGGTGTGCACTAAATTTAGTGCTTCACACTATGGTAATCAGAATAAATATGTGATTTTTTATGGTAATGCATCCCTATGTATTTAAATGAGCATCCAGCTCAGAATAATGAGATGAGCTGTATTCACATGGTATTTACTAAAGGACGTTAATTTTAGTGCGTGCATTAAAGTGATCATTTATTAGTGCATATGGAAACCAGGCTTTAACCACTGATAGGCGTGCTATTTAAACCTCTTTTTCTGGCCTGAAAACTAGTGATGTGCAATTCGATTCTTTTTACTGACTTAATTTGTTTGATTCATTCAGTTTAGTGATTCAATTCAACAGATCTGTTCGTTTGATTCACTGATTCAATAACAAAATAAATACATCTTGGTTACTTACTTGGTTATGAAAATTAGTTTGAACTGAAAAAGTCCAGAAATGATAGATAATTGATTGTAGTTGTGCTTACACATGAAATGGTATACAGTTCAAATAAAATAAAATAAAAAATACTACATTAAGTATTAACTATTCCTTTTAAACTATGGAATACAGCTTTAACTGCAACCTATTTAATAATCTGCAGTTTACACACAAAAAAGTAACAGCTATAGTGTATGAAATTAAGAATAGTCAATTTCTTGCTTTCCTTTTTATACAGGATTATACAGAGAGGATCGCACATATAGCAGTAATGTGTGTTATTTATTCTGCCAGTTGCAATTAAGTATGTAAATATCTTTTTACTGCTTCTCCTGGATCTCCTCAGTCAGGCGAAAGGCACTCTCTGGCATCCAGAACCTGGCAGGTTCCATTTATGGGTCTGGCCCCTGAAGGGGACCATTGGTCAGCCCTAGGGCTAACTGACTTGGTTTGGACACGTTGCAGAAGGCTAGGGCAGGCTGCACTAGGTCGTTATGACCCTGAATCTTGTCCTATGTCAGTTATCTTGCAGTTTCTGCAAGATCTGTTGGATCTGGTAGCCATTTCTACTTGCCATGCCCCCGTTCATTCTGTATCTCCGAGTGCGCATTTCTTGGCAACCCGTTTTCTCAAGGGTACTCGGCGATTACGCCCTCCCCAGAGGGCCATTCTCCCCGAATGGAGCCTTGATATTGTGCTGGAGGCTCTCACGAAGGCCCTGTTTGAGCCCACAGCGTTGAAGTACCTGTCTATGGCTATCAACTCCGCAAAGCGGGTTAGTGAGCCATAGGCCACCAGCTCTTTGTCTATCACGGTATACAGACACTAGGACAGCCCCTCTCGAAGCAGCGACTGTCGCACTGGATTGGGGACACAGTATCGACTGCGTATGACAATGCAGGCTTGCCCCCACCTGGGTGGGTAGCCGCGCACTCTACCAGAGGGTTGGCTACATCTTGGGACCTCTTCAGAGGGGCCTCGCTCTCTGATATTTGTACTATGGCTAGCTGGGCTATGCCACATACTTTCTCCAGGTTCTATCGCCTTAATGTTATAGATCCTTCCCTGCCTTCATTAGGCACGAGGGTCCTTGAGGTTGCACGCACGCACCGCTAACCTTTGCTTATGCGGTTCTGATGCATCCCTCATCTGCTGCCCTTCCTTCTCCCTCGCGACTGCTCTGGTATACTTTTCCCTTAAATATGTTGGTGGTCGTCTTCAAAATGAAATGGAAAGTTAGTTTACTTACCGTAACCCTGGTTACCTGAAAGAGAAGACGACCACCAGCCAGCGAGGTCGTATCGGTCGCCCTCACTGGTACGATACAAAAGAGAAACTGGCTTCCGTGGGTTGACTATTTAATCCCTCGGTAGGCGGGACCGAGGACGTCACCCCAGGAAGGGGCCTATTGGCAGCTCTGATATAAAGAGCTCAGTGAATACCTACCTAAGGCAGGCATATCCCATAAGTATGTTGGTGGTCATCTTCTCTTTCAGGGAACCAGGGTTATGGTAAGTAACCTAATGTTTTCACTTCACTAAACTAAACTGTATGCGTGCAGTGCACTGAAACTTTTCAGATTGCCCCCCTTTTTTCATCACTCTCCAGTAACCACTCCAAGTAATGAGCATCTGTTTTCTGTTTTCAGTTTGGTTAAAACCTATTTATAAACTTCCATGACCAATCCTCGTCTGCTTGTAATGGCAACTGAAAAATCACTGGTAAAATAAAAAACAACTTGATTATATTAGCAAAAATGAATCCTAGACAGTAGGCCTTTTCTGAAGTGACCCCCTGGTGTTACACGCTTTCATTTTTTTTCAAATACAGTAGCTGATCAAGAACGAGGTAGTAATTGGAGAGAAGAAGTTAAGGAATTGTTAACTTTACAATCCTAGGAGTGGCAGCTACTAAACAGATGCGGCACTTTGAACTGTGCAGTAGAATCTGGGGTCACAGACCCTGCACAAATCCAGTGAATGTGATCGGGGGACTTCTCGAGAATGCAGAGGAAACTCAAAATGAGCAACAGACACAACAGGCTTTGTGTTCAGACTTAAAACGCCAATACAACCCTCTTCTTCATGCCCATTTGCGTGCCAAATATAACAGGAGAGATGGGGGAACGTCTGATTATAGTGGTTATTATTATTATTATTATTATTATTTATTTCTTAGCAGACGCCCTTATCCAGGGCGACTTACAATTGTTACAAGATATCACATTATTTTTACATACAATTACCCATTTATACAGTTGGATTTTTACTGGAGCAATCTAGTTAAAGTAACTTGTTCAAGGATACAGCAGCAGTGTTCCCACCTGGGATTGAACCCCCAACCCTCCGGTCAAGAGTCCAGAGCCCTAACCACTACTCCACACTGCTCCCCATATATATGTAACAATCTAAACAAATGGGTTCACAGTGAGTTTATAGGCTATAGTTTTCCAACACCAGTTCAATTAAAAAAATAACTTTCTGTAACAGATCATTTTAAAAAGAATACAGTATACCTCAGGCACATTGCCATGCGTTCTTCAGGGTCGATGGATTTCCGGAGCTAAGTATCTTTCTTGGTGATGGCTGGTCCCACGATGTGCATCAGGTTTGCAAACTGAAATTTGGACAGTCTGCTCTTGCACAAGATGGTTGTACTCCCCACTCCCCTTGGGTTTCCCGTTGCTCGTTTATAGGGTAAATCCACATTCTTCTCTTTGTTTGCTGAATTATTATTTAAAACGTATTGTTTAATTTGTATAAAACTCACAGTTTTATTATTATTATTGTTTACAGCCTGGATGGGGTTAAAATGCCCCATCCAGATAAAATCATGAGAATGCGTGGTCAACACGAGTGATTATTGATAAACTGGCTGTTGACTACGCATATGAGAAACTCTGCACCAAATGTGGCAGAGGGATATACCAGGTGATAAATATCCAGTTAATCCCTCTGCCACAATATAAAAACCTGCAGCTTTGGCTGAATGTTGAGTGTGTTTAGAGGCGGGACGAGACGTGAGTGAAAGAGAAACTAAAAGCTTAAACAAAACAATTGCTACGCGTGCTGGTTATACACCAGCACGATACTTATTGGTGTGTTCCGTGTCTGTTGCGTTTGTCTGTTTTGGCCATTGTGCTGTTTATTTTTAGTTTTGTTTTGTTAAAACCTTTTGTATATTTTTTAGCATCAGCACTTTCATTTATCCCAGTGCTGTCTGTGTGTGCTACTTCTTCCGGGTCTGACGTCACCACAAAGCCTTCTTGTCACACCCTTAAATGTATAAAAAGTTTAAGCAGATCTTCAACTTTTTTTACTTGTGAGTTATGCGTGAATCATTTTGGTTCTCAGATTATACCGTTAACATTAACTACACCATTAAATGCAATTCTTATGCAGCTTTTTAAGGTATCCTGGGACTAATAAAGTTTGAGCAGATGTTAACAGTGTGAAAATGTAAAGATTACTGAGTTTCATTGGTGTAGTAAAGCTGCTTTGGGAACAGAAATATTACCAGAGCAGTTTTATGTTCTGAGGGCTGCGCAGTTACTGACAAATAATACATAAGTAATAGAGAGGGCCCAGGGAGTGGAAACCTGCAGTGAGACCATGGGCCTGATTTATATACATTTGTGTTTGTTTAGATTAAAAAAAAAAAAAAACTGGAACTAGGAAACAGATGTTTTGGCAGTAGTCTTTGCTTCATGAGGCCCAGGACTGGTAGCTCTCATGTTTCTTCAAGTCATTACATCACATCACTGATCCTGTCAACTCTTAGAAGCAAAGCAACTTTCAGTCTGGTGTAATGGTGCAAATAGGTCAATATGGGGCACTCTTCCCTCTGGTCCTAGCACAGTGCTTTGGTTCACTGTAGGAGCTGAGTTCAGTTGCTCTTTTAGACCGAAAGTATGATGTACTGTAATATCGATAAAAGGGGCCAAGTTAGGAACAATTGTGGCTACCTTGTCCCCCTCATTTTTATTACAGCAGGGACTACTTAAGCAGAATCAAGTTATCCCCACCAGGGCCGTAGCCAGTCATGAAAATCACAGAGACACTTGCCCATGCAGCGCGCCGTCCTGTCCCCCTCCCCATGGTGGTGTGAACTGAGCGGTGTCGCTGGAGTCTGCAATTTTGTATAGCACAGAGGCTATAGATATTGATGAAATTAATTTTATTTTGAGGCAAAGCAACTTATAAGAGAGCCTAAATAAATAATGATTACTATGATTTTAACCAAGGCCCGTGCCTCGGGTGCCTCATAGCTGGCTACAGCCTTGCCCATTTTTTTCTAACTTGGCTAACTTTACATAAGTAGAATGGTGTTTAAACAATTAGGGTAGTTGTGTTATCCATAACGTTAGATCCTGTACATATTGTTATGGTATTTGCCCTGTCCATTCAACTTCACAGGAGTAACTACTGTACCGTTACTCTTGATGAATATTAAACAAGCCAATTTTTAAGGAGTGCAGGGTTATCCCGACCTTTGCAATGTCTTCAGTTGCCCTTGGGTGGACGTCAATGTTCCCTCTAATTTTTTTCAGCCATGTGTAGAATATATTTGGTTTTGTGCACCAATACAAAGGCAGTGGGCGGCACCGTAAAAAATAAAAAAATTAAAATTTGTATGAAAGATCTTTTTATAAAACATTATTCAGGGTATATAACAAACAGAACAAATGTACAAAATAATGGATAATAAATTACTGGTTTTAGAAAATTCAGAAGTAAGCACTGCCACCAGAGGAACGAGGACTTCCAGATTGAGACCCAGTCTGTAGGTGACAGGCCAGATGATGGAGAAGGAGTGGGTGACTGTCTCTCCCGCTCACAATCAGCACTTGAAGTTTGAAACATTGCACATATATCCACCAGTTGTGAAACCACATTGTACTGTTCTGCATTTTGTAGACTGAAAGTCACCATGTCCTGAAATGTTTTCAATGACTTTGTTTCGATCTTCTCTGCAATTATGTAATTGTAGTCATTGTATTGGCTCACAATGGGCTCCATCTCCTCCATGATGTTTTGCCCAGAAGATCTTACTTGACCAAGGATCAGGATTTGTTTGTATTTGTCAACCAGCTTTTCAATATTCTCAGTTCCAAATTCATAGCTGTTTTGTTGTGGTGCAATTGAAGCAAAATTGAAAGCAGACCATTCTTTGGGTTCATTTTCTGGGAACCTTTTTTTCCAGATGATCACATAGGAGGCACATGAATGTCAGAATGGATTCTCTCTTGAATGGTTAATCTCTTGTGCATGATGCAATTAGATTTTTCACTGTTGCTCCAGAAGACTGTGTCGAAGAGATACTGTCCTCTGATCCTGCGGTCCTTGGCCCTCGCTAACTGTACAGCTTCAATTGTTGTTAAACTGCTAGCTCACACAGGATACCATTCAGTGCCGCTATGGTGATACGGTAAGTAGAGTCTCAGAGCTTCTTCAGGCAATACTTGGCAACTGGGTCATTGTTTTGTTTTTTCATGCTCAAAGTATTGAAGAAGAGCATTGTAATTGTGCATCAGAGCACTAACAGCAAAATGTCTTGATAGCCACCTCACTTCACTTGGAGGTCAAAAAGACACAGCTTCACATTCTGTGACATTTGCAATTTCTTCAAATTGTCCTTTTTTGAACTGAAGATCTGTATAAATGGTTTTCAGCAATGTCTCTATTTCCTTTATCATTGGTACTTTGTTCCAGGCATCAGCTATTCCCAAATCTTCTCGATGGGCCACACAGTGTTGCTCTACTAAATGTGGAATGGACTGCTTAGCTGTGTGGCAACACCATTGTTTTTTCCCCAACATGACAGAAGCACCACCTAAAGAGAACATCACCATTTTCACCATGTCCAACTGATTCAGAGTGTAGAAGTCTTTGATAGCTGTGCATTCCATGAAGATAACTTAACAACATCCACCATACATTGTCTTGTGCATTGCAGTGCCTCTTCCCTGAACTTAAAATAAATGATAAGCATTTTGCTGACTGAAATATCCATGCTCTCATCAATAATTAGTGTATGAAATAAAGACTGACATAATTTCTGCATAGACGACACTGTTGATGGATTCCAGAAATTCCAAAATATTTTGCTACGCCAGCTCGCTGGTACCTGGAGATATTTAGCCATGTGGTCGTGTATATGTGTGACAGTCTGGCTCGCAGTGGTGACGTCACGGACCAGGAAGTACAGAAACCAAAACAATGGATGGGCGGGTGAAGCTGAGTGCAACGGCACTCAGCGTATTTATTAATAAACAAAACAAAAATAAAAGATTTAAACAAACAAAACAGAAACCAAAGGGCACGAGGGCCAAACGAATAAACAGACAAACAAGTAAGTGTCGTGCTGGCTAATCCAGCACGTTTTAGCAATTGTTATTATGTCGTTATTTCTCCTCGCTCTCTCTCTCTCTCCGCTCCCCATACTCTGTACACTCCAACACTCCACTTGCAGCACAGACAGCTGCTAGTTCTTATACTCTGGCCGAGGAGTTAACTAGCTGTTAATTATCTTATTACCCCTCGGCCACGGTCTGCACGCGTTTGGTAAGGATGCATGACTGTCAGCTAGTTAAATAATCAGTAGCTGATCAGTCACGCATCCTCACGAGGTTTTGAAATATAAATAATAAAAAGACGCGGCGCTTTTAACTGCGCCGCAAACAAAACACAAATAATAATAAATAGGGGCGGGACACTCCGCCACAATATGTTATACAGACTGCATGGAGTTATTAATTTGTTCATTATAGTCCAACTTCCATCCATCTTCCCATGTCTTGCTAGTAGAGAAAGCACTTGATATTTTTGCTCCAGCCCACATCTGCACTGCATTGGAATATCTCCCTCGGTTGTACATGGATCTTGCTTCTTGATTCTTGAGATTCCGTCTCTACAATTTCATTAACCCACTCTTTTGAATGCGAGACAGCATTTCTTTTTAGCACCGGCTCCATCGTTGGCTGATGCTGTTGCCTTCCACTTAAACATGGCTATGACGGTCTCTGCGGTCTTCTGGTGTGCCCTGGAGATGAAAAACAATTTGAAAATACCGGATCATGGTCTCATACACCTAACAAATTAAAACAACAAATTGAACAGATTGTGTTTTACCTGGAGTCTGGCAGTGGTGGAAACAAGTTGTATAGCAATGCTGACTGCAACACAAAATTTCTGAATTAACTTTTTTATTTCTTTAAGTTGCATACATATTGTAATGGCAAATACTGTGTCACTTGTATATTGTAATATCCCCAGCGTGGACGAAAGGAACCAGACTCAGGCAGGTATACAATTGACGAATGCCAGCGGTCTATTGACGTGTACACAGTCAGAGCAACTCTTAACACAACACACACAAGACGAGCTGTCATTACGAGTGTGGTACAGAAGAAAAGCAACACATGATAAAGCCAAGAACGAGCAGTTTCTAGCTACACAGTGCAAAGCAAAATAACAGTGTACACACAATCCTGTCACTCAGCACCAACGACAGGGCACATACACCGTGCATCCCTGCACACCCAGGACATGACACTGTGCAGCCCCTCCATCCGTGCCAATTCTCCCAGTCCACCAACCCCTGTCACGCAATCTCTAGTAAGCACAAACCCTGCACAAACTCACAGGGTCTGTGCAAGCCAAAGAGCATGAACCCTGGGCAAACTAACCTCTCGCTCTCCTTACCAGCCAGCTGTGAGACCATGAACATAAACAAATGCAGTAACAATTAAAACACACAACACAAACTGAACGGTCAAAAAGTCCCTCTGGAAAGCACAGAATTGCCGGGTCGTTACAATATTAAAAATGTTGCAAATGTGAGTTATTTCAATTGTTTAACTTATCAGACTGCATTCTTTTTTTAAACAACCAAACACTGCATTTGAATATTAATCAACAGAACACACTACACAGTTCACATAAGTATGTATTTATTCGGCTGACACTTTTTACTACAGTTATTTATCACATTAAGTTAACAAAACAATCAACTGAAACAAAAGATTAACTTTGTTTTAAGGTCAAACTGCTTTTGAAATGCAAAGTTATTAACATTCACTGTCTATCACCAAGTAACTAGCTCGCTGCAACTTCTGCTTTAAGCTCTTTATTTAATTCTGAGAGATTTTTGTTTTGTACTGTAAACAGGGCTTCTGTTTTTCAGTTTTTATTAATTGTATTTTTCTGTGATTTATTTTTAGCTATTTTCAAGTTTTATGTAAATCGTTTTTGGGGGGGGGGATTTCGTTTTTGACATACGGTACTGTATGAAATTAGTGTTTTTGGTTACTTCCAAAATGCCTGAGCGTTTTTTTTTTTTCTGTCAAAATATGTAAAGTAACTTGACAGTACTTGCACACTTAAGTTGTACCTTCTTTTCTTTGCTGTCTTCCACAACAAAATCCCTATGGTCACAGGCACATTCTTCTGGGGTTTTTGTGTGTAGGCATTTTTTTACATTTTGCCACAATTGTTTTAAATCCTCCGTATCTTAACTGTAATACACCTTTAAATCCCGCTAACAAGCCTCCATCCTGATTGTAATTTCGTTTTAAATCTTGCAAGCGGAGTCTCCAATAGAAATGTAGGAATGTGCTGTCACTCAGTAGTTGGAGCGGGTTTAAAGTATTCAGAATGAATCAAATATAGATACAAGTCAGGAAGGCGGTACATTGCCCAGCAGCACTGGGAAATGTAATTATTTTTGTAGTAGGTTTTATTTTTTAGTGGGAAAGGGGTAAAGTCAACGTGAATTGATTAACCATTTCCACAGTTTTTCTGGTGTTTTCTGGTGTTTATTGGCTATCCACTAATTTTATTTTTTTGTATCTGGGGTGTTTTATCGGGTTACCGAAAATCAGAAGCCGTAACTACAAAATAATATTCTCCCCTTCTTTGTCATACAGATTTGTGTTTTATTGTGTATGTTTGATATTATATTAAAAGAAAATGATATTATATTATTCTAAAAAGGCAACCGTCTCTACAAATCAATTAGTTGTCCCTCTTTCTTGAAACTGTTTGTGTTCTGGTGTACTTTTCTCTTTTTATTCTGATTAATTATAGTGTAAACTTGCTTTCGCATTTGCCGTGTTCTTAAATTAAAAGACAACAATCAATAAACTATTTTAATAAAGACAATAATTAAGACAAACTAATACAAAAACATGGATATGGTGTATATAATATATACATGAACCATTGGCCAGAAATGACTTATATTCTAAATAAACGCATTATATTTAGAAGAAAATAAAAAACTGAACACAAAAATCACTGGAAATAAATTATTTAGTTTGTATAGTTATTTTAAATAACGACCAGTATTTCATAATTTTACAAACTTGCCGTTTATCTTCTGCAGATACCAGACAGTTCCAGATGACTGCACATTGCATGCTCCAAATGACGTTGACGTGGGCAGCCAGCACGATTTGTGCACGGCACACACCAGACTACTATGCGCATGTGCGCAGCTTAGAAGGAACCTTGGTGGACATCACTGTAAAGATCCTTATAAATAACATGTTTTGGATTGATACAGAAATAAAATGACTTTTAAAGTATGCCTGGTTTTCAGTCTTTTTTAAGCTTGTGTTTATATTTAAGATTTTAAATACTTTTGTTTTTTTATACAACTAACACCTACAAATTAAACATTCCAATCCATTTTTTTTTATCATTAGACAGATCAGTAAACAGTTATTTTAAACAAAGGACAGCAGCCTTTTTTGTACTTTCAATGTTTGCATCTGTCCTTAATAAAGATACAGAATTCTTTTTGTAAAGTTATTTCTTCTCTGCTATGAACTGGATCCACCCAACAGAACTAATGCCTCAAACAACCACCACATTTAATTCCCCAATTCACTCAATTGATATTAAACTCCGTAAGTCTTGTATTGAACAAAGCCAACCATTTCACTGTCTGTCATAAACCTAGCCAAGCAGATTTTCTCTATCCAACTTTCCTATTTTATTGGATATAAATCATGTCTGCATGGAAGTTTTATGCCCAAATATGTTTACTGTCCTTGTTGGTACTCTCTAAATGAATATTTATAAGCCCCAAGGTGCCTAAGAGGATGCAACAGTAAAATATCTTAATGCCTGACTTTATCTTCAGCTTGCACCAATTTCTTCCCTCCTTGACCACTGTCACTCTTTAATTACTCCTGGCCTGGATTGCATTGTATTATGTGGTCCTAAACTCACAAATCACTTGCTCTGATGTTGTTGTACCTGACAGCTTAAGAATGGCTCTGTGTGATATATCGCAAGCAGAGACCAGTGCAGTCAAACGGAGATACACTGGAATGATAGGGGCTGGCTGAAACAAAGTATGGAGTTTTAAGGTGGAGCCAGGCTCTTCTTTTGGGGTAGGCAAAGTAGGAGAACGCCTAGGGCGGCAAATTTAAGAGGGTGGCAAAATGAAAGACAGCTCTTATGTCTGTTTTAGTCTTAAGAAAAACAGCTTTCTTTGTTCTCTATGTTGTCTGTCTTTAATATGTTATCTGTATAATAAAGGTGTTTAATACTATTGTAGGTAATCAAAACATACGCTTGTGTGTATTTTGTGCAACGTTTCAGTTATTGTATTTTTGCTGTGCACGTAATGACTTCCGGGTAACTTCCTTATTGTGTGTGTGTGTGTGGAGGGGGGCATCATTTTAATATTTTGCCTAGGGCAGCAAAATACGTAAAGCTGGCTCTGGGTGGAGCTATCTGTAACCACAGGGACATACCCGAGCCTTCAGGCCATATTGAAGTGCCCTTTGATAGCACTTACAGTTTAAAAAATGTAGGTGAAAACACAGCAGGTAACCCAGATCAGCACTTTTTCCTCTCACTCAGAAGATTTGACAAGGATTTTAAAGGGGTTTGTAAAGGTATTCTAAGCTTACAAAGAGTCCAGACCAAAAACAAGAGCACTGTGATTCTCTATAGGTAACAGAAAAGTAACTTTTTTATAAAATGATTTTATCCCGGTTTGAATTTGTTTTTTTTAGCTATATGTTGTGTGTGTGTTTTTTTTTTTTTTTTTTTTTTTTTTTTTTTTTAATGTAGCAAGTTTCCATTGTCCTAGTTGTGGCAGAGTGGTTGCAGTGATGTCACAGACCAGGAAGAAGCAACACAAAAACAAAGGCAGCAAAGGTGGGTACGGGAACGAGACGTGTTTGCGCTCAGCTGTAATAATAAATCAAATAATAAACAAAACACTTTACACAAAACAAAAGGGCTCGATGGCCAAAATAAATCAACAAACAAATACCGTGTGGTACAGCGGTAGCAGTTGCTTCGGGTGTATTCTCTCGCACTACATACTCCTGTCTCTGGCTCAAAGGAAAATGCCTTGATTAGCCTGGAGCGGGTTCTTTTAAACTGTGGCTGGAGCCTTAATTAATTATCAATAAAACAATTACCTTGTTGAGGCTCCAGCCACATTCTCACAGGTTTTTAAATTAAAAACAAACAGTAAAACACGGCTTTCCCACCGTCATAAATACAAATATAATAATAATACAAAACATACAAATAATAATACAGGGGCAGGCTGTGCCCCGTCACATAGTTCATAAAATTATCTTCTCCACCCTTTCCAGCAAAACAAGCAGTTACTTGCACTCTACAGACACAGACAGGTGTTGACACCCCTTTAAATGCCTTTTTACACAACTTTGTTAAACCTAGTATGGTATAAAATACCAAATGCCAGCAACAGAGCGCTACTTCAGCGCAAGCTGTTATACTGTCTGTGACAGGTGCGAGTGGTGTGGTGAACAAAGTGAAGGTCCAAACAGTGTTACACTCCCAAAAAAGTCCATGTTTATTTTAAGAACAAAAAGAACCGCCCCTCTACCAGCGATGGTATCGGGGGGAACACGGCTGGCTTGCAGGCCACAAACAAAAGAATAACAACAATTAATCCCCAATCCACAGTTCCGTGCCGGAAAGTGTGCTCTTCAATCAGTGGGGTGGTGGTGAGTGCTGGTGTGGTGAGGTGAGGGTAGCGCTCCGTTATCTGGGCTGGCTCCGTGGCTGCAGCCCCTGGCTCCTTACTCCTCCTCTACAAAACACAAAACAAATAGCACGTAACAAAACAAAAAAACACTCCGGCCGCAGGTTACGTTCTCAGTGCAAAGTGGCGTACTGACGTAGCTGCTTCCCCTTTGTACCCACAAACTCCTCCCTGCAATCAACCTGTCGCCATGGTTTCTCCAATAGAGGGCTGTCCCACAGCTGATTTCAAAGGAGTCCTTTGATATGCAACTACGCGCTCCCCCTAATATGGTCACCTTCCGGTTTCCACCTACCGTCAAGGCGGCCCATCTAGGAGGCAGCATACCACCATCCTTACACAGTGCCCTTTCTGGTCAGGAGGGAGATTTACAACATTGATCCTTTCTCTCTTTATCACAGTCAAACAGCAACACATCTCCACAATTCTCTAGTGTGTATGTGATAAAGAAACCCCTTCAGAGCCCTCCACATACAGTGAAAATCAGGTGTCCAAGAGAAACGCACATTTCCAACATTGAAACAACCATGACAACATTCTCTCTGCTTTCAATCTTCAGGCAAAACTGCATTTTCCATGAGGGAGTCACCTTAAACATCTATAAATCAGCCACCCAAACAATCTCCCATTCACATACAAAGATGCTTTGTAATACACTCTGATTCTGACTGAAGGGAAGCTACTTCTCACAAAAAGGTACACAGAAATGTTAGCAATTACAAAGCCTCAGAACAAACTAATGGCAACATAGTTGTATATAAAAAATGTTAAAATGTTAAAGCGCATAATTTTAACACGTTCCATGTTAACATGTTGCCATAGAAACCTGATGGCAAAAAAACAACAGAACTGGCACTCTGTACTGTCTCCCATAATGCAAACATGCTTTATGCAGTTCACTCTCTGTCTAATAACTCACTGACATAAACTAAGTAGAGTAAGTAGAGTTCCAGAGGCACGGGGCATAACAACTAAAGGTCCTTGCCCCTCCTGATTTTAAGTGACTTTTGGGAACCAGCAATTGTTCAGCATTTACTGAACGCTAGCTGAGACTAGGAGCAACAATTCCTGCAAATATTTGGACCATGTATTGCCTTATAGGTAGTGAGTAGAATTTTAAAATCAATCCTAAATTTAACAGGAAGCCAGTGCAGTGATCTGACATAGCTTGGAATCAGGGAGGCCAGCAAACAGAGCATAACAATGATCCAGCCGAGAAACAACAAGAGCATGAACAAACATCTCAGCGTCTTTATCAGATAAAATGAGTCTCCGTTTAGCAAAGTTCCTCAAATGATAAAACGAGGCCTTCATAACAGAGCTAATGTGGGTATCCAAACACAGTTCTGAATGCACAGTGATTCCCAAGTTTCTCACAGTAGTACATGGAGTCAGAAGATTACCATCAAATGAGACTTCAGTACTAGGTGATTTAGTTAGACTGTTTTTGGAGCCCACTAATAATACCTCTGTTTTACTGGGATTTATTTTCAAGAAGTTCTCAGTCATCCATAATTGAACTTCGCTCAGGCACGGAGACAGCAAAGAAACCGCTATCTCTGGTTTTGTAGAAAGAGAACAGTACACCTGAGTGTCGTCCGCATAACAGTGAAATCCCAAAATTGTATTTATTAATAATTGATCCAAGAGGGAGCATATAGACACTGAAAAGCAAGGGACCAAGGATTGAGCCTTGTGGCACTCCATACTTCAAGTCACCTGTCTCAAAGGAGTGCTTACCCATAGAGACAAACTGGTGTTGATGTAATAGATAGGAGCGAAACCATTCCAAGGCAGTGCCTGTAATTCCAATATAATTTTGTAATCTCTCCAGTAACATCCCATGATCCACAGTGTCAAAAGCAGCAGACAGATCGAGTAACACTAGGAGAGACAATTCTAAAGTGTCGACAATACGGAGGAGGTCATTGCAGACCCTCAAAAGGGCGTCTTGGAACTGGCCTGAGCGAAAACATGACTGAAACTTTTCCAGTAGCCCATATTTATAAAATTGACCCTGAAGCCGGGCAGTCACAACTTTTTCAATCAACTTTGCTAGAAAGGGAATGTTGAAAATAGGCTGATAATTTACAAGATCCTGTGGAGGAAGGTTATGTTTTTTAGAAGTGGTTTGATTTCAGCCAGTTTTAGAGTAGAGTGAACCCTTCCAGAGGCCAAAGAGGAGTTAACAATATGAGTTAAAGTGGGACCCAGGATAGGAGAACATTCCCTAATAAGCCAGCTAGGCCAAGGATCTAAACCACAGGTTGTAGGATTTAGTTTAATTATAACAGCCTTTAGGTCAGCCTCAGTTATCGCTGTATTATAAAAAAATACTGCATGCGGTAGTGTGTGATAAATTTGAATTCAATGCATCATGTATTGTCATCCATATGGAAAAGCAGTGATAATAATAATAATAATAATAATAATAATAATAATAATAATAATAATAATAATTTCCCAATATTTTCTGAGCCCAATAGCTCTAATTCAAATGCAAATATGTAGACACACACATTTTAGTTTTCTGTAATTTTATTAGACTTTTAAATAGAGGTCTCAGGTTATAAAATAAACTCACAGGGGAAATGTCTTTTTCTATCTATTCACAGTGTACCTTCAACTACCTTGTTATGAGTCCCTTTAGGGTTGTTTTTCCTGCAGAATAAATTAATTATATGTTCACTGTTTCAGCCAGATTCCCTTTTCTGAAATTCAAAACAGTGGTGTAGTATGTAATAACATAAAGTGGGATATACATTTTTAAACAGCTATGTTGTTTCACTTACATCGCTTCTGTCCCAATATTGCAACATTTCTAACATTTTGGGGCACTTCATATTATTCATCTATAAATACATTTTATAATCTTCATTATTTAATTTGAAAATGTTTAAATAGTAAATAAAATACCACACTAGTAGCTATAAAATAGCGATTTCTCCTCACCTATTTGACATTGCTATAACTCATTCATGCATTTGGAGGCATGTGAGTTACAGTGGTCTTGCATCTCTGCTCAAATAACCTGAACTGTTTGTTGAAAAGCTGCCTGACATTAAGAGTTCTGTATATGCTGTACTGTGTATTGAAAGAGATATAGGGTAATTTAAGCAACCCCCTAATTACTATTGTGACACAGTAGTAAAGTGTTGCACCTGTCGCAATCGTCACAAACCAGTTGCAAACGAGTCGGAAGTATTTGGTGAAATGTACTAAACAAGTGCAATACTATTTGCGACTTTTTAGGGAATGCTTTGCGGCAGCAGTTTCTCTTTGCGGTAATTATGGGCGTTCCTGCATAAATTCGCAAAAAGGGGGCGGAGATAGTGGACACAAGGGTTCTCAAATATTATGAGATGTATGAAAGCTGTTGGCAATTGCAACACTTACAATTGCATCAATTTGTTAAGAACTTTTGAAAGCATGTTTTAAGAGTCGCAATTGTTGGTGGCATTTCCCAGTCTGCTTTTTCTCACGTGTTGCCAGTTGTGCTCAATGCATTTTTGAGGCGAACAGCCAAATACCTATTTTTCCCTAAAAGCATGGTGTACTTACAAGCCTTGAAAACACATTTCTATGACATTTCTGGTTTTACCAAAGTGTTGGAAGCAATAGACTGCACACAAGTGCCACTAACCCCTCCAGCTCATTCTGAACATCTATATAGGACTAGGAAACACACCTATTCTATTAATATGCAGGTGGTTTGTAATTTACCACTGCCCCCCGGCTAACTTAAAGGGTGAATAAGGACCTTTTTATTTTATTGTGTTAAATGTTCCCATGTGTTGCTACAACTGTTTATGTAAGGTGTGTGTATTGTTTTATAATATCCATCCATCCATCCATCCATTATCATTAACCGCTTGCTCCTTTACAGGGTCGCGGTGAGCCGGAGCCTAACCCGGCATACACAGGGCGCAAGGCGAGACTACACCCTGGACGGGACGCCAGTCCATCGCAGGGCACCACACACACACTCACTCACACAGAGGGCAATTTAGAGTGACCTATCAACCTAGACAGTATGTCTTTGGACTGTGGGAGGAAACCGGAGTACCCAGAGAAAACCCACACGGAGAACATGCAAACTCCACACAGACAGTACCCTAGGCCGGATTCGAACCTAGGACCCTGGCGCTGTGAGGCAGCAGCGCTAACCACTACGCCACCGTATATATATATATATTGTGAGGAAAGGGCGGCGTCGCCTTTAAAAAATGGCGGCGCCATAGGTGAAACTACACAACCCAGAAGCCCCCGAGTGCCAATTGGTAGGGAGGGGTTACTGGGTTTATAAGGAAGCAGGGCAGAAAATTCGGGGCGATGTGTGGTTGTGGGGAACACCGCCTGATTGTCCTGCTTAGAGAAGCCTGCAAAAGTTCGTTTAGTACCTGAAAGTATCGTAAGGTAAAGTGAATGCTTGCATTTCAATAGTAGTTTAATATTCAGTTTAAAAACAAATATGTTTTTTCTCTTGGTGACGTAGTCTTTTGTTTTGTAAAGTTTATTTATTTTCTAAAGTGTTTTACCAGCTGGAGTTTGTTCTGGTTACACGGTATTTAATTTAAAAGGTCCCGCGGTGTTTGGTTGTGCTCTGGCACAGCAGCAGTTCTTTTTAACAATCAGTGTTGTGCTTATGACGCGGGGACTGAATGTGTATTGGTTATTCACGCGCTGCAGGGACAGCGAGCTGCACTCAGTCTAGTGCTGAAAGAAATAACTGAAACACCAGACTTTGTTTTCAGGACATTGTTTATTGTTGGTCTGGACAAGACTCGTGTTGCATTTAGTTTACAATGGAAGTGCTGGCACCCTGCTTCTGTTTAGAGACACAACTTCCAGCCGTGAACATCAGGGGACTTGGCGGCAGGGGACTTCTTCCCACAGCCCGGATACAAATATTCGTGCTCCTGGCTCACTCCTCTTGGCGTCCACCTCATCGTACCCGTGTTCCTGGATCACTCCACCAGAGGGAGCCTGTCCCGCGCTTACCTGTGTTGCAGGATCACTCCACCAGAGGGAGCCTGTCCCGCGCTTACCTGTGTTGCAGGATCACTCCACCAGAGGGAGCCTGTCCTGCGCTTACCTGTGTTGCAGGATCACTCCACCAGAGAGAGCCTGTCCTGCGCTTACCTGTGTTGCAGGATCACTCCACCAGAGGGAGCCTGTTCTGCGCTTACCTGTGTTGCAGGATCACTCCACCAGAGGGAGCCTGTCCTGCGCTTACCAGAGTTGCAGGATCACTCCACCAGAGGGAGCCTGTTCTGCGCTTACCTGTGTTGCAGGATCACTCCACCAGAGGGAGCCTGTCCTGCGCTTATCTGTGTTGCAGGATCACTCCACCAGAGGGAACCTGTTCTTCACTTACCTGGACTGACTCACTTCAGCAGAGGAAACCTCTACACTGCTTACCTGTGTCCACAACTACGTTGGCCAGTGAAGCTCGCTCCTCTGGACTTGGTGCCGTCCAGTTGGAACATTCACAGGCCAAAGCCTGTAGTACTGTGGTAGTCTTGAAGTAGCTTAGAGAGGGGCGAAGAAGTGAGTCAGTCAGTGGCCCATACAGGGCAATAGTCTATTAAAGATATTGTTTAATTGTGTAAATATTGTAAATAAAGTTCATTTACCTGAAAACACAGTGAGTCTGTGCCAGTCGGTGGGAGCGAAAAGTCAGTGACCAGTATCGTCACACTACCAGTCTTGTTACATTATATATATATATATATATATATATATATATATATATATATATATATATATATAAATTATATATATATTTACACTTTTAAACTTTTAAATTGCATTCACTGCCTCAAGATGGCTTCACATGTACCCGCATGGACCTCTCAGAACTACATTTCCCATCATACTACTGAGATGGATTTACCAGTGAGCAGGTAACTTTAAAAAAGTGGTCAAAATGTAAATAAAATAAAATAAAACAATACACACACCTTATGTAGCAACACATGGGAATATGTAACACAATAAAATAAAAAGGTCCTTATGTACCCTATAAATAAAACGGACAGTATACATTTGGCTTAAAGGCTAATAATAATAATACAAATTAGTGGTATGATGCTAAATGTGTTGCTGGTCCTTTGAAAATCGTATTAACAAGAATTGACTGTCCTCCTGTAAGTATCATAAGTATCAATGCGGCACCATGATTTATTTTGTTTTAATTGTCCAGGCTGCCAAGTTAATAATAATAAGTTTTAAAAAAATGCAAAAAAAAAATCATTTAGCTTCAATTTAAAATAATCTTTTATTTGCAGTGTACACCAATGTGTACAATGCAGCAGCATGATTTATTTGTGTTACCGGTAGCCTACAGGCTAAAGTAAAAAGAAAGTGCGCTAGGTTCATTTGATTTTATAACTGTGCTGTACAGATTTATATGTGTATTCATAATGTAATGTGTAGCCTACCCAACACACATTAGTGTTATTTCAGCACAATGATTTATACATTTTAAATACATTGAGCACTATAAATGTATGTGTGTGTGATTTTATTGTATTTTTTAACATATGCAGTTTAGCGAGGGGCTACTGTATGATTATGAAAAGCTTTTGGCACAAATACATTTTTATTTGGGGTGAAGATGGGTGCCCCACTATAGAATCTGTTGAAATTAAACTGCCTTTCATTTTATTTTTTATATATACATATATATATATATATATATATATATATATATATATATATATATATATATATATATATACAGTACTGTGCAAAAAGTTTTAGGCAGGTGTGAAAAATGCTGTAAAGTAAGAATGCTTTCAAAAATAGACATGTTAATAGATTATATTTATCAATTAACTAAATGCAAAGTGAGTGAACAGAAGAAAAATCTAAATCAAATCCATATTTGGTGTGACCACCCTTTGCCTTCAAAACAGCATCAATTCTTCTAGGTACACTTGCACAAAGTCAGGGATTTTGTAGGCATATAGTCAGGTGTATGATTAAACAATTATACCAAACAGGTGCTAATGATCATCAATTCAATATGTAGGTTGAAACACAATCATTAACTGAAACAGAAACAGCTGTGTAGGAGGAATAAAACTGGGTGAGGAACAGCCAAACTCAGCTGACAAGGTGAGGTTGCTGAAGACAGTTTACTGTCAAAAGTCATACACCATGGCAAGACTGAGCACAGCAAAAGACACAAGGTAGTTATACTGCATCAGCAAGGTCTCTCCCAGGCAGAAATTTCAAGGCAGACAGGGGTTTCCAGATGTGCTGTCCAAGCTCTTTTGAAGAAGCACAAAGAAACGGTCAACGTTGAGGACCGTAGACGCAGTGGTCGGCCAAGGAAATCTACTGCAGCAGATGAAAGACACATCATGCTTACTTCCCTTCGCAATCGGAAGATGTCCAGCAGTGCCATCAGCTCAGAATTGGCAGAAAACAGTGGGACCCTGGTACACCCATCTACTGTCCGGAGAAGTCTGGTCAGAAGTGGCCTTCATGGAAGACTTGCGGTCAAAAAGCCATACCTCCGACGTGGAAACAAGGCCAAGCGACTCAACTATGCATGAAAACACAGGAACTGGGGTGCAGAAAAATGGCAGCAGGTGCTCTGGACTGATGAGTCAAAATTTGAAATATTTGGCTGTAGCAGAAGGCAGTTTGTTCGCCGAAGGGCTGGAGAGCATACACGAATGAGTGTCTGCAGGCAACAGTGAAGCATGGTGGAGGTTCCTTGCAAGTTTGGGGCTGCATTTCTGCAAATGGAGTTGGGGATTTGGTCAGAATTAATGGTCTCCTCAATGCTGAGAAGTACAGGCAGATACTTATCCATCATGCAATACCATCAGGGAGGCATCTGATTGGCCCCAAATTTATTCTGCAGCATGACAACGACCCCAAACATACAGCGAAAGTCATTAAGAACTATCTTCAGCGTAAAGAAGAACAAGGAGTCCTGGAAGTGATGGTATGGCCCCCACAGAGCCCTGATCTCAACATCATCGAGTCTGTCTGGGATTACATGAAGAGAGAGAAGCAACTGAGGCTGCCTAAATCCACAGAAGAACTGTGGTTAGTTCTCCAAGATGTTTGGGCCAACCTACCTGCCGAGTTCCTTCAAAAACTGTGTGCAAGTGTACCTAGAAGAATTGATGCTTGATGCTGTTTTGAAGGCAAAGTGTGGTCACACCAAATATGGATTTGATGTAGATTTTTCTTCTGTTCACTCACTTTGCATTTAGTTAATTGATAAATATAATCTATTAACATGTCTGTTTTTGAAAGCATTCTTACTTTACAGCATTTTTTCACACCTGCCTAAAACTTTTGCACAGTACTGTATATATATATATTACAGTAATAACACTGTAACAGATTGTACAGATGACATTTACATTTAACCAAAACAATGTTATTTTGATTCTTGCACCCTTGCATGTATGTACGTTATGCTCCGGTCACCCTCTGCAGCAGCAAACCACAACTCAGCTTGAGCACCCTCTGCTGCAGCAAACCACAACTCAACTCCCGCTATTTATTTGAACAATTCGCACGACTCTCGCTAAGAAGACGCAATAAATATTTAAATTAGTATATTGTGGTTCTTTTCGTTAACATATTTTCTCTTAGTACATATGATAAAATGTATACTTTGCTAAGTGTGGCAACGAAAATGCAAATTGTGGTATGTTTGCGCTGCAACTGGCCCATCTTAGTATACCTACCCCAGTGTGTCCCAGTATTTGTTGGAAGGTAGTGTATTATACTAAAGGAATAATGCACGACTGGGCATGTGTTGTGCTGTGGTTGGGCACGCGGCTGCAGGACAAGTGCGTCCAACACCCGAGAAGTGATGTTATCCCAGCACAACATGCAACATGGATAGAGATAGAAAACTGTAAAAGAAAAAAAAATAATCATCTATAGTCTTACTTAATATATTTTGTGATGGTGTTCCACTATGAAAGGCGCTATATAAAATAAAGATGATTGATTGATTGATCGTTGATGTTCCAATGCAATATTTTAAATATCCATAACTATTAAACACTCAATAGTGTTAAATTTACAAATATTGTGCTTTCACATCGACAAATAACACAGTTCTTATACAGTAAAGTATAATGCCGGTGCATGTACAATTTTACTGTTAACATGGCAGTTTGTGAATTATTGAAATATGAAATGATGAGTGAGCACTGTGCAAAAAGAAACTTGTGTTTTGTCTTTGGATTTACAAAGTTTATTTTACTATTTCTCAGTAGTTGACGATCGAACCAGCCTTTACGCACCAATCCGACTGCGGTGTCAGGGGTTCCTGCAGACACTTGAAATCCAGGCCGGTAATTCGGGGGGGGGTGTCTGGCCTTGTCTTTACCTGCTTTTCTAAGAGTTTTCCTGACTGACAGGAATACATTATTGCTGGTTTTAAACTGTCAGCAGAGATGTTAAAACTTCTACTGTTAAAATATGTATTTAGTCCAGCTCAGCATTATAAAACTGGAGACTGAATACTGGTCCTCAGTTGAACTTCTTGCACTGACATAAAAGTCCCTTAATGTTGTTGAGATTTTTTGGACTTATTTCCATAAAATGAATATCCATATGTTTTTCTTTAAGTACATTAACCAGCCCATGCTGTAGTTTTTTTATTATTATTATTTGTTTGTGTTTTTTTCAATCTTTGTTTTCTTCTATTTCATTTAGCTGTTCCTCATCTACTGTTATGTGTCTACTCGTGCTGGTGCACTTATTTTATTTATTTATTTTTTTCAGATGGACTGCTGTCTTCACTCAGAAAGTTGGCGTTGTACCAGTTATGTGGAGTTTCATCCCCAAATATATTAAAGGAAATGGGTGAAATGCCACTCGTTTTTGGCAGTGGTTTTGTAACTAATAACAAATAAAATGGCAGTTTGTCACGGAATTTAGAATGTAGTGGTGCGTGATTTATTCAGTATGAAGCGGCTCATTAGTATACAAGCCGTGCTATACGCTATATATACACACGGTCATGTGATGCTGTTTAACCAATCAAAGGTTGTTATTTTTCCAAGCCGTGTTATATATATATATATATATATATATATATATATATATATATATATATATATGAAGGGTAAACCATCAGCCATCCAGAACAGTAAAATCAAGTATGTTTCTCATTGAGCTTGCATTTTGGGGTCGATTGTAATCATTCAATGTGAAGTTACACTGGACAGTGTGACATTTACATACAAAACACCTTTCATAATTAAATGTTTTTAAAATAACAACACATAAAGCATATTCACATTAAATAATCCCTGTTCCTCCAGGGCAGATCAATATGATGAAGTTTGTGGTGAAGCGTGATGCAGAACCAAGGACACTTCCTTCTATCTTTAATAACGCTCCACATTTTCCATGGTCTGTACTGTACTTCCCTTCGGCCTTAAGATTTTAATAGACGTCAAAACTTCACCTTGACCTGGGACAGAGGTGACCAGAGAGCAACATTTTTTTTGTAAAAAAAATTAAAACAGGCATAGCCTTTCCATGCCTTTGTTGTTTGTTCATTATAGCTGAGGAGGGTTGTTTGGGTGTGCAGAGTCTTTAAGGCATTCTTTCAAAAGAGATTTGATGAGAATTGCCCTAGTTAGCTAAGTAAAAGCTGACAGGCATGTTTAGGGGCTATGAACAAAACAGTACACCAGTTATACAGTCAAACACAAAAGCCCCTGGCAATAAAGAAAAACTGCACCTAATTAGAAAGCTTCAGCTTTAAGAGGTTTCAGTCTTACATATGTGATGAATACTAATGCAAGTGGAAAATGATCTACCATGTTGCCACTGAGATGTATTGTCAAAGGTGGCTGTGGTTTGTCAGTATGGCTTTATTAAAGAAGTATGGGTGAAATGCACTACTGTGTGCTTTTTATTGCCACAGGCATTATTATATGCTATTTCCTTCACATTGCCATTCTCCCTTCTATAATTACGGATGACTTAACTAAAATACATATCTCTGAATTCAAAAAGTGTAACTGTCTAATTTTGGTTGTCTGTGGTATTTTTCCCTGCCACTTAATTAAATAAGTATTGTTATTGTTAAAGTAAATTTGAAGCAACATTGAACACTCCCCCTGGCTCCTGCAGTATTCACAGATAGTTTAAACAATACACATTTCAAAATTACAGCATTATTTTCAAAACAGCAAATTAACAATTACTATAGGTCATTGTGACAGGGAGACCCTGTTGCTGGTTCTTGGGTGCATGTGTTTAAGCAGCTGGGATGCGCAACAGGAGATGCGTTGCTAAGGAAATAATTCAGCAGGGAGGCTTGCCTGGTGCTGAGCTGATCGGTGGTCCTGATTGGCTGGGGGGGCGTGCCCACGGAGGCTGTGTTACAGCTACTGTGTTACAAGGCTACTGCACGGCCATAGCTATAGACGGGTTCTGAGGTTAGTTTAGGGGAGGTTGATCCCAAACAGCATATAGAGAGAGTAGTAGGTTCCTGGAGCGGGACGTTTCTTTTAGTGGGACTAGCACTCGCCTTATGTACCTCTGGACCTCTCGCTCACTTTCTCGATGAACTCGACTATCTACGATCCTCCCTCCCCTCTCTGTCTACCCCAACTGTCCTATTAGGTGATTTCAATATCCATCTCTCCAACCCCAGCCACTCTGCCGGATTCCTCCCTCTCCTTCACTCCTTCAACTTCTGTCTCTCTCCATCCCCTCCTACCCACAAAACTGGCCGTCAACTGGACCTCACCTTCTCCAGGGCCTGCTGCCCCTCCACCCTCTCTGTCATCCCCCTGGACCTCTCTGATCACTATTTCATCTCTTTTTCTTTGTCTCTCCCATCTCTCCCTGCTCCTTCTACCCCCACTGCCACCTCTCGCCGTAACCTCCGCTCTCTCTCCCCCTCTGTCCTTGCCTCCACCGCTCTCTCTCACCTGCCTCCTATCGACTCCTTCTCCCAACTCTCTGTAGACTCTGCTACCTCCACCCTCTTCTCCTCCCTCACCTCTTCCCTTGACTCCCTCTGTCCCCTCACCTCCCGACCTGCTTGCCCCTCCCCTCCCCAACCCTGGCTCTCCTCTGAGCTCCACTCAGCACGAACCACACTGCAATCTGCTGAAAAGAAATGGAAGAGAACCAAACTCTCTGCTCCCTCTTCTCCTCCTTCTCCTCTACTCTCTCCTCTGCTAAATGTTCTTATTTCCAATCTATAATCCAAGCCTCCACTAACAACCCACGTAAACTATTCTCTACCTTCTCCTCCCTCTTTAACCCTCCCCCCTCCTCCTCCCTCCTCTATCTACTCTGATGACTTTGCCTCTTTCTTCTCTTCTAAAATCTCAGATATCCGCAAACTCTTTAACACCTCTGCCCCCCCCACTCCCTCCAGCTCCAACCCCTACACCCACTGCGTCCCCTACTAACTCACCCTCCTTCTCCACCTTCTCTCCCCTCTCAGACTCTGACCTCTCCTCCCTGCTCCAGGGCCACAAACCCACCACGTGTACCCTGGACCACCTCCCCACTCACCTCTTTCAAGCTGCTGCTCCTGCTCTACTTCCCTTTATCTCCTCCCTTCTCAACACCTCGCTCCCTTCTGGTCTCTTTCCCTCTGCCTTCAAACACTCCCCTCCTCAAAAAACCTACCCTCAGGGGCTCCCGAGTGGCACATCCAGTAAAAGCACTTGCGTAGAGTGCAGGATGCGCCCGATAGTCTGGACGTCGCGAGTTCGAGTCCAGGCTATTCCTTTGCCGACCGAGGACGGGAGCTGCCAGGGGGCGGCGCTCAATTGGCTGAGCGTCGCCCGGGGGGAGGGAGGGTTAGGTCGGCCAGGGGGTCCTCAGCTCACCGCGCACCAGCGACCCCTGTAGTCTGGCCGGGCGCCTGCGGGCTTGCCTGTAAGCTGCCCGAGAGCTGCGTTGTCCTCCAACACTGTAGCTCTTGGGTGGCTGCATGGTGAGTCCGCAGTGTGAAAAAAAGTGGTCGGCTGACGCAACATGCTTCGGAGGACAGTGTGTGTTCGTCTTCGCCCTCCCGAGTCAGCGCAGGGGTGGTAGTGGTTAGCTGAGCATAATAAAATAATTGGCCATTCCAAATTGGGAGAAAATAATAAAAATAATTGCCAACGACTAAATTTATATTAAAAAAAAAAAACTACCCTCGACCCCACCTCCCTCCAGAGCTACCGTCCTGTCTCCCTCCTACCCTTCCTCTCCAAAACCCTTGAGCGGGCTGTACACCGCCAGCTCTCTGTTTTCCTGTCCAACCACTCTCTGCTCGACCCTCTCATCTGATTTCCACTCTGCTCACTTCACTGAAACCACCTTCCTGTCTTTGACACTGTCGATCACTCTATTCTACTATCCTCTCTCACTGACCTGGGAATCTCTGGCACTGCTCTGGCCTGGTTCTCCTCCTACCTCTCCAACCACACTTACCAGGTAACCTGGCGTGGAGCAACCTCCACACCTCACCCTCTCTCAACAAGAGTCCCCCAAGGGTCAGTCTTGGGTCCTCTCCTGTCCTCTCTCTACACCCGCCACCTGGGTAGTTTCCTTTTATGGCAGTTCAATACAATGATACTTTTACCTTACCTATTACTAAACAGTTATCAGCTTGGTTTCTCTTTCCTATTTGTAACACAGTGCTGTGAGCTAGGTTGATACAAAATTAATATAAATTTACCTATCCAGTTCGAGCATAATTCTAATAAGAATACATCTTTCCATTTTAGCAATAAGGCACGAGAGGGATGGGTTGTGCTGGATATTGTCACTTCTTGGTGCGTTGTTGGCACGAGACACAACCAAGAAGTGACAATATCCAGCACAACCCATGCCCTTAAGTGCCTTATTGCTTTTAAAAACAGATTTATACACATTTTGTAAAAAAGAAATCTATATAGTTTCTAAAGATTTATTAACATTTCGAGGTATAACCTTCCACAACAGAAAATAGTCCCTATGAACTAAAAATAATATTCAAGTAAAACATTTTTAATAAGACTTTAAATAACTATAAAAACCTTGATAAATGTGTTTCAGTTCATTTTTCTGACTTTAAATAACTATCCAAAATAACTTGCTCAGTTGTATATCTGTGAGGTGCCTTCCTGCATAGTTTACATTGTTGCTAGGTAATTCACTCCCATTGGCTCTAGCGTATATCAAACAGTGCAAGAGTTTAAGCTTTTTTGGGATGAAGATTAATTATTAAGTAAATAATTTAAAGTCATTTTTTTCAGAAAGCCAGTCATGTAAGCATTTAACAGCCCAATTTGTTTGTTTTGTGGTATTAATTTCATTTCAAGTTTTTTTTTTCTAGCACGGTACAGTAGAAGAGAGACAGTGAAGAAAGGCAAGAGTCGGATGATTAAGACATTGCGTAAAAATTAATGAAGAGTCAGTTTCACAAAATGACGGCTGATACAAACTAAAAGGAGGAAAATAAAACTGAATATCTGACAACTGGATCCGACTGAAGTTACAGAAAATGACTGGTATGTAATACAAATAAAATACCAAAACAGCGTCTTGTTTAAAATAGAAAACTGATTCGTGGTCCAAATTAATATAAACTGGAAGATATGACAAGACACCTTGATGTCCTTAATATCTTCCATGACAGCAGATATTTTGACAGACGTTTTCTTTGATTTTGTGGAGTAGTGATATGTGGTTAGTACGGGTGCAGTGATTTGCCTTTGTTCCTAAGTAGTTCATAATTGTGACATTGTGCTGGATATTATAAAGCCTTGGAACCCTCATGGACCAATCAGCATGCAGCATTCTAACAATCCATTTTATAATGTTTATTTTAGACCTAATCGTGAGACTTTCCCATCTTGTCACATCAAATTAAAACACACTTCCACACAAGTTAAAAATTGGTCCTATCATTGGGGCTTTTTAATTAGCCACTGTTTTAATCATTCACTAGTCAAGGCTTTAATGCTTTTAGACCTCTCATTAGACTTGCAAGCCTAATCATTTTAATTTGCTCTGATTTGAGTGTTCTCCCTGACATGGAGTCAAGAGAGAGAGAACTGGTGTAAGAACGGAATGTCAGAACACAGTTAACTTTCAGTATTAAGCCACATGTGCATACATTACCAGCAGCAGTAACCATGTAATTATAACAAATATTTTAAGTGGAATTATTAGAAAAGATAAACATAAATGCTGGTTGGCGGAATTTATAATCACAATATAATCTTTCCATTTTTAGTGGCAGTATAATTTACAAATCACAGCCAGTCAGTGGTACAAAGGACATTGCTGTTCGAGATCAATCAATCAATCAATTTTTATTTTATATAGTGCCTTTCATAGTGGACCACCATCACAAAGCGCTTTACAAGATGCAGTAACAAGAAAATCCATAATACCTTATATACAGTGAAAAATGCATAATGATACAGTAAAAAAACAACACAGCAGCTAATAGCAGATATCAGGCTTAAAGAGCATGCAAAGCAAGAGAGAACAAGTGGGTCTTGAGAGTTGATTTAAAGCTAATGACGGTGGGAGCATCACACACCAAATCTGAGAGAGAGTTCCAAAGAGTCGGCGCCATGAAGCTAAACAAGCATTCTCCAAGTGTCAGAGGACCTCAGCTTGCCGGCAGGGATATATATTGTTGGGTCAACAGGTTGAGGAGGTCTTGAGACCTGTGTGATGAAGGGCACTGTAGATGAGCAGGAGAGTTCTGAAATTAATCCTGAACTTTACAGGTAGCCAGTGCAGCTGGGCAAGACGGGGGGGATGTGTTCATGCTTTTTATATCTGGTAAGGATCCTGGCAGCGACATTCTGGACTAGCTGCAGTCGGTTTATGATGCGTGCCGGGAGACCACCATAGAGAGAGTTGCAGTAGTCGAGTGAAGAAGAGACAAATGCATGACAAAGTATCTCTGCAGAATGATCCCTTACCAGTATTGCATACAGTAATGTGCACCCAAGGTAAGGGTTAATTAAAACATGCATGCACAAAAATAATTGATAAAAGTTTAATGAGCCAATAACAGTTTCCTAAAAATGACAATGTAATATGTGTCCTGTAATTGAAAGTGTATTATTATTATTATTATTATTATTATTATTATTATTATTATTATTATTATTATTATTATTATTATTATTACATGGTGAATGATAATTTTCCTATACACTTGTGTTTATTATACATGGTGGTGGCGCAAGACTTGAGTATAATAAGGTGGATGAAAAACTGCTAACATCAGTTTTTAAAAACTCTACCACCAGTTCATGAACACAACAGAATGCAGCCAATACCAACACAAACAACAATGGCCTGTAGATTTAAATTTGTATCCACAGAGGACAGGGAGAAATTTGTGGAAGAGCAGAATAACACAAGTACTCTTAGAAAAACAAAAAGCAACATCATTTTAGTAAGAACTTACCTGTCACATGCCCTCTGTAGGATGTTAGGCAGTCTAGACTGATGGCCCTCAGAAAGCAGGCTCTTGAGTGACAAGGAAATCATCCAACTCCATCCTCCAAAACAACCAAAAGAATTTTATGCTCCGATTCTGAGTAATACTACATGTAGTTTTCCCACACTTCCCCAGCCAATTTTTTTTTATGTCACCCTGTATTATAACAAATAATATAACAAATAATATACACCAAAACTGTACATATAAGGCTATAATTCTATCTCAGGATTCTGGTGACACTGCTAAATCACTCAAGCTAGTGCTCTCATGATTTATGTCACCAGAAACCCTCGATAGAATTACAGCCTTGTTATGCCCAGTTGGGTGTACATTATTCCTTATATTATCACCATATAATAATCATTCCATTTTTGGTTATATTTACAATTTTTTTGTTGGCTATATTTTATTCAAGACTATAACTCTAACTATAGTGTGAATGATAGCTTTAATATATGCTGCTCTTTTAAAAGTCAACCTTTGCATTAGGAGTGTAACATGCATGTTGCTCATGAAATACTGTGAATACAAGAGACTATCAGTCTCTTGTGTCTTGAAAGACAGTCATAGGCAATGATGATCAGTAGTTAAGAAGAAAAATGTGTAATTTCTATCAAAACTTCACCTCTAACCGACAAATTATAAACGTATGGCTCCGAGGCTCCTGTTTGAAATGATACCATCCTTTTGTTGCGTTGATGTCGTTTAGGTGCATGATTGTATCTGCGAGGCATTGTTCTCCCGCACAGTCTGTAAATGTAGTCGTCATCACCTGAAGTCAGAGATGACAGGGATGAGTGTAGGCAGGAAACAGCACGACACTCGCATTGCCTTGCATGACTGACTAGCAACCATCGAGAGCAATTAAACACGGGGAGCTGTGGATGTCTTTAGACAGGTTTAAGTTTCCTGGCATCCCCTGATTAGATGTTTGCATTACTTCCCCTTGGCCAATGTGTGCTGCTCTTGTTTGCTCTTTTTTGGGATATTTCTTTCCCGTTGTCAAATGTTGATAGCAAACTTTTTACCGCCCGTGCACTGCTTACAGCAGTTTAGTGTCCCTGTGAAGGCAGTGAAAAAGGCTGCACTTGTACTAT
The DNA here is from genome assembly GCA_030684275.1 of Acipenser oxyrinchus oxyrinchus. NCBI lineage: Eukaryota > Metazoa > Chordata > Actinopteri > Acipenseriformes > Acipenseridae > Acipenser > Acipenser oxyrinchus. Next base: position 40,572,016 of record CM060251.1, read on the forward strand.
AGAGGGCATGGTATCAGAAAAAAATATCTAGATTGTTATTCTTTCATGCCATTGTTTCATTGTGATTGGAAATGGTTTGCAGCAAAAATGGTGTGTTGGCTGCTGGCTTTTGTTTAAAGAAAGGGGCAACCTACAGTTAACTTTTCCAGTTTGATAAATGCAAAGGCAATTTTCAGAGATCAGCTGCACTAAATAATAATTGGACTGCTCCTTCCTTGCTTGTTTTATACCATTCTGTTTAATTCCACTTGGAAAAATTGGATTTGTCTTTGCACTTGCTTCTAAAAAGAACCCAAAGAGTTGGCGAGTAACAAATTGTGTTTGCCGCACATAGAATACAACAATGGCCAAACAGACCAGTTAGAATAAAACAAAATGTACAGCGAAAGTAGGCAGCACGCTGTGATTGTAGCCCTACTATTCCTGAAAAAATCCATCTGACCCTGTCCTATTTTATTATGACAAGGGTTTACAACACATTTCTGAATGCAGTGCTATTTTATGATAATTAAGGAGAGGCTATGCTAATATCATAATATGAATTAAACCTGCATTAAAGCATTAAAAAAACTGTTGTTTACAACAACGTTGTCAAATTTTAGAATATTATTATAGAAACATTCTAATGTTACTTACCTTATTATGGCAACCTGGGTTTACAATGTTTTATCAGTGACAGTCTGGAGGTGTGTATATCTCAGCTATATATTTAATTTAGATTTATTAAAACAAGCACACTATAAATAGATTAAACAGATGAACCTGTTTTTAAATTATTGATTGAAGTCAGTTGTGAAATTCCTGAGTGTACTTTTGACAATCATAGGGGTGATGTAGCTCTGTGCCCTTTCCCTGGTTGGCATACATTTATTTTTAATTTTATTTAAAAATAATGTATACAGTTTCATTGGATTTTGTGTTATTTGTTATGAAGTTGTGCATATGCATATTAACTTGCAGGTATAATTTTTATGTGTTACTGAAAACAATAAATAAATAAATAAATAAATAAATAAATAAATAAATAAAACATATTTGAAGAAATTCATGTTTTATACATGTTATATCAAGTGTTTTCAAAGATGGCATTTAATACTTGACCATTTTTGTCTGTTTTATACATGGAATATATATGCCGTTTAACTTCATAACATAACTGTGGACTTCATGTTTTTTGGTTTATGTTTATTGTTAATTTATAAGCATTAGCATTCTCCTTCCAATAATCCTATACAATGTTGGCATTCACATAGTGTAATTCTTTGTATTAGACTACAACTCATTTAAAATCTGTTTTACTTCTTGCCTCAGTCATCAGCATCGGGTCAGTGTGTGCTGTTTGTTTTTAAACATTTTAATTTAAAATGCATTTATAAATGATAAATACTTGAATACCAATAGACAGCAATGGTATATTAAAGGGAAAAAATTAAACACCTCTACAAACCCATCCCGTTTGGTCAGACTAAAACAACATCACCCAACTTTCATGATCAGCTCTGGAACCTGCTAATGTATGATTAAAACAAGGCTGCTTCTAAAAGTATTTTTCTCAGACTTGCATTAGATCTATAATCTTAAAACCTTTTTTTGTATTCTAATCTTACTAATGGGCATCGATTTGTAGAGTAAATTACTGTGGTGTATTAAGAATTATTGTTTTATAGGGTCTGTATCTAAACCCAACTCCTTCCTGGTACCTCTACCCATAATCCTATTGAAAAAAGCCTCAGCATGGCACGTCATTGTTATTCCAAGTGAACCCTTCCTGCTGCCCAGGCTTACTGGCTAGTATAAAGAGCTTTCGGACAGCTGTATCCTAGTTTAAAGGCCCTTGATCCATTTACCACTGTCCTCTTACCACCCGGTTGATCAACACTTTCAATTACTTCACACTTATCTTATCAGTGGCATGGAGAAAGATCGGATCTGACAAGACACAGGGAAATGGTGATCCCTAAGACTTGGCTGAGACAGGAATGTCTTAGCTGTTTCATCATCATTGCTGCTTTCTCATGTCTCATTTCCTCTCTCACCCACAACGCAACCACCTCTGAAGCATGCCAGAACGAGATAGAGCTTTTGGCTTCAAGGGTGTTGCACATGTATCATTATTATTATTATTTTTTTTATGAAGGGCCACTTTGTCAAAAGTATTAATTAGAGGCCGTGATTTGGGAGCTGTTTGTTTTGGCTCGTGTCAAAACGTATCGGACCCAGCAGACTTCTGCTCTGCCAGTTTATAGGTATTCCTCGGGTTTGCAATAAACACCAGTTGTACAACAATTTGTCTGAATGATTATAGCTTTGTATCAATCTGTGTCATAATGAAGATCGACATTAAATACATTTCAGCATGTAATACATTTCACCAGCAAGCATAGGTTAGTAGCAGAATAAAACTATACATATACAATTTGAAACCCTAAAGAACCATCAAAGATCAACAATGACTTTGGTCAATGGTTTTTTTCATCCACAAGGATACCACAGAACTGGCCTTATCAGAAAATAATACAGCTTGGTAATTTGGGTAAGGTTTTATCATAGATCCCTGTGAAAAAAACAATATATGCTACTAATATTGTACGTGCATATATTAAATATATGTGGCCTTGTATCAAGAACATTCAAGGTTTGTTTTATATGATATCTGTGTTATAATGCATATCATGATATATCAAATTATGCTAATTTTATAGCATATGCTACGCTGAAATATTTTAGACAATTAAATATTGCCAGCCATACAAAAAATATTTTATTCTGACTTTCATCAAGTATTGTGTTTTCACAAAGGTGCCTCACAACATGTTTCTATTTGACTGAAGTCATGCCAGTACTACCTGCTGTATTTGTACATTTCTGCAATCTAAAGCTTCATAGTACTATAGTGGAAACATGAAAAGATATATTTACACAGAGTACAAAATACGTACTCTTCATCTCATTAGATTACCACAAATGTATGTATATATTTAGTTTCGACCTATCGTAATTGTGCCTATGCTACCTGGCAACATCAAATATGATAAAAAAAGGAACATTTCCTTCACAGCCCTATGATGACAGCACATCTATTAAAGATGAATATTCTTAACCTTGTTTAATCAAAGAAAGTAACAAAATGATAGCTTGGTGAAGGCTGGGTTTAAAATCTTTAGAATGTTAATGATTGGTAAAAGAAAGTCCACCAAAATTGTATTTATATATACATCACAGGAATATCAGTTTTATGGCAAACTATTTCGACTACGTCTTAATTCAAACTGTAACAAAAAAACTATATCCTTCTTGTTCAACCCTACTCAAGCCAGAAAAGTGGATAATGCACTATTGTAAACTTCTAAAATCACTTTTGAAGTATTTAGCCCACCTTTATTTTTAATGTACAATCCCCAAAAAGATGGCAGATGACCACTTTTGTTGGGTAGGGTCAACACATACATTTGGCTGTCAGCCTGACACATTGTGGGAAGGTAAAATATTTATTTCCCTCTGAATAGGATTTCATGTTATATGAGAGGTGGCCTGCAAAGTTGGTGGGTGCAATATTTGTTCCAAATCCATTTGGCTGCTGTGATTGGCTTATGGTTTTGTTAAAGTTTCTTCATGGTTATATGGTATCCACATTGTATTATTTAGACTTAATTGTAACGGTGTAACCTTAATGTTTTTCTACTTTTTAAAAATTACATTTAGTTTATTTTCAAAATAATTTTCCACCTGATAAGTAGCTCCTAAGTTTGTGCACATTTTGTTGGTCAAACAAAGTTTTCAGTAACAGTAAACTTTTTAAAACTGGTTTCTACAGCTGATATTCTCTGGTAATGTTGTTTTCCTGGTAACTCTATTTAGTAACAACACAAGTAGTCATTTTAATATGTAATGCTTCCTCCAGAGAAAATGATGTACCAGCAAATAACTTTTGTGTAATGGTAAAAATCCATCAAATCTAGTAACCATTGTGTTCTGCTTTGTGGCATCGTTGTGCCAAGTTGTCATTGAAACTGCTTTGTACTGGTAATGTCAACATACATTGGTCGAAAAGGTATGAAGTAAAGTGTTAAAATGATACTGTGACTTTCAGCTCCTCTGAGGGTACTATCACTGTGAGTATTGCTCTTTTTTTCCCTCAAGCCTCTGTGCGCAAACATGATCACTCTGTCATTTCTGAAAGTCTGTTAGGAGTCAGGGCTGTACATAACAGTATTGGTGTCTGAAAGATGATTGTGTCAGAAGTTAACAGGATTTTGCCCTACTATGGAAACCCAAGATAGAAATCGGAAAATGTTTATGTGATATCACAGCCAGAGTGACAACTGTCAATAGCACTTGGATGGAGGTGAGACCGGTATGGATTTTTTAAAGGCTCTCAACCAATACTGCCTGTCATCAGATAGTGGCCAGCTTGAAATCATCCTACGCATGTAGAAAATGTAATCTGCAGGCAATACTATATTAATATAGGTAGCTGTCAAGAGGTAGATTCAGGGGTCAATGTCTACAGAAGAGAACCTTATAACTGTGAAATAAGAAAACTAGTGGAGACCAGTTTTACAATTATATGGATTTTGTTTTGACACAGTTTCATCAACTTTAAAAAGTTGTTGTTAGTATATCTGAATATTGTGTCTCTTTTTAACATCTAGGTTCTTATAACCATTTTATAATACACTAAATTGATTAAAAAATAGATATAATTCTGCAGAAATATCCAGTACATACCCATGACATGAACATTCAATACATAAAGGGGTTATAGGTGATTCACTAAATCCACAACTCTCACCATTTACTTCTTAGGTCATTTCACCTCAGCAGTGTCTTTGGGTCTAAGTATGTCACGGCTGCAAAGCAGGTTAGTCATTAGGGGAAGCCACTACCTGGTTAAAGACATGACCTGGCAAGTACAAGGCTCCATGAAATCAGGGTTTTATTGATAAACATCAGGGGTGAAGAAATTGAAATATGTATATTTTAAGTTTCGAGAAACCAAAACAGGTAATTACTGTATATTAACCATTCATACTAAGATTAAGCTAAAATATTTAAACAAAAGATTGTAATCATCCTGTACATTTATTACAATGATTTTGCTTACAGTTAAAATACTTCAGATGCAACACACATTATGAGCAATCAGTTTATGTGTTGAAGTGATCTAGATCAGTGGTTCCCAACTCCAGGTAGTCCGCCAAAAATATGCTTACGCAGTTCTAAACAGCACAACAAACAGCTTGTGGTCGTATAAACACAATCATACTGAAACGTCATTCTGGGCCGGTGATCGGGTAAACACGATAACAAACACACTTCGTTTCTTTGTCTTGCTGGGCCTCTATAATTTGCAGTACAGTTTGTTAAAGTATCATTGGATAGTGGAGGAATTGAATTTCACTGCCTGCTTGTTTGTCTCACTGAGACGGGCATTTAATTTTTAAAGGGCAGAGACATTTTCAGCAGCACAGAGAAACAAAACATGACACAAGAACTTTACAGCTAAGAAAAAAAGGAAAACACTGTAAATCCGATGTATTTGACTTAATATTATAACATTTATTCTGACTCGTGTTTTAATATATATGTTTTTACAACATTTATAAATAACAAGAAACGATATATATAAGCAGATAATATTTCATGAACTAAATTTGTTAGGTACGTTTTTTTTCCCTCATTACTGATAATAATGGAATAAACTTATTTTATTTATAAATATTTATTTTGAGAAAATAATCAAGAGTAGTGTTCATTATTGCTTATAAAGACTGTCATTAACTGAAACAGCTTTGTTATGTGAAACAAATACTAACTAAATAACTGTTACACATTATGAAGGCACATTTGTCTTGTCAAACTTCTTTTTTTCTTTAGCCAGCATTATTTGCTCATTCTACTGCTTGTGTTCACTATTGAGAAAAAAAAAAGAAGTAATCTGGCTGTCCCAGCCTTTTTGCTCCACATAAAAGTAAAAGACTGCATTGAATATTCCTAACTCGGGTAGAATGACAAAATTATAACAAACAAACAAAAAAAGAACCACTAACTCCACAGTTTTAGTAATTTTCATTTTCAACAAAATAAAATATGTGCTACAGTGTTGACAAAGATATAGGAATATCCATATGATTTTCATATTGCAAGTTTTTGGAGAGGTTAGCTGCATATGGTAACAGAATTTAGGGGTAGGTGTACTAAGATGGGCCAGTCGCAGCGCAAACATACTGCAATTTGCATTTCCATTGCGACACTTAGCAAAGTAAACATTTTGTCTTATGTACTAAGAGAAAATATGTTAATGAAAAGAATCGCAATATAGTAATTTAAATATTTGTTGCGTCTTCTTAGCGAGATCTCTATTGCGACATTTTTCATATAAACAGCAGGAGCTGAGTTGTGGTTTGCTGCAGCAGAGGGTGTCCGAAGGATAATGTATATACATGCAAGGGTGCAAGAATCAAAATAACATTGTTTTTGTTAAATGTAAATGTCATCTTCACTGCATTCTGTTCCGTCTTCATTTTAGCTATTTCAATAAAGCCAGTTTACAATCAATGATTTCCTGGTCTGACGTCACCCACAAGCCTATCCGTGACACTATCAAAAAGCTTTTCACAATTATACAGCAGCCCCTCGCTAAACTAGGTATGTTTGTCCAACATTAGGAGGTGTTGGGTTTTTAAAAAATGACAATACAATCGTACACACATACATTTATAGTGCTCATTGTATTTTAAATGTATAAATCATTGCACTGAAATAACACCAATGTGTTTTGGGTAGGTGTGGCGGGGCAGAAGAGAAGCCCTGCACATCATTAGAGGGGGCAGGGCAAAACCCTGCATGTAAATTAAATGTGTGTGACAGGCTGGCTGCAGGGAGGAACTCAGACCAGAACTAGAAACACACAGAGCAGACAGAGACTTGGGGTTTTGGTGAAGCTGAGCGCATGATCGCGCTCAGCATTTAATAAACAAAATAATATAACACAAAAAACAGGACACGGCACTTGCGCCAAAATAAATAGACGAACAAAAACGGACTATCAATTAAACAAACGGTGGACGGACAGACACACAAACACGGTGAGTAAATAAATAAACAAGTATCGTGCTGGTCCTACAGCACGCAATAGCAATTGTTTTAAATATTACTCTCCTTCTCTCTCCCGTTCTCCACTCAACGAACACACCACCCCGAGTGAGTGAAAACATGCAGCTTTTATGCAGTTGTACCGAGACTCGATTGCTAGTCAATCCAATTGGAATCTCGTACAACTGCACGTGAATTAATTAAAGTGCAATTCCCCGTGCTCACATATTATTACTTTTTACTTGCACGTGATGTGATTTGTGCCCTCCTCGTGCCTAAATACAAATCTACAATTTAAACACATGTGAAACACAGACCCGCTTATATCCCGTGTACCAATGCCTATACACCAACATTTACACACAACACGTAACATATAATACACAGGGGGGGGGGCGCTTTGCCACAGTGTTGTGTTTATTTAGCACGGGTGAATGTATGGTTATGATTTAAAATGTATTGTTTAAGTTTATTTAAACAGATGATGTTATTTTTGTTGTGTTTCAATGTATTTAGTATTAACAGAGTTAGTACTAAATACCACGCAGATATTAAAAACCCTGTGCAGAATCTGGTATGTTCACCGGTATAAAAACCAGCAGCTTTTGCTGGTCGGTGTGGGTGTTTGGAAGGAGGAACATGAGCGAGTGGAAAGAGACTCTAAAACAAAAGTAAAAAGAAAAGAAAGCAATTGCTACTCGTGCTGGGAACACCAGCATGGTACTTGTTGGTGTCAGTTTGTGTTCGATATTTGTTTTTCTTTGAACATTTATTTTTGCTCTGTGACAAGTAGTATTTTTGTACAACCTTTTTATTTATTATTGTTTTCAATAAAAACGGCGCACCAGCATGCTTTCACCCGTAGTACCTGCCTGTGTGTCTCTGTCAGCTGTCTGGTCTGGTGATGTCATCACTCGGCCATCCTGTCACAGTAGGCTACACATTACATCATGTAAAAATAAAAAAAATCTGTACAGTACACTTATACAGTATACAGTACACAAAATAAATCATGCTGCCTTGTACACATTGGTGTACAATGTGAATAAAAGATTATTTTAAATTGAAACTAAATTATTTTAATTATTATTGTTATTAACTTGGCAGCCTAGACAATTAACACAAACTAGACCATGGTGTCGCATTGAGAATTGACTACAGGAGGACAATCAATTCTCGTTAATACGAATTTCAAAGGACCAGCAACAAATGTTGCATAATACCACTAATTTGTATTATCATTAGTAGCCTATATGCCAAATTTATTCTGTCTGTTTTTATTTTAGTTAGTCAGGGTTGCACTGCTAAATTGTGCACAATTACAAACCACCTGCACATTAATAGAATAGGTGTGTTTCCTATTCCTATACAGATGTTCAGAATGAGCTGGAGGGGTTAGCGGCACACGTGTGCAGTCTATTGCGCCAAACACGTTGGGGAAAGCAGAAATCTCGTAGAAATTTGTTTTCAAGGCTTGTAAGTACACCCTGTTTTTAGGGAAAAGTAGGTATTTGGCTGTTCGCCTCATAAATGCATTGAGCACAACTGCCAACGCATGAGAAAAAGCGGACTGTGAAATGCCAGCAACAATTGCAACTGTTTAAAACATGCTTTCAAAAGTTCTCAACAAATTGATGCAATTGTAAGTATCGCAGTTGCCTGCAGCTTTCGTACATCTCATAATATTTGAGAACCCTTATGTGCACTGTCTCCGCCCCCTTTTTGCGAATTTATGAAGGAATGCCCATAACTACATATTCATCTGCACTTGAACCGCAAACAGAAACTGCTGCAGCAAAGCATTCCCTAAAAAGTCGCAAATAGCATTGCGCTTGTTTAGTACATTTCACTCAGGACTTCTGACTCGTTTGCAAATGATTTGCGACTATTGCGACAGGCACAACACTTTAGTAAACCTATCCCTTAATGTGAAACAAAAATAGGCTATATTTGTTGCTTGACTTGTGAACTGTAGCATAGTGTGAATGATCAATTTCTGCTCCATGTTATCATATGAGTTTATTCAGCCAGGTTTAATATCTCACAAGACTATATGCCAAAAGGAAATTCTCTTAACACTACTTCTAGAAATAATGTGTACAGTCTGTTCTGATGCCGTCATATTTAACCAAAATGCTATAAATCCTATGGACTGTGCGCCACTAATCGCCACTGCGCCACTGTTTAATTTCCACATCACAGCCCACCAGAAGTGGTATGTAACATCCTGTACACTTTGCAATCATTTTTTTATTTTTCAAATTGCTTCTCACCCACCTCGTCTTCATATTCTGGTGTGTACATCGAGTGAAGTTGGCGACTCAGTGAGTGCAATGTTGCATTAGAAATGGATAGCCCAGGAAGCTAGGTACGCTATATAAATACTTTACTTTCTACATGTACTACATATACACATACAAATTAGTTTCAAAATGCTGTTGTGAAAAAATGCATGGCAAGTGGTCGATGGAAAAAATCCAAACACACAAATTGAGGCCACATTTTCCCAAGTTACCTGGTACTGTACTTTGGAAACGTTTGGGCAATCACTGTGCTGACAGAGCTAGTATCTGCAGAAAGTATGAATGTGACATCAGCACAAGACAAGCCAGGTTTATTCGCCTTAAAAAGAAAAGAAAATTGACAGAGCTGGATGGTCCAAGGCATCGGGAGACGGGTCAAAAATCACACTGGACATTTCCATCAATGTGTTCCATAAGTTTACCAACTAAAAGCATCATCTTTTTCTCTCAAATATTTTTTATTAAGATTGTCGGCGTTAGGCAGTGTTTAGATGATGGACAGTACTGTCGCACAAAGTCATCAATACATACCTCTGCAATAAACAGTGGCTGTCCAGCAAAGCACAGCGCTCTGACAAACTCATTAACACAGTCATTCTGCACTCTCTTTTATTAAAGCGTGTGTAAAAGCCTCAGAAATTGATTTCTTGTTGCTTAGTTCACTTTCTTGTTTTAGTTTAATGTGTTGCATACTTTCAGTATGTTCTCTTACTCTGTCAGTGTGAACATGTACCTCAGTGCTGCAGTATTTGCAACACTATGCATCCTCTGCCTTGTCTGGTCCACTTCTGCTATTTGTCTTTTTGCATACTTCGAAACATTATTTTCTTTTGAATATTCATACACTGATTTACGTTTTCTCCCCATTCCTTATCCACTCAAAATATTATGTTTTCATGTAAGTATTTCAATTTAGTTTTTGATGAAGCGAGCTACTATGCCCAGCACTTGCCACAATAATCAGACGTTGATTGGCCATTGACCAACAGAATCAGGTGATACTGTTTGTGAAGCAACAGAGAACCAATCATGTGCAACGTTTGAACGTTATTTGATCCTCTGTCTAAACGTTCATGCTGTATCCTAGTGTAGAGCTGCTTATTACAATGTTGGAGTCAAAATAAAACAGCATTTTAATAAAAATATTGTGTATTCCCTAAAAAATAGTACCGGGAAAATACTGAATAGTAAACTAAAAATTGTGTATAAATCAGTAAAAACTGAGGTTCAGTTAAAAAAAAAAAATCCTGTAATTTTTTCAGTAAAATTCGGAAAAAACTGGAAATGCCTAACACTGACTATACCAAATACCATTTTTATCTTGATGTTTTGATGTGTGTTGAATAATGTAAACTATGCAACAGAACACACTCAGTCAGCAACTGACCAAGAAGAGCAAAATACATGACAATTACTCCACTTGAGATTGACCTTCATGTGATCCATTGTGTCAGTAGGTATACACCATTGGGGCTGAGATCTGAAATCTCCCTGGAGATGCTTTGAGTTTTGATATCTTTATCATGTCCATCAGGCAACAAGATGTGGTGTTTCTCTTCTTTTACAGTCTTGAGGTTGGAGGTCACCACTCTTGGGAAAGATAGATAAAGAGTCAGAACATTTGACTGAGGGCAGTTCTGGCTGTTCATGCACCATTGGCTGCTGGGGGTGCTTGGTGGCTCCCATAAGAGCACCTGAAAAGAAAAATACATTATGAATCTATAAAGGCACACAATATGTTTTTCAAAAGCACTCTGGTTCTAAATGTTTGATTTGTTTGTGAAGTAATTGGCTGTCTGTATTTTTTAGCTGACATATTTGAGTATACTTTGAGACATAATGCCTCATAATTTGTGTGCCAAGGTGCCACTATTTGGTACTGGCTTCAGGACTATGAATTTGTTTTAGGAGTAAACGAAAAGTTAATAGTAATTGACGTGTCACTTGCAGTCTTTGTCTGTATAAAAGTGTCAAAGAAACAATGATGAACAAGATGATGGATAAATATGAATTCAACCATTACAGAAGTGCTCACAATACTGCTGCTGCTTAGGATGCTATGTACCATTGAACAGCACAAAATTAGAACAGGAAGAGGAACAGATTCTGAAAGAATACTTGCTATCTCAGTAGAATGTGTATTAATGTGAAAAAGGTGACTAATACAACCATTTTTTATGATTATAATTAAGATGTTATAATTATAAAATGTGGTTATGGACTTCCGGTTTAGCGATGTAACTGATCAGACGTGGGTAAAAACAGCTCCCGAACAACTTTAATTTTTTATTGTTGGATCTGGTTAAATATCGAACATTAAATGTTTAATGTTGGATCTGGTTAAATATCTAAGGGCTTGTTTAATATGTCCAAACCAAAACCAAAATGCGGACAAATTACAAATCCCACCAGCTCGGAACCATTGTAGTTTTTCTCATAGGACGACTGGCGCCTCACAGTGGCGGGACTTACTTGCTTGCACTTCACTTGAACCCTGATCCCAGCACCCGGTAGTAGCAGATTTTGTTTATATGTGCACGTTGACCATTTCTATAATTCCCACCAGCTCGGATCCTTCCAGTGCTCGGAGCTAGGTAATGCCGGCTGCACAACCTGAACCTCTCTTGACCTCTATACTAGTTTCAGAACAGGAAACACATCGTAGCAGCCTTGCAGCAGAGCTAACTGCAAGCTTTAAAAGTTCGCTGACTATAATACAGTTGTCTAAGGATGCCATTCACCTTACGGTCAGCACCTTAACAGTATGTACACTCTCTATCAGACAATGGCAATAGAATCTCAACACTAGAAGCAACATGACAATGAATCATTCAAGGTCAAGCTGGACAACCTCGAAAACAGCTCCCAATGGCAGAATTTGCTCATTATCGGGCTACCAGCGGGGATGGACATCCAGCTAAATTTATGTCTGATTTCTTTATGGAGGTGCTGGGCAGCGAGGTTATTGGCACACCACCAGAGCTAGACAGAGCTCATCGCTTGCTAGGCCTGAGACCAGGCTAGGGCGTGCGACCCAGAGCCTTGATTGTTAGTTTCCACCATTACCAGACTAAAGAATTAATTCTCTAGCTGGCAAGGGAGCACGGGCAATTGTTTTTTCGTGACAAGAAAATATTTATTTTCCCTGACCTTAGTGCAAACCTTGCCAGACAACGAGCCTTATTCAAAGATATAAAATCCTGCCTTTACAAGAATGGAGTCAAATTCAACTTACTTCACCCGGCTCATCTGCATGTTTTCTATAAAGGAGAAAATGTTTTCAAACTGTTACTTGTTCTTTTTTTTCTCCAGGGGGATATAGAAAGACGGGAGAGATTGGAGGAAGTTGTTTTTGTTTAGATATGGGACTTTTGGGAAAGTTAGATGTGGGTGGGGTTGTCTTTGTCAGAGGGGGGCTTAAGGAGGGATGGGTATTAACACTAAATGTAAGCACAGGTTTAGTTTACAGAGCAAGTTTTTTTTTTTTAAACCAAATCCTTTACCCAGTTTTCCCAGTAAGTTTGCTATCCATGCCAAGACTGTAGTCATAAAGGATTCTTTACTACTTTGCACTATATGAAAGAACTGGCCACATATTCTTTAAGATAAAGCAATATTTTATAACAACTCCTTTTTTAACGGCTGACCCATTGAGTGTTGGAAACTGGGTGGGGCCCCTCCAGTTAGGTTGATCTCTTGGAATGTTAAGGGTATGAAAGGCCCGGTGAAGCATTCTAGAGCTCTCGCCAACCTTAAACATTTAAAGGAAGATATAGCATTCTCACAAGAGACCCGTCTTTGTGGGCTAGATCATCCCAGACTAAATCCTGGGTGGGGCAGGCTTTTCATCCTAGTTTCAATACTAAAACTCGAGGGGTTGCTATCTTAATTAATAAAATAATACAATTTACTCCCATTGAGGTTGTATCTCACCCAACGGGCTGCTATGTTGTTACAGCTTCCCTTTTTCAAGTGCCCGTACTTCTGGTCAGTGTTTATGCACCTAACTGGGACGATGTAGACTTTGCTAATACATTGCTCTCCCCTCTCCTTAGTTTAGACTGTCACCATCTGATCTTGGGAGGTGACCGAAACTGTATTATGGATCCGAAATTAGATCGATCCAGCCCGAGCTCAGTCTCGTTTACACTCCACATCTTCCTGTGCCTGGCTGGGACTATTTCAGTTTAAGATATTGCATTGTGATAATTTATCTAGGACAGACTGGCCAAGCTCTACCCTGGTTGGATGGGAGCTGTGACAGATGTAACTACTCCACAGCTAACCTGATGTTCTGGTCTTGCCCTAAGTTTACTGGTTTCTGGTCTTTCATTTTCACAACTTTCTCTCAGGTACTGCAGACCACTTTGGACCCATGCCCACTATTTGTTACGCTTCTGGCTCACCAGAGGATATTGCTTGGCTGGAGGACTCCCTCACACCCCTCTGGTTCTTGTTGGATTTAGGACATATTGTTATTTTTCAAATTAGAAAACAGTTAATTCACCCTGAGGGGGTGAGTTGATAAATGTAATTCTAGGTGGCAACCCTTTCTCTCACACCTCTCACACTTACTAGCACTGCCCTCTGATTAGGAGGTGTGGGCTGTCCCTATGTTTATTATTGACTGGCTAATGCTCTCCTGGTTTTGTTTTTATTAAATACTAAGACTGTGCATATTGAAGGTGATATGGGGAAGGTTTGGGGAGGGGGAGGGGGAGGGTGGTAAAATTGAGAAAGATTTTTGCATTACACTTATGCCTACGTGAAAATTCCTACAATGTTTGTTTTACAATGTTATTACTGTTTTACCTATTTTTCACTTAAATACATTTTTTTGTTTTTTTTTTTTCAAATGTGTTTATATGGTAAATCTGAAGTGTGGCAATCCAGATGAAAAACAGCCATTTTGAAAAAGTATCATCTTTCAGTGAACAGAACATCCTTGAATTACGTTCATATGTTAACTAGATGTCTGTTTTTAGAAGACGTGTATATATAGGTTATTGTGATACAGTTCAATACTAAAGGTAGTTCTTTTTACATTTCATGATTTTGTGTAGGACTAAATTAACATATTACATTCTAAATTAACATACTAAATTAACTTTCTTTTTTGGAATGGTAAGCTTTAATTCAGCATGTCTTCAAATGATACCTAAATTAGGCTACAGACGGGGACACTGTGTATCGAAGATTCCCAAACCACACCTGCAGGTACCTGGAACATGCATTAATGTTACTGATTCAGCACTCTTCTGTTTACCCCATGAAAAGTGATGAAGGCTCTGGTTGTGTGATCTGTCCCCATGCATCCTGTGCCAGAACCTGGGGCACAGTCAGCTTGCACTCAATGTCACACTTTACTAATTTCCCTCCATAGCTGCTCCACATATTTCAAACACTGAGGGGAACTAGACTCAATGGCATCTTCAACGCCTTCTAAAAACAGTGACTGTACAGTGGAACAGTACATTTAATGGTGAGACAGACATGAGTTTGTGTTATTTAATTAGAGTACTTAGGGCAGCGGTTCCCAAACTGTGGGTCGCGACCCCAAATGGGGTCGCCAGATCAGAGGATGGGGTCGCGAGAGGCCACCTCGGCATATCGTCATTTTCTTTTTTATTACTATTATTATTTTGTATGTATGTTCTGCTCCACACTGCTAACATACTGTGCACTACCTAGCTGCAGCGACAGTGTATCATATCTATGGCTGCAGCCAGCGCAGTGTGACAACCTACCTTGGAATTGATACCACTGATCTCCACCAATCATATAATTGGATGATCTCCGCCCCCTTACGCTCTCGTCTCCGACGCACGTCACGCGTGTCTCGTGCTTTGTACTATGCTCGTGCATTTGTGAGTGAGAAGTTTAAAATCGAATTGAAAATTACTTAAAACATGGATGACAAAAAACATGGACGAAATTATGACGAGGCTTTTCTTGAGTACGGCTTCACCAGTATTTTGGTTAAAAATGAAGAAAAGCCACGATGCCTAATATGCCACAAGGTGTTATCAAGCGAAAGCATGAAGCCAAATAAATTAAAACGACACTTGGAAACCCTTCACAACGAACATGTGGGAAAACCAGTGTCATTTTTCAAGCGCCGAAAAGAAGAACTTTCACGTCAACAAGTGACATTCAAGAGGGCCTTGTCCGTCCCTGATCGAGCTCAAAGGGCATCATTTGAATTAAGCCACCACATTGCACAGCCTAAGAAGCCTCACATAATTGGGGAGACTTTAGTTTTGCCTGCTGCAGTTGATATGGTGAGGATAATGTGTGGGGAAGCTGAAGCAAACAAGCTCAAAGCCATACCACTCTCCAATAACACCGTTGAGCGAAGGATTGAGGCGATAGCAGCAAACCAAGAAAACACGCTGGTGGAACGTCTGAAAAACACTGATGCGTATGTACTTCAGGTTGATATGAGCACAGAGGGGCGCAACATTTGGGAGGGTGCAATTCTGGAAGACATTCTTTTCTGTCTCCCTCTGCCCGGACACGAGACTGCACAAGAAATATTTAACGTGCTACATGGCTACCTAAAGGACAACTATATTCCATTTGATCGCATGGTGGGTTTTTGCACAGATGGAGCACCGTCTGTGGCAGGCCATAGAGCAGGGCTGCGCACCTTAGTTAAGAGAGTTGCTCCGTCTGCTGTATGGACTCACTGCATGATACATAGAGAGCAACTGGCCGCTAAAGATTTGAGCACAGAGCTCGGTGAAGTCCTGCAGCAGGTCACATGCATTGTGAACTACATCAAGGCTCACCCGCTTCGTGCTCGTCTATTTGCAAAACTGTGTGAAGACATGGGATCCGATCATAACCTGTTGCTGTTTCACACCAAAGTCCGCTGGCTCTCGAGAGGAAGGATACTGGAACGATTTTTTAAACTGAAAGAAGAGCTGCTTGCTTATGCGATCGTGTGCAAAAAAACAGAATTCTCAAATTTTCTCTCTGAACAAATGAAGATGTGCCTACTTGCCTATGTAATGGACATATTTGGGAAACTGAATGAACTGGATACAGGTATGCAAGGAAAGAACACTAACATAATTCAGCTGAGTGATCGAATAACAGCGTTCATGAAAAAGATTACTTTCTGGAAGACACACTTGTTGCAGTCAAACTATGAATCGTTCCCGCACCTTTGCAAGTTCCTGGCCGACAATGAAAATGTCCAGCCTCCCACACAGGTGATTGCTGAGCATCTCAGCCAACTGAATGGACAGTTTGCGTCCTTTTTCCCCGACCGAGATATGTCCAAGTATGATTGGCTGCAAAACCCCTTCCAATGCAACCCTGATACTGTGGATTTGCCAGCAGCTGAAATCAAACAGTTAATTGAAATTTCCTGCAATAGACAGCTGCAAGGAACATACGCGCAACTTACTCTCTCAGAGTTCTGGTTCAGTGTCAAGAATGGATATCCTGCACTCTCAACACGGGCCATGACACTGTTAGTGCCATTTGCGACCACGTATTTGTGTGAAGCTGGATTCAGCGCACTTGTGTGCATCAAATCTCGGTATCGATCCACCTTGGATGTAACATCAGAAATCAGATGTGCGACCTCAACAACACCGCCGGATTCTGACAAGCTGTGTGACAACATTCAAGCCCACGCATCCCATTAGACTTGGTGAGTACATAGGTAACGTATTCATATGTTAGTTGTAATGTTATTTTGGTTGCTTTGTTGTTTTTTTACTGTCAGGGGTCGCGTATATTTTTAAGTCTCAAAATTGGGTCATAGAGTAAAAAAGTTTGGGAACCCCTGACTTAGGGATTCATTTGTGACACTTTTGTATTAGTAAGTTGCTTAACTTTCTGACTACAAGAAATTTGTGTATTATTTATTTGTACATTTTAGGAGAACTGCATATATACATATATATATATATATATATATATATATATATATATATATATATATATATATATATATATATATATATACTCACTGTAGAGATCTGTTCTGGCCCAAACGAAACACAGCTGCTTTTGACTTTGTTTCACTGATATATACACTGCTATAGTTGCTGTAGAAACCGTCCTCAGCTACAATGGTGAAAAACCGACAACACCACTCGATAGTTCAGACTTGCTGCTATCACACAGAATGCCTTTCACCATTACCTCTCCCTTTTCCTATGGCTTGCCTGCTTTTTAAAACCCCCTGGATTCCCGCGGAATTATCGGCCTGGATTTGAAGCATCTGCGGGAAACAGAGGCACTATCCCCTGACACCGCGGTCGGATTGGTGCATAAAGTCTGGTTCTTAAACTTAATCTGGCACTACGCAGACACAAGGGTGTTCGACAACTGACAAAAACATCTTTTGAGATCCAAACACATAAGCGTAACAATAGTGTGTAACATCTTCATGTAAGGATTATAAAAAAAAAGGTAACCGAGATTTAATTTGAATATAATGACGCTCTTAAAATATGTCATTAGGTCCTGCAAAGTGCTTTCGATTCAAAGTGAATTGTCGGCTTTTAACTGGCCAATTTTCATCATGTATGTTTTGCCTCATCTCAATTTAAAACTTGTAAACCTCAACATCAATGATCTAAGAATTGTAACACTATTGTTATGCTTATGTGTTTATAATATGGATCTGCATCGGCCACGTGAAACTCACCTGTCTACAGATTAAAAGGAGACAATTTGTTTTTAAATGAAAGCACCTTGGAGATTATACACACAGCACAACCTAATTGTGTGATTTCAAATTTTAACTGGCTTTCAATTAAAATGTGTCGGTATATATATATATATATATATATATATACAGTACTGTGCAAAAGTTTTAGGCAGGTGTGAAAAAATGCTGTAAAGTAAGAATGCTTTCAAAAATAGACATGTTAATAGATTATATTTATCAATTAACTAGATGCAAAGTGAGTGAACAGAAGAAAAATCTAAATCAAATCCATATTTGGTGTGACCACCCTTTGCCTTCAAAACAGCATCAAGCATCAATTCTTCTAGGTACACTTGCACACAGTTTTTGAAGGAACTTGGCAGGTAGGTTGGCCCAAACATCTTGGAGAACTAACCACAGTTCTTCTGTGGATTTAGGCAGCCTCAGTTGCTTCTCTCTCTTCATGTAATCCCAGACAGACTCGATGATGTTGAGATCAGGGCTCTGTGGGGCCATACCATCACTTCCAGGACTCCTTGTTCTTCTTTACGCTGAAGATAGTTCTTAATGACTTTCGCTGTTTGTTTGGGCTCGTTGTCATGCTGCAGAATAAATTTGGGGCCAATCAGATGCCTCCCTGATGGTATTGCATGATGGATAAGTATCTGCCTGTACTTCTCAGCATTGAGGAGACCATTAATTCTGACCAAATCCCCAACTCCATTTGCAGAAATGCAGCCCCAAACTTGCAAGGAACCTCCACCATGCTTCACTGTTGCCTGCAGACACTCATTCGTATGCGCTCTCCAGCCCTTCGGCGAACAAACTGCCTTCTGCTACAGCCAAATATTTCAAATTTTGACTCATCAGTCCAGAGCACCTGCTGCCATTTTTCTGCACCCCAGTTCCTGTGTTTTCGTGCATAGTTGAGTCGCTTGGCCTTGTTTCCACGTCGGAGGTATGGCTTTTTGGCCGCAAGTCTTCCATGAAGGCCACTTCTGACCAGACTTCTCTGGACAGTAGATGGGTGTACCAGAGTCCCACTGTTTTCTGCCAGTTCTGAGCTGATGGCACTGCTGGACATCTTCCGATTATGAAGGGAAGTAAGCATGATGTGTCTTTCATCTGCTGCAGTAAGTTTCCTTGGCCGACCACTGCGTCTACGGTCCTCAACGTTGCCCGTTTCTTTGTGCTTCTTCAAAAGAGCTTGGACAGCACATCTGGAAACCCCTGTCTGCCTTGAAATTTCTGCCTGGGAGAGACCTTGCTGATGCAGTATAACTGTCTTGTGTCTTGTTGCTGTGCTCAGTCTTGCCATGGTGTATGACTTTGACAGTAAACTGTCTTCAGCAACCTCACCTTGTTAGCTGAGTTTGGCTGTTCCTCACCCAGTTTTATTCCTCCTACACAGCTGTTTCTGTTTCAGTTAATGATTGTGTTTCAACCTACATATTGAATTGATGATCATTAGCACCTGTTTGGTATAATTGTTTAATCATACACCTGACTATATGCCTACAAAATACCTGACTTTGTGGAAGTGTACCTAGAAGAATTGATGCTGTTTTGAGGGCAAAGAGCGGTCACAACAAATATGGATTTGATGTAGATTTTTCTTCTGTTCACTCACTTTGCATTTAGTTAATTGATAAATATAATCTATTAACATGTCTATTTTTGAAAGCATTCTTACTTTACAGCATTTTTTCACACCTGCCTAAAACTTTTGCACAGTACTGTATATATATATATATATATATATATATATATATATATATTATAAATATGTAAGGTATAAACCACGACGGACCACCCCCACCCCAGAAGTGGTGTATATCATTGGAACCGCACTGTCATTTGGGGGATGAAAAATAATTAAAGTAATAAAAACACATTTTAAATTAAGACAAAACCAGAAACTTTGATTGTGTATACACCCGCAGTGTAATATAGTCCCCAATTTAATTTATTGTTCGCTTATTAAAAAAAAATTGCACATGTCCGATTATTGTAAATTTCTGCATCGAAAGTGGCATCTCACTAGAAACTAGAGGACTGAACACACACTGATGATGGGCGGAGTTTCAAATGACACCGAGGAAGTAAGGGGAAAAGCTGCCATGGATGCTGAAGCTGTATCTTCAGGTGAGTTTGTGTACTCTTATATGCGAGGCACACATATTCAAGTCCGTTTTCATCCTTTCGGTCTCAAAAGATGTTTTTGTTAGTTGTCGGACACCAGATTAAATTGAAGATCAAACCAGATTTTACGCACCAATCAGACCGCGGTGTCAGGGGACAGTGTCTCAGTTTCCCGCAGACCCTTCAAATCCAGGCTGGTAATTCAGCGTCTGGCCTTGTCTTTACCTACTTTTCTAAAAGTTTTCATGACTGACAGGAATACATTCTTGTTGGTTTTAAACTTGCTGTCAGCAGAGATGTTAAAACTTCTACTGTTAAAATATGTATTTAGTCCAGCTCAGCTTTATAAAACTGGAGACTGAATACTGGTCCTCAGTTGAACTTCTTGCACTGGCATAAAATTCCTTTTTGTTGAGATTTTTTTTTTTTTTTTACTTATCCTTAAAATTAATGTCCATATTTTTTCTTTAAACCAGTCTTTAAGTACATTAACAGCCCATGCTGTAGTTTTTTTTTGTGTGTTTTTTCAATCTTTGTTTTCTTCTATTTCATCATCTAATGCTATGTGTCTACTCTTGACAGTTGCTGGTGCACTTATTTTATTTGAATTTTATTTGTATGTTGTTTTTTTTTCAGATGGACTGTTTTCTTCACTCAGAAAGTTGGTGTTGTACCAGTTATCTGGAGTTTCATCCCCAAATATATTAAAGGAAATAGGTGGAATGTCACTCATTTTTGGCAGTATTTTGTAACTAATAACAAATAAAATGGCAGTTAGTCATGGAATTTAGAATGTAGTGGTGCGTAGTGATTTATTCAGTGTGAAGCGACTCGTTAGTATGCAAGCCATGGTATACGCTATATATACGCACAGTCATGTGATGCTATTTAACCAATCAGAGGTTGCTATTTTTCCAAGCTATCTATCTATCTATCTATCTATATATATATATATATATATATATATATATATATATATATATATATATATATATATATATATATACACATATTCATTTCAAAAACTGCATTAAAGTAGCGTTAAGGTTATACATAAGCATAATGGTGCAGAGTTAAGTTTGTGTGTCAATTGCCTCACTTTTTAAGGTTTTGCTTGAGTAACCTTAACATTACTTTAACACAGTTTTTGCAATAAATTTCCTTCGTTTTTTTGTTTGTTAATAAAATAAATAATAACAATTAAATAAATACATTTTAAAAAGTTATTTATAGTCCTTATTTAAATGACAGGTCAGGTTGAAACAAAGTCCTGCTGTGGAATGGATTGCAAGTGCCAAGATTGGCTTTTATAAATTGAAAGTAGAAAAATGTTAGTATTCAGGAATAATTTATCTGTCATAAAAAACAAAACAAAAACATATATGAAATAAAAACTAATAATACATATCAAATAATTAACTCACTTCTAACAACATATATTTTGAAGAAATAGCTTTATTCAACAAGCTATATATAAAAAATAATGAATGTAAATGCAGAGTATTTTATACACTGCACGATGTTTCAACCAGTCCTTATTTAATTGACCTTTTAGGACATGTCTGGTTGAAACTTAAGTCATGCAGTGGAATGGTGGCAAGGTTACAACTGATATAAATAACAACACAGACATATATACAATTCATAATCAATATATTTATAGCACAAACAATATTTTAAAAAAGCAATTCGCTACCCAAAATAAGTTGTTTAAATTCACTTCATAGCACACAGAACACGTCTTATTAGAAATATATTTTAAAGTGCAGATCACACATATATTATATAAATTACAACACAGATTTATTTATGTATGTATTAGTTTTCATATAGTGCTTGTATCAAAGTGCTTTACAGTGAATACAACAAATCCTACTATGTTTACATTACTGTATCATTAGGCCTATGGCTACATTTAGGGTTGTACCTTTTAAAGTGAATAGACATCATAAGAGATCGTCTGTAGTGTTGACTTGCATATTTTTTTCCCGCACAAACTACAACACTTATAATTGTTAATTCAATCTCTGTTCTAGGATAAAAAGTATACAAGTAGGCTTTGTACTTTTATTTCAACGTTTATTTCCAACCTCTATATTATATTTAAGCAATCATGGCCATTGTTGAAGACTCTGCTGTCTAGTCGTGGATGGCATTATGAATTATGTGTCCTGAGCCGAAGGTTGGTATAGCACTATAGTTGACTAGACAGAATACAATCAATAAATTACATACCAAGCAGCTTGTTATTGTTGTTTAAAAAGATGTGTTGACAGTCTGTGGATCAGCTGACATGGTAGTGGCTGTTACAGGATTGGCTACTTAAGTAGTGGTGCAGTGATGGACAGTTTTTAAGCAAAGCACTGATTAGACTATGAAGCCATGGTTACAATTGTGGACAAATTGGGTCTCTGCTCAATATTTGCCATTCAATAGACATGAATTGAACTTTTCATTTTAGACCTAATTTATTTGGCCAAAATGAATGTCCTCTGTAAAACACCTCTTTTAAAATGTGTAGGATAAAACATATGAAAAGCATGCAGTATGTAAATAATATCTCTGTTTCTGGAAGATGCTTCTTTATCCAAGATTACATGTTTCTCATGTTCCACAGAAAGCAGTTACTGTAAAAGTGGAAATTCCATTGGTTGTTCTAGAGAAAGGACTTTGCTTCACATTTTCACCCACAACTACCTTGACTGAGATCTCAGCTGCCTTGTAAATAACTCATTTCTCCTGAGGAAGAATGCACTTAAAATAAAATAAATACAATATATATCAATAATAACCTTTTGTATTGGTAATTATCACGGTTGCAGAGCATTACTGACAAAAAAAAAAGAAAAATCAGCTGATTATTAATTTGTCTGCGGCTCTATGAGCATATACACATTCCTTTTATATCACTTAGAGGTAGGGCTCATACCTTATTTGAGCTGACATGACTTGATCAGTTTATGTGTACAAACGCTGAGACACTACTGGAGAAGTGGATGCTCTGAACAATTTCTGACCAGACGGACCGATCATTGCTCATAATCAATAATAATTATTTTCTATCTAATTATATCGATTGCTGATGATAAACTACAACATGCAAAACATCAGCACTCCTATTTAAACCTCTTGTGCTTTTACAGTCTGTGTCGCAAATTGAAAAACTTATTTGTCAAAAGTTTCATTGCTCTTTCCTTGGTAGCAGTGTTTACCACTGTAGAACTTAAAGTGTATCTCAGTTATGCTCAGAGCAAAACAAATGAGTAAACGCACATACAGAGGGTATACAGTCTATATATATATATATATATATATATATATATATATATATATATATATATATATATATATATATACACAAAAATGTAATTAGTATTTTCAATGCAAGGTACCCGTTACTGCACTACTGTGGGAATAGCACCACAAGTCTCCTGTTATCATGCAAGCAATCACTAACTCCAGACCTCTGACTTTGTAATTTGCTCTTTATGGACTAGCCTGCAGCCAATAAGCAAAATCAATAGTCTTTGCTGAAAAGTAAGCAAGTGCCAGTGTGTTTTGTGACAGTTGAAGACACAGTGTGCTTACTCGGGGTCAAAGGGCCACGTCAAATTTCTCTCTTGACTTTTTTTCTTTCAAAAAACCTAAATCCATTTAACGAGTGTCCATCATTGAAAGACATTGCAGTGGGGCAATTGCAAAGGCCCTGCTTCTCTTTTCCCATTTAAGGATGTTTAATTTTAGTAACTTGTTCAATAGTGTCTCTGAGGGAAAGGGTGATGAGAATGTAATAGACTGTAAGTCTGTTTGTGTTTTAGCTCTGGAAATACAGGACCATGTAAGCTTTGTGCAACAGGGAAGTTCAGTAGGGAGGACTTATTTCCATTTACCACAACTGCAAGTTGAAGAAGAAAACAAAATATTGACGTTTAAAAAGCTTTATATAAATAACTCAGGCAGTTAATTTAGGAGTTGCTACAAGCCCCTTGTCTGTCACATTTTAAATGGTGAACATGATGACTGCCTTGAATTTGCACCAAATCTTTATCAGACACTCCAAGCTTCCTATAGATGTTGTGGATTGCATTTGGCTGTAATCCAATAAGATCTCAATTTTATACAAATATTTTTATTCTCTCAATTCTCTCTTTCACCTTCCTACCTTTGCATTTACATTTAAATTGCTGTCTCAATCCTAACTCGTGAGAACAATAAAAAATAATATTACACTTGTAATAAACTGTACATTAGAAAAGGGCAGCTGTTATTAACTTTCCCTTTCAGATACTGTACAATTAAGACCATCTGAATGTGCCCATGCCTAAGGTGGCCACTGACACATCTCCAGAATATAGGACATCCCCCTCGGTTACATGACACCTAGACATAGCCAGCGCAGAGATGTTAGCTAATATAACCCTAACCAAACATTTCCACATTTATAAACCCCAGCTCATTGCTGAGTACTGTAGTACAATATTTATTCAGATTTTTGAATTATTAAGATTACATAAGTGTAGTAATAAAAACAGAACTCTCTTAATACAACAAAATGTTAACTTGTGTGCAGGAAACAAAGTAAGGTAGGCACACCCTGTTACCCCCTTATGATCAGCCTTGCTAGAGAGGTGGATTGTGCATCATGCCGAAATCACAGGATACCGTTTGGCATTTTTGTGACCATATGAAGGCAAAACTCAGGCTTTAAGTGCATCTGTACTTTTGCACATCCCTGGCCACCTTTAAAAATGTTTTGCTCTTGAGGAACTCAGAGTACCCATTCTTACACTCCCCTGTTAAACACATATCTAGAGTTCCTCCCTCATACAGTCCACATCCAGCATATTCATTTCATTTCTCCAAGCTGTGGTCATCAGAAAATCAGCTCTTACATTTTTTCAGTACCCTGCAGTAATGCTCACACCGAGAGGGTGTTTTCTCTGGTGATCATATTTGTCAGAAATCTGCTTCGCCTACCATTCCAATTTTTAAAGATAATTTTTTGGGATTACAATTACCTTACCAGAACCAGCCATCTCACTGCTGTTAAAAATCAAATGAATTGAGCAATTTCTTTATAAAATCTATACAATCCATTGTTCCGCAATATCTTAGCATAATTTGTATTTATAAAATACAGCAAAAAATGACTTTTTGTACAGTTTGATACTGACTGTACAAAGAAATCGGGCTCGGCAGCCCTAGGCGTTGCAGGCGTGGCAGCTCTAGGCCTTGCAACCTCGGCAACCCCAGGCGCTGCGGTACAGGCAACCCTAGGCGGTGCTGGACAGGCAACCCCAGGCGGTGCTGGACAGGCAACCCCATGCGGAGCTGCAGGTAGTCTCCCTCTGGTGGTGAAGGTGGGAGCTGCAGGTAGTCTCCCACTGGTGGAGGAGGTGGGAGCTGCAGGTAGTCTCCCACTGGTGGTGGAGGGGGGAGCTGCAGGTAGTCTCCCTCTGGTGGTGGAGGTGGAAATAGCAGGTAATCTTCTTCTGGGAGGTGGAAACAGCAGATAGTCTCCCTCTGCTGGTGGAAGTGGAAACAGCAGGTATCTTCCTCTGCTGGTGCATACTGGTGCGGCTCCCTCTTGGGCTTTGGATGCTGGCACCACCGCTCTCTTGGGTTTTGGACGCTCGTGCTCCCCCCGTCTGGGTGCTGGACGCTTGTGTTCTCCCCCTTTCTTTTGTTAAATCTATACCTTGCAATATAGCTGACTAACATTACATAAAACATAAAACTTTAAGGGTACATTAAATATTCATAGCAAAACACCATCCATGTTAATATTAAACTTGCTTGCATGATAATGTACTGTTTTATAGAGAAAGAGAATACTCAAGTTCTCTTTTTCTCTTAGATGAGTCAGAAAAGTGTTTTGATTAGAACCAATTTAGAACACCTAAATTTATAAAATAGGTTTACCTGGAACCAGTGATCAAAACCGGTACCCACTTGCAGAACTTGTACCTTCAGGGGGAATATGTAAGTGCTTCTACATACAGATATTTACAAACACTGCAAAAGCAAGCCTGTCATTGCTAATCACTCGGTTGTATTGCCCTAGTGCTTGTCATACAACATCTTGGGAAAGAGTACTTTTTTGACTGACCTCAATTCTCTGCGAGGACTGGAACTACAATGCAGTTCATAAATGGCTTCAAAAGTAGGTAATAGGTTTTGTCAGAGTAAGTGAACGGGGGCTAGACTTGTTGGACATAAACTATCCTGTCAATGATTATCAATGTTAACCCTTACAGCGCACACATTAGATGTATGAGTAATTGTTAAGAAACAGCAGCAGTGATAGGGTCATCATTGTATTGCTGTGGATTGTTATGAGGTGAAACAAAACTCTTGAGTCAATGAAGTTCAAACAGGCCACAGCAATATCATAATCACTATTACACTATTCTAAGCTGTACAAGGAGCATGTCTTGGATTGTCAAATCCAAGTATCAGGTGGAAAAGAAGAACATTAAAAAGTAAGTAGCGGGGTTCCAAAAATATAGTGTTACACGTCCCCACGTGTTGCTGCAGCTGTTTAAATAACGTACCTCTAATATTTTTTTTTCATTGGGCCGATTTTCTGTTCCTTGGAACGCCTACTTTTCCCCTACCGCTATGCAAATGAAGGAAAGCGGGAGGGGGGTCGTATTTAAATTAGTCACAAGTAAGGCCTCTGTCGAATCTCATGCTTTTTAGCGTGAAAGTTCCCAAAATACTATATGTGCAGGGAAGCGATTCACAAGAAATAATCCAAGTGTCATTGTGTGTGACATGAATGGTCAGTAAAAATTGGATTTGCTGATAGATAGTGGCATAATACTTTGCTGTACTGTGGTCGCCCACACTGCTTTTCACAACGAATCAGATACCCGAAAAAAGCATTTTGCACGAGACATTTTTCTTGAGCAAATATCTCGAGATAAAAAAAAAACGCACATGGAAACTCCACCAATGAAAAAAAGAAATGTTGGTTGCCTGCTGTTGTGCAAATATATACGTATATATATATATAATATATATATATATATATATATTTTTTTTTAACAAGGATTTATGTAAAGCAGTGTAACAGGGGTGGTCTGTTATGAGTGTGGGTATCCGCTGATAGACGAGAAAGACGCAGAGGTTGACGCTGAAACGGCGCTCAGGTATCCAGGTTTTATTAACAATTATCAGGCAATTGTAGTGGTTGGTGGCTGCCACTAGGGTACCAGTAGTGGTAGTCCTAATACGAGAGGACATGCAAGATATAGACGCAGTCGTGAGGAGCCAACAACCAAACTCACCTTCCCAGACTATTTGTATCCCTACGTGTAAAGGAACTGGCTTTTCATCCCATTTTTAAAGGCATATCTAGCACAAATGTAATTTCCAAAAACTCCCAAATTAAACACATTTTCTTGCAAACAAAATAAAAAAAATATTTATGTACACGTGCAGGGCCTCAGTCCTGCCACAAGCAGTAATACCAGGGAAAAAATCTTGAAGTGTTAAATTATTTCATTCCATTTTAACTTAATACAGTGGTTGACAAAATCGTTCAAAATAAAATGATAATAAAGTAATTGGGTGCATGATCCTGTCTTACTTCAAGCTGTTGCTGTTAACTTTAATAACATAAAGAATTACAAATTTAAATCATACATTATTATAGGGTATTGTTCTATGAATATGCAATAAAGACCTGACAATTCTTGAAAATCAGAGGCGCTGTGCCATAGTATTTTAGGCCTTCCCTGGAGACATGTCACCTCAAATGTGAGTTTGTCGTGCTCCTGAGTTGCACAAGTAAGAAAAACACAAAAACACAGTAAATTCAACCTTTAAATTAAGCTGTAGCCAAGCTTGTATATTCATTAGAGGAGAAAAATATTTTCTGAGCAGTTCAAATTATTTATTGATTTTCATTTCTGTGTTCAAGTGAAGCTTGAGTAAGTCTGTCTGGGCTGGTCCTCTGGGGCAACACACCCAACAAGTGCATCACATTTCAACTGCTGTGAACAGATAGCAGAAAAACAGGGAGGTGGATGTCTTATTAAAATGGTATCCTCCAAACTGCCCTCTATACAGGAGTTCAATTAAAAAAATGTATTTTTAGCCCCATTGACATTTTGCTAAAACTATTTTCCCCAAATTATTTAATACAGTTGAATAACACCACATATTTTTTTTTCAATTGTTTTATTCAAAGTTGCATATTAATTTAATGTAGAATTTTAATCATTATAGTCATTATATATATATATATATATATATATATATATATATATATATATATATATATATATATATATACAGTACTGTGCAAAAGTTTTAGGCAGGTGTGAAAAAATGCTGTAAAGTAAGAATGCTTTTCAAAAATAGACATGTTAATAGATTATATTTATCAATTAACTAAATGCAAAGTGAGTGAACAGAAGAAAAATCTACATCAAATCCATATTTGGTGTGACCACCCTTTGCCTTCAAAACAGCATCAATTCTTCTAGGTACACTTGCACAAAGTCAGGGATTTTGTAGGCATATAGTCAGGTGTATGATTAAACAATTATACCAAACAGGTGCTAATGATCATCAATTCAATATGTAGGTTGAAACACAATCATTAACTGAAACAGAAACAGCTGTGTAGGAGGAATAAAACTGGGTGAGGAACAGCCAAACTCAGCTAACAAGGTGAGGTTGCTGAAGACAGTTTACTGTCAAAAGTCATACACCATGGCAAGACTGAGCACAGCAACAAGGCACAAGGTAGTTATACTGCATCAGCAAAGTCTCTCCCAGGCAGAAATTTCAAGGCAGACAGGGGTTTCCAGATGTGCTGTCCAAGCACTTTGAAGAAGCACAAAGAAACGGGCAACGTTGAGGACCGTGAGACGCAGTGGTCGGCCAAGGAAACTTACTGCAGCAGATGAAAGACACATCATGCTTACTTCCCTTCGAATTGAAAGATGTCCAGCAGTGCCATCAGCTCAGAACTCAGAAAACAGTGGGACCCTGGTACACCCATCTACTGTCCGGAGAAGTCTGGTCAGAAGTGGCCTTCATGGAAGACTTATGCCAAAAAGCCATACCTCCGACGTGGAAACAAGGCCGCGACTCAACTATGCACGAAAACACAGGAACTGGGGTGCAGAAAAATGGCAGCAGGTGCTCTGGACTGATGAGTCAAAATGTGAAATATTTGGCTGTAGCAGAAGGCAGTTTGTTCGCCGAAGGGCTGGAGAGCGTACATGAATGAGTGTCTGCAGGCAACAGTGAAGCATGGTGGAGGTTCCTTGCAAGTTTGGGGCTGCATTTCTGCAAATGGAGTTGGGGATTTGGTCAGAATTAATGGTCTCCTCAATGCTAAGAAGTACAGGCAGATACTTATCCATCATGCAATACCATCAGGGAGGCATCTGATTGGCCCCAAATTTATTCTGCAGCATGACAACAACCCCAAACATACAGCGAAAGTCATTAAGAACTATCTTCAGCGTAAAGAAGAACAAGGAGTCCTGGAAGTGATGGTATGGCCCCCACAGAGCCCTGATCTCAACATCATCGAGTCTGTCTGGGATTACATGAAGAGAGAGAAGCAACTGAGGCTGCCTAAATCCACAGAAGAACTGTGGTTAGTTCTCCAAGATGTTTGGGCCAACCTACCTGCCGAGTTCCTTCAAAACTGTGTGCAAGTGTACCTAGAAGAATTGATGCTTGATGCTGTTTTGAAGGCAAAGGGTGGTCACACCAAATATGGATTTGATTTAGATTTTTCTTCTGTTCACTCACTTTGCATTTAGTTAATTGATAAATATAATCTATTAACATGTCTATTTTTGAAAGCATTCTTACTTTTTACAGCATTTTTTCACAGCTGCCTAACACTTTTGCACAGTACTGTATATATATATATATATATATATATATATATATATATATATATATATAGTAGCAGAGCAGGGAGGGGGTTAAAATCCTCCCTGCCAAGCACACTGGTTAACTGTTTTGTTAATTTGTTTAATTGTTAATTGTTTTGGCAGTTGGCGATAATGGTAAATCAGCGCCAGCTGCCTATAGCTGTTTTTGTGGGGAGCCCCACAGGCCAGACTAGATGCACTTCTGTGATACTGGAACTCACTTTGACAGTAGATACAAGTAACCCTCTTTCTATCCAATGAACCGTCAGAAAGTAAAAAATAAACGTCCAATTCACAAATCCTTCAGTTTAAGTGCTTTGCAACATCATGTGACTAATTTTATATTCAAACGGTGACTAAACTCATTCAATCCTAGCATGCATTAAAATGGTGCTACAGGAAATGAATTACGGTATGCCAAGACAGGAGTGCGATTAACGTGCATTAAAAAAATGTATCTCCCAAAAAATGAACACGTTAATTGCAGAAGTTAACTGCGATTATTTGGCAGCCCTAATATATATATATATATATATATATATATATATATATATATATATATATATATATATATATATACACAACTTTCTGTGAGTTTAACCATGCATAAACCACCAAGTAATCAACGCTATATTTTTTACAAAAAAAAAAAAGGTAACATTCCCACTCGTGGATCATTTTAATTAGCAGTGTTTAAACTATTAATATCCTGGCTAAACGGCGATCGGGAGTTCAGTTTAAAGCGACAGACAAGCAAACCAAGTGCAAGAAGGAGAGCGAGTCGGGCGAGGGGAAGAGGGAATGGGGTCGCCCCAGGTTCGGCTCCTCTCGCAGCAAAAAAAGTAAATACATTAGGAAAGATAACCACATAATAGGCCTAATATTTATTTAGTCATAAAACGAATGCTGAATAAGATATCTTTGTTATAAAGTGCCAGTGCTGCTTTTCTTTAGTTCAGATACTGTATCAAAAGGGAGAGACAGAAACGGAAGTTAGACTGAGAAGTTGTTTACAGTTTGAACAACACCAGTACTGTATTTACTGTAGAAATATTGCATGAATCACTAGCATAGGGAATTGGGGGACATGCTGTAGGAGCGTTATATCCGAGGAGCGTTATAACCGAGAGCCTTATAGCAAGGGAGTTCCCTAGGAGTTGTTTTGTTTCTGCCATGGCTGCTTAAACATTTTTATTAAAAATAAGCATTAGAAAATAGAACATTGTTAGGTCAAACGACCGCTGCGTTTTTCACAGTGTGAACTTTGGGTCATATGAAAACTATGCATTTTTTAAATTAGATAAATACAAACTTTAAACTATGAGACATTATTTTGCTTGGAATTAACTTTTATTGTGTGCCTTTGTTCTTTATTTCTCCAAAGGTAACCAGGGATAACCACACATTTTCTTAACCCCCACAAATGATAGAATTCAGGGATAGGTAACACAACCCCCATCACCTCCATCACCCCATCACCCCCATCACCCCCATCACCCCATCACCCCCATCACCCCACTCCCAAGGTCCTGTTACAATACACCCCTCTCACATTAAGCAAAAATAAAGTGGTAAAAATTACAAAAGTTCATATTTAGTCCCACAATTAGATTACATTGTTACATTGTTTGCTGTGGCCCAGGTGCTAGTACACTCATATGTCCCTCAACGTATTCTATCTGCCACTACTCATATTGTGTAGGCTTTTTTCTGCTATTGTAAACATTGCGTTTCAAGTGTGCTATAAAACTGAAAGCATAAGCTAAATGTCCAGATATTTTGTAGTACAGTACTAAAAAAAAATATTTATCAGTGTCTGTTTATTTGGGAACAGGATGCATAAACACACTCATCTGAAGCTGCAGGCATGACAGACCACAGCGATGCAAGCTGGTGCTTGGTACTTAAAAAAAAAAAAAAAAAAAAAAAATTGATCATCTATTCTAGGCAATTTCCCTCGTGCAGAAGACCCTGAACATTTATCTTGGTAAACGCTAATAAGAGTCATGAAAAGTACACTATGGAGTACCAACAATGTACTACAGAAATTTATATGATATGTATTAGTTTCATATTGTATTGCTCTCTATTTTAAGTTGAAATGTCGCATGTATACTTCAATAACATGACAAATTTGTAATGATAAAAATACATCTTAATTACAAAGAAACAACTTAATTAATTTAAAAAAAATGCACAAATGAACATTGTTTCACCTCCAGTACTGGTTGCAAGTATCATATCCAAACAACACATTTTCACTGTAGGAAAACTTATACCGATACCCAGTTACCAGTTACCGTTACCATTTAGCTTTGGCTCAGTTGTTATTTACTGACTACACTTTTAAATAATAATAATAAAAAATAGGCTTTAGAGGCTAATATATATATATATATATATATATATATATATATATATATATATATATATATATATATATATATATATATATATATATATATATATATATATATATATATATATATATATATATATATATATATATATATATATATATATATATACAGTACCAGTCAAAAGTTTGAGTACACCTGCTTGAAACCAGGTTTTCATGATTATCTATGCTTTTAACTGTATAAACTTGTCTATAAACACTTAATATTTCATTATATGATACGTGTACTTATATAAGCTGATAATCATAAGTGAATTGCATTCAAAAATTTTATTTTTAAATGAAAATGTAAATCTTGTCAATTTCAATGAAATGGTCACCCAAAGCAAGGGGATTTCAGTCTGAAGCCCAAGTCAGTTAAAAGTCTGAAATGTGTATAACACGGTGTTAGAACACTGGCCTAAGTATAAAAGTGTCTTTGTTAGATGTTCTTCGAGTTAACTAACATGTTACCTAATTAACTTTTTGTCACCAATTATTGTTAACAGGTGAGGGTCCATGATTACCATAAATATAGGTAGCATAGGCACAAGTTTGTCATTCCTGAATGTAAGGGAGCAGAAAATGGCAAAATACGCTCAGTTAAGCAAAGAAAAAAGACTGTAATTACTTTAAGAAATGAAGGTCAATCTTTAAGACAAATCACAAGAACTTTGCAAGTGTCTGTAACTGCTGTGGCCAAGACCATCAAACGATTTGAAGAAACTGGCACTCATGAGGACCGAACAAGGTCAGGCAGGCCAAGGGTGACCTCAGAATCAGAGAACAAGTTCATTCGAGTCACAAGTCTGCGAAACCGGTGATTAACTGCCCCTGAAATACAAGCTCAGCTAAATGCTACTAGAAGTACAGATGTTTCAACATCAACTGTTCAGAGGAGATTGCGTGAAGCTGGCCTAACTGGAAGAATTGCTGCAAAGAAACTATTGTTAAGAGTGCAGAATAAGAGGAAGAGACTTGCCTGGACCAAAAAACACAGAAACTGGATGTTTGAGGAGTGGAAGTCGGTCTTATGAACCAATGAGTCAAAATTTGAAATATTTGGGTCCAACCGCCGAGTATTTGTAAGACGCAGAGAGGGTGAGCGCATGAGTTCTGCATGTGTGGTTCCCACTGTCAAGCATGGAGGAGGCAGTGTCATGGTCTGGGGTTGCTTTGCTGGTGACAGAGTTGGTGATCTTTACCAAGTCCATGGCAAGCTCAACCAGTATGGCTATCATAGCATACTTCAGAGGCATGCCATTCCATCAGGATTAAGGCTAGTTGGGCACGCCTTCAATCTTCAGCAAGATAATGACCCGAAACACACCTCAAAGTTGTGCAAGAACTATCTGGCGAAGAAGAAAAGTGAAGGACAACTCAATCTAATGACCTGGCCTGCCCAGTCTCCAGAACTCAATCCCATAGAACTTGTATGGGACGAACTGGACAGAAGAGTCAAAGCCAAGCTACCCACAAGTGCCCTACATCTCTGGGAATTGCTGCAGAAGAGCTGGGAAGACATGTCGGGTGATTTCCTGCTGAAACTTGTTAACCGAATGCCTCGTGTTTGTGAGGCTGTTATTAAGGCAAAGGGTGGCTATTTTGAGGAATCCAAGATTTATAGACAATTTTCAATTTTCTTGAACATTGCTTTGATACTCCTTATGTTTTGTTTTGTATATTGTAACATGTGTTTTCATTTTCAAGTATTTACAGAAACGTATACGACGTAAAACATTCTCAATTATGGAAAAACCTAGTTTCCAGCAAGTGTACTCAAACTTTTGACTGGTACTGTGTGTGTGTATATATATATATATATATATATATATATATATATATATATATATATATATATATATATATATATATATATATTAGGGCTGCTTTGATTAATCAACTAAAGAGTTGATTGCAGATTTTTTTTTTTTTACAATTTAATTGTCGCAGAATTTTTTTATATATATATAAAATAAAATCAACCAATAGAAGAGCTGCAATTTCTCTGCGGCAGTCCAATCATAAGTGAGTGTAGGCGGGACATAAACAGTTGAAGGTCTTTAGTAGGTTTAAGGGGTGGGTTACAGTACTCGAGTTCTTAGTAATTATAATTACTCGAGCACTCATTTATTACTCGAGTCCTTGATGTAAATAATATCTCTTCATGAATGTAAGTTCAATATATTGTAGCGACCCAGTCAGTTCAGGTCAGCAAGACTTTTGTTTTGTCTCATTTGTTTGTCTTGTTTCGCCTGGTCCTGTGCCTTCATGTTATCTGTATTGTTCTGAGGAGGGACCATACCACTAGTTTCAGTAGTGTGGGTGTGAGCCGCTGTTGGGTGTGGACCATATCATCTAGAGCCCTAGATTTAACCAATGGGAGAGTCAAAGATCTACCCATTGTTATGCAAGTGTCCAATCATGAGTGAGCAGAGGTGGGACACAATTGGGAGTTTATCCAATGGGAAAGTCAAATATCTGCCCTGGTTTTGCAGCTGTCCAATCATTAGTGAGCAGAGGTTGGACATAAATATGCTAGGGTAAGCAGTGCAAGAAAATAATTATATTGAGAACTTTGAAGTAATATTTCAAATTTCTTTTTACAAATAAAAAAAAAATGTCATCAGACAGTAGTCGATTTGGTTACGAATCAATTATCAGTAAGAACAGAAATACTCAAAGTGACACAGGAAGGGAAGGGATATACTCACCACTTCCAAAATTCAAATTATGAAACGTATTCATGGCTTACCGATAGCTGTCAATTTAAAAAAAAGTATACTGCTGGAACTGTATTTTGTTCAGAAAAGGCAATATGGAACAGCACTTGCTACATGTGTCTTTTGAAGTCAGCACAAAAACAGGAGTGTTCCCAAAGTCACTTGGGAAGCCATTGTTACACATAGAACTTTTGGACAAACCCAGGTTGATGTTCAACTGGATGAGCAGAAGCGTGTGGATACAATCCATCACAATGAGCATGTAAGAAAAAATCGTGAGGTTCTTAAACGCTTGATTGATGCTGTTGTTTTGTTTACCTTTGAACTGGCATTCAGAGGGCATGGTGAAGGCACCAATTCCTCAAATAAAGGAAATTATGTTGAATTTCTTTCTCTGATTTCTGACTACGACAGCATGTTAAGCAATCACTTGTCAATAGCCATAGTATTCTCAGGTACCTTTAACAAGATTCAGAATGGCTTAATCGCTTCGGTGCCTCAGGTTCTGCTAGATGCAGAAGGACAGGAAGCCAATTACGTAGCTGTAATGGTAGATTAAACAACCGATTTTGGAAATGCAGTTCAGCTTGTCTTGTGTTTTCAGGTATGTGACTGACAAAACTGCTACTTAAAATGATCCACGAGTGGGAATGTTACCTTTTTTTATTTGTATAAAATATAGCGTTGATTACATGGTGCTTTATGCATGGTTAATTCATGGAAAGTTACATTTTTGCTTCACTATATGTGCATTATAGAGAGGGAGTTATTTTATTTTGTATTTTAGTTAGATGTGTGTTGTTATGTGTCCCACGGTGCCCCCCCACCCCCTCCCCCGTTTATAACGCTCTTCAGTTATAACTCTCATATTGTGTGTCCCCCGAGACCCGTGTTATAGCGAGGGAGCACTGTATATATATATATATATATATATAGTAAATATAGACTGGAGAGGGGGGCTATAGTGGAAAATTATTGACCCGAGGAATACTGTTGTTACCGACAGGGGGCTATAATGCCAGAAGCCGCAGGCTCTCTGGTCCAGAATTGCTATATATATATAGATTGTAATAACTTGGTAAGAACGGCAGCAATCACTTTTATTTTGTTTAAAAGCACAGGATACGCAGATCAGCAATACTTCCCAATAAGACATGTTTAATATATGAGTCAGTCAAATTTAATAAGAGAGGCAAGGTTGGATAGTAAATATGACTTTATATACTGTAACGCCATAAATATTTGTGAGCCTTTTATTATGCGTTTTTCATGTATGAAAACAAAGTAACGTTTTTGGCACAAATATCTTATAGGTTTTATGGGTGTGATTCGCCAAATATTTTGGTTGCAAATATTTATGGCTGTACAGTATTTTGTTTAAATATAGCTGATACAGCATAAGTAAATAACTAAATAACAGAAATAAATAACAGAAAATGTTTTTTAAGATTCATTTGAAAAAGGGCAGGACTGACAGTGATGCAAAGGTGTCCCTTTTCCAGTGGGAACATGGCTTCTTTTACAAACAATACAAAACAAAAATATATCCTGCTCCACTAGCTAAACTTAAAGGGTACATAAGGACCTTTTTATTTTATTGTGTTACATGTTCCCATGTGTTGCTACAACTGTTTACATAAGTGTGTGTTTTGTTTATTTATTTATTTATTTTTTTACATTTTGACCACTTTTTTAAACTTTTAAATTGCATTCCCTGCCTCAAGATGACTTCACATGTACCTGCATGGACCTCTCAGAACTACATTTCCCACCACCCTCCTGCTCACTGGTAAATCCATCTCAGTTACATATGTGAGCAGAAGGATGATCTAAAACAGTCCTTGCTGCAAAGTGTCTGTGGAAGTGGGATTTCAAACTCAAACTCTGAGGAACTCATGACAACATTCCTACAATGTGAGAGACAAACACTTACGTGTAACAAAAGAGCAAAAACCAAATCCAATTACCAAATTAACAATCAACTGAATCTCGTTATTGAACAAGTATCAATTAGGAAGAAAAGTTTTAAGTGGCATAAACAAGTCAAAGTGTTGAATCGGTAAGAAAATCATCCACAGTCTGTTGTGCCTCAGGGCCCTTGAAACAGTGAATTATTTTTACTGATTGAACGCTTATCATTGTTTATCCCTTACTTAAATAATGTATGTTTTATTTAGAAAAACACTGGAATAACACCATGCTCAAGTTAGAATGCCACTTAGGTAGATGCTGAAATATTATTATTATTATTATTATTATTATACATCTAAAAACACATGGAAGATCTAAAAGACACACTTGTATAAAAATATATTTGATAACTTACCTGTAAATGTTCTCTTTCCAGTTCATGAAAAAAACAGAGACTCAATAATGAGGCTATCTTTTGGACCACATAAGATGGCACAGTTAGAATTCTGGACCACTTCTCTTGCCTGTAGTCAAAATATCTTTGCAAGAAGGAAGGGAAATTCAAATTATATTGAGGGCTGTCATAAGCAGTCTACATGAGAAGACTCAGATAATATGCATTACATATTGATGCCTATCAGCTCAAAGAATGGAGCCATGTTTTATTCCACATAACTTTTGTAAGTTTGGCAGCAATGGCACCCAGTTAAGGCATAATGATATTAATGTATGCCCCCTATCAATTATGCATTCTGATTCTCCCGATAGCTTGTCACTTTTGATCCATTATTTTCTAAAACATACGCCCATTACAGTTTCAGAGCAAATAGCGGCTCTGTCAGACTCTGAGATTTAAAAAATATTACTTGAAAGGGGTGGGTTTCTTTAATTTATAAACCTTGTATAATACCTTGCCGCGTTTGTTAATTTTAAAGAAGGTGGCGCACTTCAAAGGGAGATGTCACATAAAGGACTTTGTAAGGAAGATGAAGAAGTCTTCTAAGAGTGGCATTTTAACCATCATCAAAGCAAGACCAACCTTAGCCCTACTAAGGCACCGTTAATTTTAACAAAAATATGTTATTCATTGTCAGGGCATTACATTAAGGACAGCTCTCAGATATGTGATTCTCCCCCCCTTAGCTCTAGCAATAGCTAATATTTGTCATGGATAGTGGGGAGTTGTATGACAGTCTCTTGCTCTTCGAAGGTCATATTGTAAGTTCTAACAGGCTTAACCGCAGCACTGAATACATTCTATTTAAAAAATAAAAAATGCTATATACTGTATGTGTGTGTGTGTGTGTGTGTGTGTGTAACAAATGTGCATTTCATTTGTAGATGTATTTTCTGTTTTGTCTTTTAATTAGGATTGAGACTGACTTAATAAATCCATTATTGCCCACTTACCCATTAAGAATCGATGTTGATAATAAAAAAAAAAACATCCTTAGACAAATAACATTTACAAAAAAATACTCCAAAACGGTTAACGTTCTTGTTTACTGTTCAAATGACAACAGTGTTTTAATCAGCCTATCAGTGTGTCTGTACTGGCTTTTCTGTGACCTGTACTGTACAGTAGTGGGTGGGCCAAAGTCAGTGCTGCATTGTTTTGATTTAGGTTGTTAAAATCTAGTTTTCAGCATTGGAGGTAAAATACCAGGACGACAAAGCAAAAAAAGCAAAGTATATTTCAGCTGATGATAGGCCCTTTTGGCGATATATATATAGGGCAGCTGGCTCTTTGAGCTAAAATATATATATATATATATATATATATATATATATATATATATATATATATATATATATATATATATATATGACATTGGAGGGTCTTATTGCTTTTATACTTCAATGTTACAGCACAATTAATTTTCATTTTTATTTATCTTAACTGTACTTATTTTTTTTTTTTTTTTATTTATCCTTCCACATAAGCACTGTATAATGAATGTTCTACAAAATATAGTCTTCCATTAAAACAACATTGCCTACCAGCATTCCATTCCATTAAAACAACATTACCAGGCCAGAGACACTACAACACTATAACACACACACAGGTACTCGGGTGCAAAAGTGCACTGCGGTGCAATTTTTATTAACAAACAAAATATTAAATAAAAAGGTTTCACAAAAACAACTGCTCACTGGCAGCTTTAGGTTAGGGAAAGCTGGTCTGGACTCTTGATGTGATTCAAGGGGGTGGGACTAGGAGGGAGCAATACAGGGGTGTAAAGAGGGGCATGACTTTGGGATGGGATATTTGCTGCACCATATAGGGAAAGTGTGGTGAAATAGGTGTCTCTCTCTCCAGGGTGTAAAGCTGTAGTACAATAGAATAGAAGTGCCCTGTAATGATACGTTTTCAGCTGTGGACTATGATTGCTTTGAATCAAAGATGAGTGATTAAACAGTAAAGTTCATCACTTAAACAGTGCTCAACATTTTGCAGTAGTGCGAAAACTTACTTCTCAAGCTACTTTACATGCTTGTAAAGTATGACACTATTTTCAATACATGTACATAGTTAAAGGAATAGGTTATTTGTACATTAGGGAACCATTTTCTTCATGTACATTAATATTGTTTTCTTAGCCAGCCTAGTTTCATTAGCCTGTGTTTCTTTCTACTGGGTCAGTTGAGGAATTTCTTTAAAACTCTCCAGTTGGTTAGTTAGAATACCTCTGAGATGTTATGGGTAATATATTGTTATTGCCCGTTACAGCTCACTTCTTTACCATTACGCTGAGCTGCTCTAGGACAATTGCCCTCTAGCCATCCATAATCATGTTCCAAACTGCTTCATTGTAAATGTGTCCCAGAAAATAGTATTAAGCAGTGAATTCCATTGTTATCCACCTAGATGTGTATATTCAAAAGAATTTGGAGTGCATAACACATTTACAGCACAAAACACAAATGAAATGCATCTAATATAACTAAATAACAGGCCATAGTACAATGAAGAGGCTTTGTGTGCAGACAGTAATAATGATGGTATACAAAGATTTCCCAACTCTTCTGATTATGCTTTTGTCACAAAGACGGCCAGAGTGGGTGACGTCAGACCAGAGCCAGGAAATAAATAAACAAAACGAGAGGTGAGTTTGGTGGAGCTGAGCGAATGCTTTGCTCAGCATTTAATAAATAAACAAAAAGAACACAAAAAACAGCACACGGCACTTACGCCAAAATAAACAGACAAACAAAACGAACTAACACTTAACAGACGGTGCACGGAGACAAACAAACACGGTGAGTAAAACAAAACAAACGTTATGATCTTTCTTTCTCCTCTCTCTCTCACCGAACACACAACCCCGAGTGAGCGAAAACATGCTGCTTTTATGCAGTTGTACCGAGACTTCGATTGCTAGTCAATCATTCAATTGGAATCTCGGTACAACTGCCGTGAATAATAAAGTGCAATTCCCGTGCTCACATGATTACTTTTACTTGCGTGAAGTGCTGTGCAATCCTCGTGCCTAAATACAAATATACATTTTAAACACCGCATGAAACACAGACCGCTTATATCCCGTGTACCGATGACTATACACCAACATTTACACACAACACGTAACACAAAATACACACAGGGGGGCACTTTGCCACATATACCCCCCTTGTGCAAAGCACACATGGCCTCAATGGCCACCTCCCCCTCAGTCTTAAAGTCCCGGAAGAGGGAGAAGCAAGGTGTTTCTGGGGGTGGCCATGGTGGAATGTCCTCCACTCCCCACTTCTTCGTGGCTATCAGCTCCCTCTTCCGGGGCTCCCGCCACACACTATCCTGCCACGAAAGTGCGGCTGGGGAAGCTGGTCTCCTGACCTCCCCCTTCTTCATGGCCGGCATTTCCCCTCCGTGGGGCTCCGACCACCACGATCTCCGACAGCGAAACTGCTGCGAGGGAGCTGGTCTCCTGACCTCCCCCCTTCTTCATGGCGGCATTTCCCCGTGGGGCTCCGACCACGATCTCCAGCAGCAAAACTGCTGCGAGGGAGTTAATCTCCTGACCTCCCCTTCTTCGTGGCGCCAGCTCCCCTCCGTGGGGCTCTGACCACCGTGTTTCCTGCCTGCGGAAATGCGGCTGGGGAGCTGGTCTCCTGACCTCCCCCTTTCTTCATGGCCGGCAGCTCCCTTCATGGGGTTCTGGCCACAGTGTAGCGACCCCAGGCGAAGCAGGACCCTCGGCGACCCCAGGCGAAGCAGGATCCCTGGCGACCCCAGGCGGCGGCAGCAGCAGCGGACCCTCGGGAGGTGGCGGCAGCAGCAGCAGCAGGACCCTCGGGGCGGCGGCAGCAGCAGCGGACCCTCGGGAGGCGGCGGCAGCAGCAGCGGACCCTCGGGGGCGGCGGCAGCAGCAGCGGACCCTCGGGAGGCGAAGTCAGGAGGAGCCCCTGGCCATAGAAGCGGCAGCGGGAGCTCCACTTCTCCCTCGTACCCTGTACCCTGTGTGGAGCAAAGGCAGCCCCAGGCGTCGCGGGCGACAGGCAACCCAGGCGATGCGGGCGGCTGGCAACCCAAGCGTCGCGGGCGGCTGGCAACCCCAGGCGATCGCGGGCGGCTGGCAACCCAAGCGATGCGGGCGGCTGGCAGCGCCAAGCGTCGCGGGCGGCTGGCAACCCAAGCGATCGCGGGCGGCTGGCAACCCAAGCGTCGCGGGCGGCTGGCAGCAAGCGTCGCGGGCGGCTGGCAACCCAAGCGTCGCGGGCAACTGGCAGCCCAGGCGATGCAAGGCAAGCATCCTTGGGCGGCGAGGCAGGCATCCTTAGGCGGCGAGGCAGGCATCCTCGGGCGGCGAGGCAGGCATCCTCGAGGCGGCGAGGCAGGCTTCCTCGGTCGAGCGAGGCAGGCATCCTCGGGCGATCTGAGGCAGGCATCCTCGAGGCGATCGAGGCAGGCATCCTCGAGGCGGCGAGGTAGGGAGTCAGGACAAGCTGGGGTGCGGGTTTTGGCCCTCTTCTGCGCCACTGCGGCGGGCGGTTCTTCCCCATGCTTTCCTCAGCAGCCTATGCAAGGGCTGCTGAGGACCTCCAACATCTAGTCCTGGTTTTTCTGGTGAAGGGAGAGGCAGCTCCTGCTCCTCTCCTCGTGACGGTGGGGGAAGTGATACCAGCAGGCATTCATCCTCTGCTGGTTGGGGAAGTGATACCAGCAGGCATTACTCCTCTGCTGGTGGGGTTGGCGGAAGCAGAGGCAGCTCCTGCTGCTCTGCTCCTGCCGATGGAGGTGGCGGAGGCAGAGGCAGCTCCTGCTGCTCTGCTCCTGCCAGTGAAGGTGGCGGAGGCAAAGGCAGCTCCTGCTGCTCTGCTCCTGCCGATGGAGATGGCAGAGGCAGCTCCTGCTGCTTTGCTCCTGCCGGTGGAGGTGGCGGAGGCAGAGGCAGCTCCTGCTGCTCTGCTCCTGCCAGTGGAGGTGGGAGCGGCGTGTAGTCTACCCTTGTTTCAGGGGACTGGTGCGGCCCTCCCTCTCTTGCAGGGGACTGGTGCGGCTCTGCCTCGGAAGGGGAGACCAGCAGGCATTCTCCCTCTGCTGGTGGGGGACCCAGCAGGCCTTCACCCTCTGCTGGTGGACAGGGACCCAGCAGGCATTCACCCTCTGCTGGTGGACAGGGACCCAGCAGGCATTCACCCTCTGCTGGTGGCCAGGGACGCTCTACCTTCCCCTTCTTGGGCCGTGGACGCACCGACTCCTTCCTCTTGGGCTGTGGACGCACCGACTCCTCCCTTTTGGGCTGTGGACGCACCGACTCCTCCCTCTTAGGCTGTGGACGCACCGACTCCTCCCATTCAGGCGTAGGAAGTTTGGGCTCCTCCCATTCAGGCGTAGGACGTTCGGGCTCCTCCCACTCAGGCGTAGGACGTTCGGGCTCCTCCCACTCAGGCGTAGGACGTTCGGGCTCCTCCCACTTGGGCTGTGGACGCCCGGGTTCCTCCCATTCAGGCATAGGACGGGGCAGCAAGGGCTCCTCCTCTTCATCCTGCATGGGGCATAGGGCCAACGTGTGCCCATATGCCCGACAGCCAGGGCACCACTCCCCCCATCCCAGTCTTTGGGCCATTGCCTGAAGGGTCCTGTGGCCGGAGCAGGGTATGGTGGTGTGGCTAGGTTGGCCACAGTCGAAACACCACAGCCCTGCTTCCGCCTTTCTCCCTTTGCCCTCCTGTGCTCCTCTCCAGCCTCTTCTCCCCATTTCTTTTCCTTTTCTTTTCAAAAAAAAAAAAAAAACTGCGGTTCCGCACTGGCCTGAGTCCTGGAGGCTGTTATCCCACTCTGACACCACGTGTCACAAAGGCGGCCAGAGTGGGTGGCGTCAGACCAGAGCCAGGAAATAAATAAACAAAATGAGAGGTGAGTTTGGTGGAGCTGGCGAATGCTTTTAGCTCAGCATTTAATAAATAAACAAAAGAACACAAAAACAGCACACGGCACTTACGCCAAAATAAAGACAAACAAAACGAACTAACACTTAACAGACGGTGCACGGAGACAAACAAACACGGTGAGTAAAACAAAACAAACGTTATGATCTTTCTTTCTCCTCTCTCTCTCACCGAACACACAACCCGAGTGAGCGAAAACATGCTGCTTTTATGCAGTTGTGCGAGACTTCGATTGCTAGTCAATCATTCAATTGGAATCTCGGTACAACTGCACGTGAATTAATAAAGTGCAATTCCCGTGCTCACATGATTACTTTTTACTTGCGGTGAAGTGCTGTGCAATCCTCGTGCCTAAATACAAATATACATTTTAAACACCGTGAAACACAGACCGCTTATATCCCGTGTACCGATGACTATACACCAACATTTACACACAACACGTAACACAAAATACACACAGGGCGGGCACTTTGCCACATATACCCCCTTGTGCAAAGCACACATGGCCTCAATGGCCACCTCCCCCCTCAGTCTTAAAGTCCCGGAAGAGGGAGAAGCAAGGTGTTTCTGGGGGTGGCCATGGTGGAATGTCCTCCACTCCCCACTTCTTCGTGGCTATCAGCTCCCTCTTCCGGGGCTCCATACACACACTATCCTGCCACGAAAGTGCGGCTGGGGAAGCTGGTCTCCTGACCTCCCCCTTCTTCATGGCCGGCATTTCCCCTCCGTGGGGCTCCGACCACCACGGTCTCCGGCAGCGAAACTGCTGCGAGGGAGCTGGTCTCCTGACCTCCCCTTCTTCATGGCGGCATTTCCCCGTGGGGCTCCGACCACCACGATCTCCAGCAGCAAAACTGCTGCGGGGGAGTTAATCTCCTGACCTCCCCCTTCGCCGTGGCCGCCAGCTCCCCTCCGTGGGGCTCTGGCCACCGTGTTTCCCTGCCACGGAAATGCGGCTGGGGAGCTGGTCTCCTGACCTCCCCCTTTCTTCATGGCCGGCAGCTCCCCTTCATGGGGTTCTGGCCACAGTGTAGCGACCCCAGGCGAAGCAGGACCCTCGGCGACCCCAGGCGAAGCAGGATCCCTGGCGACCCCAGGCGGCGGCAGCAGCAGCGGACCCTCGGGAGGTGGCGGCAGCAGCAGCAGCAGCGGACCCTCGGGAGGCGGCGGCAGCAGCAGCGGA
This sequence comes from Acipenser oxyrinchus oxyrinchus, assembly GCA_030684275.1. Lineage (NCBI taxonomy): Eukaryota > Metazoa > Chordata > Actinopteri > Acipenseriformes > Acipenseridae > Acipenser > Acipenser oxyrinchus. Next base: position 40,616,749 of record CM060251.1, read on the forward strand.
CCCTCGGGAGGCGGCGGCAGCAGCAGCGGACCCTCGGGAGCGGCGGCAGCAGCAGCGGACCCTCGGGAGGCCCGAAGTCAGGAGGAGCCCCTGGCCATAGAGGCGGCAGCGGGAGCTCCACTTCTCCCTCGTACCCTGTACCCTGTGTGGAGCAAAAGGCAGCCCCAGGCGTGCGGGCGACAGGCAACCCAGGCGTGCGGGCGGCTGGCAACCCAAAGCGATCGCGGGCGGCTGGCAACCCAAGCGATCGCGGGCGGCTGGCAGCGCCAAGCGATGCGGGCGGCTGGCAACCCAAGCGTCTTGGGTGGCTGGCAACCCCGAAGCGTCGCGGGCGGCTGGCAACCCAAGCGTCGCGGGCGGCTGGCAACCCCAGGCGATGCGGAGCAACTGGCAGCCCAGGCGATGCAAGGCAAGCATCCTTAGGCGGCGAGGCAGGCATCCTTAGGCGGCGAGGCAGGCATCCTCGAGGCGGCGAGGCAGGCATCCTCGGGCGGCGAGGCAGGCTTCCTCGGTCGAGCGAGGCAGGCATCCTCGAGGCGTCGAGGCAGGCATCCTCGAGGCGATCGAGGCAGGCATCCTCGGGCGGCGAGGTAGGGAGTCAGGACAAGCTGGGGTGCGGGTTTTGGCCCTCTTCTGCGCCCACTGCGGCCGAGGCGGTTCTTCCCCATGCTTTCCTCAGCAGCCTATGCAAGGGCTGCTGAGGACCTCCAACATCTAGTCCTGGTTTTTCTGGTGAAGGGAGAGGCAGCTCCTGCTCCTCTCCTCGTGTGATGGGGAAGTGATACCAGCAGGCATTCATCCTCTGCTGGTTGGGGAAGTGATACCAGCAGGCATTACTCCTCTGCTGGTGGGGTTGGCGGAAGCAGAGGCAGCTCCTGCTGCTCTGCTCCTGCCGATGGAGGTGGCGGAGGCAGAGGCAGCTCCTGCTGCTCTGCTCCTGCCAGTGAAGGTGGCGGAGGCAGAGGCAGCTCCTGCTGCTCTGCTCCTGCCGATGGAGATGGCAGAGGCAGCTCCTGCTGCTTTGCTCCTGCCGGTGGAGGTGGCGGAGGCAGAGGCAGCTCCTGCTGCTCTGCTCCTGCCAGTGGAGGTGGGGCGGCGTGTAGTCTACCCTTGTTTCAGGGGACTGGTGCGGCCCTCCCTCTCTTGCAGGGGACTGGTGCGGCTCTGCCTGGGAAGGGAGACCAGCAGGCATTCTCCCTCTGCTGGTGGGGGACCCAGCAGGCCTTCACCCTCTGCTGGTGGACAGGGACCCAGCAGGCATTCACCCTCTGCTGGTGGACAGGGACCCAGCAGGCATTCACCCTCTGCTGGTGGCCAGGGGCGCTCTACCTTCCCCTTCTTGGGCGTGGGCCACCGACTCCTTCCTCTTGGGCTGTGGGCGCATTCCGACTCCTCCCTTTTGGGCTGTGGGCGCACCGACTCCTCCCTCTTAGGCTGTGGGCGCACCGACTCCTCCCATTCAGGCGTAGGAAGTTTGGGCTCCTCCCATTCAGGCGTGGGGCGTTCGGGCTCCTCCCACTCAGGCGTGGGGCGTTGGGCTCCTCCCACTCAGGCGTGGGGCGTTGGGGCTCCTCCCACTTGGGCTGTGGGCCCGGGTTCCTCCCATTCAGGCATAGGGCCAGGGGCAGCAAGGGCTCCTCCTCTTCATCCTGCATGGGGCATAGGGCCAGCGTGTGCCCATATGCCCGACAGCCAGGGCACCACTCCCCATCCCAGTCTTTGGGCCATTGCCTGAAGGGTCCTGTGGGCCGGAGCAGGGTATGGTGGTGTGGCTAGGTTGGCCACAGTCGAAACACCACAGCCCTGCTTCCGCCTTTCTCCCTTTGCCCTCCTGTGCTCCTCTCCAGCCTCTTCTCCCCATTTCTTTTCCTTTTCTTTTTCAAAAAAAAAAAAAAACTGCGGTTCCCGCACTGGCCTGAGTCCTGGAGGCGCTGTTATCCCACTCTGACACCACGTGTCACAAAGACGGCCAGAGTGGGTGACGTCAGACCAGAGCCAGGAAATAAATAAACAAAATGAGAGGTGAGTTTGGTGGAGCTGAGCGAATGCTTTCGCTCAGCATTTAATAAATAAACAAAAAGAACACAAAAACAGCACACGGCACTTACGCCAAAATAAAGACAAACAAAACGAACTAACACTTAACAGACGGTGCACGGAGACAAACAAACACGGTGAGTAAAACAAAACAAACGTTATGATCTTTCTTTCTCCTCTCTATCTCACCGAACACACAACCCCGAGTGAGCGAAAACATGCTGCTTTTATGCAGTTGTACCGAGACTCGATTGCTAGTCAATCATTCAATTGGAATCTCGGTACAACTGCACGTGAATTAATAAAGTGCAATTCCCCGTGCTCACATGATTACTTTTTACTTGCACGTGAAGTACAAAATACAAATATACATATACATATACATATAAAATACAAATATACATTTTAAACACACGTGAAACACAGACCCGCTTATATCCCGTGTACCGATGACTATACACCAACATTTACACACAACACGTAACACAAAATACACACAGGGGCGGGCACTTTGCCACAGCTTTATTTTTGCATTTATTCATATATTTTTTTCGTTTTATTATTATTATTATTATTATTATTATTATTATTATTATTATTATTATTATTATTATTATTATTATTCTTTCATTTAAAATGCTTTTGATTTAAATGCAACTCTCTCCTTCAGGTATTGTATTCCCTCAATTATTTCCCTTAACAGACCAAGATAGCAGTGCTGTATCTTCATAGACTTTTATAAGTGAAGAAAATGTATTATACATGAAAAGTTAATCAGAAAAATAAAAGGCGGAGCAGTAAAAATGGTACAGTACTAAAGTTAATAATAAAAGGAAATGCATTCAGCAGATGTGCAATCCTATGTATTATCTCTTATTGTCACTGTTTACTTATCTTAAAGATAATTCTAATAATTTAATAGGTAAGAGGTAAGAAATGTACTATTGAACAAAAAGTAAATGTGAGGACCATGATTGCACAACAGCTTTCCATATTTGTCATTGTAACAGGGAGATTCGTTACGTGAGTGGGTTGTCACTGAATAATATTGAGGCAGGCACACAGCATTGGATGCTGACACGCCGCACAGGTGCGCAGATTTAATAACAATATGTGCTGCCACTAGCGTACCTGCAATGGTAGCCCTAAAGTCACTGTTAGTAAAGAAAACAAAACAAAGCTAAAAATAAAAGTTTGGCACACAAGGCGAGCGTTAGTCTCACTAAAGAGACGTCCCGCTCCAGGAACCTACTATACTACGAAAACCCTCTCTATATACTCTGTTTGGGATCAACCTGCCCTAAACTAACCTCATGCCGACTCCTGCCTCTTCACATGGTCTTGGCTGGGCAATGCTTTCATGAGCACCGTTTTGCAGTTGAAGGGTTCCATAGTAGTTAATCCTGTGGAGCACAGCTCCCCGGGCACGCCCCCAGCTAATCCGGATTTACTGATCAACTCAGTGCCAGGCGAGCCTAACTGCTTAATTGGTTGCCACATCTCCTGTTCCGCATCCCAGCTGCACACATTTGTGCAGGAACCAGCGATAGGGCTCTCCTTGTCAGTCTTTTTTTTTTTTTGGAAAACATTTTTATAAAACTTCTTAAGACAAACAATACAATTTAGAAACAAACAAATAAACAGGGTCAAAGCAGGTTACAAAACAGACAGTAAACAAAATGAAACAAAAATTGGGTGTGGGGGCTCCCAAATTAAGAATCATATCTCTAATATTGCAGACCACCATTGACCAAGCGGCCACTGTGACTGCACTGGCCTGGTGCAACTTCGCTGTGGATTTTTCCAAAAGTGTAATGTCTAGAAAAGTGAATAACCAAAAATGATTGAGTGATAACCCAGACTCCATCCAACCCCTTAAAATATACTTCTTAGCTCCTGTTAGCTCTGCTAGCAAAAGTCATCTTGTGTGAAGATTGAGGGCACACAAGCAGTAGAACTATTGTATAAAGAACATATCATATTAATAAATAAGTGGCCAAAACTAAAATGTTCCAGAATTTCCCAGAAGTAATTCAATTCTAAACGATCAAACGCCTTCTCAGTGTCTAAAGAGAGCAGCGTACAAGAAACTGGTAGGTGGATGGCAGAATCCGGGATATGCAGACGCATGTTGTCTGACACGAGCTGGCCTTTAATAAATCCTGTCTGGTCGTAATGTACTAAATTACTTATGCAAAATTCTAGCCTTTTGGTTGGTGCCTTTGCGAATAATTTTAGATCTGAGTTCAGAAGTGAGAGGGGTAAACTGGAACATTTAAGAGGATATTTGCCTTTTTTTAATAAGCAGCAAAATCAGAGCTGATTTCTGATCTCTATGAAAGGAACAGATTTGAAATTAACAATGAATAGAATTTAAAATTAATGGACGACTTGATCGTATACTGCCAACAGCAGTTTAGGTGGGATGCCATCTCATCCAGGAGACTTGTACTTCTGCATAAAGCGTGCAACATCCTCCAGGTCCTTCAAACCGAGAAGTGCATCTTAAAGCTCAGCCTGTTCAGCTGAAAGATTAGGTAGATCCGGTGGCTTCGGATTTATAAAGTTGTGAGTAAAATTTTAGAAAAACTTTGTTAACCTGTAAAGCCATAAATATTTGCGAGCCTTATTATGCGTTTTTCATGTATGAAAACAAAGTAAAAAATTTTGGCACAAATATCTTAGTGCTGTACAATGAAGTAATGTACTACTACCAGTGCAACAGGTCGCCAACATTTCTGGAGGAAAATAGGTTTTAAGGGTGTGATTCGCTAAATATTTTGGTTGCAAATATTTATAGCTGTACAGTATTTTGTTTAAATATAGCTGATACAGCATAAGTAAATAACTAAATAACAGAAAATGTTTTTTAAGTTTTTTTTTCTTCTTTTGTAGTATGTTTTGTAACTCATTCTCTGTTAAGTCCCAGAATTGCCGTAGATCAGTTTTTTCATTCAGCCATTTTATCTTGTTGTTGGAGTGGAGGTGGAGGGCATTCATTTGAAAAAGGGCGGGACTGACAGTGATGTGAAGGTGTCCCTTTTCCAGTGGGAACATGGCTTCTTTTACAAACAATACAAAACAAAAATATATCCTAGCTCCTGTTTTGTAGCACTAGCTAAACTTAAAGGGTACATAAGGACCTTTTTAGTTTATTGTGTTACATGTTCCCATGTATTGCTACAACTGTTTAGGTAAGGTGTGTGTATTGTTTTAATTTTTTTTTAACATTTTGACCACTTTTTTAAACTTTTAAATTGCATTCGCTGCCTCAAAATGGCTTCACATGCATGTACCCGCATGGACCTCTCAGAACTACATTTCCCATCATCCTCCTGCTCACTGGTAAATCCATCTCCGTTACATATGTAAGCAGAAGGATGATCTAAAACATAGTCCTTGCTGCAGTGTCTGTGTAAGTGGGATTTCACTCTGAGGAACTCATGACAACATTCCCACAATGTGAGAGACAAACATTTGAGCGTAACTATAGGAGGCTGTGTGGTCCGGTGGTTAAAGAAACGCAGCTTGTAACCAGGAGGTCCCTGGTTCAACTCCTGGCTCACTCACTGACTCACTGTGTGACTCTGAGCAAGCCACTTAACCTCCTTGTGTTCCGTCTTCAAGTGAGAAAACAATAAAAATGCCCTGAGTTAGGTGGAGAAGTGTATATTTTAACATTATGGGCTTGGATGTGCAAGCTGAAAAACTACGCTGCCATCTTGAGCTGAGTCCAACCGGAAGTCGTCACAGTCATTTATGAGGGACATACATTTCTCAGAGTAAGGTAAATTTGAATTTAAAACAGGGAACATATGTTCAAAATGTTTACAACTGCAAGAACATCACCATCACGAGGGACAGGTTAAATACAACACAGAAGTTCAATGAAAAGAACTCCAAGCAGCTCAGTTTAAAAGAGTATTACAGCTGTGCACTAACCAGAGTCTAATTGGCTTGGTTTACATACAGTTATAAACTCCAAATTATGTCTCCATTCTCGTCAGAATGTGACGTAGCATGACCATGTCACACACATTCCTCACACTATAGCAAGTTCATGACCAAAACATGGTACGGTTAAAAAGGTTGGGGAAATCGCTTCCAGCTAAAAAGCTGCACAAATTGAGTTTTTTTTGCATGGCAACAAGTTCGAAAGTTGAACCATATATCCACAAGACTTCAGCAGTGATCATCCCATTTGTGACATAAACTTGCGCAACTTCTATTACAACTAAAGGCCGTACCAAGCAAGTCTTTATTTCCCAACTGAGATCTCCTGAAAGTAGCCCTGGCAAACTTCTTTGACCAAATAGAAAAAAAAAAAATAAGCATACTATACAAAGGGTTTAGAGACCTCTTCATTTCATATGTGTTTTTTTGTTTTAGTTACGCCATTTATTCAATGTTTCAAATGATTGCTATTTCCAGGTGAGCTATTCGGGGGCCCTTTATTTTTATTACTGCATGTAAATCAAGCCATTGTCACTGAGGCCAACCCAATCATTTAGAATTAACATATCAGTTGTGAATAAAATAATTCATTTTAGCATGGTTTAAGTGGCACAAAATATAACTGGCATTTTTCCACTGAAACATTTACATCACCTGTGTCTAATATAATTATACAGTATATACAGTGTTGTGGTAGTGATTAGTTATACAGTCCTTTTTAATAAAAATGGATGCATATTAGTTAAATATTTGTATGAAAGCATTCATATTTGAATCATACCCTTCAAGCTGCATTTATGGTACTTTGTTAGAGTAATAACCTGGAGATTCTTATTGGAGTAACAGAATGGCACAGACTTGTTTTATCTGTTTATCATACAATAACAGGACAGTGCTCTGCCATTATTTTCTGTCAGCTGGGCTGTTATTACTCAGTAATGGAATGGCAAATAAAGCATGGCTGGAATGACACTAATTAATGGCACCTATTCTAAAACCTCTGCTTACGGAGGAGCCCTCCTCTCAAAAAGGTAACTCTTTCAATGGACTACAGTGATTATTTTAGACAAACAAAGATAAATAAATAACCACACACAGTTGTAGTATTATAATATAGGGTTATAGGACAGCAAAGCTGTGTGTATAAGGTATGTTTACTGCACGTCTCTGTGATGTGTCTAGGGCATAATGGCATATTATGAGGTACAAATGGAACTCCAGAGTTCAAATAATTAAATTATTGACTTGGGAGTTCCATTAAAATGATTGTAAAAAATGTTTTTCCTCAAGACCAGTAATCTTTGCAGCCACCAAATGTTAGCATTACATTTTTATTTTTTTTTTCTAAATAAACTGCAAATAACACTTAATATGTGCAGGTAGCTCAGGTTTTGCTTTACCCCAGCCCATCTCTAATTACTAGACACAGAGGGAATCACCAGTGATTATGGATGTCTTTTATTTTTATTTATTTATTAAATATGCCAAAAAGTATGGTAAGATACAAGGACAAATTGCCTAAGGAAGGAGTTAAATTATTACTCAATTAGAGAACCTAAAATTGGTAATGCCATCCATTCTGCAGAATAGAGGAGGTTGGGTCAGGAAGAGGCCTGTAGCTAGAAACTGATTTATACCCAGCCAAACATAACTTGAGTTAAAATAATGACCATCATAGAAAGCCTGTCTCCTAATGAAGATGACCAATATGTTAATACTTGTACAAGTACATGTTCTCTCCTTGAGAGATGCACGCATTACATCAAAGATAGGCCACATGTTTCTAACAATGATGCTCATATAAGCAATACAGTGGATACTGAAGAACATCCAGTTGAGATAGACAGACATTCATTTGGCTGTTCCTCAAGGAAGCATGAAACAGAGGTCCCTGATTTCATGATAAGATGCTCATTAGAATAAATATTTTCCAGTTAAATTATACCTTGGTCTGCAAACAGCAATCTGTTCCTTACTTACAACAAATGTAATCATTACATACATGAAATAGACATACTGTATGTAACATAGGTCCAAACCTGTGCACCAGATGACATTACTTACTTCTGAGACACTTTGGTTGATCTGGCCTGGATTACTTATGTCTATGGCAGGCAACTGGAAAAAAAGAGCAAATGCTGAACTTAGGTTATAAAAAAATCTTATAAAACAGAACATATTCAAAATTAGTACAAAAAAAAACAGTAACAAAAATCTATCTATCTATGAATATATATATATAGGTTTCCCCGGAAAAATTAAAAATAAGTCTCACCCTTTTGTCATATTATTTTGGTAGTACCTTTCAGATCATTTTGTTTTCCATGTAGTCTTCTTTTAAGGAGAGAAATTCTCCTTCAAAATTCTAAAGACCAAATTATTAAATTTTAGGAGGGCGTATTTAAATATTTCTGTCAGTGATCCAATTTGGCCTTGCGTGACGACTGATATTGTGCAGCTTTCTTAAACTGGGTTTATGCTTTTAGGTTATGTGCAGCCTGCCTCATTTGACCCCTAAAAAGCACTAAAAACCAAAGGAAACAAAACAAACACCCAGACATAGCATTAAACAAATAAAAAAAAGAAATGTAACTGTGTATATATTTATTATAAACCTATTATACATGTACATATAATAATAAAAGTTTTCAGACAGAACCAAAGCTTCAACAATTGTGATCCTTCTGGTAGTCTACAAACTGAGCTTTTCAAAAACAATTTCAAAATACTTGTAGTAAATCTACAATAGGCTACCCTACTTGCCCACATTTCCCACTACATAATGTTCTTATAATAATAATAATAATAATAATAATAAATACCTGAATCCAAATTCCGCATGGACAGTGCAAGAATGTTTGTTCTGTAGGTTTTGCATCAAGCTAATATTTAGCTCCTTATTTGTCTTTTTGAACAAAATCGTGGACCGAACAGACTTTTTTTCTTTTTTAAGTTTTTGTTCTTCTAAAACAAATGTTGCTCAGTGAATTATGTTTAGAAATGTTATTTCAACTGTCATTAGCCGGCGGCAATAACAAAGGAGACCAGTGGCATGATTTCCCAGCTATGCTAATCTAACACATTTTAGTGTAGAAACATTTTTTTGTCCTTGCTAGGTAGCTAGATGTTACTTAAGGCTATTGTAACATGCATTTCATCTTATCTTTCTGCTAAGGGACAGTAAAGTCTAAGCTTAAGCAATCAGTTAGTGTACAATGAATGGCATCTTATTGCAAAGGGACGTAAAAGTCTAGGCTTAAAGCAATCGGCTATCTGATGATCAAACAACACAAAGATAACAAAGGTGTAAAGGATGAAGAAATATCAAAGGGCTTTTTTATGTATTGGAAAGGGCAGCATTTTTTACTTTGTAGTAGATTCAGTATTTTTTTTATTACCTTGCTTATAAAACAACTAAGCTATAAAGCACTATCATTTTATGAGTCAAATGGCAATAATTTGAAATGTTGAATAAGTGGTGTCACTTTTTCCTATTTGGTCAAAGAAGCTTGCCAGGGCTATATCCAGCAGATCTCAATTATAAAGAATTGCTTGGTATGACCTTTAGTTATAGTAGAAAGTTTACTTACTTTAGGAATTCTTGTTGTTCAGGATTCCTGCTCAGGAAACACAATGACTAAACAGCACAGATCTCAGCAAGCGCAAAGCCTGGTACAGCCATTTACTGAAAGAGAAACATGATTCCATCTCATTGTTGAAGCAATCAAACTCAGAAACCTTAAGAATGATTGCAGATTGCAGCATTTGAGTCCTTTCAAACTACAGTTTATTAGCTTCATGATCCTGTACTAGTGGATACACTGGAGACAAGTTAGGAAGGATATCTGCCCCTTCATAATAGAGATGGTAATAATAATGATAACAAAATGTTAAATACTCCATACAACTCTAATTCTATGTATACAGTATGGAAATTGTAGCAGACAGTGGTTGAGAATGAATTCATTTTAACTTTGAACCCATTTATGCAGAAGATGAAGTGCCAGAGCATTATGCAGTAGATGAAGGTCAAGTATGTTGCCTGTCATAATCTTGCATTTTATCAGGCAGAATGGGAGCAAGACTTCTGTCCTGATTTTTGTTTATAGCTTAAAAAAATATTGTATGCATCAATTTTTCAAGACATCTAAAAAGTATGTTTAAAGAATAATTATATAATTATATATATATATATATATATATATATATATATATATATATATATATATATATATATATATATATATAGGGGCTCATGCGTTAATTAAGCAAATAACATCTCAGCATGCTTAGGGTCATGTATAAAAATGTTAGACAGGCCTGGCTGCCTATACTTATGGCTAGCATGGCTGCAAGAGGAGACCTCAGTGACATTGAAAGAGGGGTGATTTTTGAGGCGCGTTTGGCAGGAGCTTCAGTGACCAAGACAGCTCAACTTGCTGATGTTTCACGAGCAACGGGGTCTAAGGAGATGTCAGCATGGAACTCAGAGGGAAAGGCATCATCAGCAAAGGGCAACACTGGGCGGAAGCGCATACTCCAGGATTGTGATATCTGTACATTAATTCGAAGTGCAAGGCAAAACAGGTGAGCAACTGCAGATCAATTGACTGCAAATTTCAACCTGGGGCGCGAGCAGCCAGTTTCATCAAAAACGGTCCACCGAGAACTCCACAGAGCAGGATACCATAGTGGCCCAACGCCCTATTAAGTGACTTTACATTGGTGTTTCCATTGTTTTGTCCACTACCTGTATATATATATATATATATATATATATATATATATATATATATATATATATATATATACACATATATATATATATACAGTACTGTGCAAAAGTTTTAGGCAGGTGTGAAAAATGCTGTAAAGTAAGAATGCTTTCAAAAATAGACATGTTAATAGATTATATTTATCAATTAACTAAATGCAAAGTGAGTGAACAGAAGAAAAATCTAAATCAAATCCATATTTGGTGTGACCACCCTTTGCCTTCAAAACAGCATCAAGCATCAATTCTTCTAGGTACACTTGCACACAGTTTTTGAAGGAACTTCGGCAGGTAGGTTGGCCCAAACATCTTGGAGAACTAACCACAGTTCTTCTGTGGATTTAGGCAGCCTCAGTTGCTTCTCTCTCTTCATGTAATCCCAGACAGACTCGATGATGTTGAGATCAGGGCTCTGTGGGGGCCATACCATCACTTCCAGGACTCCTTGTTCTTCTTTACGCTGAAGATAGTTCTTAATGACTTTAAGCTGTATGTTTGGGGTCGTTGTCATGCTGCAGAATAAATTTGGGGCCAATCAGATGCCTCCCTGATGGTATTGCATGATGGATAAGTATCTGCCTGTACTTCTCAGCACTGAGGAGACCATTAATTCTGATCAAATCCCCAACTCCATTTGCAGAAATGCAGCCCCAAACTTGCAAGGAACCTCCACCATGCTTCACTGTTGCCTGCAGACACTCATTCGTTATGCGCTCTCCAGCCCTTGGCGAACAAACTGCCTTCTGCTACAGCCAAATATTTCAAATTTTGACTCATCAGTCCAGAGCACCTGCTGCCATTTTTCTGCACCCCAGTTCCTGTGTTTTCGTGCATAGTTGAGACACTTGGCCTTGTTTCCAAGTCAGAGGTATGGCTTTTTGGCCGCAAGTCTTCCATGAAGGCCACTTCTGACCAGACTTCTCCGAACAGTAGATGGGTGTACCAGGGTCCCACTGTTTTCTGCCAGTTCTGAGCTGATGACACTGCTGGACATTTTCCGATTGCGAAGGGAAGTAAGCATGATGTGTCTTTCATCTGCTGCAGTAAGTTTCCTTGGCCGACCACTGCGTCTACGGTCCTCAACGTTGCCTGTTTCTTTGTGCTTCTTCAAAAGAGCTTGGACAGCACATCTGGAAACCCCTGTTAAGCCTTGAAATTTCTGCCTGGGAGAGACCTTGCTGATGCAGTATAACTACCTTGTGTCTTGTTGCTGTGCTCAGTCTTGCCATGGTGTATGACTTTTGACAGTAAACTGTCTTCAGCAACCTCACCTTGTTAGCTGAGTTTGGCTGTTCCTCACCCAGTTTTATTCCTCCTACACAGCTGTTTCTGTTTCAGTTAATGATTGTGTTTCAACCTACATATTGAATTGATGATCATTAGCACCTGTTTGGTATAATTGTTTAATCATACACCTGACTATATGCCTACAAAATCCCTGACTTTGTGCAAGTGTACCTAGAAGAATTGATGCTGTTTTGAAGGCAAAGGGTTGTCACACCAAATATGGATTTGATTTAGATTTTTCTTCTGTTCACTCACTTTGCATTTAGTTAATTGATAAATATAACCTATTAACATGTCTATTTTTGAAAGCATTCTTACTTTACAGCATTTTTTCACACCTGCCTAAAACTTTTGCACAGTACTGTATATATATATATATATATATATATATATATATATATATATATATATATATATATATATATATATATAATTTTGTATTTCAGCACGTATGCTATATCTATATAAAAAGTAACTTGCTAATAACATTCTTTAAAGAATAAGTAGTGGGGTTCAGAAAAATACAGCGTTATACATCCCCACAAGTTGCTACAACTGTTTAAATAACATACCTTTAATTTTTCTTTTCATTATTAACATCTGACAACTTTTTACACTTAAAACTTTTAACTCTGGGCCTTCCGAGTAGTATATCCAGTAAAAGGCACTCCGCGCAGGATGCACCCTAGCTTGGAGATCGCCAGTTCGAATCCAAGCTATGCCACTGCCGACCATGGCCAGGAGTTCCCAGGGGGAGTTGCACAATTGGCCAAGCTCTGCCTGGGCAGGGAGGGTTTAGGTCGGCTGGGGAATCCTTGGCTCTCCACGCACCAGTGATCCTTTTGGCTGGTGAGGCACCTGCAGGCCTTCCTGTGTGCAATTCAGAACTGCATGGTCCTCCAACTGAAGTTCTGTAATGGTTTCACGGCAGTAGGGATTATGTCCCGGGTAATGTCCCGCCTTCCTGACTTGTATCTATCATTGATTAGTTCTGAATACTTTAAACCCGCCCCAATTACTGAGTGACAGCGCATTCCTACATTTCTATTGGAGACTCCGCTTGTGAGATTTAAAACGAGATTACAATCAGGATGGAGGCTTGTTAGTGGGATTTAAAGCTGTATTTCAGTTAAGACACTGAGGATTTAAAACAGAATTGTGGCGAAATGTACAAAAATGCATACACACAAAAACCCCAGAAGAATGTACCCGTGACCATAGGGATTTCGTTGTGGAAGACAGCAAAGGAAAGAAGGTACAACTTAAGTGTGCAAGTACTGTCGAGTTACTATACATATTTTGACACACTGTGACAGTATGCGTGTGTATGTGTTTGTTAATTGTTCACGTGTGGAACGTGGGGGTGTTTATTGATTAATTGTCACTAATATATAAGGAAGGAAGGAGCACTGTTTGGAGATAGTGTGTTGGAGAGTGTTGTGAGCCCTGCTATTTTTTCCTCCAGGGGAGGAGCCATCGCTGCCATCCCGAGAGCCAGAGGGGAAGGAGCCATCGCTGCCATCCCGTGAGCCAGAGGGGAAGGAGCCATCGCTGCCGTCCCGTGAGCCAGAGGGGGAGGAGCCATCGCTGCCATCCCGAGAGCCAGAGGGAGGAGTTGCAGGCTCACCCCTGAATTCTTTTGGGGGGGAGAAGGGCATGAACCGGCAGCCTTTCCACCATCGCGGCCGGAAGATCCGGCAGCAGCACCAGCCCCACCACCACCGCTGTTGCCGGGGAAGCCAGCAGTTGTGGGCCTGGGGACGTCCCAAGATACATATTACTATACATATTTTGACACACTGTGACAGTGTGTGTGTGTGTATGTGTGTGTGTGTGTGTTTGTTAATTCTTCACATGTGGAATGTGGGGTTGTTTATTGATTAATTGTCACTAATATATAAGGAAGGAAGGTGCACTGTTTGGAGAGAGTGTGTTGGAGAGTGTTGTGAGCCGTGTTATTGTTTGTTTCATCCCGATATTCGGGGCTTTGTCGATCCAGGTATTGTCAGGACGCCGTTTGTGCTGATTTTTAGATTAAACGTTGAAAACCCAGGCATAAAATGTTTAATTTTTATTTTCTCGTTAGGAAATTTCGTATATGTGGTTGCTGTACTGTCTCCCGGTGCAGCTATCCAATCACGTTAACCTGCAGTCATGTGATGCGGTATGTGTCATGTGTTTTTCTTGGTGCATGCGTCTGTGCGTCCGGTTTTACTGGCGAAGTGTCATGATGGCTGGTGTTGTTGACGAGCCTGTCACTAAAAAGCAAAAGACAGTGCAAGTAACGAACGCAGTAGGGGAAAAAATGGATTCAATCATATGCCCATGGTCAAGTCATCCAATTAGAATTAGGGTTATAATTAGGATTTCACGGACATTTCGCGGACCTGTTTAAAAATTAAATACACCTAATATTTCAGAGCACTATAACAGCCTAAAAATGGTGGTACTTGCTTCCTTACAAAAACAGAGTGCTGTCATTTGTTAAAAGGCGAGAATGCAACATCTCCCAACAGTTGCTGCCAACATTCCTTGTCTGGTGTGGATATGCCCATTCATTGAGACTGCACGTCTGCATCCACTGAATTGGTTGGAAGTGTTAGGCAAAGCTTTGCCAAGTTATAAAGATGTGGACATCAATTAGAAACAGTCCCAAAACTCGGTTACCCAAAGGTATCTGGCATTCTTTAATAAAGTCCATATATACAGTACTGTGCAAAAGTTTTAGGCAGGTGTGAAAAAATGCTGTAAAGTAAGAATGCTTTCAAAAATAGACATGTTAATAGATTATATTTATCAATTAACTAAATGCAAAGTGAGTGAACAGAAGAAAAATCTAAATCAAATCCATATTTGGTGTGACAACCCTTTGCCTTCAAAACAGCATCAATTCTTCTAGGTACACTTGCACAAAGTCAGGGATTTTGTAGGCATATAGTCAGGTGTATGATTAAACAATTATACCAAACAGGTGCTAATGATCATCAATTCAATATGTAGGTTGAAACACAATCATTAACTGAAACAGAAACAGCTGTGTAGGAGGAATAAAACTGGGTGAGGAACAGCCAAACTCAGCTAACAAGGTGAGGTTGCTGAAGACAGTTTACTGTCAAAAGTCATACACCATGGCAAGACTGAGCACAGCAACAAGACACAAGGTAGTTATACTGCATCAGCAAGGTCTCTCCCAGGCAGAAATTTCAAGGCAGACAGGGGTTTCCAGATGTGCTGTCCAAGCTCTTTGAAGAAGCACAAAGAAACGGGCAACGTTGAGGACCGTGAGACGCAGTGGTCAGCCAAGGAAACTTACTGCAGCAGATGAAAGACACATCATGCTTACTTCCCTTCGCAATCGGAAGATGTCCAGCAGTGCCATCAGCTCAGAACTGGCAGAAAACAGTGGGACCCTGGTACACCCATCTACTGTCCGGAGAAGTCTGGTCAGAAGTGGCCTTCATGGAAGACTTGCGGCCAAAAGCCATACCTCCGGCGTGGAAACAAGGCCAAGCGACTCAACTATGCATGAAAACACAGGAACTGGGGTGCAGAAAAATGGCAGCAGGTGCTCTGGACTGATGAGTCAAAATTTGAAATATTTGGCTGTAGCAGAAGGCAGTTTGTTAAGCCAAAGGGCTGGAGAGCGTACACGAATGAGTGTCTGCAGGCAACAGTGAAGCATGGTGGAGGTTCCTTGCAAGTTTGGGGCTGCATTTCTGCAAATGGAGTTGGGGATTTGGTCAGAATTAATGGTCTCCTCAATGCTGAGAAGTACAGGCAGATACTTATCCATCATGCAATACCATCAGGGAGGCATCTGATTGGCCCCAAATTTATTTTGCAGCATGACAACGACCCCAAACATACAGCGAAAGTCATTAAGAACTATCTTCAGCGTAAAGAAGAACAATGAGTCCTGGAAGTGATGGTATGGCCCCACAGAGCCCTGATCTCAACATCATCGAGTCTGACTGGGATTACATGAAGAGAGAAGCAACTGAGGCTGCCTAAATCCACAGAAGAACTGTGGTTAGTTCTCCAAGATGTTTGGGCCAACCTACCTGCCGAGTTCCTTCAAAACTGTGTGCAAGTGTATCTAGAAGAATTAATGCTTGATGCTGTTTTGAAGGCAAAGGGTGGACACACCAAATATGGATTTGATTTAGATTTTTCTTCTGTTCACTCACTTTGCATTTAGTTAATTGATAAATATAATCTATTAACATGTCTATTTTTGAAAGCATTCTTACTTTACAGCATTTTTTCACACCTGCCTAAAACTTTTGCACAGTACTGTACATCATGTTCTTTGTCATGTTATTTGTCCCATCCAGGAATTTATTTTATCAGTACTGAGTCAAAACAAAGAAAACGTGCCTATTCTGGTCTAAAATTCTAACTGCGTTTACAAAGTAAACAGCAGGTTGTTTGAACCGAGGTAGCTGTGCTTGATTGTACCTGTAGTACTGATTTAACTTGGGTACAACCAACACAGGAATACTTTTTGTCTGCGCTGACTTTCCAGTTTGTTTTCTGAAAGCTGTTGTTTGTTTTACGTTCTGTTCAGCAGCCTCTGTAGTAGCCTTTGTGTGTGATTCTGAAGTTATAGCAATCAATCCTATTTTCATTGCCACATTACAAGATGTGCAAAACAATTACCTCCATTTGCATGGACAGTTTATTTGGGGAATGTATTGAACGATCCTCAGCCGAAATATACTTTGCTTGTTTTGCTTTGTCATCCATTTTTGGTATTTTACATCTAATGCTGAAAACTAGATTTTAGCAACCTAAATCAAAGCAATGCAGCCTAAATCTCTATGTATTTAATTTAAGAAAAATAAAGTTAACTAATATTAAAGAAGATAAATACAATAAACATATTTTTGATTGGATTTGTGTTTATTTTATCAAGTAGCTACCTCTCTTACAAGAGTGACTTGGTGGTTAATAATTAATAATTAACACAATTTAAGGCTTGGCTAAACTAAAAATGATTTAAACAAAACATATTTAGTTATTTTCAATGGCATTCCAAACAGTTATTAATCGGCCAAGATATTTATATTGCAAGGTGCAAGGATATATTAGTTATGGCCAGTTAAAATATAGTATCCTGTACTTCAGTAAAGGTGAGAGGTGCCAATCAATGCATTTTTTTTACACGGTAAACTTAAATTATAAGATACTATATAAAAATATGGAAATTCATTTTTAGGGTAAATGTTTTTAATAATTTATTGTGCCACCGTACTGTGTTTGTGTCTGAAAATGTTATTGTTTTTTTTATATTATTATTAGTAGTAATATTATTAGTGCTTGTATTATTACCATCCCTCATTGCTTTTTCCTAAAATATTTATCCACTAAGTTGATATATTATTTAATCCAAGCACTGAAAGCCTAGCTTTTAGCCACTTCAATGCATTCTGCACTCACTAGCATAATACAATATTAGGCGACTGCAATGCTATTACAAACCACCTCTGTTTTCAAGGTCAGTCTTTTTTAGCATCATGATTCTCTTGATGTATCTAGTTTACCCATACACTGGTTACCTATTATCTAAATGTTAACCTACAATGAGGTATTAGCTAGGTTGGAAATGTATCATATGGGAAAATATGTGTATTGAAATTTTAATTTTGCCAATAACCCAGAAACCTTAATACATGCATATTCATCCTTACAATACACTATACTTGGTTAAATTTGAGTTTTTTGTATAATGTATAATATATTTCTTCTTTTTATTTTCATTCAGCATTTATTGTTGAATGGCAGCAGTTTTAGCACTTAGCTTAAGACATTTATAATTCTCAAAATAATCACTGTAACCCTTATTGATTTATGGATAACCTTACCTGACCACCTGTCTCCATTAATCTTTTCATTCGTGCAGGTATTTTCTTTCATTCCGTTTCCTGTTTATGGGGTTTCAACAGTATTAAATGCCAGAAAGGAAGAATAATTCAAAGTAAAATAAGTCTTTTTGGACAGTATGGATTGCTTGTACATTTCTAAAAAAAACTATGTCTGCTGTGTGGATCAAATGTCTACAGAGAAAATGAAATCATTAACTATCAAATACATTGTTGGATTGATAGAATATGGTTGAAAGTACTTCAGCATACAAGTTGAATGGGCTTGCAATTACAGCTTGATAAAAAATATAAGACAAAAATGTTTTAGAGTTCTGGTTCTGTCAGATAAGGTATGCAAGAAACAAAGTCATAAAACAAGAAATAAAACATTTCAATCAGAAACCACATGTAGGAACTTTTTTAAACTTAATAAATCAAGAATGTGTCACAAACAGCAGTTTTCCCTTGCAGTCTAGCAGATTAAATAATGTGGGCCTTTTGTTATTAGTTTATGGGGCATGAGATTAGATATGAATATGAAACAGAGAAAAAGCCTGCTGAACATTAATCAAAAGGTAACTTCTGGGAACATCAAAGACTTCAGATGCTCTGGATCATCCTTTAAGGAAAAAACGAGATGCCTTCAATGCAGTCAAAATAGGAAGTGTAACATACTTTGAACATGTCCCTAATTGACCAGCAGGGCTTTAGAGAAATTAGGCAAAATGTGAATCTGTCTGATGGCATTATTATAGCAATCTGTCCAGCTTTAATACTATTGATTACCATAGATTACAGTATGTTTATTTTAATTCAGGTTACTTTGTTTAACGAAACAGCGTTAATGAAGCACAAGCTTAATTTCGTTAGACAGTAAACTTTGGGGTTACCTCCAGACAAATGCATGCCTTTGTCTTGCGATATAGGATTTTAATGACCCCTTTTTATTAAATCATAACAAGCTGGGTTTTTTTACACACATCTGAAAATAAAAATAAAAAAATCTTGTTTTATTAGTTTGTTATAATGCAATACCGTAGACTATTTATCATTTAAATATTCCTTGCAAGTTTATGATGCATAAAATGCATCTATATGAATTTTAGAATGCATTACAGCATTTACATATTCTCTGGCCAGAGCAATTTACCTGACAGTCACTGTGTGTCAATAACATCAACTTGCGTGACAGGTACCAGCCGGGACAAGTCAACACCTTTGTAACCCAAACAGCAGGTACCTGTCACAATATATTTCCAGTAGCAAACACCCGTCAAAAGATCTCTGTGACTTAGATAACAGGCGCCTGTCAATAGCTTTGCATCTTGCATTCACTACATTATGAAACATTCTAGACGCTACTGTGCTTTACTACAAAGCTATCACACAATCTTTTATATTTAGACTTTTACTTTAGTGAAACAAATGAATATTACAGAACCACTAAATATATTTCAAAAACTGTTACTTACTTGTAATACAAATGCATATAGTATCTGTTTTCTAACTATCTGTTGTTGTATTTAACTTATCCCTCACTTAATAAAGTAATTTGGAAACTGACACGTTTAATAAATATATCTTTCTGAAAACTACTGGGTTTTCCTATAAATCACCATTGATTTCTACATAGGTTTCGACCAAGACATAAACACACCTTTTAAGGATATTAATATGATAAGATTTGCTTGTAGGCCCTATATTTTTGTATTTCTCTGTCCTCTCCAGTTATTAATCTATTAATATTACACCAATAAGAAAAATAAAATAAAAAAATCTTCAAATTGCAAATGTTTCTTTTAGTTCCTACAGCAGGTTTGCACTCGACACTGAATGGGTTAACACTTCAGTCTATTAGGCATTTAAAACATAACCCGCTGTCATCTTTTGTTGATTTCTCGGTTTCTGTCACAATATAGATGCAGTTTAGAGTTCTCACCAGAAGAATGCTTGGGACGGTGCTAGGATGTTTGTAAAATGCTGTTGGACTGTATTTGTGATTCCTGATTTCCACTTTCAACTATATATTACCCGCACTTTTGTGAAACTTCATGTATCATGTCTATTACAGAGATAAATGTTGTGATTGATTTGACTTGATGAAGTTAACAATCTTAGTATTGTATATGTTGCACAATTGTCAAGGTATAGGAATTAGGAACCTATTCTCATGGGACACACCGTAGAGAGGCAAGAGGAGGGGGATGGAGTGTCTGTGAGCTTGTCAGATAGAACAGCTAGAGTGAGTAACTGACAGCAGCAACACAGAGCTCTATCTGTACTGTATTCCTGGGAAAGTTATTGATTCTCCCCAAAGTGTTGTAGTTTCAGCTTCTGAAGAAAAAATTACCTTCAACTGACTGTAACAGTGAGCCAGAAACAGCAGTCCAAGAGGATGGATCAATTGGAAACACTCATATTACAACAGACAAGATCCACAACCACCCTTCATACCCCAAGGGTGGAGCTTTGCAAGCAATAATCGCAACACCCAATCCACGGCCCTGTGTGTGCCAAAGGTGCGGTCAAGAGGGGTATCGCTCTGGGCTGTAGGAACCCTTTGGGTACATTTAGTGATGGCAGTGAAATGGCTGGAAGTCTGGAGCCATTAAACTAATTGAACCCAACCCCGAGAGGCAGGTGGAGGGTGGTCACATTAAAGTAAGCCTCATGCCTAAGACAGTCCAAACAGCACCGCAGTGCGGACATTGGAGTGCCAAAGAATCTGACAGAGTGCAGGGCAGCTACAGAACTTCTCACAGCCTGGTAGGCCCTGTTAATGAAGACCTCATCAGTGTCAACTGAGTTCTTTGTAAAGCCTTATTGGATTTTGGCTCACAGATAACTTCATTGACAGCAGTCACCCAGTTTGAGGAGATTTAAAGGAAAAAAGATGTAAATACCCGAATAGAGGGGGCTGGGATACAAGAAGTAAATTTAGAGTGATATTAGAGTAGATTTGACCTTCTTGGGCCATGTCTATGAAGGAGTACCTGTTTTTGTTGTGCCAACAATGCCATACCGGAAGGACATACCAGTCCTGGTTGGGACCAATGTGATCCATATAAGCAGGCAGAGGATTGTTCCAGAATGGGGGGGATGGTTCCTCGACCGTGTACAGGAGCTGTCTCCAGCTTGGCATGCAGCCTACCAGCAGATCAGAGCAACTTATGTGCTCAAGACAGGAAGTTGGGCAGGTCCAATACATTGGAGGCCACCCTATACAGGTTAAGCCAGGAGAGCAGAAGTACCTTATTTTCACGGCTCCGTGGTCACAGGGGTGGGGACCATATACAGCTTTAATAGACACGGCAGAACACCACCACCCTCCAGAGGACTTAGATGTTGCCAGAGCAGTAGCTGATATGAAAGATGGAAGGGTCCTGATGTGCCTACTCCATAGTGGAGCCACTCCAATTACTGTGAGAAGAGGCCATCCCAGTTGTTGTTTCGGCTTCTGAAGAATAAATGACCTTCAGCTGACGAACTGAGTGCTTTATGTACACAGAACACAATAAGTGCCACAATTTATAATATTCAGTTCCAATTACTATCTCAGTTATTATACTGAATATAATGTGTTCCATATTCAACCAGTGTAATTCGGGGGTGTAGGGAAATAAGGGTTGCAATGTGTTCACCAACGTTGCTTAAGAAGGAGAATATATTGCTGTGTAATGAACAGTGCTTGTTTCCTACCATGAGCTTTAACCAGCGGAGACCACACATTTCGTTCTTGCTTCGGATTTCTATTTCCTATACCCCTCTGATATTGTGTTGACGTGTGATTTCCTTCTCCTTATAAGAAGTAAAATTAAGATTACGATTCCTTTTGACAAACATCACAACTTTATCTTTAATGCTAAGGGAGGGGGTCTGATCCAAGCAAGAGAAAGGGGGGCTCCTGCATAAAATTACACCTTCTCCTCTCATTTGTTAGCTGATTCGATCAAAAAGTTACCTACTGTGTTGTGAAAAAGTATTTGCCCCCTGTCTGATTTTCTGCATTTTTGCATATTTATGACACTGAATGTTATCAGATCTTCAACCAAAAACTTAATATTAGATAAAAGGGACCCTGAGTGAACAAATAACACAACAATTTGATACATATTTCATTTAGTTATTAAAGAAAGTTATGCAACACCCAATGCCCCTGTGTGAAAAAGTAATCACCCCCTCAGACTCAATAACTGGTTACGACACCTTTAGCAGCAATAACTGCAACCAAACACTTCCTGTAGTTATTGATTAGTCTCTCACAGCACCGTGGAGGAATCTTGGCCCACTCCATGCAGAACTGCTTCAACTCAGTGATATTTGTGGGTTTTTGAGCATGAACTGCTCGTTTCAGGTCCTGCCACAAGATCTACATCTCCCTGGATGTTGTTTTAGGGTTCTTTGTGACTTCCTGAACAATTTTACGCCTAGCTATTGGAGAGATTTTGGCAGGACGGCCACTCCTGGGAAGATTCACTACTGTCCCAAACTTTCTCCATTTGGACAATATGGTTCTGACTGTGGTTCGGTTGAGCCCCAGAGCCTTAGAAATGGTTTTGTAACCCTTTCCAGACTTTTGTTTGTGGCATGATGTGCCTCTAGAACCTGTGTGCTGATGACTTCACTCTGATGGTAAGGGCCAAAGTTAGTCAGATTTATATTGGGTAGGGCTGGCCCAAATCAGGCCTGGTTGTTAACCAAAGCACTCAAACAGCTGACCCTAAATATCCCTTTAATTGGGTTGAGTTAACTAGGGGGGGGGGGGGGCAATAACTTTTTCACACCTGAAGATTGCATGTTTGATTACCTTGCAAACCAAACAAATGAAAGAAGAACCAAACTTTGGTGTCATTTTTTCTCTCAGACTCCCTCTATATACTACTACAACCCACAAAAAAATCTGACCAAATACAATGTGAAAAAAGTGCAAAAATGCAGAAAATCAGACGGGGCAAATACTTTTTCACGGCACTGTATACGGTTACACAACAACCTGGGGGAATCCAAATACCCCGCTGTGCTGTTTGAAGTTGCAAGACTTGAAGTCCAAGTCTTGAAGAAATTGTGAAAATCCAAAGAAAGATCTTGCGCACAAGCCTATTAATATCTATTTGAGTACTGGGGTAATTACATTTATGGATGACAATGCAATGGCTAGTCATACATTACTTATATTTTTATACATTACTTGAAATAACTGCATTTTCATATACATGTCAAAGGAATTAGAACAGTAATCTCGCCAGTTGAATTACATTTTCTTCCCGGGCCAGGACCATCATTAGATTTTATTTTCAACCCTAGTAAAATGCACATGGCGTTTGGCTCAACTTTTTTGTGTGCTTTTAAGGTTCATTGTTAGTCTGGTTTATTAGCGATGATATTGGTTTAGCAGTTCAGTAAATCATCACTGACACTAAACAGCATATCACCACACATGAATACTACTTTATTGGTGTAGTCCTAAAAGTACCGCCAAGTAAAATATTGATTTTATTACAAATTATACAAATTCACTTTTTATTTGTACATTGAACTTGAGGTAATACTATAGAACTATGGGACATACACATATACCTAGAACTACGGGAGAGGTCTTTTTAACCGTTATGTTAAAATGCGTATAAAACAATTGTTGCATCACACGCTATGAAACTGTTCTGTGTTGTTTGTTTTCTTTCAGGATTATGTTTGTGACACCGTTTACAGCACGAGACACCTGTTACAGTTTGAGACTTAGGGGTGGTGTTGGAAGGGGAGTTATGATTGGTTGCATTGTTTAAAATGTTGCAAGTTTATACAAATGCTGGGCTATAAAATGGGGTGGTTTTAGCAGCTCAGATCTGGCTTTTAGGATGCAATGGGAGCTTGTGATACTGTGGAGGAGTAGAGAATTACAGTGCCTGAGATTTGTCTGTTTGACTGTTTTATTTTATACAAGTGTTTTCTGTTTACCCGTCTCTTATTTTGTGCCTGAGTTCTGACTCTGTTGGCTATTCAGTGGTAATTTCCATCTCCAGGCTTGCAATAGCTGGTTTGTTACACTATTATTCCGTAACTCAAGGGATGGAACTTACTCTTCAAAGGATGGAACTTACAACTGTTCAAAATGCCACAGCTGTGGTTGTGTTGGTCTCTGTCCCAAAATTTCTGCAACTTTGTTATCACTTTCACTGTCACTGTCAATATCCTCATCGTGATCAGAGTAATTTCATCACTATCTTGGTCTGGTGCATTTTTGTTTCCAGATTTGTCTTCTGATAACTCCTGAAAGTACTGTAAGACTTGCTGTGCAGTTCTATGTTGTGTTAGTCTATTCATTTTCACTAGATAATAAATAACTTTTTACAGTTGTTGATAAATAAATCACGTCTGAAAAATTCTCCTGTTGTAGCTATTCAAAATAAACCCAAAGCTTTCAAGTTCAGCAGCTCGATCATGTGCACTAAGCCAAACCCACTATTTTTACAATGACAGTCAAAATGACAGCTCCGGTAGTTCTAGGTATAACGTATTATGGGGTGGATGTAAGTATAGGTGCAAATAATTGTGTGCAAATAATTGTGGATGCAAAATTCAAACTGCACTGCGCCCTGTGTAGGTTTAAGAGCAATGCAAATTACTCAAGACACACAAATAATGATCCGCAATTATGATAATGAGAGCCTCAATAACGGCATGGGTCTATTTAGTGGCCGCACTTGCCGCCCAGAGATGACCAAGTTAGGATAACAGAGAGCAGTAGGCGCTGTATGACATTTGTAAGCATTAAAATACAAACCAAAAAAGAAATATGTCTCAGGAAGGGCAGCAAAGTCCTCTTAGCGCACAGAAAAGAAAATGAAAGTTTTCTCAGAAGGAGCTGAGTGTCCTTACGGTTGGGGTCACTAAGCAAGAAACAGAGTTGTTTGGAAAAGCCTCAGCCAACATCAGTTATGCTAGTATCCTTAGGAAATTGTATGTATTGGCCTGCCCTTTTCAGCATGACATCCAGAAATTTGCCTAGCACTGGAAAAGGTGGATTGGGCTATCCTTCCAGACATTCCAACTGTGGTCTGAAAGGAACCAGAGGCTAAGTAGTGCAGAGAACACAGCACTTTCACATGTGCAGGGATAGCAGTCCCTAGATTGACACTGGGGTCTAGCTTATCCCTCAATTCAGCTTAGGTCTAAGATGACCAGCGGAGTGAGACGATAACGCTTTATGATCTAGACAGCATTTAGAACTGGGCAGATACATGGCAAATGACATTTAATAGAGAAAAGTGTAAGGTACTGCACGCAGGCAATAAAAATTTGCATTATAAATACCATATGGGAGATACTGAAATTGAAGAAGGAATCTATGGAAAAGACCTAGGAGTTTATGTTGACTCAGAAATGTCTTCATCTAGACAATATGGGGAAGCTATAAAAAAGGCCAACAAAATGCTCGGATATATAATGAAAAGTGTTGAATTTAAATCAAGGGAAGTAATGTTAAAACTTTACAATGCATTAGTAAGACCTCATCTAGAATATTGTGTTCAGTTCTGGTCACCTGCTGCTGTAGAAAGAGTGCAAAGAAGAGCGACCAGAAATATTCCTGGTTTAAAAGGCATGTCGTGAGCAGACAGGCTAAAAGAATTGAATCTATTCAGTCTTGAACAAAGAAGATTACGCGGTGAACTCATTCAAGCATTCAAAATTTGAAAAGGTATTGACAATCATCGGGTTTCCATATGAGTTTTTTTTAACTCAAGACATTTACACGAGAAAAATGTCTTGTGTAAAATGCTTTTTTGGGTTCCCGTTAAGCTCAGTTTATTTTACTGGAGTAAACCGGGCTTTTCACCCGACGTCATGCAAATGAATGGGAAAGGTGGGGGTTGATATGTAAATTAGCCATGCGTAAAGTATTCGTGCTGTTTTTGAAGATTACTTGTGAAACTTTGTGAAAATGTGGTTTCCATGCGCAGAGAACTGGTACACAAGTGAATCTAAGCTACTGTAATAAAGCAAAGTACCTTGTGCCTGGTTAATAATGTGTTTTACTGCTCTTGCCCAAATTGTTTTTCAGATGTCATTAGTGGGGTGTCATGTCGTTAGTAGTGAATACTGTTTCAA
The DNA here is from genome assembly GCA_030684275.1 of Acipenser oxyrinchus oxyrinchus. NCBI lineage: Eukaryota > Metazoa > Chordata > Actinopteri > Acipenseriformes > Acipenseridae > Acipenser > Acipenser oxyrinchus. The sequence goes on from CM060251.1 coordinate 40,642,771, forward strand.
CTAATTTATCTTACGACTCATAAATTAAAAATGAACTCGAGGTATTAAATTAAATTGAACAACAGGTATTGCCGATCACCATGGCTGAAAACTGTCGGAGACGTTATATATATATATATATATATATATATATATATATATATATATATATATATATATAGGCAATTCAGCATATAGGGGATCAGGTGATGCTCTGAATACTACCCTGGCTTAGAAACCCTACCCGTCCGGATGGCTGACAGCTGCTGAGGAAGCAATCAACACCACACTTGGGCAAATTAGCATTAGTTAGTTCCCAAAATTGCCACTGCCTGCTGTATCCTGCACAAACTCTTGTCAACAACAAAATGAGGTGGAATCAGTTTCTGCCTGTGAGACAAACGGAGAAGGTTACCAGCGTTGCCAAGTCTCATGAGAAAAAAAAGCGGCACTGCCTTTCTAAACAAGCCCAAAACAAGCAAACCCATGTTAGATGGGTGTTTATGCAAACGTAAACCCGCAACTCTCAAAAAACAAGCCCAATCCTGCTTATTATAAGCAGACTTGGCAATTGTGAAGGTTACCTTAGCCTCCAGTTTCAATTGGACAGCAGCAATCATGCTGTCAGAGATCTCTCCTTTCTTTTAAATTGTGTTGGATTTGCTGTTGTGTTAATTATTAATAATGCAAACAAATAAAACACAATCAATACATTCATTTGCAGTTTTATTTGGTCAGTTCTGAGAGGGCATCAACAACTTGTTGGATGTTGTTGCGCTGTTTTGGGTGATCAAGCTGGCTCATGACATCCAGTTCACCAACTATATTTATTAACGTGGAGGGCAGATACGCATGGTCTTTGGACATAGCTGGGATCAAAAAAAGGACAGGAATTAATTCAGTTAGACATTTAAGCAGCTCACTCTTTAACTTTAGCATAGTTTTTACAGCAAGGGTATTCTCAAAAAGCTGCTTTAATATTATAACAAGGGCATAACGTAGTTCATGGTAAGTGGTTTTATACAGAACTGTAAACCCACAAGAGATATACAACATGATAGACCAGACACAGCAAAAAACAATAATAAAAAAAGCCGACCGTATTATCATTAAGATGAACTACACCACTGCTAACCATAAAATCGCCCATCAGCCACTACTTTCTGCCTTCTTGGAATCCACAGTAACAACTGACCTGCTCCCTTGCAGTATTTATAGTTAAGGATAAAGACGCTCATTAACATTTACACGTGAAATGTGGGTTTCCATGCAAAACTGGGTGTGGATTTCCCGTGTGTTTCATCATTTACACGAGTAAATGAAATTTACCTTATCCCTCTCTTTGGCTGTTTTTTTTCGTCCACAAACCTGATTTACATGAGTAATTCTCCCAAATGTGCACGCGCATCACCAATTCACATGTAAATTGACCCGCATGGAAATCCCATGAATGTCGAACCAAGGGACTTTTTCGACCTGAAAAAAGAAACAAGGACCAGGGGTCACAAATTGAGATTAGATAAAGGGGCACTCAGAACAGAAAATAGGAGGCAATTTTTTTGTTGTTGAAGCTGACAAACTGTGATCCTTCAAGAAGCTGCTTGATGAGATTCTGGGATCAATAAGCTACTAACAACCAAACGAGCAAGATGGGCTGAATGGCTTCCTCTTGTTTGTAAACTTTCTTATGTTCTAAATATCCTGTATCTTTCTAAACAAGGGATTTAGGGGAGCTCTAATAAAAGCTGAATCTCAAAGCAATAATTGTGTGAATATAGTAATTGTTACAGCTGTGTATAATGGTATTTAAAACAGGATTAATTCATCTGACTTTTTACATATCCGCCCTTACTCTGGTCCCACCACAATCGGATATGCCACGTATTACTGTATCTCTGAAAGTTTCTACAACCCTGGGTCTACTGATGCTTTGAGATATTTAAAACATATATTTAGGAAAAGTAAAAAAGCACAGACGCCTAGCTGCCAAATCAGTGAAGAAAAATGCATTTAAAGGCTAATAGGTAATGCATGCAACTGAGGCTGCTAAAAGATCATTTGCTTATTTTGCTCCATGGTCTTGGAATGACTTACAGTCTAAACTAACTTGCAGTCTCAAATAACTTTAGTACAATTTAAGAGTAAACTGCATGATTATCTAATTGAGAGTTTTTTTAAAGTTTTTGATTACACCTGTCACTAATTGATTGCCACTAACTGAGTGTTTATTATATTGAGTATGACTTGTCCGTGTTTTACATGTATTTTACTTTTGTACTTTTCTATTGTAATGTTTTATTGTACTGCTGCTACCTTTCTTGGCATGGTCTCACTTGCAAAAGAAGTTTTAATCTCAATGTGATTTCCTAGTAAAATAAAGGTTTAATAATCATAATAATACTGTTCACTACTGGTCTGTGATAATTCTTATAACCAAAATACAACTAGCAAGCATTAGGCAATCCTTTACGCAAGGAGACCCATAAGGGCGATGCTTTTAAATCTCTTAAAAAGGTACAGATTAATTAATCAAAAGCTGCAACTGTTTTGTTGAGTGTTAAATAGCAACAATTGCTTCTGCAAGATCCCAACATGACATGATATTATGAGATTTAAGGAGTTAGCCTAGACTGGTGCTGTTGATTTATCTCTGAGGTATCTTTTAATCTGGTGATTACATTTGATTTAGTTTTCATGATAATTAAAATGAACCCTCAGCAAAATGAAAAGGTGGGGGTTAAACCCCCAGATGAAAGTCTGAAGCAATATGTGTACATAGAGATCAATCCCACGAATACTGATTAGGTGATTAGAATAACTGGTACATAGGACACACACACACACACACACACACACACACACATATATATATATATATATATATATATATTAAACATGTCTTCTTCAGGTTCATTTTCAAACCCACTTTGATGCTAGTATTCTTGTTTGTAATTCTTCTGGGCACGTTGTAAATATGAGGATGTCAACAGCAAATCGTAGGTGATTCAAGTTGGCTCCATTGATCTTCAGCCCCTTATTTTCCCAATCCAGTGTTTTGAAAATGTCTTCTAGGGTGGCCGTGAAGAGCTTTGGGGAAATTGTATCTCCTTGATGAACTCCTTTTTCAATCTTGATATTTTCTCTGTTTTTATGGAGTCTTACTGTGGATGTTGCATTCTTGTATATGGTGCTGATCAAGTCTCTGTACGTTTTCTCAATTCCTTGTTTTTTCGGAGAGCTTAAACAGAGTCAAAGGCTTTTTCATAGTTGATGAATCCCAAGCAAAGTGGTAGTTCGTACTCATTGCTGGTTTGAATCACTTGCCGTACAACTTGAAGATGATCCATTGTGCTAAACTCACTCCTGAATACTGCTTGCTCATTTGATTGTGTCGAGTCAAATTTATCTTGAAGTCTGTTGGTGAGTATCTTGGTAAAAATGTTATAGATTATAGGAAGTAAGCTAATGGGTCTGCAGTTCTTGAGGTCGTCTTTATCTCTTTTCTTATGCAAAAGTACCACCGATGCATTGTTCCAGTCGTTTGGCACTGTCTTTTGCTTGATACAATCTAAAAATACACGACCAGTATTTTTGTCAGTTCATCACCTCCGTCTTTCACGATGTCAGTCGTTATGCCGTCTTCTCCGGGTGCCTTTCCTATCTTTATGTGTTTGTTAGCATGTTTCACTTATTCCGGTAGAATGTCTGGAACTTCTTCCTCGGATTGCGTTTTTTCAATCTCAATAAATATACCACTCCACAGGCAACTGAAGTAAATGGGATCAAGCTTGAAGAAGTCAATAACTACGTATACTTAGGACAGTTAGTTTCGGCAACAGAGAACGAAATGTGTGAAATCAACAGAAGAGCAAAAATGGGCTGGAGTGCCTTTGGAAGATTAAGGTCCTGAAAGGGAAACTACCTTTATGCCTCAAGAGGAAAGTCTTCGACCAATGCGTGCTGCCAGTGCTAACTTACGGATGCGAGACCTGGACCCTCAATGCAAAAATGACTCAAAAATTAAAAATGACTCAACGGAGTATGGAAAGATGCATGCTGGGAATAACAAGAAGAGTCAGGAACAGGAAGGAATGGATAAGAGTGCAAACAAAAGTATGCAATGTTATTATAAGAGCGAAAAAACTGAAATGGCAATGGGCTGGACATGTAGCAGGAACAGACCATCGCTGGACCAAGGAGATATCAGACTGGATCCCAAGAGATATAAAGAGACCAAGAAGAAGACCTCCAGGAAGATGGCAAGATGAAATTAAGAAACATGTCGGAGCAACGTGGATGAGGGAATCTTGGGGAAGCCTTCATCCAGCAGTGGATTAAAAAAGGCTGAAGATGATGATGATGATGATGATGATGATGATGATATATACAGTGCCTATAGAAAGTCTACACCCCCTTGAACTTTTTTCTCATTTTGTTGTATCAGTGCCTCAGAGTTTCATGCATTTAAATGAGGATTTTTTTCCACTTATCTACACACCATACTCCACACTGTTAAGGGGAAAAAGTTTTTATTGAGAAAAAAAATATGTATTAAAAATACAAACTGAAAGATCATAATTGGATAAGTCTCCACCCCCGAGTTAATACTTGGTGGAAGCACCTTTGGCAGCAATTACAGCTGTGAGTCTGTTGGGATAGGTCTCTACCAACTTTGCACACCTAGATTTGGCAATATTTGACCATTCTTCTTTACAAAACTGTTCAAGCTCTGTCAAGTTCCTTGGGGAGCGTTGATGGTCAGCAATCTTCAAGTCATGCCACAAATTTTCGATTGGATTTAGGTCGGGACTCTGACTGGGCCACTCAAGGACATTTACCTTTTTGTTCCTTAGCCACCCCAGTGTAGCTTTGGCAGTGTGCTTTGGGTCATTGTCATGCTGAAAGGTGAACTTCCGTCCCAGTTTCAGCTTTCTAGCAGAGGGCAGCAGGTTTCCCTCAAATACTTCTCTGTACTTTGCTCCATTAATTTTCCCTTCTATCCTGACAAGTGCCCCAGTCCCTGCCGATGAGAAACATCCCCATAACATGATGCTGCCACCACCATGCTTCACAGTAGGGATGGTGTTCTTTGGGTGATGCTCTGTGTTGGGTTTGCGCATCACCCAAAAAGTTCCATTTTTGTTTCGTCAGACCACAAAACTTTTTGCCACATGGCTACATAATCTCCTGAGTGTTTTTTTGCATACTTCAAACGGGATTCAAGGTGGGCTTTCTTGAGTAATGGCTTCCTTCTTGCCACCCTACCATACAGGCCAGATTTGTGGAGTGCTTGGGATATTGTTGTCACATGCACACTTTGACCAGTCTTGGCCATAAAAGCCTGTAGCTCTTGCAAAGTTGCCCTTGGCCTCTTGGTAGCCTATCTGATCAGTCTCCTTCTTGCTCGGTCATCCAGTTTGGAGGGACGGCCTGATCTAGGCAGGGTCTTGGTGGTGCCATACACCTTCCACTTCTTAATAATCATCTTGACCGTGCTCCAAGGGATATTCAAGGCCTTTGATATTTTTTTATACCCATCTCCTGATCTGTGGCTTTCAGCAACTTTGTCCCGGAGTTCTTTTGAAAGCACCTTGGTGCTCATGGTTGAGTCTTTGCTTTGAAATGCACTACCCAGCAGAGGGAACCTACAGGAACTGCTGAATTTATCCTGAAATCATGTGAATCACTACAATTTAACACAGGTGGAGGCCACTTAACTTGGTGTGTGATTTTGAAGGCGATTGGTTACACCTGAGCTAATTTAGGATTGCTCTTACAAGGGGGGTGGACACTTATCCAACCAAGCTATTTCAGTTTTTATTTTTAATAAATTTTCTACAAATTTCTCGAATATTTTGTTCACTTGGAAGTTGTGGAGTAGGATGTGTAGATAAATGAAAAAAAAAACTATTTAAACGCATTTTAATTCCAGGCTATAAGGCAACAAAAGGTGAACATTTTGAAAGGGGGTGTAGACTTTCTATAGGCACTGTATATATATATATATATATATATATATATATATATATATATATATATATATATATATATATATATATATATATATATTAGGGGACGATCTTTAAAGCAGGCCTTCTGACTGCATGGGAAAAACAAAACACAAATTGCACTGTTCAGATGCATTTCAGTAAGGAAGATACACTTTCATGCTTCATCCAAAAAAAAAAAAAAACAGCAGCCGTGAGGTATCTAATTTTTTTTTAGTTTAAAATGAACTGAATCTTATAGAATGCAGTAGGCTATGTTTACAAAGGGATATTTCGCTGCATTATAGCGAAAGGATATAATAACATAATTTACAATAATTTATAGGTAATCTAAACTTTTATTATGACAAGTGTTTCATCTAAACTGAAGATTTTCTCAAAGGTGACGTGGTATGGATAATTTATTTTGGAGAAAATCGAATTGCATATTACTCATTTTGAAGGCACGCAAAGTTTTAAGAGTTTATACATCATAGTTGTATATCATTTAGGCTTAATTCGTTGAACCTTTTCCTTGGAAAATATACTTTTGGAAACAGTATGTTATTAACACATTGTTATTTACTAATCAAATAATAAAAGACAGTTTATTTAAATCTATCATTTTTAAGTCAATGACTTATTAAACCCATGTAAAAGTGATTTTTACCTTGGCAGTCCTTTGTCATTTTTGTTTAGTGCTTCAAAGCAGATATAAAAACATGTGTGGCATATTGAATACCATTTGAAACATTGTCTGATAAAACCACGACAATTTGCACACAGCTTGTCTCTTCCCATGATGCCGATTGCTCTTGATTTGATTTTAATAACATTGCTTTTCTGAAGTATCTATTGGTAATATAGCCAGCTATTTTAAACAATAACATGTACTATAAACTGTTACAGAAATTATTGGCCGACTGTTACTTTGCAGAAATCTTATTCTAAAGAACACATGTGAAATTATCGTTAATATGCGCACAAGGTAATGTATCAACTGTATTAATTACATGTAGCTTTCTGTTGATTGCTTTGTTCCTTTGGCTTAAGTAAAATGTTAAAAAAAAAAAAAAAAAACAGATATCATTTAACACTTAGGGCTTTTTTTGTAGTTTAGTTAAATATATATACATATATATATATATATATATATATATATATATATATATATATATATATATATATATATATACACAATGACTTTTTGGTAAAAGATTAGTTTAGCTTGTATTAATCTCTGAAAAATAAAATATTAATGTGTGTGTGTGTATGTGTGTGCTTTAAATGTTACATCGGGTTTGAAAGAATATTGCCTCACATGGGAATTGTGATGACAAGACACGAATGTTTATGTGTTTGCCAATGCATATCCATACAAACATTATAGGCTAGGCCTATTTGGCAAATATCTATCGTTTCCTCTAAATAGTTCTGTTACTGGTTGAGCTGGTTGCACATTACTGTTGTTGTAATATTATATTTGCTAATAAAACAATACAACTTCTAATAAACAGTATTTTTAAGATCATTATCTTGGACCATAGATACAGCTACAATACTATAGCTTTACCTGCTGCTCTTCAGGCTTTAATGCATTTGCATCTAAGTTTTTTGCATATACAATTCAGCTTACATTTGCCTAATGTATTCACTGTCAGACAGAAAAAAAGAAATGTCTGCACAGTTCATGCATACATTGCATTTTTGGAGTGTTGCAAGTTCAATGAAAAAGGGCAATAATATATTCATTAAAATTGTTTTAAAAAAAGAAAAAAAATGAGCTATAACTTCAGGGATCTTATAAGCAGATTGCCACAGAGGTCCGACAAACAATTAGCAACACCTACAATATTTTGCCAACTATATATATATATATATATATATATATATATATATATATATATATATATATATATATATATATATGCATTAGTTTAAATGATTGATTTATTTGTTATATAAATGGTCACGTAGTTTTGCAAGTTTTAGTCTCAATGGGTTAGGACAGCAGATCGGACAGGTTTTAATAGAAGGCCTTTAGGAGGTTCTAGGGTAGAAGACTTCCAAGACTACATAAATGACTGATGTTTCATGAGGAACAGTCTCAAAAGTAATGAATCTATGGGGCCATTCTGAATAGGCTTCAGTGCAGATGTATGCTATCAGCTTCCTAGAAGGAATTTGTTGCAATAATAACTACAGAATCGCCACATACTTCAAAAACATTTTAGACACTTTCCTTTTCATGTTAAAATCAGTATCATCCTGCCAACCCATGGTAGCCACCATCCACCGTAGTTACTGCACTGTAGGTGTTTGAAATGTTTTGGTGTTGTTGTATATCAGAAAATATTAATATTATTTTAAGTGTGCATAACTAGAGATGAATAGCTCGCAAATCAATGAAGGTAAAATAGCATTCCGTTGCGAGTTTGCATGTAGAGCTGCAAACTATTATTTGACATAGAATGAAGTGAATGTGCAAATATCCAATGTCCAATATCAACCTAACTTCACTGGGGTTAGTGCTTAATACTTGTAAGATATTGTGGTAGCCTCATTTGATTGTATCTTCTTTTGTAATTTCTCTCAGTCTCTGCAATGCTGTCATTTTTTTAGATGAGCTACATTTTGCGTTGCAGTTGCATCCATTTTCTGAGAACAAAAGCAGGATCGGGTTCGATCATCAATGTGCAGTCCCAATAATAACTTGCAAATCACTGAGACACACATGACTCAATTTACTCCTTATCATGAAGACTGTCATGGGGTAAAATAGTGTTCTTTTGCAAGTTAGTCTTCAGGAGCTATGAACTGTTGTATGACATAGCCTACTGTATAATGTAAAGGGCATATATGTGCTTATTTCTCTTCATGATAAATCAAGATTATTAAGTCGCAAATCCTGAAACATGACTCAAATAACTCCTTTCGCATTTGCTTTTGTAACTGGGTGAAATGTTCCAGACAGTAAGAGAATACAATTGGATGCCATATAGAATGTATTTACATAAAAATAGTCTAAAAGCACACCAGTTTTGCATAGTTGTTATGCCTTGAGGAAAATATGGTGATTGTCTCCTAACCCATTCACGAAGAACACCAGGTGTCTGCTGCAGTCAGCAAGACATTAACTTGTGCTCACAAGATAGTAAGTCATGCACACAAGATAGTATCTGGTAAGCACAAGCTAGTACAGTATTTTTTTTTTCATGATGTCCCTTTAAGAGTTCCATAGTTTTAAGCTTTATGCAAAACTTAAAGCAAGCATACTCAATGGTAAATGTTAGTGTGGCATACATGTTTAACTAGAGATTTCTGAATTGCAGCTACAGTAAAAACAATAATAAAAAAATAGATTTAAGTGTTTTTATTTGCAGTTTTCCAAAATATATCTATTTCCACATGGGCTCATCAGATTCAGTGGTACTGGTCTGCTTGTACATAGCATTGACATTCACATTTACCAAATACGTAGTTTATTTCCTGTTTAATATCCAGTTATGACTGTTCTGTATTATTCTTTATAGTTGTTTCTGCTTAGAGCAGTATTTGGCTGATTGTATGGAAGTGAGCATAATGTTGTGTGCTCTGTGCACTGAAAATCATAAAGCCGTTGAAACAGCACTATGCTTCCTCACCTCACCAACGCAAAATGATCCTTAAGTAGTCTTTTTAGAAACTTTTTTTTCTTTTTTTTTCTCGGCATATAATACACAGAATGCAGATCTACTATGATTTGAATCAGTATACAGTTGTTTTTAGGAAGAAAAAAAAAAAGTTATATGGACTAAGCTGGTCTGATATTTTCAAGCGCCTACCTTTGTATTTCTGTATTCTCAATGCTCATTAATCAAGTTTGGCTAAATAAAATAGTTTATTGCGCCATACATTCCAAATGTTATTTGATAATATTGGCTAATGGTAATTTGTCAGTGTGCTAAAACTATACCTACTGTATCGCTTCATGCACCGCTTGAACGGAATCCGTGTAAACAGTACCTATTCAAAAGTATAATATGAATGTATCAGTACAGTACAGGTATTCACTAAACTGAAATTGACAGTCTCGTTCCAACATGTCATTGAGGAAACAGGCAGCTAGAATGACGTTTTGGGTCATACTGAGTGTGGACTGGTACATTATAATAAACAGGGAAAATCCACTTAAAACCTGTTTTATATTTAACCTTTCATTTCGACAAATAAAGAATATCTGTTCACGAATAGTCTTACAGATGACATATAAGCATGATAAAACACAATATAAACTTGTTTGTTTCTAAAATATAGATCAGACACTAAAGTTAGCTCTTCTGTGGACCCCTATTTATGAAATACAAACGCCCAGTTTGAGGAGGTGTGTGTAAGATTGCAATGCGCCCGCTGTGTGGACCTTTAATAGCAAGAAAGCTGCTTCTGCCCCTTTAAAAACCAATTTACCTGGACACCTGCTACAGATTTGACTTCCAAGGTAACAAACCCTTTATAATCTCTAAAGTAAACTTAAATAAATCTATACATCGTATTGCGAGGTCTTTCGTCCCCTGTCCCATTAGATCTTACCGGGTATAACCACAAGAAAGCCAGTTACAACTACACAGTACAACTGGCTCAAATGATACATTTCGCACACATTTTAATATAATTTTGTTAACATGAACAGATGGCGCGTTCAGTTTAAAGGCATAGTGCTGCTTCTTAGCACTGCCGACACTAACTGTCACGTATTACGTGTTGCTAGAACCTTGCGGGTTGTGACCATCTAAACATTCAGGGGTACTGTGGTGGTACACATTTGTATTTGCAACATCGTAACTCTGTGCTGCGGTGCTGACGAGGGATGCATACCGTTTGCGAGCTAGCTAGCTGGCTTGTCCTTGAAATATTTGGTAACACTGAGAGGTGGGTTAAACAGGCCTGGAGTCCTTCTGTGTTTTCTGTTCCGGAGTCGTTTCTGCTGGCTTCAGTTGTGTGAAACCACATGGGGCTGCGTTACTGGGAAGCATGCTTGCTGTGTTTTGTAGTGGTTGATATTATATATGTGAACCTGACAACAGACAAGACAGCCCTCCACAAACTATTGTAACAAGACTCTTTCTTAGTTCATGCACTCGATATACTTAAAAAAGCAGTGGAAATGCATTGTGTTGTACGTCTGTCTAAAGTTTGACTGCTGAGGGGAGGTAAACTCCAAAAGTTTGAAGTTTTCTCTCTCTGTCATGCTAATTAAAACTACTGCAATGCATAAGGATTTAAAGCCATCCCATACGGTTTCAAAATAGTCTTACTCATTTGAAAATAAAATAAAAATAGTGCACCTATGGTAAACAAACATGTATTTGCATTAGTTATACAATATTTTCTGTATAACAAAAAAACGTTTTATAATTTTTCATTTCTTTAAAATTCATATTTTGCTTTCCAGAGTTACATATAAACATGCTAAATTACATTCATAACCTCCTAAGTGCTGCAAGTATTAGTTAGAAGCAAACTTGTTTTGTTGGTGAATGAGTGTCAAAAAGGTAAGACATTTGTGTGCCTGCAGTGGAAACTACTTTTAGGAAAATGTAATCAAACTAATGAAGTGGAGTCAGGAAGGGTAAACCATGAACGAACACAGTAAGCAGATACCATATTATAATTGAGGTTAAAAGTGAATATTATTGAGGGACACTACAGCTTTAGGTTTTAAATTCAATGTGCATACTCACTATAAGTACTGGTATTTTTTATTTTTCTTTCCAGTAGTATGCACAATTTATTTAGCAATACTGTATTTGTCTAAGTAAATGTGAAATCTACATATATTCTGTCCCATACAAACATTGGGGCATGAGCCATTTCATACTTGCAGAAGACCACTTGTATAGTATTCTGATACCAGAGAACAACATAGCACATACTGTGTGAGTAGTGTTCTGCATTTTTGTTTTTTTAATGTTAAAAAAAAAAAAAAAAAAAAAAAATCACAGGAATTTTTCATCGTTTATTTTACATATATTAAAATAGGGATAAAATCGGTAAAAAAAAAAGTTTTTAATTGAAACATCGGTAAAAATCGGGGGAAAAAGTCTTTGTATACACACTTTACATGTGGAATATAATGCGTAGCAGTTCTGGTTTCTGATTAAGTTTAATGTCCCTGGCATGTATGATCAAGCAGAATCTGTGCAGGTCGAAGCCACATTTTCCCAAGTTAACTTGTACTTTGCGAATGTTTGGACAATTGCTGTGCTGATGGAAATAGTATCTACAGAAGATACGAACATGACATCAGCACAAAACAAGCCCATTTTTTGCCTTGAAATCATAAAAAGAAAAGAAAATTGACAGAACTGGACGGTTTAGCCATCGGGAGACGCGTCAAAAATCACAGTGGACATTTCCATCAGTGTGCTCTGTAAGTTTACCAACTAAAGCATCACCATTTTCTGCCAAATATTTACGATCAAGATTGTCGGCGTTAGGCAGTGTTTTAGCTGATGGACAGACAGTACTGTCGTATGAAGTCACCAAAACATACCTCTCTGCAATATTATTATTATTATTATTTGTTTATTTAGCAGACGCCTTTACCCAAGGCGACTTACAGAGACCAGGGTGTGTGAACTATGCATCAGCTGCAGAGTCACTTACAATTACGTCTCACCCGAAAGACGGAGCACAAGGAGGTTAAGTGACTTGCTCAGGGTCACACAATGAGTCAGTGGCTGAGGTGGGATTTGAACCGGGCACCTCCTAGTTGCAAGCCCTTTTTTTTAACCACTGGACCACACAGCCTCCAATAAACAAAGCACAGTGCTCTGCCAAACCCATTAACACAGTCATTCTGCACTCTTATTAAATCCAGTGTGAAAGCCGCATAAATGGATTGCTTGTCTCAGTTGAACGTGTCGCTTATTTTTCAGTATGTTCTTTTATTGTCAGCGTGTACCTCACAGCGATTGCCCAAATGTTCGCAAAGTACAAGCTACCTTGCGTCTTCTGCCTCATCAGACCCACTTCTGCTATTTTTGCTTTTTGTATACTTCGAAACATTCATTTTCTTTTTTCTTTTGTATATTCATAAATTGATTTATGTTTTCTTCCCATTCATCATCCACTAAAAGCATTATATTTTCGTGTAAGTATTTCAATTTAGTTTTTGATCAACCTAGTAGTTACCAGTAATTGCCACAATAATCAGACTTTGATTGGCCAACAGAATCAGATGATAATGTGTTTGTGAACAGAGAACCACATTTGAATGTTATTTGATCCTCTGACGTCTAAACGTACCTACTCTATCCTACAGTCTAGGGCTGCTTATTACAATGCCGGAGTCAACATAAAATAGCATTTTAATCAAAATATTGTGTATTTCCTATAAAATAGTACTGGGAAAATATTGAATAGTAGACAAAAATCAATACTTTTTCGGTAAAATTAGAAATTAACTGGAAATGCGGAACACTATGGGGGTAATTTTATATACAGTCTTGCATTGATATGACAGGGTAAACATTCATGTGTCAGTTGATTGGCTGCTACATTTAATTTATACAAAAACATATGTAACTGAGATGGATTTACCAGATTGCAGAGGGATGATGGGAAATGTAGTTCTGAGAGGTCCATGTGGGTACATGTGAAGCCATCTTACATGGGAACATTTAACACAATAAAATAAAAAAGGTCTTTATGTACCCTTTAAGCTGTCTAATTGCAATATAATGAAAATACACATTTTCAATTCAGAAAAATATGTCCCTGTGCATTAAATTAGTTATATCTTTATATAAGATTCAGAGAAGTTCTATTTATATCAAATTGGTTGGTAAAGTCAGTTTCCATTCGAGAGTCTGGCACCAACTCCTTTGAAATGTGATGCTGTTGCTTGTCAGTAAAGCTTTTCTTTTCTGCAGGGCTGCAATAGGAGCTCAGCTGCTACTGTGTACTCATAGACAAGCTAAAGCCAACCACCCAGTAAAGCTAGCAGCTTTTTATACAACCGTGACTTGCCAAGATCTGTCTTCCTAATGATTTGTTAAGAAATTTCCAACCAGATCAGAACTAATCAGGAACTGCTGCATGTTGTAGTTGCACTGCTGCACTGAAGAAAAGACATCATCAGACGTTTGTCCTTGAAACTGCACCAAACTCTAAGAACCATCCAGGCAGCCTGTAAGTACATTTGATTTAGGCTAATACGGAGAAGACAGTGTTTGAAACAGCCTTTAAAATGCAGAGTATATGAAAGATAGGTCTTGTCTGATATAATCTGAAATAATTTGAATCCTACAACTCCTGTCAATCACTGTTTACAGCAAACAGCAGTACAGAAAATGTTTAGAAGTAAGTGGTAAGTATTGTGCATCTGTGTTTTGTCAGGTTAAACTTGTGTTGTTCTTGTTAATGATCCACTACCTGACACTATTACAGGTTGTACCTTTCCCCTTATTCTTTTCATACAGTCGCAGAGTTTATTAAAAAGTTTTGCTTAGAATATGCTCAAAGCTGCTTGGCATTATTTACTTACTGCATAATGGAATGAAAGTGCCACTTGAATTGTTATGGTTTAAGTCTGTAGAATGCTTCACTATTTAATGTTGTGCTGTTGGTGTTTTATCCTGAATCTTAATGTATTATAGTTTTCTAGTTTAGTGTAGCCTAGCTTGAAAATGATTCAGTTGATATACAGTATTTCTGCAAACAAATTGAGTGAGCACAACTGTACGTACATGGACTACAAGAAAAAGATGAATTACATCTAAAAGCTTATCAGAACTAAAACATTATTCTTTTTCAGTTTGTCATATTTATTCAGTGAAATTGGGATGCCCATTGATCTAATGTTGCAGTCTTTCTAGGGTATTTATATCGAAATATTAATCTGTTCTGTGCTAAATAAATATATCATCCCCAGACAAAATCAGCAGGATACCAGTTTTGGTAACTTATTAAAACCTACTGTATTTTCCTTACCTAACGTTTCTTATTTTCATAGATTAAACTAAAGAGGCTAGAAGCATTTAAGGTAGTGCAGAAATCAATGAAAGCAGTAGTTGTTGTTGTTTTTTTCATTTGCATAGCTTTATATTTTATAGTGTATGTACTTTTCAGTTTATTCCCTTACTGGAATCCCTGCGTGATAGATTATTTGAAGTATTCTCCATTAATACACAAGGAACAGCATTCCATTTTAACTAGTGCATACTAAAACTGGTAACCATGGCTTCAGCTGCAACAAACTGCTGAGTTCAATGGCTTGTTGTAAACAATATAAATGACCTGCCCTACCAGAGCATGAAATTATTTTTAATGGGAATTATTGTATAGATCACATGCAACTGTAGCATATACCAATTTAAAAGACACCATGTACTATTTCTGAGGCCTACAGCAAGTGAAAGCCGCCACAGTTTTTGTAATCTCCTGGCTGACAAAGTATATGTTTCAGTTCTCTTAAGTCTGTATTCATTGGTAATCCACAGTTTAGGTTTCAAAGCAAAATGCTTGCAAATCCTGATGACTTGGAACATAAACTTGATCTTGTTATTAGTATTCTAATGTCATACTGTATAAGACATGTTTTCTATTAACTGGATTTTTTTCAGTGTCTGCATTTTACAGACCTTTAGGTGATTCTTTTTGTAATATTTTGATGTATTACAATATATTAATTGTAACATTATATATATATATATATATATATATATATATTAGCTCAAAGCCAGCTGCCCAACATTTCAATATGTTTTACATATCTTTCACAAGGGAGCATGTGTTTGAATCAAAACATTGGAGGTATTTATAGGTTTTTGACGGTATGACGACTTGTTATTGTTTATATTCAAATCCATGATTTATTCTTACATGATGTAATGGTGTTCTATATATTGTGACATCATTTTTACTTCTGTCTTTAACTCTGTATTAATTATAATTAACATTAGTTTACATAAACTTATTTATATTATCATGCAATACTGGCTCTGAGGATCAGCTTTGACTTGGCTTCCGCAGCGCATCAGCATGCCTAACTTTTGAATGAATTTTGTTTGTTTATTTTATTTATTTATTTATTTATTTAAATGTTATATATTTATTAGAGTTAAATAGTTCATTCTTTTCTATTGAGTCCCGCTGGCATAATCATGTTCAGTCTATTTATCCATTTACTTTCTTTTATTCTTCTATATGTTGCATTGTCTAATTTTAGCTGTTCTAATACTACAAACTTTTTTCTCTTTCGAATGCTACAACTGGGGCCTTAAGAAATACTTTTTTCAATTTTTCTGAATTATGTAGAATCTACAAGTGTTTCCAAACTATCTTATAAGTATTAGGCAAAAGTTGAGAGTAAGTCATTATTTTTAGTTTATCCACTTTTCTTAACTCTGCCTCTAACTTTGTATCCTCTTTTTTAAAGATTTGTTTTTAATACATTTCTTTGTTTTACATAATCACTTTCTTTTGAGAATGTTCTTCGTATTCTTATTCCTAGACCCTTTGGGATTGCCCTTTTAGTGTGTATTGGATGTGCAGAGGACATGTGTAAATACTGGTGTATGTCATTAGGTTTACAGAATAGGTCAGTCTCAATTGAACCTTCAAGTTTTACCATGGCTTCTATGAACAAACAAGATCTAAAAACAGAAACCTACAATGAAGCCTAAAAATATTCATATGGGTTCTAATCCAAACACATTTCTTCAAAGTATTTCAGTATTCTGCAGCAATGGAAAAAAATTACTTTAAGAAAACAAATGTTAATGTTTTATTAGCTGGCTCACTCGAAATGTATCTTCCTAGTGGCTACACTGCACTGTATGTGATTAATTAACAAGCAAACAATGTTTTAAGTGAAATCTATAAACCAGAATACAGTTCTGTACAAGTATAATACAAGTATATAAACCAGTATCAATAATTAAATCTATCAACCCTTGAGCAGACATTCCCCAATTCTTTTCAGTGTGCCTTGTTAATTACTAACTCAAGCAAGTTGTTAGGAAAAGCAGAGATATAAGATACTGGTTTCAAGTGTTTCTTGAATGGCAGATGCCATTTACAAAGATTTAACAGATTTAATGTCTGTAAAGGTTTGATGTTTTGATGGATTAAATAATTATTTTTTTATGTATGAAACTCTTTTTTAAATAAAACAACAATAAACCGTCTAGAACAGTTTAAATTATATATATAAAAAAAACATTATTTAAATAACTCATGATTACAGTAGGTCCTAGTGTTTCTGTTTGACAAAAGAAGTATCTTATGCCTTCCATTTTAGCAAAAAACTTCAAAATCTTTGAAACATTTTAGCTGCATCCACCCTACAAATACACATAAGTAACATTTTTAAGAATAATTAGAGGAATGATACAAAATAATCTTTCTTATTCTTTCCTACATTAGCAGCATTATAACTGATACCACGTTTGTTGTGTTGAAGATCTTTTGCTTCTTTTATACTTTAATTGAAGACTACAGTGCTATAAATTAAAATAGACGTGTTCAGTGATTCTTTTAACTTCTAAAACAAGAGATAAAATAAGATGAAGAGATACTATGATGGCAGTATTTCCATAATAAATAGGTAGTGTAATACAATATTTTGTCCTTCTGAAGTATAATGCATATATAACTCTATAATACAGTACTTGCTGAAGAATAGTTGACTTACTAAAACCATACCCATAGTGCAGAATAATGTGCTGCTATCTTTGTTGACTTGCGTTTTATTGCCTAGTTGCTTATAAACAATATCTAGGCTCCTATCGGTTTAGCATTAAGGACATTTTTTTTTTAAATCTTTTATTGGTATCCATTTTTCCTCTAATTGGAAGCCATTCGTTATGGAGTGTGTAAAGCTAATCATTTTTGTGTGCAATCTTGCAGAAAATAAGATTGAGTTGTGTACAGTATGTTTTTTTAAGAGGTTTGGGCTACTCTGCACTCCATAGATTGCTGTTTGAAGCAGTGGTTACCTGGCAGGTGTTGTGTTTCACTTTACTGCAGATAAGATGCTGTTACCGAAGCAGTTTAAATATCTAGTAATCGCAGACCTTTCCTTGTTTCAATGGCAGTGTGACTTTTGGAACTAGTTTGGGTGTTTATGGAGCTGGCACAAAAAGGACAAAGAGAGAGAGAGAGCAAGAAAGCAAGCAAATGGAAATTGAGTTTGCATGTTTGTGTGGATTGTGCATGTGTATGGCTTTGATTTATTGCACAGGCAGTGATTGAGGGGAGGCTTTACAAGAAAGGCAGGCTCCCAGTTCATACAGGTAAACTGTTTACTAGTTTCTGCAGTTTTCAGTTATAATATGGGGATTGTTTTGTAGTGTAGTTTCAAAACTTGTTTTGTCAGATTGGAGACAGGATCCCCATTATAACTACTGTATTACAGTGAGGCAGTTTTAGCAAGCAGCAGTCCACAGTTAGTTTGTCTGTATTTTCAATTTGTACGAAAAAGGCACTGTACGAAAAAAAAAAGTAAGGAAATGTACAGTACTGTGCAAAAGTTTTAGGCAGGTGTGAAAAAATGCTGTAAAGTAAGAATGCTTTCAAAAATAGACATGTTAATAGATTATATTTATCAATTAACTAAATGCAAAGTGAGTGAACAGAAGAAAAATCTAAATCAAATCCATATTTGGTGTGACCACCCTTTGCCTTCAAAACAGCATCAAGCATCAATTCTTCTAGGTACACTTGCACACAGTTTTTGAAGGAACTGGCAGGTAGGTTGGCCCAAACATCTTGGAGAACTAACCACAGTTCTTCTGTGGATTTAGGCAGCCTCAGTTGCTTCTCTCTCTTCATGTAATCCCAGACAGACTCGATGATGTTGAGATCAGGGCTCTGTGGGGGCCATACCATCACTTCCAGGACTCCTTGTTCTTCTTTACGCTTAAGATAGTTCTTAATAACTTTCGCTGTATGTTTGGGGTTGTTGTCATGCTGCAGAATAAATTTGGGGCCAATCAGATGCCTCCCTGATGGTATTGCATGATGGATAAGTATCTGCCTGTACTTCTCAGCATTGAGGAGACCATTAATTCTGACCAAATCCACAACTCCATTTGCAGAAATGCAGCCCCAAACTTGCAAGGAACCTCCACCATGCTTCACTGTTGCCTGCAGACACTCATTCATGTACGCTCTCCAGCCCTTCGCGAACAAACTGCCTTCTGCTACAGCCAAATATTTCAAATTTTGACTAATCAGTCCAGAGCACCTGCTGCCATTTTTCTGCACCCCAGTTCCTGTGTTTTCGTGCATAGTTGAGTCGCTTGGCCTTGTTTCCACGTCGGAGGTATGGCTTTTTGGCCGCAAGTCTTCCATGAAGGCCACTTCTGACCAGACTTCTCCGGACAGTAGATGGGTGTACCAGGGTCCCACTGTTTTCTGCCAATTCTGAGCTGATGGCACTGCTGGACATCTTCCGATTGCGAAGGGAAGTAAGCATGATGTGTCTTTCATCTGCTGCAGTAAGTTTCCTTGGCCGACCACCGCGTCTACGGTCCTCAACGTTGCCCGTTTCTTTGTGCTTCTTCAAAAGAGCTTGGACAGCACATCTGGAAACCCCTGTCTGCCTTGAAATTTCTGCCTGGGAGAGACCTTGCTGATGCAGTATAACTACCTTGTGTCTTGTTGCTGTGCTCAGTCTTGCCATGGTGTATGACTTTTGACAGTAAACTGTCTTCAGCAACCTCACCTTGTTAGCTGAGTTTGGCTGTTCCTCACCCAGTTTTATTCCTCCTACACAGCTGTTTCTGTTTCAGTTAATGATTGTGTTTCAACCTACATATTGAATTGATGATCATTAGCACCTGTTTGGTATAATTGTTTAATCATACACCTGACTATATGCCTACAAAATCCCTGACTTTGGGCAAGTGTACCTAGAAGAATTGATGCTGTTTTGAAGGCAAAGGGTGGTCACACCAAATATGGATTTGATTTAGATTTTTCTTCTGTTCACTCACTTTGCATTTAGTTAATTGATAAATATAATCTATTAACATGTCTATTTTTGAAAGCATTCTTACTTTACAGCATTTTTTCACACCTACCTAAAACTTTTGCACAGTACTGTATGTTGAGCCATAATCATTGGCCGAGTTTCCACTGCAGTTTAGAAACTCAAAATTCTCTCTCCACAGTCATGACTTATGTGATGTAGCACGTAGGGATGGGATTTTTAAATGTTTAAACTTATAAACTCTAAAGAAGTGGTTAAACATTGAATAATATGCTAGATATATAACCGATCACCAGACGTATTTTTTAATGTATTAATTTTAGTCATTTATCATCGCAAAAAGGAAGGTGTTTGGCAATTGCCTCCAAGTAGTTTTGTTCTAATTGGTGCAACACAAAGATTGACACTGGGGCAGGTTTTATTCTTGATCGATCTGGCACTTCATTGGTGCACTCTGTGTTCATGCTGTAGTGGTATGGCATGGCATGGTACGTGGTACATGGTACAGAAAAAAGTGTTTTTTCTGATATTTGTTATATATTTTTAATAAAATTGCTACTCTAAACAAAGCAATTATTTTGAGAAACTGGACGAGAAACCCGTGGTAAATAATTATGCCAAACAAAATTGCCGTACCACAAAAACACATGTTCAGTGCTTCATCATTTCAAATGAAAACATTCAGAATTACTGTGGATGGAGGAGTGAATGCAGTAAAAAGCAAACACCCATAATAAACATAACGCTGTAGGTGGCGACAGTGAATACTTATACACGATTTTAAAAGGACATTTCTTTTTCATTCATTCAGTATTTTTTTTTAAGTCATACTATTTATTCAACATTTAAGATTGTTGTCATTCGGCTCTGTAACGGGAGATCTGGACTGACTATCTGGCACATGCGTGGTACTGCAGGAAGAGGGCAGCAGTCTCGTAAGATCCGCCTGTCAGTCATGGCGATGACACGGAGAGGTGGGGAAGAGGGTGTGTTGGCTTTCCCTCTCTCTGCGTGGCTGAGAGGCTGACCCTGGGAGATTGCTCGGACCATAAGAATTGCACTTGCTTGTGCATTTGGGTGGCCGTGTTTGGGAATATAGAGTGACGCTGACAGAAGATGCCAGTGTAAAACAAGGACCAGGCAAGCCTGGCTGAGGGAGACAGCCTGCCTTAAAATAATTTTAAAAAGTAAAAGAAATAATTATGTACCCGAGGGGACGTGTGTAGGTATACGGGCCACCCCAGTGTATAGAATTAGCTGAGCGTAGGTCGGAGGCCCGTACTGACCGGCTTAGCGGCAGTGGGGGCACGCGTAAGCGGCACCTTTATTTTGTAGTTTTATTACTGTGTTTTATTTTCCCTTTTCATTTTGCCTTTTGTTTTCATTATTATTTTTAGCACCTGTGAGTGCACCAGTGTTTTTACTGTTTACCAGTATTGGTATTCCTGTGGTCCTGTGTACCGTTGTCGGTACTCAGGCCACGGACAACAGCGCCCTCTGTGGGCTAAAAGACTAAACATAAAAAATAATTAAACTGGGCACCAGTGCAGTGTTTTCAAATAAAACTTCTGTCTCCCGTGTGTATCAGTGAATTGCCCATCACCCTTCCACAGCCTCATAAAATGATAGTGTTTTATCGTATTGTTTTATAAGCAAGGTTATAAAAAAATACTGAAGCTACTACCAATTTAAACTATTGCAGCCCTTTACAATAAATAAATAAATAATGAAGCCCTTTGCGAAGTACACAAAGATATTTCTTTCATCCTTTACGAGTATGTTATCTTTGTATTTGATCATTGGATAGCAGTTTGCTTTAAGCCTAGACTTTTCTGTCCCTAAGTAATAAGATGCCATTTATTGTACACTAACCTCAAATAGCGTCTATCATGGTTACCTACCAAGGATAAAAAAAGTCACATTTGTACCCCAAAATGTATTAAATTAGCATAGCTGTATTATTTGCCCCGTCATTTTACAACGACATTTCCAAGTTTGTTTTATTTGAAGTGTTTAAAGTTAAATTTCAGTTTTCGTTTGCTTGTTCAGCTAAAAAAAGGCACAAGTAAACCTCATGTTATTACTTTATGAAAACTCATCTATAGCCACTGTATATAGCCATCTTGGCACTATTATATTGTGTAGAGGCCGAGAAGGGTAGCCTACTACGAGTTGTCTATTTAGAAAATACTGTACTAAACATTTTGACTGGATCATTTTTAATCATTAACCTAAACTGTTGGATTTTAGCTCTGTTCGTAGACTACCAAAGATCACAATTGCTGAAGCTATGGTTCTGTAGGATATATAGCGTGAGAAAAAGGTGAATTATTTATTTTTTTATATGGAAACCTGGCCATTGTCAAACCATGTATGTATTTTTTTTTGTTTAAAACTAAGTCTCTCCTACTAGGTATCTCCCATTGGGGAAACATATCCCTGCCAGAGGAGACAAGTGTACATATACATCATATTACTTTGAATTTAAGAAGACACACTTTTTAAACCAATGTTTTCTTCTCAAAAATGGCCTGCATCTTAAATCCAACTAAAGTATAGTGATGCGTGTATTAAAATAGCCAACTGTCCGAGTACACAAACAGCAATGTGACTGAGCGTTCGCTCAGCCCCCACCTGTGTAGCTATGGCTGTGGTGCATTAGCCTTGAACTGGTGCTGCTGCGTTCTTAAACAGGCATAGGCCCCCCTGGCACGCTACCCAACCAATCAGGACCTCCCGATCAGCTCAACTCTGGGCAAGCATTCCTGTTTACCACAGCAGCAGCGCATCTGAACTAGCTCCCTGTCATAAAGCGTCATTAGCTTCCAGAGGAATTGGAAGAGAAGATTTTAGAATTTCAGCGTTTCATTATTTGGCTCAGTTCTAATCAGACCCCCGTATTTTTGTACTTGCCAAGCAATACCACAGTTCACAAAAAGGGAGAAAAACATGTGTGAGTAATCACAACTAGAAATGAGAAGCAGTGCATAACTGTAATGCTCTGTGTGACAGCAGACGACCGTACACTGCCTCCATACGTCATTTTCTTATATGAGTAAATCTTTGTAAATGCACTTTTATTTGATTTTTTTTTCCTCACGTTGAGGGTGGGAAATTTGGTCTGCATCTTAAATTTGAGGGCATCTTAAATTCAAAGGAATACGGTATGTTGGACATTTTTATATCTTGATGTATTCTTTGAATTGATATCGTCATGGATATATAGCCATTAGAATGTAGGTCAATATGACGTACTTATACACAAGTCTTGGTCCTTGTTTTCACATATGGTCAATATAGGTCATGACCACCTACCTTTCATATGGCCAAAACCTGGTTTTATTAGGATTGAAAGGATACAGAAAAATGATTTCAACTGTAAAACGAAAAGAAACAAAAAAACTTGATTGGCCGTGCTATTGAAAACGCTATTTCGGGAACTCATTGTCCGATTTTGAAGACACAGTAAATCTAACTTTGTTATCCAATTCCACATACTGTTCTGTGGGTCATTGTAACCTACTTGTTCATGACACTGACATGAAATTTGTTATTTTATAATCTCGTCAGGAGATAGAATATGGTTTTGCATTAGACTTTAGCATAAAAAAAATTAAACACAAAATAAATCAAAGGCAAAAATCAGTGAAACAAAGTGTAACATGTGCCATGTGGGGGTGCCCCAGGCCCATTTAATACACTTCAGGTAATTCAAATTGTCAAAGTAAGGAAGAATATTATCACAGTCAGCTACTGCACTGTGTCATCAATTGACAGAGATGCTGAACGTCCCTTTAAGGAATGTATAATATAACTACTGTACCAGCAAGACTTTTCATACTGCCCATATAAGTTGTAAGACCCATCACATTGTAAAGGTTTATGTCCCCTATGGTCTTACAAGGCCATTTTAAATCTGAAACCCATGGGAACTGGTTTGTGGTGCAGTTTCAGAACTTGTTTCGCCAGATTTCTGATATTTGGAGCAGAAAATGTTGAAACCTTTTCAAAACTTGATCTAAGACAATGTTTTTTTTTTAACAATCTGAATGTTCAATCTGTTTAAGTGTACTGTATTCAGTGATATTATAAAGGGGAGCAATACATTGGGGATTGGAGGTGTCATCAGCTAAAATAATATAGTAAAATGTATGTTAATTATAACGTTTTCTAAAATAAAAAATGGATAAAACCTTGAAAATACTGACAAGACACAGCCACAATCACAACCAGCCCAACCATAAAACAGTCAACACCAATATACAATTCCCCATACAAACATGCTGGACTTATAGTCAATCAAGAGTATTCAGATAAGATGAAATGTTCATAAAGCAATCTTTTACCAGTTGATCTTGAGCATGCTGAACTAAGTGGAGATGAAAGCGAATTCCAAAGAAATTGAAGTAACTGCATGGTTTCATCTCAGCAGTGGGAAGACTAGGGTTGACTTTTATAGAATGTACTATTTTTTCAATACATTAAGGTGAAATGCTTTTGTATCCCAGCTACATCTAGGTAAATAATATATACAGTAGTCCCTCGCTAATACAGACACCGTTATGTCGTACATTCGGATATGCCAGACACATCATATGTCCCTCAATAATATCCAATTAAGTGTGACGCTAGGTCACTGTGAATTGCATGATGCAAATGGGATTTTTTTTTTAAATTTAGCCCCAATAATATTACTGATGGGTAGCTTAAGTAAAATGTGTATTATTTATAGAAAAAAGAAACTTCATCAAAAATATACTAAATGAGATGCCATAGTGGTTGTCTACATTTGTATTTTAAGTAATGCATACAACATATCTTTTATGCAGTTTTATTTGCCTAACCAAACCTACATCAATCTGATTATCAAGCACCATTATAAAGAAAAATATATAATTTGGGCCAATTCGGTGCAGTACTGCTGTTAACTTCAGGCCTGTATGCAAAGTAGGTTTTGTTTAGCTGTGTAAATGAAAGTAGCTAATACATTTTTTCCCCTTATTTCATGCCCTGTGGTTTTTTGCACCACCCCCACCAGCTGGTTAATCATGCACAAGCTGAACACTTCATTAGCCAGAACATGTTTGCCCGTGAGCATTTTTCTGTGGTAAATTAGTTCTTTCTATTTATACAGGTAAGGCAGGTCAAAGGTCTTGGGGGTGAGAAAGGTAAGGGATGAAATGAATATACAGTAGGGCTGGCTGAGATTTTTATTTTATTTTAATACTGCACTTGGGTGGTTTCTAAAGGAGTAATGCATTCATGTTGGATATTATTAGGATTTCATATAGCAGGTTTGTAGTGCGACATTGATTTAGTTACAGTACAGACACCCTCAGTGCACAGCACATGTGAAGAAAATTATAATACTGTATATAATATTGAGAGTGCTTAATGGTAACTAGGCAATAATTACCAGTACTTACCATTGTTTCAGGATGTTCCTGCTTTATTTATATTATTTTGATGTATTTCCTAACCCCAGCCCCATCTCGAACCTAATCGATGTTACCTGTTTTTTACTGGGAAACAGATAAAATACTGTATTAGAGTGACATGACATTGTGGAGAAGGCCGTACATCCAACCACCTGTATTTTTTGCACTGGTTATTGATAGTATCAGAACATGGGGATAAATTGAGGCTGTCTGTCTATCACACTTATTTTACATGTATCTAGAGAACCGCTTATCCGGTTGTAATCAAACTTTCCAAGGATTTGAATCTGTAGTCTGTCTGTTCTTCCATTTGTATGTTACTGTAACTGTTTTGTCAGACATTGAAGGCAGACAGACAGAGGAATGTACATTTAATAATGTTTAGGACACATTTAATAAAACCAAACAAAATACAATATTTTCAAGGGTAACCTGTCTGCAACTATGCTTAAAGTCTTCTAATTTTCTTTATCTTAAAATCATAAAGCAGCTTCTTATCTAGAAACTCTTTAACCCTCCAGTGCTCCCTATAGCCCTATACAGAAAGCTTTACATAGAGGTTTTTAACTATCCCCGTAAAACCACCACTAAAGCAAACTACTCTATGTACATATATTTACACACAATTTGTGAACAGGGTATTGCCCTGTCACAGATACATTTACATACAATATATCTTGAAAACTGCTTATCCAATTGTGATGAAACTTGTGGACATAAGTTATCAGTTTGTCAGAATCTGATAGTTCTGTAATTAAGCAATAATGACTGACATTACTGGGTGGAGCAAAGCATTGGGCTTTGGTTTTTTAATGTGCTTTTCCAGGTCTGCAGTTTGTTGGAAGGTGTGTTGATGATTTTCAACTATTGACAGCTAGTGGACATCAGTAATTGCAAGAGTTAAGACATTGGAGAGATGTAAAGACCATTCTAGTTTGTTGGGTAGAGATGGAGCCAGTCATTTTTTATAGATGACTCGTTTTTGTGACCTGTTATAGCCTTATTTCATGGGTTTGTTGTAGTTCTGACAGTTGACAGTTATACTAGATGTTCTTTTTGGCAGATTGATACCTTACTGTACTTTATCGGTGATGGTGGACATTCTGAGGGCATTTCCTGGCCATTAATGCCCTCTACAGCAACCAGTCAGAAGACAGCATTCCCATTCTATTCATCTGACAGGTTTATAATTATTAATTATTGCCTGGTCAATATAAAGCATGACTAGAAATCCACAAATATACTGTGTCAAAGTATGTTCTGTCTTTGTGACTTTGTCACTTTTCCCAGGACCTTTGACAGTCTTTCTTGTAAACAGCACTCCGGACAACAGCAAGTATGTTTAAACAGATGGTACCTGTATGTTTATTTTTAACGGTGCCCCTTAGCAGAGGGTTAGCTGTAAATAAAAACAAAACAAAGCAAATCAAAACAAAAACCTAACTCCATGCTGGAGTGCTAACTAAACTTTAAACAGTCCCGGTCTACTAATCAGATGGCTCAGCCATTTACTGATTCATCAAAACAATGTTACACAGAACTGAGCAGAAATACAGGCAATACAACATACTGTATTACAAAGTTTCCAACATTTTTGGTAGTCACCGGGTCTATACGGAGGTCTCAGACAACTCCTGCGCCGTAAGACCATCTTTATATACATGTACCTGCCCTCTTGATTACAGGCTGGTGTGCCTCATTAGGAAACTGTGTTTCCACTACCCGACTTTTGTTGGTCACAGAGGCATTCTGGGAATTATAGTAGCAGGAACATGCCTACTATACTACTGTATACGTGGTGTAGTAACAAGTAGGTTTCAGTGGGGGAGGATTCTGTACAATTAAAACTACCGTGGGGGATTTAAAAAACAAGAACACTAGTAAAATATAAGTAGACCAATTATACTCATGCATTGGGCAGTATAGCCCTATATGAATGTAGTTTGTAATTGGCAATCTCTAACATTTTTTGAGAGCCACAGTTTCTGCAACAAACCCAGCTCATTTTTTTTCTTTCATTATCTGCTTCGTCTTACATCACATGCATTTTGTATCTACAGTTTACTAATTGGTCCATGTATTCAACCTATTTCCGGTCTTCTGCACTGGAAGATCTTGACTTCAAATGCATTTACTTGAGGCGTTTGGGGCGCTAATGACTGGTGAATGTCTCCAAGGATAAAGGAAGTACTGAAGCCAGAAGACTTTTCCAGTGTGCTCAATACTTGTTGCTGACCCAGTGCTGTTATAACTCTTGGCTGTGAAGATGCTCACAGCTGCTTTAGATAATAATCTAGGTGTCCTTTTCAACCCTTAACTGCCTTTTGGCTGTTTGGTCCCTCACCAAAGTTTCATTACCTACCACCTAAAAATATTGCTAGGTATCAGACTTTTCTCTGTGCTTGTGATACTGTGGTGCCTTTTTGTGATATCATTTTGAATTATTACTTCTTGTACCATTCTTGTACCATTCAAGACACATTGAGATACATAGGGTGCATATGGGATGGAAATACTTAATGTATTGATCATCCCAGCATCTATGCAGTTTTCTAATCGTATTGCTTTATCTGTATCCCAAGACAGTGCCTTATTTGACGAGGGGTTACAGTCACTTCACATCCACATGTACCATTTCTGGCAGTAACAAGTTCCTCATCGTTCAAGAGCTCAAAAATGCTTTTTCTTTTTTTTTATTACAGAAACAACAAAAACTTGCTGCAATACAATAGATCAGTCGCTGTGACTGACTGTGACTGACTGTGACAGTGAGGGCTGCAGGGGTGATGTCAGACCAGGGAAATGAAACATAAACACAGAATGGTACGGGCTAAAACGACGTGGCTGCTCTTGTATGTAATTCATTATATACAAAATAAAGATGTAAACAAAACACACAAAAAGGAAAGGGCACATTGGCCAAAGTAAAATAACACACACTATAATAATTATTATCAAAAACGAGTATCTTTGTTCGCTGGCTGATGGCATTCGGTCTCGCTCTTGTTTCCTTAACTGTCCTTTCTCTGAGCCCGGAGTGGGTCTTTTATACTGTGGCTGGAACCTTAATTACCTATTAAACAATTACCTTATTAAGGCTCCAGCCACATTCCCACAGGCTTTATTTGGATGGGGATTTAACCCCATCCACGCCAGTCTCAAATAATAAATAATAATGTCGGACGGCTTTTGTCTGTCTGCACACAAACACAATATAATAATAATAACAACAACAACAACAACAATACAAATGAAAATACATACATAAATACATTAATATGCACAAGGGGTGGGCACCCCATCACACTGACCAATAACGTAAAAGGGAAACTATTAGACATCAATGTTTTGATTTGTTGTTTTTATTAATTTGTGTCCAGATTGACTGGTACAGTACGTTGGAAGGAAAGTTAAAAACGGCTAGATTTCTGTATGCATTGCAGTCAAGTACTTACAGTTTGTTACAAGCTATGAAGTAAATACAGTGAATAATCTACTGAACTTTTTTGGGTGGGAGTTGTTAATCCCTTCAGGCTAGTTGAGCAGAAAGGGCAAATATATTTATAGCAATCTGAATCACACTACAACAAATGCACAACATGCTCTTATATGCCATTTAAATGTTATTCAATTACAGCAAAGCTACATGCAAATGAGGCTTTTAATAACAGTTAAGTCACCACAGTATCCCCTTTCAAAGAGGCTTTCTTGGTTGTTTAACACATTGGGAATCAAACAGGTGGTGAAAGTTATGAAGACAGATACAGACTGTGTTATTCCTAAAGAGTGCATTAACTTTTATGTGCAGATGGAAAAGGATACTGAATAATGGGTCTTGTATGTTAATTAATGCAGTTGACCTTGTCTTACGGTATTATGGGCATGCAATCTTTGGGAGGATTGCAAAGTGCAAATGAGAAGAGATACAGCATCAACTATACATACAAACTGATGTATTATAAATCCTATTTTTTAAAAACCATCCTGTACATGCAATAATTTTACTGTTATGTCTTCTTTAAATAGTTTGTGCCAGTCCTAGAATTGTTGTCAGTTATTGTTTTGTGTGCACAATACTTAACTTACGGTAAAATAAATTGCACAGGAATGTTCATGAATTGGGTGCTCAGAAGGGTTGCAGTTTTCTATAATAAAAGTGTTAGTTAATGTTACTGAGTGCTCTGTTTCATCTTTGTTGCTTTGATGATTTTTTAATTCTACAGTTCAGTGGCAGTAGCTTGGAATCGATATGGAATTGGCCAAGGATTTCTTTAGAGATGACTATCTAAATCAGGGGTCACCAACCCTGGTCCTGGAGAGGCCCTATCCTGCAGGTTTTATAGGTGTCTTTACATCATCAGTGGCTAAAGATCTGGAACACCTGTTAATCTTGACTAATTAAGCCAGCAATTGGTGCAATTAAGTTACTGAGAACTCGGTTGAAACGAAAACCAGCAGACCCAGTAACTGTCCAGGACCGGGGATGGAGGCCCATGAATTCTAAATGTTCTGTTTTCTCTGTCAGGTCCCATTTTATTTCTGTATAGATATTGAAAAGGCATTTGTTTTTTTTTACATCAGTGTTTGTTTTTACAGTAAGTTTCTGCCAGTCTTTTTTAAGCTTATTAGAATAATTTGTGTGTGATGTCATGTCCTACATAAAACATATTACTGAAAGTACAATTAAATACGATTGTTTTTCTCTGAGCTTTTAACACTATAACTGCCTCTTCAAAAATATTTTTATAATATATATATATTTTTATAATGCAACAGCATTTGTATAGGCATTCAATTCATTATACTTTTCACAAAATTACAACTTTGGGTATTGCACTTGCCATAAAACATTTACTACACCAGAATGCTGATATAAAAAGAGCCCCAGTGAGTGTTTCCAGCAGGGACATTAGTCAGAAAAGGTATTTTAGGAGCATGGGCTGTTCGCTCTCTGTTTGTTACATTGTCAGCTTGACATTTCATGAATCATGTTAGCTGAAAAGCATTAATTTTATTGTATTCCAGCCACAAGGTAAAATCTAGTCATCTGAATCTATAGATTTCAAAGGGCTTGTGTCAGTGTATATATTTGCTACTACAGACCCCCTGAGAGCTGAACATTTTTGCTTGTTATAGGAAATCCATGTTAAGTGTTTCAGAACACAATTCATTAGTTGGGGTTAACGTGACCCCTCTTTTGTTGTTGTTCATGAAGTGTGGATATACAGTACAAGTTTACTTCAATTGGGGGTCAATCCACGATTGTGGCTTGTTTAAATATTGTCCACCATACTTATGTCGCACTTTTGTTTTACAGATACTGTATCTAGAGTACTATCTATGCAAGTGTGATAAAAATGTGGTTACAGTATTAATTACTACATGTTAAAGATTATGAGAGTATAAGAAGCTGGTGATATAGAATGTGGTATGCTGTTTACCAAACTGTTGAAGTAGGTCATGCTGATCTACTTTTTCATGATACTGATAGCCCAACATTTTTATTTACAGCCATAACGTGAGATGTCTGGCTGTAAAAATCTAAGAAACAAGATTTTTACTACTACACATCTCATGTCATGGCCACAAATATAAATTATGGGCTACCAATACCATTATCTACATTTCTTTTCATACCTCCCAGTATAGGCTTCAAATAAACTAATATTTAGTTTAGTACATAATACTGATGCGTTTGATGTGTCATCACATCATTGAGCCTTATTGTGATGCACTCTCTGATATAAGCCCAAATACCACTTAAGCAAATGGCTCTTTTAGTCTGATGGGTGTCATGGTTGCTTGGCAACCACAGGGATGCTGGTTTGATCCCCTCCCCCTGTGTTTATGGCAGTTTGTCTCTCTGTCCAAATTTCGTAGCCGTGCTTGAGGGGCTTGGTTATCCTCCTCACTTGGGCTGCTGGACATTTTACATTTTTTTGCGCTTTTGTCTCCTTTCTTCTTTTTTGGGGGCTTCAAATGCCCTCCGTTCGCTATCGTAGATGCACAGGTCTTTTAAAGGGAATGTTGAATCCTTATTGGTTGTAACCTTACTCCCCCCACTGTGCTTTGATTGGCTGGGTGCATGATTCGCTATTTGATATGCGTTATAGCGGCGTTTCGCTAACGCTGTAATTTTTGCCAGAGCGAAAACAGCTGCACACATATTTGCTAAATAGGGTCCCAAGTGTACTTAATAAATAAAATGAACAAACACCAAACATTTAAATGTTAAATCAAACAGAAATGTAAAGGCTTTTCAGTTAGTATTTTCTTAGTCCTCACATGGTCTGGAGGCAAGCACATAATGGTGATTTATGACAAACCCATAAGTAATGGCTATAATAAGGTAGCCAGTTTTAAAGAGGTAACTTTTTTTCACATATTTTCTTTTTCACACAGGAGAGCACAAGGTTTCTGACATTGTTTGTTGTCATACTGTCCTGAATACAATACAGTTGGAATTATTTTAGATCATTTTTAAGGTATGCCAAGTCTGTTCCCAACCCTCCAGTGAAATAAAATTGCAAGGTGTGTTTTCCCCCAAAATGCAAATTGGGATCCGACTGATTTATCAGAAAGTGTTTTTGTAAGAGCAAATAAGACATCTTATTGCTTGATAATTTCCCGTGACTGAGATGCCAGCATGTAGAAACTCATGTACTGTCATTTAAGATGCTTATCTGTGGTTTAAGTAATAACAGTTTTACATTTTTCCCCATTTCATTTGCTTTCAGGCAAAACTAAAACATACACATACTCTTCGAATTGAAGGGCTGGTTCTGTAAACTTGCCTGAGAAAATTGTAGCACACACATTCTTTTACAATGGGAATATATTGATAATGATTTTGATTAATGGAATGGGCTTCATTTTTTGGGACTGCCCATGCAGTCACATGGAAAACTTGTTCATACCAGTGTCATTTCACAACACCACCACTGAACACAATGATGGTGTTGTGAAACTACACTGGTAGAAATGCCCCAGCTGTTTCTCATAGGAAACACCTGAAGAGCTTCGCTTATTTGTGTGTGTGTTTTTATTTTATTTTTATTTTTGCCAAAAATACATTTGTAAGGGGTCTTAGCTAACATGTAGATTAAAGGTATGTAACTTTACATCATTTAAACCACAGTAGTTAAGCTTTGGAAGTATTTGCTAAAGGACTCAAAAACTAAGATTGCTGAATATTATAACTCCAGGAAACTACCTCCTTTCTGTCGGTCCCTTTCAGTTCAGTCAGCTGATGCCTCACGTTCATTCAGTACGATAATACTTTGCATGAGTGAGGATGGCTACATTTTAATTTTCTTAGAGGGGTCGAGTTTGTTATTTACGGACTTCCTTACCAATGTAATTTAATCACAGTATACATTAACACGGTTGAAAACAGTGATGTGTTTGCTGCTTGGAGAAAGCAAAATGATAAGCGATGATATGACTGTGTCTGTGTCTGTGTGTTTAAAGCAAAATTGGATCGACAATCCACCACACTGCAACTGAGATCAAGCTACCAAATCACCCATAACTATAAACCACTGAATAATGGTAGATGGAGTCATACTAAATTAAATGCAAAAGTTCAAGGACAAGCATTTGTCTGTCTCAATGTTTTGGTTCTCATGCCTTAAATTATAAACTGTTAACATCTTTTAATGGTCCCATGTACATATGCTGTTTTTCGCATGTATTAGACATTACTGTGACTTTGTGACTTACTGTGACTTAGGTGTGAATAAGGTCAGTTATCACTAGGTACTTTATGTAAAGTAGGCAAGGGAGAGGACTAAGTAAAGTTTATAATAAAAATAATAATAAAAATAAACTTTAGCGCCCTTAAAAGCAATCGTCTCAGAGCGCTTCACAGAACAAAGATAAATTCAACAAAAACAATAACACGTAGAAACAGAAACAAGGAAAAGGAATCATAAAAATGCCTTTCTAAAATAAGTTTTTAAGCTAGATTTAAAAACACTCAAAGTTTCTGAATCCCTGATCTCTAACAGAATAGAGTTCCACAGTTTTGGGGCATAGCAACAGAAGGCCCTGTCGCCCATAGAGCATAGGCAAGCAGAAGGGACACAACAGTCTAAGATCGGTGGAGCGGAGGTTGCGAGTGGGTGTGTAAAAGGTTAAAAGATCTGAAATAAAGTGGAGCCAGCCCATGGAGAGCCTTGTAGGTCAGAAGAAGGATTTTAAAATCCACTCGAAACCTAACAGGCAGCCAATGCAAGGCCCTCCAACACAGGTGTAATGTGATCCCTAGAGCATGACCGAGACAAAATTCTAGCCACAGAATTTAAAAAAAAGCATAGGTCAATAGATCTGTGAGTTAAATACAAAGTAAAATATAGTAATGGCATAGGTACTGTAAGAGAAAGGTAGAATTCAGTATTACATTTGGAAAGTAAGAAACAGATAACAACAGAGAATATGAATATGAAAAGTAGGTGTGTACTGTTGGTGATTACTTATGTGAGAAGTATTTTCTGGTCCAATTATTGTGTTTATTTTGAATATTTGTATATCTATTAGTTGTGCCACCAATTGTTCTTTCTTGCAGTGTTTTGGTATGGTGTAGAGCTGATAGAGTTGAGTGCTGATTGAAGTCATGATCAGCCTCAATTCTAGTGGAGAATGTAAGTAAGCAGCATATTTTCTGTGTGCATGTTATAGTCCCGTGTTACTCAGTTCCGTAGGTGTTCCACTGTCCTGTGAAAATGTGATGGCAACAGTTTACTAGATAAGTGATCCTCAAACCATATTAGATTTTAGTGTCTTAAAAATTTAATTGTTTGTGTAGCATTCTTCTATAGAGGAAGGTCTTGTAGGATACAGACACACATCTGGCTAGGCTAAGACTTCTTGCAGATTTGAAACCACCAACAATTAATATGATTCTTAATGTTTTTCAACCAGGCTCATTAATGTCTGCATTTCGCACGTTCTATGGCGACATTATGCAAAAATTTCAAAATAAGAAAAAAAAGTTTTGAAAGTATTATTGTAATTTTCATAAATCAACAGCACAATAAAATGTAAAAATACAATGATCAAAATTCACGTTAATGC
The DNA here is from genome assembly GCA_030684275.1 of Acipenser oxyrinchus oxyrinchus. Taxonomy (NCBI): domain Eukaryota; kingdom Metazoa; phylum Chordata; class Actinopteri; order Acipenseriformes; family Acipenseridae; genus Acipenser; species Acipenser oxyrinchus. The sequence continues at coordinate 40,677,228 of CM060251.1, forward strand.
ATCCCTCCCAGAAATGTGTACATCACTTCATGACATCATCAGATTTAGATGCAAAAGAAAATATTTTGGAAATCTTAAAATGTTAAATGAGTATGTGGCAGGGCAGAAACCCTGCTATTGTAAATAGTGTGTGTGTGTGTGTGTGTGTGTGTGTGTAGGAATGTAAGGTTGGCAGGGATCGGGATAAATCTGTCCCTGCCAGCAATCACAGGTGTGGCCATTCCCAGTTAGGTCATTGGTGCTAACTGGGGCGTGGCCACATATATAAAAGGAGCCAGAAATCCTTTGTTGTTTGAGGGAGTTTGGGGAGTTTATACCTGTGTTTATACCTGTGTTTATACCTGTGCTTATACCTGTGCTTAGTGAGTCTGGAGTGAAGTCAAATGCTTAGCCTTCAAGCACGTATTGTATTGCATTGTTTAACCTTTTATTTTTTCCTTTGTGCCTGTTTTGTTTCTTCCTGTTGTTTGTGTAATAAACATGCACATACGCACTTGAACTGCAGCTTTCCCTGACATCATTTCTGATGCTAGCCTTTCACAGTGTTTACTAACCAGTTATCAGAAACTCAAATCTGATCATTCAATTAGCAGCGTAGGACTGTACATTTATGAATTTCTATTGAAACAGAGCCATTAAAAAGATAACCCCAGTGGGTTGCACCGGTCAAATCAAAACAGGAAATTCTGGTTGCAGGTGCACTGGGTTCATATGTTATAGTTTAGCCACAGAAACAATGGATAGACTGATGTATTGTGTCGTCAGGTAAATTGTGTTTGTCATTAGAGTTGTCTTCTTATTGTCTGTACACATTAGAAACCCTGACTCATTATGTTGCCCACTTAGAATCACCATATATTCTTTTGATCTCTGTACAGGTTATTCATGCATGCCTGCTCGTTTCCAGTGGTCCTGTGACTAACACTGGGACAGAAATGTGCATAATTGTCTTGTACTTTCAATTGAAAGTACTAATAATTTCAAAAGTAATTTATTTTTGGCAAAACCTGGGCCTTGGACTTCACCAAGACTTTGACTTTAATTTGTAGTGAGCTTTGTAATCCTGGGTGCTCCTTCAGCATTAAAATAATAGTTCCTCAAAATCACCTGTCATTAAAGCAGAAAAAAAAACAGAAAAGTGGTTGAGAGGGACAAAGGCAAAATTGAGGTGTTCTCTCACTAATATAACATTTCCAATTGATTAATGTGGGTACAGATATCAACACAATCACATATTTGTTTTACAAAATACATCTGCAATTAAATGTAGAACACATGAGAATATAGTAGCAACAGAGGGTTGTGTAATCTTTTGCTGTAATAGGTACACTGTAAACTGAAAATGTACAGTATGTTTTGCTTAATACTGGGGGATCCATCCCAGGCTTCTAGAACACAGAACAATTGCCTTTCCTGACTTATTCATTTACTCTACAGTAGGACACTGATTTTTTTGCCAAGATGCCAAGTATAGTTCCCATAATTGGTATTTTAAAGTTAAGGATGTTGGTCCAGGTAATCTACTCTAACTATTTCTAAAACCATGTGTTACCTTTTTAAAGATGTGTTTGTATAATAAACATTTATCCATCCTTAATTATGAGTATTTCATTCTATAACCTATTGGTCTTGGCATCACATACATGTGGATCAAGAATTTCATAAATAATACAAAAAACAGAAACTTTGGGCTCTTTCATACTTAGTTCGTTTATAAAGATCTGATTCAGAATCTACTTGTAAACGAACTCAAATGTTGCAATTTTGCTTCACTTGTTTTCACACTGAAAAAATATCAAACAAACTGTTTTTTTTCTCCAAGCGAGTTTAAGTTCACCGTCACAACTGTAATCACACCAAAATGTGTTTGCTTTCACATTACAATTCTTTCAAGTGAATCTGATCGACTATTTGTGGACGTGACCAAAATGATTTCTTCCTGTTGATGGCTAGACAGATGTCAGTGGCGATATCAGTAAAGAGCCTACAGTGAACGTATAAACATGGAGGGTTCCACCCGTGTCAGTCTTGTGATAGGACTACTATAGTAGATGCCACTTATTATCAACCCCTTGGTTCCCAGCCAAAAGCTGTTAATAACCAAAGTTGTTAATAAGCAGAAAGCCACTGTTTCAGGTTAATTTCAAGTTTATTTATATGGAGCCTATCTATATATACTGTACTTTTAGAAATCACTGAAATATGTGTTTTAAGAGAACATCACTGAGATAGACATTATGTTTCTGTTTATTAAACAAAATACAAGAATAAACCATTGTAAGCTATAATAAAAATAGGCCTACGGTAAGCTACTGTAGGCTACTGCAACAATGTATCCTACTATACTACCAATTGTCCTTAGAGAAAAGTAAACTGTTTATACTGTAATTAAATTTAATAATCAAGCACAACTTTAAAAATAGTTGTCCAATGTTGTCTGCATTTATGATTCACCATCTCTAGCGTAAATCCCTCTTAATTTTGCAAGCAGCTTCATATCCGTTTTCAAAGCCACGCATCTGGCAAACCCGCAAAATGCGTGCACTGCCAGCAACTGTTCTTTCAGTGAACTTTATCGGTTACAGACCGGTCTACACATCTGGAAGACAATCAGTGGATATGAATGTACAGAGCGTCTATTAAATACTGTAGCTGTAATAATTACATAATGAACATTCATTTGGTTTGTTTGACATCTGCTGTTACAAAGTCAGCACGAAACACGTGTTAGACATATCGCTGAGGAACACTGACGTTTTTGTGCGTTATGTGCATTATGTTATTTATTTTTTTCACCATACAATACACCCCCCCATGTGTGCTTTCCGCGTGCAATGTATTGTGGGTTTTGCATTACATCAGTTTGTTCGGTTTCGTTTGCACCTTGGATTGTAATGCGATTGCTTTCACACTGTCCGACTTTGGGGTTGAAACCCATTACAGTTCCCTCTCAATCAGGCCGAGACCACATATTTAAGTGAATCCTAGTCCACTTGTTTGGTGCGCACTCTGATGCATTTGGGCGTTTCACACCTGCCAAAACGAACTGAACTTAGGTGTCAACTGAATTCAAGTGCGAATTATCCTCTCCAAACAAACTAGATGTGAAAGGGCCCTTATTTAGCATTTTTTGGATCTTTGCACTTGACGAGGTTGAAGTTAATCAATATGTTGACTTTTTGGCTATGATGTAATTGTAACTGAGTGTTATTGAGTTAGGCGCAAGCAGTAATGCTGACATCATTTTTTTAAAATTTTTATTTAGAACTCATTTACATTGTTTTGTAATTGTAATTAATTACTGTAAACATGTATTGTATTATTAAAATGTATATCATTTCTAATTACCACAATCTTGACTTTCCAGAATAGATTATTGACCTCTGTGGATATCTTGGTCATTTACTTGTATTCAAAAATACTATTCTTCCAGGATTTTACTGTCTGAAAAGAGCAAGTGATCATAGACACGTTTGACCCCAGACAGACACATTTATGTAATCAGTAACTTTTTGCGTGAAATGACTACAGATTTAAATTTAATCACAATCTATTATATTTTGATTTTACACAACTTTAGACTTTTGTTGTGTGTATGCGTGCATTACAAACATGTGTACCTACCAGAGGCCCAGTTAGACAAAGTCCAAGTGAAGTCGTTAATTCATGAAACCTCAGTGATAGTAATTTAATGTGTAAATATAATACATTGAACTGTAAGTGTCACACTCTGCTTATTATCATCAAATTGAAATGTCCCGGCCCGAATATAATTTAAGTCAATGGAAACAAACTCCTGATTATATCACTTCTGTTATTGTCACACTCCAGTTAATGTCAATCGAATTTAACAGACATTTCACTCCTACTAAATATCATTTTATGACCAACCAATCTATGACCAACCAATTTTGGCACATTCGGTCTACCTAGTTCTTGAGAGCCTTGCAGTCACGTGATCAGTGCGGCTGCATTCCGTAACTGTTATTGTAACAGTTAAGGCCTCAGTAAGCATATGGATACAAAACGTTACTAATCTCGAATGAAAATGGAAAAGGCTTGTAAACGATCAGGTGTAACTTTAGCCACAAAAGCTGAAATAATTGCTCTATCTGAGAAAGGAGAAAAAAACAAAACTTTGTTTGAAAATGTTTTCAACTGCTTGTCATCTGTTAAAGACTTTGTTATGGCTGTGTTTCTGAAAAGTCGACAAACCAAAATCACAAATTTCTTTGGGAAGTAAGACGCTATGAGTTTGATTAAAAATTTTTTTTTAAAAAGTTCTTTCAGTGGATTTGCTGGACATGACATAGGATTCTGTATGACAACTGTTCAAATAACTTTTTCAATTCTGAGCTTTCGCCACCAGAGCCAGTTTGTTTCTGTAACTTCAAGGACATACTGTTAAAAGTGTGCTTTTTTGTTTGTTTAATTTAAATACTGGACGGCGATATCAAGGTTGGAGTGTTTTGGATTGTCCATGCTGTTTGTAAGTAGGCCTACTAACACTTCAGTGTTTTTTTGTTTGTTTTTTAAATGTATTAAGTACATTGAACAGTACAGTGATACAATAACTACAACTTTTACGCATGCTTTCCTGTTTATTAAACATGTTATCATTTATATTGATATGCCGAAGCATTTATATATTAACAGCATTTTCATGAGTTTGGTTTAATAAAGCATATAGGAACTAAATTTTTTAAAAAAGCCAAAAAGCGCATGTGGTAGTTTCTGTAGTTTTTCGCACGGTAAACTGAAAGAAAGTATTATAGAAGCTGTTTGGGGTTTTCTTCTATTTACAGAAGCATAATGCATTTATTTTTACTAAGTTATTAGCTAATTGGTGCTAATGTAAACTCCACTTATTGTCACCGTTTTTGCTCAGTCCCTTCAATGTGACATTAAGCGGTTTCGGCTGTATTTACTAAACTGTTGTTTGTAATCCCCAAACTGAAACCCCAGTAATTTGTTTCTGTAGGCAAACATAGCTTCTTGTGCCATTGCACAATGTTAGTAGTAATACATTGGAGGGCTTCAGTTTTGATGAGACGTTTTTTGGTCCTAATCATGTTCACCATGGGATTTAGCAAAGTCATAGGTGTTCAAGGGATATTTATTACCAAAGGATATTGTGGAAAGGTTCAAATGCTGGTTCTGGAGTTGAAGGTTCAGGTCAGGGGTTAATTTGCTTGAAATTGATTTACACATGTGTTAAGTAGCAAGGAGTATTTTAATCACATACTATGAATTGACTTGGAATTGATCTGCAGTTTTAACAGCTCAGCAAACTGTATGAAGAACAAGTTAAATCTATTCTTTACTTACAGCATATAGTAGTGGTGACACCTTTGCATAGAATTTTCCACAATGTCGGCCTTTTTAATAATAATAATAATAATAATAATAACAACTTTAGTTTGATATAGCACCCTTCACACTAAGGTATCTCAGGGTACTGCACAATATGAAAAAACAAAATGAGGAACATAGTAATACAATAATAATAAAACAAAGCAAACAATAAGCATTCAATTAAAAATACATTAAAACAGGTAAAATACAAAAAAGAAAAAACAAATCCTAAGATTGTAAAAATTATAATTACAAAAAAACCCAAAAAACATTAAAGATTTAAGAACAAGTCCACAGGATCACTGTAAAAGGCTGCCGAGCACAAAATTCAACACTGATGTGGAGTCTCAAATACTACCGGACAGAGACTTCCAGAGAGAAGGGGCAACAATACTAAAACTACGCGCACCAAGAGCAACACATCTTGGAACCAAAGGCTTTAGAAGTCCAGAGTTTGACGATCTGAGCTATCTTCCAGGGATGTAAGGGCTGAGGTCCACAATGTAACTAGGACCCTGACCATGCAAAACCTTGTATGTCCACAACAGAATCTTGAAGGCAACACAAGAATGAACATGAAGCCAATGCAGACGCTTAAGGACCGGGGTGATATGTTCTGCCCACCTATTGTTTGTCAAGACCCTTGCCGCTGCATTTTGTACCATCTGAAGACGATTCAGAGAATGAGTAGGAAGACCAGCAAAAAGAGCATTGCAGTAATCCAATCGAGAGGTTACAAAGGCATGCACGAGGATCTCTGCATCCCTGGGAGACAGAAAACAACAAACTCTGGAAACTTTCTTTAGCTGATAAAAACCCTGCCTTTACTACAGTAGAAATATGTTTTTCAAATGATATAAAAATAAAAAAAAGAAATAAAATAACAGCATTACAATTTCTCAACAATTTAATTCAGATGTGGTTTAATAACTTTTCTAATTTACTTTTCTAATTAGCCTGTCATTTCAAAGGTTAATTGTAGTAAACAACTGGGATTTTTTATTATTATTTTATTTATTCTTTTTTTTAAATAGGACCTAAAGTTTTTTCATGAGGTCTGATTATAGCAGTGAAGTAGTTAATCCCAATTTGATGCTTGAAATGTGAAACCTGATTGCCATCATCAGTACTATTAAGAGAATATTGTGAATGGTTTGTTTGTGTTTTGTACTCTAGCCTCTTCCCAATGTGAGGACAACAGCACCTGGGTTACACATTTACACACTTACCAAATCAGATGGGACCTTGGTTCGATACCCTCAGTAGAACAGTACTGTATCTACAGCAGAAAAGTACCTTGCTGGGGTATTGTTTGATGGAAGAAATCCAGGTTTTTGCTAAGCAGGGTTTCTCACTGACCCAGAGGCTCAAGTCCCACCAAATTGACTAGTAATTGTTGAGAACCCTTTTTTATATTTTGAGTTGACCACAATCCACATACGAAAATATTATTTGTATACCACAAGAATGACATCTTGTTCTTTAAAGGTACTTACACACGGCTCCAGTTAGACTCTTAGGGCATAGTAACGAGAGCTTTAGTAGCAAGTGATTTTCAAACAAAATGTGTTAGTCCGTTAATGCTTTGAAATTGAGTCAATGAGGTCATTAATGAATGCATTTCTTGTTAAAAAGCTTAATTGTCGCAGATCACGTACATCACTTCCTGTCTCAACGAATAGATAAGGGGAACTTGTTAATAAAAATGCATGTTAAACAAATCAAGAAAAATGAATGGATGCATAATTCGCTGTTCCGGAAACTAGCGTACAGGGGGGCGGCTCTCCCACCAGCGATAATGGGAAAATCTATGTTGTGTATAATTTGTAAACTTAATTTAAAATTGTGCATTTTGTCATGCAGAATGTATACTAAGCATCAGAAGAAACGTATCACTTATATTTGAGCATCAAAGAAACATATAACTTATATTTGGATAAAATTCAAATTTGCAAACTCTGTTTTAGAGCAGGTGCAGTGACTTTTTATTGTGTTGATTAACAAATACTATATACAACTCTTTTAATGTGGTTCTCAAACTTTTTTGTTCGCAGACCACTTGATTTTTGTCTCGGTGGACCACACAATAAACAGTATAGCTTACTGAAAAATAAGCACATATAAAATCACTGTAATATTAAGAATAACTGTAACTGCCTTTCATTGTTTTATGCAATTAAATTGTTTTATTTTTAAATGGATAATTACAGCAGAAATTGATTTATGTGAATGAATAATCTGTGAAGTTACATCCATGAGGTACCAGCTCAGTCGGAGCTACGAATGTCCAACTATAATCTTTATTTATAAAACATAATGTTTGTATGCTGCATGCTGATTGGCTGTTAAATAGTACAATGCACGGCAGAACTTATTTTTGCAAAAGCACAGTTAAATGAATACATTATCAATACACAACATATTAAGCACTGCATTTACACATTCATTGTTGTGAGAGGTCTTTTAAAGTTTTTAAAAATGAGTGACATTTCATTTATCACGTTTGCTCTTTTCTGAGGCATGAGAGTAGACAAGTGGGTAGAATTACAAGAAGCAAAACCTCTGCTGAAAAAAAGCAAGAGACAGGTCAACAACTTAATGAAATCAAAGAAAAGAAATGCTTGGGCAGCTGGTGTTTTTATTGATTTGATGAAACATAAAGAAACGGTAATTGACTTAGAAACAGTTGCCTTGAAAATGTAAACAGTCTTGTTACGATAATTCTATGATTCAGTGTGTAATTCGGCTGGTCAAGAGTAATCAATTGTGTTATGAAAGCCTCCATGCTGGTCTCAACCGCTACGTAAAAAGTGCTGACATAAACCTCAATGATAGCCTAATGATGACCAAGCATTTAAAAATGCCAATAATGTATTTTTGTATTAGCTTCTCCAGATCAGCGGAAGTAATGTATGGATAATGAACTTTGTCTTTGCCTCCTTTTCTTTGTCTTTTCATTCAACAAAAATCAGCAATAAACATTTTTAAAATTTTTTTTTTTTATTGTATCTGTTTTATAAGCGGGATAACACTCCAGGGCCTGTGAGTTGTGTTGTTTTAACATACGGCTTTGCTTCATGTCTCCAACCCAACTACAGCCGTGTGTTAATGAAATACAACACATGCCCTGTCGTGTTATCCCTTACTTTACAAGCTGCTGTGTTGAGTGCACGTGAGCGTAATAGACAAAAACTCCCTAATAAAGAATACATTTTAAACACTCCAAAACTATATATGACGGAGAGTTTAGACCTTTCTTTTAACTATCTACATGCATTTTCTTCCTTCTTCTGTAGCTGAGTTTTAAATGTCTCAAATTTTGGGTTTGCAATGGGATCTATAAACTATGCTGCCGCTTCCTTTCCGTAATTATGTGACCTTTCCACGGACCATCTGAAGGTAGTCGGCGGACCACAGATTGAGAACCGCTGCCGCGTAAGCCATCTGTGTAAATCGGTTGGAATTTATTGTTATGACGACATCTACTTTTGTATGTATTTTAGTATGTTATAAATACAAAAGTTTCAAATGCCATTGTTGTTTGTAGTTGTTAGTTATTATACATGTACACTACTGTTCAAAAGTTTGGGGTCACTTAGAAATTTCCTTGTTTTCGAAAGAAAAGCACATTTTTTGTCCATTAAAATAACATCAAATTGATCAGAAATACAGTGTAGACATTGTTAATGTTGTAAATGACTATTGTAGCTGGAAACGGCTGATTTGTAATGGAATATCTACATAGGCATACAGAGGCCCATTATCAGCAACCATCAGTCCTGTGTTCCAATGGCACGTTGTGTTTGCTAATCCAAGTTTATCATTTTAAAAGGCTAATTGATCATTAGAAAACCCTTTTGCAATTATGCTAGCACAGCTGAAAACTGTTGTGCTGATTTAAAGAAGCAATAAAACTGGCCGCCTTTAGACTAGTTGAGTATCTGGAACATCAGCAATTGTGGGTTCGATTATAGGCTCAAAATGGCCAGAAACAAAGAACTTTCTTCTGAAACTCGTCAGTCTATTCTTGTTCTGAGAAATGAAGGCTATTCCATGCGAGAAATTGCCAAGAAACTGAAGATCTCGTACAACGCTGTGTACTACTCCCTTCACAGAACAGCGCAAACTGGCTCTAACCAGAATAGAAAGAGGAGTGGGAGGCCCCGGTGCACAACTGAGCAAGAGGACAAATACATTAGAGTGTTTAGTTTGAGAAACAGACGACTCACAGGTCCTCAACTGGCAGCTTCATTAAATAGTATCCGCAAAACACCAGCCTCAACATCAACAGTGAAGAGGCGACTCCGGGATGCTGGCCTTCTAGGCAGAGTTGCAAAGAAAAAGCCATATCTCAGACTGGCCAATAAAAAGAAAAGATTAAGATGGGCAAAAGAACACAGACACTGGACAGAGGAAGATTGGAAAAAAGTGTTATGGACAGACAAATCTAAGTTTGAGGTGTTCGGATCACAAAGAAGAACATTCGTGAGACGCAGACCAAATGAAAAGATGCTGGAGGAGTGCTTGACGCCATCTGTCAAGCATGGTGGAGGCAATGTGATGGTCTGAGGGTGCTTTGGTGGTGGTAAAGTGGGAGATTTGTACAAGGTAAAAGGGATCTTGAAGAAGGAAGGCTATCACTCCATTTTGCAACGCCATGCCATACCCTGGTATTCTGTCTATAATGGAGTGGCCAGCACAGGCACCGGATCTCAACCCTATTGAGCTGTTGTGGGAGCAGCTTGACCGTATGGTACGTAAGAAGTGCCCATCAAGCCAATCCAACTTGTGGGAGGTGCTTCAGGAAGCATGGGGTGAAATCTTTTCAGATTACCTCAACAAATTGACAACTAGAATGCCAAAGGTCTGCAAGGCTGTAATTGCTGCAAATGGAGGATTCTTTGACGAAAGCAAAGTTTGAAGGACACAATTATTATTTCAATTAAAAATCATTATTTCTAACCTTGTCAATGACTATATTTCCTATTCATTTTGCTATATTTCCTATTCAAACTCATTTCATGTATGTTTTCATGGAAAACAAGGAAATTTCTAAGTGACCCCAAACTTTTGAACGGTAGTGTATACCATGTATGTAACACTTCATTATATATTTATTAAGCTTTTAAAATTACGATAGAACTCCAAGGACGCATTGCAAATCCACAATCACCTAAGGAAACTTTATTGTAATATCTAATATGCCATTTTGTATACCAAGATTTCAGTTGTTTAATTCAAATAAAATCAACAGTAGCTGTCATATAATGTACGTATGCAGACTTCAAATAAGCTACAGTCACTTGTAACATTACACTGGGTGCAAATATCGGTATATCAACACAACAAACGTTCCATAAGGTTAGAAATTGTTAAAATAAGTGAATAAATCTCATTCATAACCACGAGAATAAAAAAGGCTAAAATATTTAGTAGCCTATTCTGTCACTTTTTTTTTTTTTTTTTTTTTTTTTACCAGCGGTAGGCTACTTGCTAGTTTCGACTTTATGAGTAGCCTATAGCCGAATATAATTATCAACATCTCATCTGTGTCACATCTGGAATGTAGGGACTATGCTTAGGGAAACAGGTGTTTCAACTAAAATAAATAAATTAAATAAGAAGAAACTGTAAACTAAAATCTAAACGTAAAAAGTAAATAAGACATTCTGATTAACGTTAGCGTAGGCTATTGATCTCCGAACATTTAGGCTATACTTGTGACAAATCTGTGGTCCTCATGTTCACATCTTTTCTTTATGAGAAACCATATTTATAAAGCTGTAGAGTAGCCTACTTATCACCACAGTGTGAGAAGAAAGACTAAGGGATTAATTCATTAATGTGCTATTTTCTTTTGATATTTAATTGTGTTCTTGTTTTTACCCTGAATATCTCTTTACAGTCATACGATTAATGTGGAAATGTGAAAAACGTGTCAATTGAGTAGCTAATGTGTTTAAAAACATCAGCAACACTTGCAGCACTCACTTAGCCTATCTGTCTACAGTAGGCTAGGCCGCTTATCACCTTTGCATACTGACAATAAAGATTAATTTATTAGCCTAATCAATGTGTCATTTGTTTACTTTTCAATACTGTAAGCCAATAAACATGTGGAGCTTTTTAAGAAAAGGATTTGACAAATCGAACAAACACATGCACTTTAATAAAAATACCTGCCATTTTCTTTAGAAACTATCACTGAATTCCTTTGTGACATCGCAAGATTTTTCTTTTTTAATCTGAACCGCCTGCGCTAGTATCCCCATAGAATGTGCTTCAGGTTTGTAGGCAGCCTTTTTTTGCCTCTGGAACCATCGTAATTTACATTGTTTGTCCACTCGTGATACCGTTCAGTTGTAATGGGCGACCTGAACAACAATTCAGCAGATCTTTCCACTCTTCCTCGTTGATTACAATGTCTGGCAGAACTGTAGCACTGCATAGTACCTGGTTTTGCACGCCGTCCGGTAAAGGGGCAGGTATGGCAGCCACAATGGGATCTTGGCTGAAATGCACTGTCCTCTTGCAAGAAAGCACTGTCATGCCCAGGGTTGCAACACACTCTTCTGGTATTGCTATGCACATCCATGTACTCTCCAGTGGTTCATTCTCATAGTGACTCTGGATGCGTTCAAGGAGTTCTTTTGCAACTTTGGTAACAGATCCGACTGCTTCGTGCAGATGTACAATTTGCCGCTTCAGGCTGTTAATGCTTCTCCGTTGTTTTTCGTTCTGCAGCACAAGCTGTTTCAGAATAGAGTTCTTTGCCAGTTGAGCAGGTACAATGTGGGTTCTCTGCTGCACAGGTGAAATGCGGCAAAGGGAGCTGTGCGATGACATCTGCCTGTGTACGGAAATAAAATGTATTTTAGTATAAGCAGTAGCACACACTTTCCAAATAGCACAACCTTGAAAGGGAATCTAATGTTTAAAACTGAGTTTACTTATTTTGGCGTTGAAGTAGCCCAATACAACCTGAGCACTACATTTAACCTACATATTTTATTGTTATTAGTATCTTTTAAAAATGTTGTACAACACAATATTAATGTGTATTAATGTTTGTTTGTTTGTTTGTTTGTTTGTCTGTCTGTGTTCCAGGACCCCCTTATAAATGAGGCCTCTGTCTCAACGGGTACATTTCCTGGTGAAATAAATACAAAATTTGTAGCCTATAACATTGTTCCTTTTTTTTCTATTGACAAGCTTCCTATTTTTATCTGGATGGCAGCTTTCATTGTTACAAAGCTTAATGTTTCTTTTCTTCTGAATGTAATTTTTGATCTGCTGTCTCTCCAACTCCGCTTTTGATTTAGCGAATTTATCAGCATCTGGTAAAATAAAAAGTACAAGATAGATTAATGAATTACATCAGTACATAATAAAACATGAGAGATTACCAGTATTCAACAATAAAATATAATTTGCAAGCAAAAAAAAAAACGCTTAACACCAAGCTTCATAATTTTCATTGGAAAAGTTTCCTTCTCTTTTCCCTTCTTTCGGAGAACCACGTTGCTGTCCTGCTTCAATGTTCCAACAATATCTTTAGTCAAGATGATGTCAGTCTTGTTCGGTTCATATGCAATGTAGGACACAAGGGCAAACTTGGGTATGCTGTGGAATTTGTGGGTCTCTGTTCTTCTGCTTTCAAATCGAGCTCTCCAAAATGAGTGATCAGATATATGCTACTGTACAGTTTATTTATTTTGGGCTATTGCCTTACACAAAAGAGTTTACTAGAAGTTAGCTTTGCCATCTTGTTATTAGTTAGTTTTAGCACGTGACCTCGACCCTGCTATTAATCTATAGTCAAAGCAGTTTCTAACTAGGTATTGCCCTCTAGCAGTCAGAAAGATGCTTAACAAGCCCCAACGCAGTGACAACGTACCGTAAAACGCACACAATCTCGTTGTCAAGGGAAATCATATTGATTGCACCTGTACATACTGATTTCTTGAATAACACTGGAGTTATTATTTACGAACTTTTGAAAAACCTGCCCTTAGAGAGGTGCAAAATCCTGCATGTCATTTTTATTTGCCTGTTTTACTTCTAGACACATCCTCTGCCCTGTAACCCCTATCTTTAGCAGGAAGGGGAAAAAAAGTTTTAAGTTTCTGAATGAGTCATGAAAACCCAATTAAACTGTGCGCAAAAAAAAAAAAACATCAAGTACTGTACTCTCACACAACCTCCACATGCCTGGAGGAATTCAAAAAAGTTCAATTACTGTGGGATTATTTTAGGGTCATGTGGTTCATTTGGAAAGACTTTGTCAGGAAAGTGTGTGTGTGAAGTTTGCTGAGACTGACATACCAGCTCGGTCAGGTTTTGCTCACGCTGGTACCTGCTCAACCTTGTTTGATTCAGGCATCTGGCTGGTCCTGTCACTTGACAGTGGGGACTGTCATGGTATGGTGAGAATGTGGGAATCTGGGCAAGTGACTTTTTAAGCTCTTGGGAACTGTATGTCCTAATGTAATAAAGGAGGAGCTACAGGCATCCTAGGTGATTGTGATTATTAGAACATATATTTTTTAATCTGGGCCATTGTGAAGTTTTTCCCACAATTGAATACCATTCCTATGGTCTCTATGAAAATAATGCTATAGAATCAGTGTGCTGATTCTTTATAGCATGTTTAGCACTGTGGGCTCAGATTGATTTGGTGATGTACTCAACTAGTGACAATAAGGGAATAACAAAAACCTGAAGGTGTGCCTAAGTTTTCAAAACAGTGCAAATTTCCTGGAGATAAATCTCTCCCTTGCACGTCTTTGAAAATCTACAGCAAAACTAAATATCACAGTTAAGCTGCAGGTTTGCTTTTTGACATCTTTTTACTGACCCAGTTGAAGCAATATACTAAACTAATACTGTGCAATTAGATATATTTATAATAAGACTTCAGTAAGTTCACTCTCCCACTAACAAATCAATGGCTATGCTTACAACAACTTTTGGCATCCAGAATGAAACTTTATTTTTCTAGAATTTTGATGTCTTCATACGATACTTTTCTAGATTTTGGAAATGCGTGTTGGAAGCACGGAGTGTCTGAAGGGGGTAGGCCAGTGCCAATTTGATTCGACTAACATCATTCCGAGACAAATTCAAGGGACAAACTGAGGAATCATCATCTTACTGAAACAGAAATACACTTCCTTATCTCCTGTAAAACCATTGTAAATGTCGTGTTTCAAAATGCTCATAGCACTACATCAAAACAAACAACGAAAGGGCCAATAAAGCTCGGTTAAAAAAAACAGGAAAGGGCACAGAGCTACATCAGTGCTTCCCCACGATTGTCAAAAGTATACTGTTAGTAATTTCACAGCAGACTTATCTGAATACTCTCAAACCAGGTTAATATGTTTATAATGTACTTTTTAATACATATACATTATAAATGCATTATAAAAGTTGATATGCATACCCCCAGACTGGCTGATAAATCACTGAAATCTCAGCAACGAGCTAAGCTGTCTGTTTAGATCAATCAATAAAGCCTTAGTTTATGGTCCTTAAGATCATAGCATAGAATATTTTAATACAAAATACTTCTCTTATAATATTGTAGTTATAGCCTTTCTTTGAAAATGAATTGATTTGAAGTTAAGAATTGTACATCTTTTACCAGACACATTTTTTGTGAACTTTGTGTTGCAGTGTAGTGATTCTGAGTAACCAAAAAACAAAGCACATGCCAATTTACGTAGTCAAAAAAATAAACCTAATTTAATTAGTAGTAGTGGTAGCATGTTGGTAAACATTAGCACAGCACATTTAAGGAATCCTTTTCTGCTATGAGAGAAACATTTAACAAATAATTACATTTAACCATCCTTGGAGATACAAAAAAATCTGTTGTAAATCTGGATGCAATTAGGGAAGTAAAATTGGAACTCTTCTGTAAAACCACTCTAAAGGCAATGCACATTGAAATATTAGTATAGCCACTCCTTAATCACCATAAAATCCACTGGCATGGCACTTTGAAGTTTGTTGTAAACCCTTGTTAAAATGAAAAATTATTTTTTTCCCTGGAATAATAGTGCAACAGTCATAGTCTGCCACCTGTATTTTCGTTGTAAATGTAGCCAGTGTTTATATCCACAGCATAGTGCTCTTACTTTCAGTGATTCTTCCACTTGAAGTTTTGACTTGAACTCTGTCCATTCCTCATGTTACTGTATAAACCTTGCTCAACAGGCAGGTTTCCATTGCATCCCCTGCATCAGGTTAACCTTTTAACAATTTATCTTTCTGACTTTGCCTCATTCCATTGGTCTGGTTGCAGTAGCAACCTTGCTTAAGCTCAGTGTTTCAAATTGGTGTCAATGGCATATACAATTTCTGCAATGTACCACGTAGCCCAACAAACAACAACAAAGATAAACTTGAACCAATTCAAAATCACACTACTAGATTAGGAGTTAGTAGTTTTCAAATCAACATCCTACTAGACCGTCATTCTAAACGGCTTCTTTGCAAAAGTAATTTGAATAATACATAGAATTCCCAGAGCTTCATTAATCATGGACAGGATTGTAACTCAGTACAGTAGTAATTCCAAAACAATTGCACAAACGGTAGCTCAGACACCCAGTGCCATGAGCTCATGAAGGGTTATTCAAACCATCAAAATTCGGTGAAACCTAAAAAAAATATATTCGTTTTTTTTAATTATATCATACTCAATGCTGACTCTTCAAAAGCTTTTATCACAGTAACAGTGTGTTACACATTAACCTCCAGTTTCTGTTTTGTGTAGCTGTAATGTAACTATAGAATATACATTTATGGAAATGGTCTACAGCTATAAAGCTGAAAGTACAACCACTTCAGATCTCAGTTCAGTTATCCAGCTTCATCTGCCTTTTTGCCTAGTGTAGGATTTTGCTTATCAGACTGAAAATGTATCCATTACAAAGCACAAACCATGTACTGAACATTAAAATGCTTTTTATTTCACCCAAACAGAAAGATGTTTTTCACAATTTTCCGAGATAAGATGTGCCTTGTTTTTTTTTCTTTCAAAGAGGAGTCAGCCCTTCATATTCATACAAGTCTGCAAGCAGAAAAAAATAACTCTTAAAAAAAAAAAAGTCATTTCAGGAAAGATCTGCTTTTGTCCAAATGGAGAATAATGAATTCATCAAACTGAAAATGCACAAACTAACGGAGCGTTCAGGTTTCAATGCATCGCAATTGGAAAGTGAGCTCCCATTACTGGGGAAGATACACAAGCACTGGCTCCTCTAATCACTTGGTCATGCTTGGGAGGAAGTTTGTCAGCAGCATGATCATGGCGGAGCTAAGGCGAGTGCCATTCTGGGTGGATAGGTGGTAGTTTACCTTGGAAGAACACTGCTTCTTGAACCATCCCTCTCCTCTCCCCTTCCTAAAGAGCGGAGACAGTTTTTTTTATGACATCCATAGGAATGTTATATCCTAACCCAAGTCTAACGACCTTGTTGGCTTGCACCAGATTAGATTGAATTGAAGAGTTCTGTGGGAATAGGAAAGGGCCATACAGTTAGCAAATGCATTTTTTTTTTTTTTGGTAATTTGATCTGTAAAGTTGCAAAAAAGCTGAAAATACTGACAGGCACTAGTACCGTAAGCAGTACCATACACTGTAGGAATCAAAAATTAAAGGAAAATGAATAGCAAGTTACATTATCTCCCTTTAAACCATGCCAGATGTCATTTAATGTTGTTTGAGAGAAGAATCGTAGGTGTGTTTCACAAGCCATATACAAAAAGACAAAGCTAATAAGGATTAATTGTATTCATAATGATGATGAAGTTCAATGCATTCTACATGCACTACATTTGGGATGCAAGTAGCTGTATAATCAGTGGCACAAACTGCAGGAATCAGACTGAGGAGCTCTAATGCTGATGCAGCCACTGGATCAGAACATTAGCCTCTTGGCAAAATACTTTGCTTCATTTACTTTCTATTGAATGCACAGACTTTGCATAGCTTGACATTTTTTATATTTTGCTTTGAATAGATAGCTATATCTAGCACTAACAAGACCATAATCAATGCTACAAATAACTCAGATTACAAACAACTTTGGCAGCATGCCAATTAATATTACGAACACATAAACATTTTATGTGTCTAAAGACCTCCACACACCGGACGCGACGCGATTTGTCCTGCGATAAAATTGTTCGCTGTGACACACCAGTAGCGTCGAAGCGCAGCGATAATGGTAAGTGACTCTCCTCTGATTGTATCATCAGTTTGAAAAAATTACACGTATGATAGTCCTGATATACAGCTAATAAAAATGTAGAATACATAATAACTTTTCGGTATACTTATTTCAGTAGAGGTAAAAGAATCATACACACCAGCTATATAATTTTTGTGTCCTTTATTGTACAGCTCTGGGTATTTTGATACTGCAAGAATGATCTTTTCTTCCGCCATTGTTTACTGATGACGTGCAAGGGAAGCTGTTCCTCATTGGTCAGTTCCCTAGCTGCCATGTGACAAAATCTCACAAATAGACACCAATTCAATTTTTTTTTCGCATTGCTTCAGTGTCACTTTCGTCGCGCATGAGCAGTGTGAACTGTTTGTATCAAAGTACATGTTTTATTTTATTTGTCATGGTGCAGAGTGTCGTACGATACATTTGCTTGTCGCATTATTATTATTATTTGTTTATTTAGCAGACACCGAGACTAGGGTGTGTGAACTATGCATCAGCTGCAGAGTCACTTACAATTACGTCTCACCCAAAAGACGGAGCACAAGGAAGTTAAGTGACTTGCTCAGGGTCACACAATGAGTCAGTGGCTGAGGTGGGATTTGAACCGGGGACCTCCTGGTTATAAGCCCTTTTCTTTAACCACTGGACCACACAGCCTCCTACACAGCATCCGGTGTGTAGAGGCCTTTGGTGTGGCTTACTTTATGCAGCTTGTTTTGAACGCTTGAATCTCAATAAACTCTTCCTGGTAAAACAATAGGCCCTTCTGGAAAGTGCTGTGTGATGACTAAAGAGGCTTTCTAAACGTTTGAGTGAGTCATTAAAAATAACTTTCCTCATAGAGAGTAACTGGAACTGTTTATAGGCCTGTTATAAGGAGTTAATAAAATAGGTTGCTGGTGAAAAAACTTGTGATAGTGGATGGTTAAAATATTTTTTGGATTAAGCAGGATTTTTTTCACCCCCAAAGTGATATTTACAAATTACTCAGTGCTTTGTTCAGTCCTTTAACACAGTTTTTTGCATTTTCTTTGTTGTTCAGTCTCTGAAGAACACTGGTTGCTAAACAGTTCCTGTTGCTCTAGTACTGTAGTTGTATGCTTTGTGAAGGCCAGTCTAGTAATGACATGGGCTAAGGTCAATACAACTAATGTTACTCAGTCATTGAATATGTGTCAGTAACTTAAAAAACCTTTTAACTTGACTCTGAATTCATATACTGAAATATTTTTCCCTGCTGAACTATAATTCATCCAACACGACTCCAGCAGTGGGTTATAATCTTGTAACATTTGTTTTCCTGTACAGCAGACACTATATGTGAAAACAAGTTTAAGTACAGGTTTAGAATTGGTGCATTTTAAAGAGAGCCACTGCCTTAATTACCTCGCAACATAGATAAACCAAATAACACATTCATCGAATCTGTTTTTTAAAAAAAAAAAAATTTTTTCACTTCACTGGAAGAAAGCTGGAAAATAACAGGGGTTACATAAATGAGAGCAGGTGCACTCACGCAGAGGTAACTATTCAGCATATGTAAGTGCAATTTGAAAATCATTGTCTTGCAGAGAACACTCGAAATTGGTCCCTAATGGCCTTGGCTTTTGTCATATGGTCTTGATTATAACACGAAAATTGCATTGCTATGCCTTTAGTGCGAACGAGATGGATGAATAATTGTTACGTGCACCGAATACCTTGTCTTACTCTAAGAAGACCTAGGATCCCCTTTCCCTCCCTTCCCTCGGACACTGTAGCTGCTGTCTTGAAATGCTGTCAGGAATCCTCTAAGTGGGTTATTTATCAACTCCACCTGATAAATATGCATATCTTTTGCAGTTGTAGACATGTGTTTTTTGTGCTGTTCTAGATTTTTTTTTAAATTCCCAAACCTTGAATGGAAGCCTATTTTATCAAATTAGTTTTATACTGGTCAGATTTTTTCATTAAAACTATATTTGTGACTATTCTGGATAGCTCTCACTAAATGAATAGGGCACTGGTATTGATGGCTCAATTTGTTGCAAAGTCACATTGCAGTGGAAAGGTTGCAGGCCTATAACCATTACCTTGATTTTCACCCTTTGCCAGAATGGGATAATGCAGGGTCCTGGGCTGTTGGAGAATTAATTTACATCAAGTAGAAATGGACATTGAGCTATTGACAGAGATATTACCAAATTAGTGAATAAGCAATGCTTTTAATGAGCATTGGTATTAAATCTGGAACTAGAGACCTGTGCTAAAATAAATATCTGGGTTCCTTTTCTGATAATTTCAAGTACAGAATTTAAACTTAAATTAATCACATACAAAATACACACATTTTTCCTCTAAATATATTTATTATGAGTTTTCAAGCTTTATACAATGGTTTGTTAGCAATCTGGATCCTGGATTGACCTAGATTGAACCCTATTAAAACTATTGTGAAATACATTGTTTTGTAGAATTGGTTAAAAAGTAAAAAAACATGTTTTTTTTGTTTTTTTTAGTATTTTAGTAATGCTGAGGTTCAGACCTCAGACCCTGTGTACTAGAGTCACTGCAATATAAACAAGTTCTTGTCTACCTAAATGTTGTTTCCTGACTTAGATTTTCTGTACTTGGTGTCAGATTTTAATATGTAAAATCTCCAACAGCCTCTTATGTCTATCTATGTAAAACTTAAGAGAACACATGTTTTTATTTGGTACTGTCTTAAGGCTCATTACTTTTGTATGATAGGGATCTCACTGAAACTAGCAGTTGTAGTAAAGTCAAGTACTTACAAACACAGTATACACATAAAAGTGTTTATAAAATGTGTAAACACAATTACAGACATATACTTTGTCTTGCACCCTTAAATTTTGTATCGCAGCTTTCTCTGGTGAGATTTGATCTCAGTTAGAATCTTAATGAGTTAATAAATCTTGATTGCACACTACAGCGGGGGCTTTTCTTTTCAGTAGGTGATTAAAACAAAAAGAGCAATCTGCCTCCATTACATAGGTCTTTGACACATGTTGGCGTGGCTCCTGAAAGATCAGGAATAGGCATTGACAGTTATTGGCCCTGGGGAGCCTTGAGTTCAGCTTAGCTGGAGAATCTTGTAGTTTCTTGTGCTGAAAATTGTTGTCTTGAAGGGTATTTGATTTTATATGGATATATACTTACATTTGTAATGAAAACTGTTCAAAACCTTATGTTTTTGTTCCAGTGAAAAGTTTGCTGTCCTTTTTTTCTAAATGAAACAAAAATCTGTGTTTCAAAACATTAGATCAGGGTGTTTTTTTAGAGAGCTACCTACATCTGAGATGTGTTTTTCATTTTAGAATGTCCAATTACGTTCCCTCACTGCATCAACTCCCCACAACACCTAAGGAGAACTGAAGGTCAGTGGGCATCCTCCAATCCCACCACTAAGCCAGTTGCCTCTTTAGATCCAGGAGCTCAAGAGCTACTGGCCTCTGCAGGACAAAGGCCATACCTGCAGGTGTCCACTTGAGCTCACCAAGCACCTAGCCAGTGGGGTTCTCTTTAGCTTGATGAGGAGAAACATATCTAGTAAAGTGGGTTGTGTCATTCGATGACTGGAAGTTGAATACTCCAGTTTTGAGTTCCGTAGGCACCATTCAACTGTTGCCATTGTTTATGTAGTTTAAAAGGTAACACTTTAGTTTAGGGATCCGTAATAAGCGATTATAAACAATCTGGAAACAATAGCAAAAAAAAAAAGTGTGTAATAACTGTATTGTAAAAGCAAAACATGTTTATTGATTATTTATAATAACTTATAACGGATCCCTATACTAATGTGTTACCACTTAAAATGTTTATACCCCCCGCCCACCACCCCCCAACCTTTAGACTTCTTTTATTAATCAACTGAAATATCGAAGGGATGATGTAATAGGAAATGCTTTAATCCCATTTTAATTTCCAAGGAATCTTGAAAGTCTCCAGAAGGAATTAGAAGACATGACAATCTAGGGCTATACTCAGTCACGGTTTTAGCTAACAGAGATCAAAATATAGATAATGTCTGAATCTTTAAGCTTAGTACATTCTTAATTTAAGGCCAGTACATTGAATTTGCACCTTACAGCACCTGTAAATGTATGTGTTGCATTTAAGTGTTCAGGTGTAAATAGAAACTCAAGAAACAAGAATGTGAGAATTTTGTTTTTTTGGTCAACACTTTTTTTTTTCTTAAAGCATTGTGATGCAACTTTATATTTAAAAAATATGTTTCTGGGTGTAGGAATGTAATTGTTAAAGTGGTAACTGCACTTTGTGTGAATATCATGTTCATTTGTTAATTTACATTAGGCAGACAAGTAGCCTTGCATATATACAAAGGTATAGCAAACATTTTACATTTTGCTTTTATCCCAGGCTTTTAGCATTTGACAGAAAATCTGCAATCAGGGTCTGGATTAGTGTGTCTGTACAATGCAGTATTAACCTGGAAAAGATTGGTACAGTAAGCCCCTTCCAAGAACTTAAGTTCATGGCCTCCTCCAAGAATCACCAGGTGCCTCCTAATGTAATTAAGAAATAGTTATAACACAAGCAACTCAGTCCTGTGTTTCAATTGTACTTGAAAATTTGACTGAACGCAGGACTGTGTGGTCAGATATTTTTTTGGAAGCTTCAGGAAAGTACCTGAAATGTTTATACAATGTTTATTTGTTTTGATATGTATTTTGAGATATGGACAATGGGTGGGTTTTAACTAGTGTGTTTGTCTACACATCTTAGAACTTAGCTGTTTATGAGCAACTAGAAAGAGTAGAAAAATGCTTTAGCACTGAAACATCTTTCTGCAGATGCAACTGTAACAGGTAGCATGGTCAAAAGCACCAGTAGGTCAAATATATCAGAATACAGAAGTCCCAGTTCGTGTTCTTTACAGACCGTCATGAGTTCTGGCAAAGACATTGCATTGTCCGATTCCCAAGCTCGATGTGGTGTACAAATAAATCGTCCAGCATTTCAGGAACTCTGCACTCTTGATTCAGCTTCACAAGTGCTTCTTTTCCTTTTAATATATTAAAAGTTTTCAGTTTTTTTGTAGCAAGATAGGACGCGGCTTTGAGTTTTCCTGTACTTTTCTGATTAAATCGTCTGTCGATCCCACTTATTGTAGGGAAAAAAAATCTACTTTTATATTTCTCTTCCAAAAGTTAAAAAACATAGGATTCCGTGTGAGTCCCATAAAAATGTTCCAGTGTTTTTGCTGGCCACCTTTTCCTCAAAGTTGGCATTTGCAGATTTAGTTCATTAGCTTGATATTCACATTTTAAAAAATGCTCATGGAACTTTTCATCCGTTCTCAGGCTGCGTGAAACATTTAAACAGCTCTGTTCGACACTTATTGCACTGGCAAAATCAATGTTCTCCCTCTGCATAAAATAGCATAATTTTAAAAATGTGCTGTATTTCCTCTGGTTGTACTACTGCAGTTGGACTCTAACGATAAGTGAACATGAATATGTGCGCGTCTTTAATTGCACGTTATGAGGAAATACTTTTGAGTGACAGAAAAGAAAATGCAGTATATTGATAAGCAGAAATCAATATTTTGGAGATGATTATGGGAGAGCTCCCCTCCACACCTTGTGCACGCCCCTGGCAGCAATACCAGTTACACTAAATTATGGAGAAGATGGCATACAATAGAATAAGATGCATTTGTCATATTTTTATATAGAAAGTGTTTTTAGGGAGTACATTGTTACAAAAAAGATATAATGTCTTAGAATTTGGTACAAAGCCGAATCCTATGATGTTCTCAATTTGGTTCCAGTATTATTATTATTTAGTCATTTAGCAGACACTTTTATCCAAAGCAACGTAGAGACTCAGGGTTGAACTATGCATCACAACTGCTGCTGCAGTCACTTACAATATGATCTCGATTTATACGTCTAATCCGAAGGACGGAGCACAAGAAGGTTAAGTGACTTGCAGGGTGAGTCAGTGGCTGGGATTGGACCTGGAACCTCCTGGCAATAAGCCCTTTCTTTAACCACTGGACCACCAAGCCAGTGTTAATGTGTTAATGTCTCATTGTTCTGGGTCTTGTACTGTAATGGTGAACTTCAACATGTGTGGTGTCTGAGTAATCAAGTGCATTTTCAAAAACACTTAAATCTATCACTGTATTTTTTCTCCATCAAGCGTTTTTTTGTATTATGGTTCCGTGTTAAATGCAAACAAAATGAAATTTATGTTATTCAATAGAAAAAAATAAAATAAATAGTGACCATAACAGTTTCACCTTTATAAGGTTGAATTGGAGCAAGTTGAAGATTATAAATACTTAGGAATTTGGCTGGATAGTGCATTAATGTTTAAAACGCATATGGATAGCTTACACAATAAAATAAAATCTAGACGTGGTTTCCTTTCTCGTAACAAATCTTGTTTTACACATTCCACGAGTTGAAATGTCTTTACTCCCTGTTTTAGATTATGGTGATGTTATTTAAAACATGGCCTCTAAAAAGCCTATTGATGAAACTAGATGTTTTATACCATTCTACTCTAAGATTTGTCACTGGTGCCCCCTACAGAACTCACCATTGCAATCTTTACAACCTGATTAATTAGCCCTCTCTATATACAAGGCGACTGAAATACTGTATGTTAATCAACCGAACCTTAATTGGGAAAAAACCTGCTTACTTGTGTAGTTTACTAGAGCACTCTTCTTCATTGTACAACTTAAGATCTAGTAATTTTATTAAACTGGTTGTTTCCAGGGTTTCAACAGTTTTTGGTCATCACTCGTTTAATTTGCAGCAGCCAATGACTGGAATAAGAATATAAGAACAAAAGAAAGTTTACAAACGAGAGGAGGCCATTCAGCCCATCTTGTTCGTTTGGTTGTTAGTAGCTTATTGATCCCAGAATCTCATCAAGCAGCTTCTTGAAGGATCCCAGGGTGTCAGCTTCAACAACATTATCGGGGAGTTGGTTCCAGACCCTCACAATTCTCTGTGTAAAGTGCCTCTTATTTTCTGTTCTGAATGCCCCTTTATCAACAAAAGTTCAAATTAGAATGGTTCACATCTGAAGTTGCTTTTAGCCATAGGGTCGACTCATTGCTGACTGACATCTGCACCTGCTAAGTTGCTGCTGTTTTATGATTGCTTATGTTTTTTTTTTTTGTTTTTTTTTTTAAACTTATTTATTGTGCTTTATGTTGTTTACTGTGGTGTTGAGCACCTCTTGCCAGGTCATCATTGTAAATGAGAATATGTTCTCAATGGACTCATCTGAATAAATAAAGGTTTTGATTGATTGTGAAATAGGGTAAAAGTGAGACATTTCTGAGAAGTGTTTTTTCTCAGGCTTTAAAAACTTCAGCATGGGCAAAAAACAATACAGACAAGTCTGTTTTTTATTTAAGACTCCAGGGCCACAAAACAGTACCTGCTCACAAGATTGCATACAGCAATCACTGAATACATTTTTTTAAATTTGTTTTCTTTATTATATGTCGATTAGATAGATAGGTATATTTTCAAGCAGTCACAATTTTAAATGTATAGTTTTGCATCACTAATACTGTATGTGACTATTGTTCTTCTCAATAATTTAACGTATAATAGCATAATTTGTTATGTTGCTAATTATATCATTCATAACACACTGCTCAAATGCACATGTAAAAGTATATAATAATGAATGGCTTTTTTATTTTCAATATACAGAATTTCTCATCTGATTTTTTTTTTATCAGTTACTTTTAGTGTATTCTTTTATTTTAATTATTTTTTAGCAGCAGTGATAGTAATAGCAGTCATATGGTATGTGGGTTATTGTGCTGTTCCAAGTGGTCTCTCTCACAATTGGCAAGATGTTTTATTAATTTCCACAGGGATTTGTCAACCTCAGAATTGTCAAATTGTGTGGAAACAACATGTTTTCATACAGCAGGCAAGACAGATTAATTTAGATTTGGTCACCAAGTGATTGATACAAGTGGCTGTTTTTAATATTAGCTTTTTTTTATACATACAACGTATATAAAAGAGGGATTTAACATAGTGTCTGAAGAAAAACAAATGTTGTAAATCTGTACGTTGCTTAAGAGTGCCGTTTTTATCTGTTATGTCTATCTACTGTTCCACTACTCTTATTGTAAATTTATAACAGTGCTGTCAGAGATGACATGGGAGAAAATGCAAGCATATGACAAGAATAAATGAGAAATGTGTCATCAGGTAACAGGAATAGTTTGCACTACAAAGGGTTTTCTGCACCCTGAATGGTTTTTATTAAGATATCTGTCCTTAATCATCTATCATATTATAAAGGAGACTGCACACCTTTCCCTATACACACCAAACCCACGTTTTAGGGGATACAGTACAAACTAGAAAGGAGTGTACTGAGATTTAGGCAGTATAGGCTGTCCAGTGCAGTTATTGTTATTAGTTGTAAAGTAAAAAACAGTTCCACATTAACTGTCTACTGTGTGCACTAATGGAGTGAGCAAGCAACCAACCCACCCACCCATATGACATTTTTTTTCTAGGAACGAAGGTAGGGTGTATCCGATCATTTTCTCTTAAAAGTACAGCAATTACGTCATTTCAGACACCACTGTGTTAATGACTATTGGAGTTAATGACTAGCTAAAATACAGTCAAATGTGCATACAAAAAAACCACCAATAAGTGCCAGCTTTCGAGTTCTGTCTGTGCAGGTAGCTGACATAACTGTAGCTCTCCTTGTCTGGATTCCCATGTCTGAGGTGTCATAAAATAGTGCTGAAATGCTATAAATCAAAATTAAGTAAGATGATTAATATACACCACTAAAGGGGTTCACTGGAAATCTCTCTTTTCAAAAGCAGTACATGTATATCTTTCCTGAGGACATTTGCAGGGCCAAGAAGGGAGCTGCTGCAAAAAGCTGAATTATTCTGGAATCTCTGTGAAATGAAAGCTAACAATGTAAGAATTCTGTTTTATTAATTGCTAAGAAAGTTGTTTTTTTATTCTCAGAATTTTAAAGAAATTACTGTAGTAGAAATTAAGCCTGTAGTCAAATTGAATCTGCCTGACAGTTCAGCAAAACCTTTGAATAATATAACATGTTTTTTTGTCTTTTTGTGTGTTTGGTAACAATTTGGCTAAAAGTTTAAAAGGGAAACTTCTATGGCCTCACAAAAAGTATTGAAATGACCATTGCTGGAAGAAAAACTATATAAACTTCCCATTTTTAACTATTTGAGCTCTTGTGTATTCTTGGATGTTTGTCATTGAAGTCAAACATAACAGAAAACTTTTTGAAAGACGTTCTAACATTCTTGGACAGAATGGTGTGAAACACAAAATCACAAAATTAAAAAAAGCATGTGAAGAAGCCTATTTCAAGGTTAAATAAGCTTTAAGTGTTTTTCTTATTCACATCTTAGTACTTTGGTTTGGGGAGAGTTTTATCATGGGTTTGAGGAAGATAAGTCAGACACTGCCCTGTTGCCTGAATCTGGGTTTTCCTCTAACACACTCTAACAAATTCTGCCTAATTCATTTTTTAATCTCTCCAATGAACCGCTTGCAGATTTGCATCAACAGAGGAAGCATCAAGTTACTTCTTTTAAATAATTGATGCCCTTTGGTTCGCATGGGCTCAGACGAAATTCTCAAAATAGTTACTGGTTGTGTAAATATATAGCTTTTTCTTTCCTGATAAGGGGTGTAAAGGGGGTGATGTCATCATACATTCATTGAAATCTTTAGAAGGCGAGTCGGGCACTTGACAGATTGCCTTTTTGTAGAGTTACAGATGTTGTGCCTCATATTTAAGAAGGGGTTATGATAGTGGTGCAACAAGTAATCAATGCATCGATTATTAACCACCTGTCCTTAAATTTCCAGAGCTTCGATTACATATTGGTGAATCGATGCATCAAATTAGAACCCAGTTTGAAGTCTCCTGTTGCCGGTTTGCATTCAAACCTTGAGTGTTTGAGAATGCACTTCTTTTAGTGCTCGTACAGTAGATAAACAATGTCAGTGCATTGCTAGGATACACGCTTTAGGCTTCTACATTCGCGTTGGACAAGCCAAATCAGAAGTAGGCCTATTATATTTATGTTTTCTTGATTAAAAATGGCAATACTTTTTTTTTTGTTTGTTTTGTTTAAATCTACTAATTTTTTTGATCATGTAGTGTTGTGACATAGTAGCTAGTTTCAAGAAGGGTTGGGGTTATGTGTCTGCAGTTAAAACTACAAACAGTTGATAATGTAAACTAACTGGACTGTCTACATAGCTAAACTTCTGATAAGGTAGAGATCTAAATTATGGACAAATGAAGTTAACTATAACATTTTGTGTAAAACTGAGTATCAATGTGGGACACGGCAGTTTTAAAATACATGTATTTGCATTGGTATCAGTAATTGTATTTTGTTTTTAAATGTATCACTTTTTTAAAATTCCCATTTGAATACAGTCAGCATTCGGTAAGATGTACTGTATAGTAAATTTGAAAATTAGAAACTTAAATCTCTGGAATGACCCAGTGTGATACCGGGAGGGTTCAGAATCCAGTTGAGCCCACAGTCGACTTCCACATGTCTATCACTATTATTATCACTTGTTAATTAATTAGTAAACAAACACATATCAATTTCAAGTTTTTTAAGCCAAGAGATAAAAATAATTGGATAAAGGAAATATCATGTTGTTTTATTTTTAGTTTTTTGGCAAAAACATTAATTGGAGGATATAGGAAAAAGTGTACTCAACATTCATTCACAGAGCAATCATTGTTTTGTTTTGTTTTTCATGTATTAAATAACAGGCTAACCTTTGCCTGTTAATCATGTTACTTGGGAGATTAAAAAATCCAGGAAATTGCTGAATGAAAAGCTTTTTAAAATGCACGTTTTACAATGGTGCTTTTCTCAGGGATGGAACATGAACATGTTTGACACAAGCCTAAAAAAAAAGACCAATGCATATTTATACCGGTACAATAAATATATTATGTTAACATAATAAAATACAGCACATGTGGCATGCCTTATGTGTACTTACAATTTACATGTTTTATTAGTTTAAAAAGCCGTTTAAGTATTTTATAGACGCTGGATTGTACTGCTCAAATGTATTATTAAATGTTGCTGCCCACTAATTTCAAACAAATTATCATACAAATGTTGAATCGGATTATCATCCAAACCGTAACAGTATTGGTAACAACAATTTGGATCATCCTGACTAAGGAATAAAACAAGCCTATTTTTGGCGCACTATACTACAGTTGTTTTTGGCAATACAGAAATATTATGTATTTATTCCAGAAACAGCATGCTTTCCTTTTACATTTGCAGTAGTGCTACAGGCTGGTATTTTTCACAGGGTATTCTATGGGTATTACTGGTGATGACATCTGAAAATACAAACTGAAATGCATGTACAAAAACGGTTCACTGGAATTTACTGCTTGAGAGTTGTGTTCAGTGATTTTAAACTGTATTCAACACCTCCTACTCAGCATTTCTTACTGGTAACCAGTACAAACTGCTTGTAAGCTGTTAAAAACATTTACTGAATGGAAAAAAAATACTCACAGTATACTCCAAAATAGCTGGTGTCTGGTTCCTTCTATTGTAGGATGACAAAGTGTATATGCTTTATGTCTTTGGAGGTTTTATTAAATGCTTCCGGAAAACTGAGCTCATGGGTTTCCAGCACATGTCACCTGAAATGAATAGAGTCGGCATTTTATTGCTGCATCAAGTATGCAATATTAAATTATCAACATGCAGGGATAACATTTCTGTGATAAAGTATTGCGGTGTGAGATCTCATCTTAGTCTGGGATAGTCTAATGGGGCTGAAACACAGTGATATTTTGCTGAATGTTGCTCCATTAGTGGATCGTTATCACTTGTTGCATTTCTACATGTCTTCTTGTATCCATATTGGATGCTTTTTTTTTTAAAGTCAGCTGTTGGTCCCTATCAAGCAATTGTGGGCTCTCAAGCCTTTGACCCAGACAACCAATTAGACTGAAAGAAAATATCCTGTCAACCAAGCCACATTCCCTGTGCTCTCTTTCAGTCCCTTGCTAATCTGCTAAAGCCTCCACTTGGCTTGCAGTTTAACTAAGCTTTCTACAAGGCCATAGGGTCAAACATGTCTTGATGATAAGAAGACACCTATCAGTACTGTGTCTTTTAATTTGAAATAATAAAACATCCTTACATCCATTATTATAAAGCAGAGGGGTTACAGTAGCTGCAGATATTCCTATCCCCAGAATACAAGAAAAAAGACTTGTTGACAGCCTAGATTCAGTTTCTTACACCACCTTTTATCAGGAACCGTAAACTGATGTATTTGTAGAACATGCCAGACTGGCTGGTTGTTCGTGTTCAGGGATGGTCATAATTGCTTTGAAAGCCCCAGAGATTTAAAGTTTTTCAGGAATAACAGTATTAGTTTTGTGCACAAGCAATACGCGTCTTTACCAATTACAGTATCTGAGAAATAATTAAGTATTTAGCATTTTGTTGCACAATAGTTAAGCATTGATAAAAGGATTCAAATTAAGAAGTACGTCACTGTAGTAGATACACTTCTATGGTTTTTGTGTTTTGTATTATTATTATTATTATTATTATTATAGCATTCCCTGCTACACGAATCTCAATGGACATGCACACTAATAAATGAAGTGTTAAGTGAAAAACTGAATTATTATTTGTTTGCTGAAATGTGTGTGTGTGTGTGTGTGTGTGTGTATATATATATATATATATATATATATATATATATATATATATATATATATATATATATATATATATAAACATAAACAGATTGACAATGTTCAGGATAAATTGCATGTGCTCAGAGCAAAATAAATATGCAGATGTTTCAGTCACTCAGTGTCCGTTCAAAATTGAACAACTTCACTCATATAGCCAACAGAAAACACGTGTAACTAGATAATTAATTCTGTTGATACAGTAATTAGCAAAAACACTCATTAAGGACAACTGTTAAAAAATCTAATATAGTGTTTTAAAAAAAAACACAATATTAAATAAGTTTGTTTTGTACGTCATAATTCCTGAACATTACACAAAAAGGTATAATTAATGCAGACATGACATAATTTTGGGCGGCACGGTGGCGTAGTGGTTAGCGCTACTGCCTCACAGCGCCAGGGTCCTGGGTTCGAATCCGGCCTAGGGTACTGCCTGCGTGGAGTTTGCATGTTCTCCCTGTGTTCGCGTCGGTTTTCTCCGGGTACTCCGGTGTCCTCCCACAGTCCAAAGACATGCTGTCCAGGTGGATTGATCACTCTAAATTGCCCTCTGTGTGAGTGTGTGTGTGTGGTGCCCTGCGATGGACTGGCATCCCTTCCAGGGTGTAGTCTCGCCTTGCGTCCTGTGTATGCCGGGTTAGGCTCCGGCTCACCGCAACCCTGTTTAAAAAACAATTGCTTCAATGCATGCTGAAACTTGAACTGGTGACCAGAAAGAGAAAGGGATTGAAACACATATTTAGTTGTTTATAACTGGATTCCTAACTGGTACACAAAAGCCAGGCACTGATTTGTAGCAATTAGCACCTCACTTTAACTTTTTATAGGACAGCCTAGGTGGACACTTTGTTATGCAATGTTTAATCACATAATATTGGAAGTACTCTGCTCTGTACAATAAACTTCGAGATGTTATCTCTTTAAATAAATGCTCAGCATTGAAATTATATATATACTGTATATAGTAACAAATACACTCAGCTGTAGTATATTTTTACTCTGTTCCCACTCCTCTTCCAGATCAACAGTAACCACAAGACTGTCAGTTTGATTTAACAGGGCGGTGCCTGTATTTTTATTGGACAATCCAAAGCCTTAGATGATAATCAATATAGGGTTCAAACACAGTTCAGGTTCTCATACAATCCAGGTTAATCCGCCAGAAGGGTGGGCAAAACAGTCCAAGTCATACACAGAATTTTTGTCTTCTTTTTTTTCCTTTTAGTTTTAAATCAATAACTCTTACCAGTTTTTTTTCTCTTTTCTTTTCTTCTCTCTCTCTCTCTCTCTCTCTCTCTCTCTCTCTCTCTCTCTCTCTCTCTCTCTCTCTCTCTCTCTCTCTCTCTCTCACTTAAACACCTTGTATTCCTCTCTTTTCCGTGCTATGACCCAGCCCTTTTATAGGTGGATGATTATGTCTAATTCGGGGCAGGTGTGGCTACCACACCCTGGGCACCTTGCATTGTGGGAATTGTAGTGTGCTGTGGGTGGCCATTTTGTGACATGTAGGCCTTTCCCTGCTGCCATTTTGTGATGGTAGAAAGTGCTGTCAAAACCTCAGCCGTGACGTATTTACCATCTATAACCACACCCTTTGCTTTATCACAATATATATATATATATATATTTCAATGCTGATCATTTATTTAACCCTTTGCGGTCCATTGTTGGACTGGGTCCGACATTGCAATTATTCCTATCAGGTCCATTGTCGGACCCTGTCCGACATCATCAAAAAAATGCAAAAGACGCAAAAAAAGTCGTTTTTCTCCGGAAAAAGCCGAAAACCATTCAATGGCCGAGTGGGAGCGACAGGAGCCGAGACAAGCCGATAAAAAAAAAAAGAAAAAAAAAGTTATAGTAAAAAAATGTTGTCGAGATGTTATAGTAATAAAATAATGACTTGGATTGCATTATTGAGGAGTTTGGTGATAAAACGAGTCATCAGGAGATGATTGATCGGTATGTACGACTATTATTATTATTATTATTTATTTGTTAGCATATGTGAAAGCGATAGCGAACGAAGGGTGGGGCGGGGCTGGAGATGCCTCGTGAGTGCTTTGTTGATATGCAGGGCCATTTAAACCCGTTTGACTGTGGAAAAAAATACTTTTAAACAGCGCGTCTAAAATTAATTGCGCGTGTGAAAATAAATTGGACCTGGCGAGCCTGACGCACAATTAATAAATGGACTGCAAAGGGTTAAAGAGATAACATCTCGAAGTAAATTATATATATACAGTACCAGTCAAAAGTTTGAGTACACTTGCTGGAAACTAGGTTTTTTTCATAATGTTTTACGTCGTATACGTTCCTGTAAATACTTGAAAATGAAAACACATGTTACAATATGCAAAACAAAACATAAGGAGTATCAAAGCAAAGTTCCAAGAAAATTGAAAAGTGCTCTAAATCTTGGATTCCTCAAAATAGCCACCCTTTGCCTTAATAACAGCCTCACAAACACAAGGCATTCGGTTAACAAGTTTCAGCAGGAAATCACCTGACATGTCTTCCCAGCTCTTCTGCAGCAATTCCCAGAGATGTAGGGCACTTGTGGGTAGCTTTGCTTTGACTCTTCTGTCCAGTTCGTCCCATACAAGTTCTATGGGATTCTGGAGACTGGGCAGGCCAGGTCATTAGATTGAGTTGTCCTTCACTTTCCTTCTTCGCCAGATAGTTCTTGCATAACTTTGAGGTGTGTTTCGGGTCATTATCTTGTTGAAGAATGAAGGACTGCCCAACTAGCCGTAATCCTGATGGAATGGCATGCCTCTGAAGTATGCTGATAGCCATGCTGGTTAAGCTTGCCATAGACTTGGTAAAGATCACCAACTCTGTCACCAGCAAAGCAACCCCAGACCACGACACTGCCTCCTCCATGCTTGACAGTGGGAACCACACATGCAGAACTCATGCGCTCACCCTCTCTGCGTCTTACAAATACTCGGCGGTTGGACCCAAATATTTCAAATTTTGACTCATCGGGCCATAAGACCGACTTTCACTCCTCAAACGTCCAGTTTCTGTGTTTTTTGGCCCAAGAGAGTCTCTTCCTCTTATTCTGCACTCTTAACAATGGTTTCTTTGCAGCAATTCTTCCAGTTAGGCCAGCTTCACGCAATCTTCTCTGAACAGTTGATGTTGAAACATCTGTACTTCTAGTAGCATTTAGCTGAGCTTGTATTTCAGGGGCAGTTAATCGCCGGTTTCGCAGACTTGTGACTCGAATGAACTTGTTCTCTGATTCTGAGGTCACCCTTGGCCTGCCTGACCTTGTTCGGTCCTCATGAGTGCCAGTTTCTTCAAATAGTTTGATGGTCTTGGCCACAGCAGTTACAGACACTTGCAAAGTTCTTGCGATTTGTCTCAAAGATTGACCTTCATTTCTTAAAGTAATTACAGACTGTCTTTTTTCTTTGCTTAACTGAGCGTGTTTTGCCATTTTCTGCTCCCTTACATTCAGGAATGACAAACTTGTGCCTATGCTACCTATATTTATAGTAATCATGGACCCTCACCTGTTAACAATAATTGTTGACAAAAGGTTAATTAGGTAACTTGGAGAACATCTACCAAAGACACTTTTATACTTAGGCCAGTGTTCTAACACCGTGTTATACACATTTCAGACTTTTAACTGACTTGGGCTTCAGACTGAAATCCCCTTGCTTTGGGTGATCATTTCATTGAAATTGACAAGATTTACATTTTCATTTAAAAATAAATTTTTTGAATGCAATTCACTTATGATTATCAGCTTATATAAGTACATGTATCATATAATGAAATATTAAGTGTTTATAGACAAGTTTATACAGTTAAAAGCATAGATAATCATGAAAAACCTGGTTTCAAGCAGGTGTACTCAAATATACAGTATATATATATATATATATATATATATATATATATATATATATATATATATATATATATTTTTTTTTTAGCTCAAAGAGCCAGCTGCCCAACGTTTCGATATGTTGTACATATCTTTCTCAAGAGAGCCTGTGTTTGAATCAAAACATTGGAGGTATTTATAGGTTTTTGACAGCATGACAACTACTTGTTATTGTTTACATTCAAATCCATGATTTATTCTTACATGATGTAATGGTGTTCTATATATTGTGACATCATTTTTACTTCTATCTTTGAATCTGTATTAATTCTAATTAACATTACTTTACATAAACTTATATTTTTATTATATCATGCAATGCTGGCTCTGAGGATCAGTCTTGATTTGGCCTCCTCAGCGCATCAGCATGCACAACTTTTGAATGAATTTTGTTTATTTATTTAAAATGTTATATATTTATTGAAGTTAATTTGTTCATTCTTTTCTGTTGAGTCCCGCTGGCATAATCGTGTTCAGTCTATTTATCCATTTACTTTCTTTTATTCTTCTATATGTCGCATTGTCTAATTTTAGCTGTTCTAAAACTACAAACTTTACATAATTTATGTCATGTCCTTGACTGGTGAAGTGCTGTACTATTGGTTCGTTCATTTTTTTATTTCTAATTAATGAAAGGTGTTTCTGAATTCTTTTATATAAAGTAGTTCCAGTCTCTCCAACATATTTGATTTCATCACATTTTTCACAGGCTATTCCATAAACAACATTGCTATTTTTACAGTAGGTGTTAGTTTTTAGTGGATATGTGGTGTTCTTATGTTTAATTATATTTTTACTTTTGTCTATGCATTTACACACTTTACATCTACTGGTGCACATGTTTGTAGAACCTAGTTTGTCAATTATTCTTTTATGTTTACTGTTAACTAAAATATCACCTAAATTAGCTTCTCTTTTGAATGCTACAACTGGGGCCTTAAGAAATACTTTTTTTAAATTTTTCTGAATTATGTAGAATCTGCAATTGTTTCCAAATCTTAGAAATATTGGGCAAAGGTTTAGAGTAAGTCATTATTAATGGGACTCTTTTGACCTTTTTATCTCTATTTTTATAATCTAGTAGATCATCTCTTTTTAGTTTATCCACTTTTCTTAACTCCGTCTCTATAATTCTTTCTTTGTATCCTCGTCTTTTAAGATTTGTTTTTAATACATTTCTTTGTTTTACATAGTCACTTTCTTTTGAACATATTCTTCATATTCTTATTTCTAGACCCTTTGGGATTGCCCTTTTAGTGTGTATCAGATGTGCAGAGGACATGTGTAAATACTGGTGCATGTCAGTAGGTTTACAGAAGAGGTCAGTCTCAATTGAACCTTCTTCAAGTTTTACTATGGTATCTAAAAATTCTATTTCTTTCTTGTCTATTGAAGGTCCACCTTAATATTACTGTGTATTTCATTTGCCATTTTATGCCCTGGAAAAGAGATTCTTCTCCATGTGTCCAACCCCCCAAAAATATCATCTACAAACCGAATGTATTCTAAAGGTTCTCTTTCCGATTTTGTAAGTAATTGTTCATCCCATTTCCCCATGTATGTACTGGCAAAATGCATTCCTAATTTAGATCCTATTGCTGTACCATCGTTTTCTTTGTAATTCTTATCAACAAATGTAAAATAACTGTTTTCTAAAACAATGTTGATCATGTTCAGCACCTCTGCTGTTGGCATTGATTTATCTAGTCTATATATATATATATATATATATATATATATATATATATATATATATATATATATATATATATATACAGTACTGTGCAAAAGTTTTAGGCAGGTGTGAAAAAATGCTGTAAAGTAAGAATGCTTTCAAAATAGACATGTTAATAGATTATATTTATCAATTAACTAAATGCAAAGTGAGTGAACAGAAGAAAAATCTAAATCAAATCCATATTTGGTGTGACCACCCTTTGCCTTCAAAACAGCATCAAGCATCAATTCTTCTAGGTACACTTGCACACAGTTTTGAAGGAACTCGGCAGGTAGGTTGGCCCAAACATCTTGGAGAACTAACCACAGTTCTTCTGTGGATTTAGGCAGCCTCAGTTGCTTCTCTCTCTTCATGTAATCCCAGACAGACTCGATGATGTTGAGATCAGGGCTCTGTGGGGGCCATACCATCACTTCCAGGACTCCTTGTTCTTCTTTACGCTGAAGATAGTTCTTAATGACTTTCGCTGTATGTTTGGGGTCGTTGTCATGCTGCAGAATAAATTTGGGGCCAATCAGATGCCTCCCTGATGGTATTGCATGATGGATAAGTATCTGCCTGTACTTCTCAGCATTGAGGAGACCATTAATTCTGACCAAATCCCCAACTCCATTTGCAGAAATGCAGCCCCAAACTTGCAAGGAACCTCCACCATGCTTCACTGTTGCCTGTAGACACTCATTTGTGTACGCTCTCCAGCCCTTCGGCGAACAAACTGCCTTCTGCTACAGCCAAATATTTCAAATTTTGACTCATCAGTCCAGAGCACCTGCTGCCATTTTTCTGCACCCCAGTTCCTGTGTTTTCGTGCATAGTTGAGTCGCATGGCCTTGTTTCCACGTCCGGAGGTATGGCTTTTGGCCTAAGTCTTCCATGAAGGCCACTTCTGACCAGACTTCTCCGGACAGTAGATGGGTGTACCAGGGTCCCACTGTTTTCTGCCAGTTCTGAGCTGATGGCACTGCTGGACATCTTCCGATTGCGAAGGGAAGTAAGCATGATGTGTCTTTCATCTGCTGCAGTAAGTTTCCTTGACCGACCACTGCGTCTACGGTCCTCAACGTTGCCCGTTTCTTTGTGCTTCTTCAAAAGAGCTTGGACAGCACATCTGGAAACCCTGTCTGCCTTGAAATTTCTGCCTGGGAGAGACCTTGCTGATGCAGTATAACTACCTTGTGTCTTGTTGCTGTGCTCAGTCTTGCCATGGTGTATGACTTTTGACAGTAAACTGTCTTCAGCAACCTCACCTTGTTAGCTGAGTTTGGCTGTTCCTCACCCAGTTTTATTCCTCCTACACAGCTGTTTCTGTTTCAGTTAATGATTGTGTTTCAACCTACATATTGAATTGATGATCATTAGCACCTGTTTGGTATAATTGTTTAATCATACACCTGACTATATGCCTACAAAATCCCTGACTTTGTGCAAGTGTACCTAGAAGAATTGATGGTGTTTTGAAGGCAAAGGGTTGTCACACCAAATATGGATTTGATTTAGATTTTTCTTCTGTTCACTCACTTTGCATTTAGTTAATTGATAAATATAATCTATTAACATGTCTATTTTTGAAAGCATTCTTACTTTACAGCATTTTTTCACACCTGCCTAAAACTTTTGCACAGTACTGTATATATATATATATATTTTTTGTGGGTTCACACATTCTGGTGCCAATATCAAATTGTCTTGCAACTACACATTTTATACATACAAAGCAATTTCAAAGTAAACATTGTAAAATAATGCTGGTATAAAACAGCAGAAATGTACACACATATCAAGGCAGTTAAATAAGACAGAAATAATGTAACGATTCGTGCTGAGCAGACAGGGCTTTTTTTCTTGTGATAGTCCTGTCTGGGTACAGTCATAAAAACAGCTAAGCGACCAACATGTTTAAAAAGAAGGGTTTATTTTCATCCAGGATTTACACCAGACTGATCTTGATTACTGTGATTCAGCAGCTGAAATAGGAGCGATTAGAAGGTGCTTCTAAATGCATCCAATACAGAAACATCTGCAAAGAGTTCATTAGACAAAGTTCAACTACACTCCCTACCAGTGTAGATTATGACATCTCAAGAAAATGTCATAGGTTAATTTGTGTTTTGCAAGCAGCCACTTTGAGAAGATTTAGACATCTTTATCTCACCCGTTAAGTTCTGACAGGTAACACAACTCTATGTATTTAACCCTGACCCCCCATTTCAAAGGAACTTCTTGTTTTAGCAACATTGAAGATTTTTTTTCAGTGAACTGAACTTTTCATTTACTGATATTTACAGTGAATTGTACAAGACTGCATTATATATACAGGTGTGTTTTGAAATTCAAATCAAGTACAATGTTCAGCTCATTTAAGCTGGAATATACCATCACTGAGCTCTATGAATTCCAAATCACAGGAGAAAACAGACATCATCTGGCATTGGGGATTAGAATGAGGGCCGGCAGGGTTTGCTCATGCACGACTGAACCAGAGTGACTGCTTAATGCAGCTTTCACGACTAATCAGCTGGTCAAGGAAACCATCCAGGGGAGTGTAGAAAAAAAATGAAATAGCTATTTGTATATCTGGCCTGGCTATACAAGTTAGGGGAACACATATATACACTATATGCATCCTCAACAAGTATTTGAACAGATGGATAAATGCAGACCGACAAGGGGTGGGACATTTGTTTCCCATTTTACTCCACTAAATCTCACGATAATACTGAATATAAAATGATTAAATTTTCAAAAGCATACAAAAAGACTTTAATGAGCAAGTGCAGTGCTACCCCAAATGTAATCTATTTACTATACATGCAGAACAATGGGGTGGGACATTTGATCTGTTATCCTCAAAAAAAAAAGTTTTTTAATGTATATGTACTACTGAGACTTGTAGTAGATTATAGTTTATATGTCTATGTATGATCTGGCTCTGGGGATGCATTATACAGTGCAATCTCTCTACCACCAAATGGACTTAGTAAAAGGGCCTCAATGGAGCACTGCTCCTTATAGAAGGAGACCTTTAGTCCTAAATTTAAGGGACTGGCAGTGAGTGGTCTGATAGTGAACTAGTCATTACCTAATTCATTTTAGAAACTACATTACTTATTAGCTATATGTTAACTTAAGACTCTGTATAAGCATTTTCTAAATGCTTGTTTTTATTTTGGTGCCAGTATAACACACATGTACATGTTTATGTAATGCTTATAAGATGTATAGATGTACACAGTACTGTGATTAGTTATTTTAATTTGCATAAACTGGATTGTATAACAAGGTTGAATGAATAATTGATGTAGATGACTCAGTTTTCTATTTTCACTGGCATTGATCACTTTATAAAAAAAATGGCAGTTCACAATTTAGCCTACTTAAATCCAGGGATCTATAATGCACATTAATAATACAGCTAAAATTGAGGGCTTACTTGCTCTATTCACAATTCAACTTTGTAACCTTGTGTATGGGCAGAATCTTGCAGCTCAACATTAGCTGAACATTGTTTGATATCCCTGTCTTACAATACAGATAGGGCCACCATATTACCCTACAAAACAAAGAACAGAACACACCAGAACAATGAAGAGTATTGTCATATTTCGAACGGCTCATCAGCTTTGATTTAGTTATATCTGACTTTGTTCTTTCTAAGATAGCTTGATTTGAGGTAGATTAGAATCACAATAGTAGTGTATACGAGGGCACCTGCAGTGTAGGTACCGTAATATCAAGGGGAAAACTGTTTGCATCAATGCATTGGAATAAACAGGAAGGAAAATGGTGCTTTGCCAGCCTCTAGATTTGAGGCACGTTTGCTGCTCTGTGCATTGAGACTGGCAGAATGTCTGTTTTGAGGACATCAGCAGGGGGCTAATGAAAAGGCTTTGTTGATTTTAACGAATTACCAGCCACTGTAGCCAAAATAAATATAATCTGCTTTTTGGATTAGTTGTCACAGACGTTTTACCTACTAACGGTGATTAAAGAACCCAGGCAAACAAGCAGCACAACCACTCTCTAGTGACCCCCTCAATAAAATGGCAATAAATAGAAGTAAATAAAGACTTAGAGCATTAGTTATCTGTAATAAACAGTGACACCCTATATAATGTTTGGTTGGACTTCAAAGGCTTATTATTGTGTACAGCACACTCAAAACCCTGTTAAGCAAGTTGCAGGCAAATATAGCATGCAAAGAACTGTGCCACCAGTATTTTTATGTGGGTTGTGGTGATAATACTGTCAGTGTTCTGGAATCCAAACTCAGTGTGTGTGTGTGAGTATATTTGGAGCTTCTCTAACAATATATAGAATCTGTGATTACACATTGTGACTTTACGGGGTAAATATGTTCAGGAAATAATGAAAGGAAAGAACACTTTGGCCACCTGGATGATAAAATGATTAATTACAAGTGGGTGTAGAGCACGGATTGAAATAACAAGATATCTGGATTGTAAGCCTAATAGCTAAATTTGAAACCGTGATTTTGTTCAAGTAGGGCTGTAGACAGCAGCTACTGTAACAATCTATATAAATATGTGGATGGCTACATTTTGAAGGTTAGCTATTAGTTACTCGTCCTCATAAATAATTGTTGAGATGGGTTGAATATGAATGTTTATTGTTAATTATTAAAGTAGTAGTATTTTTTAATAATTAGAGAAAATATCTAAAAAAAAAAAAAGAAATGTAACAATTACCAGGGAATTTGTAAATGATCTAATCTATATCAGACCTAAATACCAATGTTGGGTGTTCTCCCCTGGGCTGATATGAACATCACTGAATTCATTACAATTAAAATGCAGAGGAAGGGAATTTGCATTCGAGCAGGTTTGTATTACTAAGATCTGCCATTGTTTAGATCATTAAAATAAATCCCGCCATCGTTCTCTAGTAAGTCATATGATCAGGAGTTCTGTGGTTTAAATCTTGGTCTTGCTGGGTTGACAGTCTCGGCTTGGGTCCCAAGGGAAGTGCTGGGTTGAGGGTAAAATCTTTTGGCTTTCCTCATTATGGATCAGCAGCCACTACTTACCATGTACCCTGCAAGTCCAAGCCGAGACGTCCAAGGCGAGGCCTCTCCAGTGTTAGGAGCTTGATCCGTGTGAGGTGATTAGCTGGACCACAGGAACGGAAGTGCTTTGATCTTTAGTCCTCATGATCGGATGCAGCATTTCAAATGAGCAAAAACACATTATAAAATGTTCAACAAAACAATAATGGACTCCTCCATTGTTTACAGAAGAATTGTGTTCTGATACATTTTTGGAAATGTCACTTGTCAAGCATGGCCATTTTTGTCTTTAAACCGATTGCCACAAACATATATGCATTCAGATTAATAAGTATGTACCTGCAGCCAATACATGCTTTTATTTAGCATATGCCCCCCCCCCCCACCTCCACACCAACCAGTTTCCAGAACTACCTTTAATACCTTTAATCAGTCACTATATTTTCTCTGTTGAGGGCAATTTCAAATACCGATCTTTGCAGTTGAAACGCTGCTGCTTTCTGAGCATTTTGAAATACATTTCTCAAATCAGCATTAGACTTTCTAATGATGCTGTATATGTACACTGATATAGTCTAAAATGTTCCGTCAAAGTTAGAATACAATATGCAGAAGGGACTGGAAACTGAAAATGAATAACAAGTCTTAAAACTGAGATCTAAAAGAAAAGAACAATTTGCCTCCCCTGACAAATGGTTCAAAATCTCTTTAAGACTACAGTTTAGGTCTGTAATGTCATGGTGAATACAAATGAACGTGCTGTCACTCTCAGTTTTCTTGAAACCCCTTTGATGTTTTTTTTTTCTTTCTAAGATTAGCTATAAAAATAATACAGGTATCTAAACACTTTACATATAATGATATGCATGTATAGTATTCAACATTTCTAAAAAAGATAATGCATTCAGTACTACACCCTAATATTAATTTTATAATGTTTTAAGACCTTTTAAGTCTGGATTAAATGAGTGTGTGTATAATATTTGTGTTAGATGCCACACAAAAGTTATATCATATTAAAGTGAACAATCACCAAGCCAGTATGACTGTGTTGTTTTGCGGGGCAAGTTCAGATAGAGTGCTAGCAAGGTGAAAAACTAGTATAGATTTGTGTGCTTTTCCCAGAAAGGTTGCCACCTGGTCACCTTTTTTAAATATACCTGCTTATACTGTATTGGTCTGATTAGGCCGCAGCTGTGCACAGGGTTTTATTTATTTATTTATTTATTTATTTTTGGGGGGGCGGGGTCCACTAGAGGGCAATATACTGTACATTATATCTGAGTATCTTTTATCTACATGTCTATTGTCCACTGGCTAATGGTTTATTCAGCAGGTGGTTATCATTATCCAGCCTGTGTTTAGTTTTTTTTTTTTCTTCATTTTGTCTTTTGATATGTTAAAAACATTTAGTTTTCCCTGAAATATTCAAGGTTTGTATTGTACTTTGTTAACACTAAATCTACAGTATACTTAGAAGGTATTCTAGAACATTTTGTTGTAACACATTTTACAAACATTCATTTTTTGTCGGGTAACATTTAATCAAATTCGCTGTGGGGTTTCATATTTTAAAATGGGGTCTTTCGACCCTAGCACCCCACACTAAAATGACCCCGATCAACATCGTATGCCTTACATACATGCCAACAGTCTCTATATGGTCAGGACAGTCCCGATTTCCTAGCAAATGTCCCGCGTCCCGATGCATAGGAAGAAATTCCCGATATTTACCCATAGTTTATATATGGTTTTGTTTATATATGGTTTTGTTTATATACAGATTTTATTTTCAAATGTTTTCTTTCACTATATGTTGTACAAGCTGCTTTAAGCAGTAAGTTATTCATTGTTGGCAAATTGGGTATTTCTCATATAATGTCATTTGAAACCTGTTAATCCATATAGCCATTGCACAGGAGGTTTGAACATATCTGTTTTTGAGGCCAGATGCCCTTTTTAAAGACACCAGAGGCAGAGAACCGTTGCAGCAAAAGCTGTTTAGAAATAAAGCATGTTAGCAGAAGCAGTCTGTTTAGCTATTTGGGCTGTGAGTGCCACACACCATCTCCCATTGCTGTGCAGGTTGATAAAACAGTTGCCAAGCTAGTGTCCCTTATGAAATTATTAATTATCTGGTTAATGCGCATCAGGCTGTAGGGGTGTGAGATTAATCATCAGCGCTGGGATGAGTTGCAGAAATGGATTTTGTTTTCATTTTTTTTTCCTTTTTGTTTCGTCATCTGGTTGAATGTTTTTTTTTTTCCTTCTTCTTTTTTACCTTTAAGTTGAACAGGTGCGTAGATGCTGTATTTTCACTTTCCAGTCATTGGTGCTACTGTAACAGCAGCCAGCAAGCAGACAAAAAAAGTCCCCCTTCCCCGATTTTCCTTGGTCTTGCTGTATATGCAGTTTACTGTTAGAACAGGCTCAACATTCTAATCCTGTAGATTAATAAAATTAACTCAGTGATGAGCTCTTTATTTTAATTCCATGGCTGCAACTCACTGTATAGTGCAGTGATAATTTGATGCTTTGAGGGAACAGAATGAATTAAATACTGTTCTGTATCTCATCTTGAATGGGTATTAACATTGTATAAATTAAAAAGTGCTTGACTCTTGGAATGTTCCCACATAATACATAAAGCTTTGCCTTGTCGTTATCTCCATCTGTAACACATTAATGTAGGTAAGTACACATTTGTAAGTAAAAAAAAAAAATAAAATAATAAGGATAGC
The DNA here is from genome assembly GCA_030684275.1 of Acipenser oxyrinchus oxyrinchus. Classification (NCBI taxonomy): domain Eukaryota; kingdom Metazoa; phylum Chordata; class Actinopteri; order Acipenseriformes; family Acipenseridae; genus Acipenser; species Acipenser oxyrinchus. The sequence goes on from CM060251.1 coordinate 40,721,026, forward strand.
AAATTGCTGGTCAGTCACATTTGATCCTCAACTGCAAATGCAGGGGAGAAAGACCCGTATGCTATAGCCTGCTGTTAGGATTTGTCATTTAATACCATATTTGGTATTTTCTGTATTTTTCACAGCCCTTTTTGGATTAAGTTTTTCTTTTTTACTGGAACTCTTAAATCAGGATGGAATCAGTAAATGCAACCAAACGAACTCCCAAAGTATATGATCTCTTTTTCAGGCAAAGCTATTAAATTATACTGTAAAAAAATAAATAAATAAATAAATAAACATATCCTGCATATCAGCAGGGGGTTTGTTAAAACCGTACAATGTTTAGGTCTCAAAGTTCAACATTTGCATTCAAATTATTTCATCCTCAAATTGTAATCGGGCATCCTGAGCACAATGTGATAAGTAAAGCCAAGTTTACTTTGTTAATCTCTGCCATTCCCAGCAGGGGAGAGATGAGCAAAAAAAAATATTTGAGTGAGAAAAAGATTTCTTGCTTTCTAGCTATAAGTCAGTAAATTAAAAGATGAGAGGGCAGCAGTGTGGAGTAGTGGTTAGGGCTCTGGACTCTTGACCAGAGGGTCGTGGGTTCAATCCCAGGTGGGGGACACTGCTGCTGTACCCTTGAGCAAGGTACTTTACCTAGCTTGCTCCAGTAAAAACCCAACTGTATAAATGGGTAATTGTATGTAAAAATAATGTGATGTCTTGTAACAATTGTAAGTCGCCCTGGATAAGGAACTGGGCAGAGCAAGGAAGCATAGCTGTCATAGTGTTGTGGGGCGAAACTCAAATCCACAGTGCACTCTAAGCGGACACACAAAATAAATACATATACCGAGAAATAGCGGCAGGTCTGGTTATAGGTGATCTGTTACACAATTGCATTTTACATGTTATGTTCTAAGTTTTAAATAAAGATTGTATTAAGAATTTGCGGTCCCTGTCATTTAGTTTTTTTTAAAAAGGAACAAAATGTTTTGAATAATTACAAGCAATTTAGAAAGTGTACTTATATAACAAATTATTATTATTATTATTATTATTATTATTATTATTATTATTATTATTGATTTTATTATTATTATTATTATTATTCATTTGCAGTAGTAGTATTTGTAACAAGGCTAATTTGAAAAAATAAAATTTGCTAACTGCAATTGTTTATAGTAAATGTTTTTTCTCCGGTATCCCTGTAGCCGCTTAGCCTATTTTAACTAAAAATAAACGACTTATGCATCATACAATTATGTATATATACAAGGTGAGATTATATTGGTGAAGAAACAGTTTTTTTGAAAACGAAAGGGTCTTTATTATTACAGTAATAAACAGCAAATGTACTTATCCTACTCAAGGTGAAATCCTTTACATAACAAATGGGTCAGGAACCGGTATGTTGTGTGAAACACTGTCTAAACGAATAACCATTTTTCTTGTAGACTGCAAGTGTAAGTAAAAGTATATAAGTATATAATTTTTTAAGATGAGTCCCCACAATATGAACATGACACTGTATTGTTTATTTGTAATACCACTCTGCCTCTTCCGCCTTTGTGGTTTGGGGAGGGGAAAACTCGTCATCCCTTCAGTGGTAGTTATGACGACACTGAGCACGTATTGTAATTTAGATGGTATGCGCGTGCATTCGGACCTAAGCCGGGCTCGGCACAACCGCAGTGTCTCCGCGATCAGTTGGACCTGAGTCGGCTTAGGTCTGAGGTGGTAGTGTAAACGCAGCACAAGTAGTGCTTCTGTAACAGACTTCTAAACAAACCAAATAAACATGTTGTGCTTTAGTGGTTTAGTCTTCTGTGTAGTTCAAAATGTTTTCTCTAATAGGGAAATTCACACCAATAGTTTATAACATTCTAAGGATTATTTAAAGACTTAAAGTGCCTTATACATGACTCGCTTTCAAATAGAAATGTTTTTTTGTTCACAGTGTAGGAATTATTATACTAAAGAGCAGTGAAAAGGTAAAAGTTAGGGATCCACCACCATATTTTTTATGGAGAACATATACAAAATATAAGCATAATATACTTTTAAAAAGGACTGGGTGCAGAGGACTAGAGAAGGGAAGCAATCAAAAACTGTACCCATCTGTAAAAAGGATCACCAAAGAATTACTTTTCCACTTCCTCTTAAACTGGGGTAAGAAGTCACTGTTTGTCAGAAATGTACACTTATTATCACAGTGCAGCACACAGACACACATTTGATTTTATAATCTTAGAGAAATATTCTCCATTGAAAGAAGTGAGCCTTGGCATTGCATCTTACATTACTGACATACCCCAAGAAGGAAACACTAATGAGTTCTCATGTGTGGTTACAAGCAAGTAACTAAAAATAAAAAGGTATACGTTTATTAAGCTGGGTGTCTGCTTGATTTCCCCATTGATTAGTCTCAGTGCTAATGCTTGTTAATTTCTCATTTCAATGCTAATTAACCTCAAGTCTGCTCCAGACCAGTTGACCAGTCCCCTTTCTTCTCATTCCCATGTAGTGAGCATGTGCATGTTTACAATTACTTCAGCAAGCATTATCTAAGAACAGCTGTTTCTATTTTTGGAGGGTGGTGGGTGAGGGATTGTTTTGAGAATTTCATTGGGCAAGAGGTTGTTAACAGCTGAACATAAAACCAAAAGGCTAGTATAATGGCTCACTGGTTAGCCTCATAGGGACCTAATAGTAGTCAGATACTCAGTAATTTAAAGTGTTTTTTCATGTTAAAAATACAATGAAAAAAAAAACCCTGTTCAATGATTTACTGGTATATTTTCAATGAGTGCAGGAATTTCCTCTAGAAGATATCTGCATTAGTCTTGAAGCATTAAGGTATGACAGGGGGTGGGTTAACATGAGATAACGCACACGTTAAGGCACAAAAAAAATGTTCCAGTGTAATGTAAACAAAATTAGTTTAAACATGTTTATTTTTATATATTAACATATGTTTAATTGTAAATATATCATATATTTATTAAAATGTTAAGTACATTTCTGTATATCAGTTACATTAACCTATTATACTAATTCATTAATGGCCATATATAACTTTGTAAATTACATAAATAAGTCTAACACGTTTTTTTTTAGTTTTTCCAAGTCTGCAGGTGTTATTACTGCTACGAATACATTGTTAGTTGTGTTAAATGCAGCATCTTTCGCTAAGTTAACTTTTCTGCTATTCGGCGGATCATTCAAAAAGCGATTGATACTGTACCAGCTCGCAGACTGATAAAGCTACATCTTTATTTCTAACGGAAGCATAAAATTCCCTGAGGAGACTGTTCAGTTCTTCCTGAGAAAGTAAGTGAAAGGTAACAGGTTTATTTTTTTTTTGAAGCCAGTTTTTTATGATGTTCACAGCCCAAAAGCTTTTATTGTTTTTGTTTCTGTTGCCGTTTTTCTTTTAAAGTGAAGTGAAGTAATTACTGGTACCGGTACTTTGTCAGTTTCTTACCATTCGTCAAACATTTTTGCATTAAAAAGATAACAATTGACGGGGCTCCCGAGTGGCGCATCCAGTAAAGGCGCTCTGCGCGGAGTGCAGGATGTGCCGTATAGCGTGGAGATCGCAGGTTCGAATCTAGGCTATGTCACAGCCGACCGTGACCGGGAGTTCCTAGGGGGCGGCGCACAAATGGCTGAGCGCTGCCCGGGTCGGGAGGGCTTAGGTTGGCAGGGGAATCCACGGCTCATCGCGTATCAGCGACCCCTGTGGCCGATAAGGTGCCTGTGGTTCTGCAGTGGAGCTGCCAGATCTGTGTTGTCCTCCGGCACTATAGGTCTGATGGGATTGCTGTGGATCTGCAGTGCAAAAAATGACGGCTTGGCAGGAGGACGCATGTTCCAGCCGCCGTTTCCTGAGTCGGCGAGGGGTTGCGGCGGTGAGCCGAAGATACAGATAATAATTGGGCATACTAAATTGGGGAGAAAACTGGGATAAAAAAATTGGCGATGACTAAGTTAAAAAAAAAAATAACAATTTGATTGCAGGTCTGTCATTTTTAATGATAAGTTAGATTTATTAAACGTCATAGAATAATGGCGTATGAATTTAAATTCAAAGCTTTTGGTGATGCGTCTGCATTGAAAGGTTGTGTGGGATTAACGTATGGCTGATAGAAGAAGGATTTTTCCAAGCAGGTTTATAATGACTCTCAAGGTCTTTCATTTGTCGGCACTAGGTATCTGTCATTATTCAAATATAAACCCCAAATTATAACAATGAAATTCAAAAGTATGCATGTACAGTCGACTATTTACGGCTCTAAACAAGTTTTAAAAGTCTGAAGCTATTGGCTTACATAAACATCACTTGACTTAAGATTGTTATGGTGGCTACCGTTTTTATACAAGTTTACTATAGAAAAGTGTAGTAAAGCAAAGTGAAAACATAGGTAAGCAGTGTAAAATCTAGAGCAGTATGGTAAAGCATATTAAAAACAATGGCAAAACATGTGAAAAGTATGGTAAAACTGCAAAATTACTCTGCAATAATATTGTGGTAACCTTTTATAAGGGTACTTTTATTGTTATTATTGAGTTCAGGGATTGCTACAGAAGTCATTGCTTTGTCTGTCTCTTGTACTGTCATCTGAGAACACCTCCGTTTTATCCTTTAGTCCAGCGGTGCGCAAGCGTTTTATATGCCGCTCCTTTACCCCCCTACGACACACATTAAATGTAAATCGTATATTTTGTACGAGATTTAACCATATGAAGTTACATTTGTACTTTCAGATATAATTTATAAATGTTAAAAATGCGTATCACAAATTAAAAAATAAATCTGGGTTTTCACCCAAAAAATTGAGCTGAGCTTCCCTTACATTCCAAGAGCCAATCCTTCTGTTATCCCGTCTCCTCTGCATACAATGCCAAAAAAAATAAAAAAAGGTTTTTAGGTTTAATCTAGGAAACAACACACGATTTACATGAAATCTGTGAAAAAACACCTATTTAAATATTAGTGCTTTTTTTTTTTTTTACACTTGTTGCCCTATACATGGAAGCCCCCATTTTGGCTCTGTTCACTGCAGTTTAACCGACACTCACCACTTCAAACACCATTTTTCTGATTCTAGTCCTAGAGTGATCGTCAATGGCTCATTTGGAAGGCAAGAACTTGGACTAATTAGCTATCATTTATGTATTTATTTAAAATGTTCTATCTTTTAGAAAAAAATAAACTTCATTTTTACAAAATGCCCTTTCATAGTCAGCCCTTACCCCCACTTACTGACTGTCCATGCCCCCACCCTCCCCTCCCCTCCCCAGGAGGGCGCTCCACACTGCTTTAGTCCACGGCTAAAACACTGCATGGTTGAAAGGGGTGTTTTTGTTGTTGTTGTCTTTTTACACTGAAATGCACAGCAATATGAAATTCAGAATGCAAAACTGAGCTGTTCTCTTTAATAACAATCCCCCAGTTCATTCATGACCCTGAACATATAATTAATATTCATTTTGTGAATTGTAGAAATGTGTTGTTTTTGTTTTTTAAATACAAATTGAACAAAAATGATTAAAATTAGAATTTCCTATTCATTTTGGAAATGCAGATTCATGGTGGAACATTTTTTAAATGTATGTATAATGTAATTGTATGTAAAAATAATGTGATATCTTGTAACAATTGTAAGTCGCCTTGGATAAGGGTGTCTGCTAAGAAATAAATAATAATAATGTACGGAAATCCCACCCCTAATGTAGTGTTCCTCAGCAGATCAATATGCATCTATATGTCCTCATATTATTAGTTTAAAAATAAAAATCTAGCAGGTAGGTACAGTACCGTACATAACCTAGTCTGATGTCACAGTATTATTTCTTGTGGGAATAGCCAAGAATATACTAAAGACTATAAGGCTCTTTTAGGGATTGTTGATGGACTCCCTTCATGGTTTGTTTTCATGAGGCTAGTCTTGTTGACCTATGCAGTGCTGTTTTTGCAGTATGAAATCTAGGATTTCATTTAAAACATTACGCCACATATTTGGATTAATGGGGATGTTTTGTACCGAACTGGAGTTTAAGACAGGGATTTATTTTAAGATTCTTCAGTGCATTGTTGTATCCCTTCCACGTTTCTATTCTTTACCACATTACCTCACCGCATTAGCACTTGCATCTCCCTCAGTTGGCATCCAGTTTCCATTCCATTCACGGTAGCCAAGTATCATATCTCACAGCTACTTAGAAACACAATGATCTCTACCCATGAGAATGCAAACACTTTCTCAGTCAAATCTATCGATCTGCTCTATTTCTGGCCTTCCATTTCTCTAAATCAGGCCCTGGTTAGGTTTCAGAGGCAACAGTTAATTCAGCAATAGTTTGAAAATCTATGAACTCATGCAAAATGAATACCTGTCCAGGAGCAATTTTAACTACTTAAGAGCCAAGTTGTTGTCCATACAATATTGTGATTTGGACATTATGCATTTAAAACATAGTTACGTATCAAGATGCAGAGTTTCTACTGACTTTTACTGCAGGAGCGAACATGAAGTGTGGTGTCAAGGTGATTAGGCAACAATCTTATCAATGTGCAGTAAATGGATTCTTAATGAGGTGCTAGGATTGAATTAGGTTTGCAGGAATTGCTGCAATAAATTAATGAGCCCTAGAATCAAGGCATTACAAATCCTTAACTCACTGTTGGCTCCTGGTATTAAAAAAAAGTACAGCAATCTTAGAAAAGGCTTCCCTTTGAAACACTTCCATTGGGCTCAACAACAGGCTACAGATACTTTTTTGAACATCTGTCACCACAGTCTTTGCAGTTAGTAAACTCAAGATCTCAGTTAGGATCTTAAACAAATCTGTAATGATGTTGATCTTTCATCTGGCTGTTTTCTTTGAATACCAATAAATTAAATAAATATTAGTACAATACTTTTTAGATATGTTTATGAAAGTTAAACAGACCGACTTTCACATGCTAACATTAACTGAAAGCATTGAATCTATATGTTTCTCTTATAGTTTTATTTTATTGTATTACTATTAAATATAGTTTGTGGTACAAATGCAAGATCAGATGTACTTAGCATTTACAAAAAGGACACCATTGTCATACTGTTGGCTCTCCATTCATTGCTGCCATGTACAGTAGTACTTGAGAATTCACATTTGAGTGATACATTTCAAGCTTTGAGAACCAATTTTTAATGCACATAAAATCCCCACATTTACCAATGTTGCAGTATAATACAGGGGGCACAGGCTATTGTGCACTCTGCAATTCACAATAAAAAATGTTTCAACTGCCAAACTCAGCCAAACTAACTATCACATCACTTTCCTGGTACATACTGTACAATTTTACTTTAACAAACATTAGCACTAATTTTAACTTACAAAACCTCAGAAGTGATCATTTGCTCTGAAGGATCACTAAGAATAGAAAATCAATTCTGAACCGCACTGATGATTAGATCCTGCTGGTCCTGAAACAAAACATTTCATATAGAAAAATAACTAATGCAGCATGGTTTGGTAGTAACCGGAATGACAGATTCCTTCCCTTTATTTAAATGTAATGCTCTTGAATACTATTTCTTTTTTTTAAATTAAAGAATAAAAAACAGGCAATCGAGCCTCCAGAATATTGTTCAAAATAAACTTGAATGCCCCCATGCCCCCAACATGTAACTCTGCTTTTCGTTTTAGAAATATGCAGCATTGTTGTTCCTTTTTTTAATACGGATATACGTGATCACCATTATTGGTGCTTTTCTTCATACATGTCTGGCATTCCAAGCTTGAGGCTATAAAAGTCACGTAACTACAGTTGGCACCAGTCAGGTTAATAAATTCTGAATAGAGACGCATAAATCAGTGAATAGGGGCATCTTTTCAACCCTCTCTTCTTTTCTTTTGGAAAAAAGGGCCTTTGGAGAATTGTTGTCTATCAGCCCAGAAAATGGAGAAAAGAATGCAGCAATACCCAAGGCTGGTTAGCAGATTGTCATTTTTGGGTTTGATGTTCCTAGGTCTAATTGTCTTTCATGTGAACAAAGGCAAGGGGCTCTCTGGTGTGCCATGCAAGCATGATAAAATGGGGCTGTTCTTGCATAGCAATGCCCTTTTTTATTATTAGCTTGTGAAATTAGCAAGCTGGAAGTCGTTAGAAGGATATTTTTTGTGCTTGCATTAATTGTAATGCAGACTGAATTTGTTTGCAGACCGTGCGCCAAGACAATATTGTCAGCTATGCAATATTAATAGGCTTTTACTAACTGTATCATTTTAGTAGGCCTTAATAAGGTGTCTGCCATCAGGCAGAATGTATTTAAAAAGTGTGGTAATTGATGTATTGCAGCAAGTATAAGCAAGGCTCAACTTGATTAATGTATGAGTCTGCTTTTTAAGGCGGTTTAAAAAGGCTTCTTAACTGGGTCTTGGGAGACCAGCACAAGCCTGCTGTAAACTACCTCATTGCAGTTGTAAAATAGTCTGACAGCTGCTGATGTCTCCTGTGGTTTTGCTTTTTTCTGATCAGAGAAAACTGAAGTAATATAGTCCTTGTCAATAATTGCAGTGCTTAAAAATCTTATAAAGGGATTTTGACTGTTTCCTCCAGAGATAACTTTTCAAAGGTTGAATTAGTTTTACTTGTATGTGCTTCAGATGTCTGGAGCTCCCAGTAAGGATCGAGTTGTTTTTTTTTTTCAAATAAACTGCTGGTTTGTGAGTTGCATTAAATTAACTTTGGTGAATATTTGAAGTCTTACGTAGAGATTGCCTGATGGCAGACACCTTATTGGAGCCAGCAAAGCTGGAGCGCTTGCACAGCACAAAGCTGTTCTCCTGTTGCACTGATTTCTGCCTACAGATGCGCATTACCTTCAGTTTATGGACTGACTTCTGGTTTGAAACTTAAACATGTAGCACAAGAGAGAAAGGAGAGCTGTAACACCAGAGTTGCTCATGAGTGTGGGCCTGTAGCAAAGTTCAAGTTTCTGAATAACCAATAAACATCCATTTGCATAGATCAGATAGTTTCTTATAGTTTGTATTCAATATTTTTAAAGACAATACTGTATTAATTTGTATGTAAATGGACACAGTAGTGGTACATTGCATAATATGTTCTATGAAAACTAACCACTGTTTTTGTATTCAGTACCTACTACTCGCGGGTACTAGGCCTTGCCAAACACTGTTTGGCAAGGTTCAGTATATTCTGGTTTATTGGGACCAGTCATATTGTATTAATATTATATGGACATTTTACATAATTCTCCTTAATTCCACGTCACTTGCAGCTTTTTATGAGTAATTATTTAATTATAGTGATGGTCATATATTATACATAGTTTATAATACACATTTACTTTTAGTGCAATTAATTTATTGTCAGCAACAGTATTAATAGGCCTATTTGTTAATGAAGCTAATAGTTTTTTATTGGCATTTTGTCATTTATTTCCCAGGGTAACAACTATACAGCAAGTAGTTTTCATCAGGATGACTACCAAGTATTTACAAATAGCTTAAACATACATTATATAAATGTGCAAACTATGCATCTCTTTATTTTTTTTTAGCATTTCTGTGTCTGTATCTACAAAACTCAAAATACAATGAGTGGATTGCACCATACGCAATGTGTGAAGTTTATTTTATTAGTATACTTTTTTTCTGGGGGGAAAAAAAAAATCAGTACAGCGTCTTGAAAACAGAGACATAAGATTAGGGAAAGTGTGCTTGGTATTCTCTCTATTTGCACAGGCATTAACCATGCCAAAGCAAGCTAACAATGGTTTATTGAGAAAAATATACGTTTAATACACTCCATTCACTAGTTGTGCAATGTGCCTTTGTTAGCATTCAGACTGCCTCAGGCTTTTAATTCTATTAGCTACAGCAGCTTTTAAAAGCAATCCTTTTGTTATCAAACTTTGCAAAGAAAATGAGATCTCTTGATAACAATGACTAAATAGCAGGGAGGCAAAGGCCTTTGATCTGATATAAATAATGTTTTTCTCTAAATGGTTTATTGAAGATAATGGCAGTATATAACAAGTGTAGTAGTGTTTGCTGATTTGATATTAACATTCAGTAATACTGGTACAGAAGTTGGCATATCAGTGGTTTGGTATCGGTGTATAAATATTTCAAAAGTTTAATAAAAGTAGATAGCATTTTTTCTGTTCTTTGTAATATTAAAAGCAAATTCCATGTCTTTTGTTCTCCCTGGAGTCAGGTGTCTGGCTTATATCAGAAATTTTGATAAGCACAAAAATATTAATTGCAGTATTTTGTTGTAGTTTAGGTTGTCAGTAATAAAATATTATGTGATGTAAAGAGAATTTTACTCCATGGAAAATTCCTATGTATATACAGTAGACTACAAAATTAAAAGCCAGTTAAAAGTCAGTCACCTTTGTGCAAATAATCTCCAAAATCAAATCAGCACGCCTTTATATGAAGACTTATAGCTCATTGAAATCTGAAAGAAATTCAATCAGCCATTTTGGAGCAATAGTGGTATCGGCTCCAAGATGGTTTCCAGGCAGCCATTTTGTTTAGAAGGGCAATGTCAAGGTCACTCGATACCCCTTTGGCAGTTGTTACAGTATACCTTCAAATTTTCAGGTCAGCACAATATACCCAGAGATATAGCGAAAACCAATACAACAAACATCTATAAAATAGATTTCTCTTCTGAATACTCCCCTGAAGTTCTTTGTTGTATTACAGTAGTTGTTGCAGCCAAATGCCCTTTTTAGCATCCAGCTACTTATTGGACTGCTACAGATGGGTTTATAATTGTGTACCCTACATACAACTTCAATTGACCATCTGCATACATAGCAGACCAGGGTGAAACCATTGAGTGCATACTGCATGTTTAATTATTTTCAGAACAGATCAGTACAGGTTCATTTCAGTTGTGTTTGGCAAGGAAGCAGCTAAAACCTAATGGGACAATTAGTACTGATAATTATAAACCATGATAAACTGTGTTTAATCTGCATGGAGATCAAAAGTAATTTGACTACAGTAAATCACAGATGTATGGGGAAAAAAGTATGTGCTGTAGAGCAATGCAACTTGGCAGGAGAGTAGACCATGGGGAAGTGGATGGTGTGGGTATCATCTTGTGGGAAATTCACAAAAGCAACTTTCTATCTCTAGCGTTGTCTTTGAAATATCAGCATATTCCAAATATATAATAAAGCTTCAGCAAAGAACCAAAAGACATTTGATTTTAAAACCTTGGTTAGCCCTTTGTATTCGTTTGTTTGTAGTTTTCCATCTAAAAATTGTCACTTGGAGTAAATACATTTGTGAATTCCCTCCCTTCTATTATGGGGAGAGCTGTTGTGAAACTGACATAATATCCCTATCATACCCACTTCCCCATGGCGTATTGAAGAACGACTATAGGTAAATGACCACTGTATGAGCCATATTCACAAAACATTTACCCCCATGCTAACTTTTCACATCAACATTTTCCTCATACGTAAAAAAAATAATGGTCTTAGATTAGCACAGTGGTAAATGCTTTGTGCATTTAGCCATATATCTATAAATATCTGACATATATATTTGAATAAGTATATATAAACTATAATACTGTCATATAATAGGAAGATGTTAAGGGACATCCCTTTGGACTGAGCGCCCTAAAAAGTGTAGAAGAGATTGAAGGAAACAGCTCACGTCTACACTGCTCTAATGATTAAGCGGATGGTTTTGCTGTGTGAATCCAGGTAATTTACCTCCTGGTTAAGCAGGAGAAATGTCACCTTTAGCTCGACACCTTTCATTCCCAACAAATTAGTGGGGAACGTAAAAGCAATTGGAGCTGTCCTTTTAAAAATAAAGGGAAAAAAGGAGCTATAGGTCGACAAACTGAAATTTTGGAATAAAAGTCTAAATTAATGCAACACATTGAAACCTCCCATTGCAAGAAAATGACACTAATTCAGGTAGCCAATTACTGTAATGTGGTTCCGAATAGCTCGCTAGGTGTTTTCATCTGAAGCCAAGGCTTACATTTGTAATCCTTTAAAGGCACTTAAGAAATTGATGTTACAGCCCCACAATCTGTTAGCAGCCTTGCTTCCTGGCTGATTGTAAAGTATCTCCTCCTTAATTGGATCATCAGAATGTGATCTGCGTTGCTCTCCTCAGATTATGTAAGCCTGACTTTGTACCTGCCGGTCCAAGACGGGTGATCCTTTTGCTGGCTATTTTGACCCTTAATGTAGATAAGTGGTGCTTTTCATCTCCTATGGCTAAATTTAGAAAAATGGTGTGATTCGACATCTTACATGTTTCTTCTTTTTTTTTTCTTTGAATGCAAAACCTTGATATAGGTTGTGTTTTCATAGATATTTATCTTTTGTGCCAGATAACTAGAACAGGGAAGAAGGCAAAAAGGTGTTGGTTAAGATTTTGGTAATTTCCCTCTTCACAACAGCATCTCTCATTTTCTTAAAAATGTAGTTGCCAGCCCGTCTGCCCATCTCCTGTCAAAACCGTGTTTGTAAACTGACAGGCTATGACGTGTCAATTTCCAGTGCCAGTCAAGGCAACAAAGGCCTTTGCTGTGTACATGCCTGTCAAACACATTTTAATAGGGAAAACCTCTTAGGGAAAAGTAGCAATACTTTAGATACAGTACATACTGAACGTGCTTTTAGCCTTGTCTGTTTCCCCTTAAAAAATAGCATTAATCAGAAAAGTTAGAATCAAAAGTGAGTTTGTGACGGCTCTATTTACTAAAGATTTAATCGAGTTTCCTATTGGAATCTTATCCTCTAAAATGTCAAGCTGCGTGATACTGTATACACAACAAGTCAGTATGGTTTTGTGGCTGACGTTGATGATTAGGTTCCAGGAGATTACAGTTTCCAATCCTTATTGCCATTTTCTGGTTTATTAGCGTACTCATTAGTGTAATGTTCTCATAATAAGTATGTAAGGTATGATCTGGGTTTTAAGTAAAAGTATAATTCCACGGAATTCTTTCTTTTAAACCAACCAAGTCATACATGTGTTTGATTTGCATTGCTTTTGTAAGTGAGACAAAACTTAGTGTAGTAGTGTAATGATGTACTAAACTACTAAATACCTGATTCCTATCTGTTTGGCATTCCTCGTTGTACAGGGTTCTCTCTGAAAAGTTGATGCATTTTCCCCTTTTAAGGCCATCAGACAATGTGAAAATAAACTATTACAGTAAATGGTGTTCCTTACTTTGTTTTGCTTCAGTGAGTCTCGAGCCCTGAATGGTCCATTTAAGGTTTTTTTTTGTTGTTGTTTTTTTTCATGCATACTCCACGGAGAAAGATTATTTTTTTCTGTTCTGACAATAAGCCATATATTTCCCCTGCAGTTCTTCCTGCATAGCTTTAGGGTTCCTGGTGGGTTTGCAGCATAAGAGCAACAGACACCTTTCAGAAATAATGAACATTCATAATCTTGAACAATGTCATTTATTTATTTATTTATTTAAATTCAGGGACAGATTTGATTGTTTAGACATGATTTGGCCTGGAAACTGCAGAGACTAGTAACTAGTAAACCCAGTATTTACATGCAAGCTAAACCAGTCTGAAGACATTACCACATAACTTTCCTGTTTTTTTTGTTTTTTTTATAAATTTAGTCGTTGCCAATTATTTTTTAGTATTTTCTCCCAATTTAGAATGGCCAATCATTTTTTAAGCTCAGCTCACCACTACCACCCCTGCGCTGACTCGGGAGGGCGAAGACAAACACACACTGTCCTCCGAAGCGTGTGCCGTCAGCCGACCGCTTTTTTTCACACTGCGGACTCACCATGCAGCCACCCAAGAGCTACAGCGTCGGAGGACAACGCAGCTCTTGGGCAGCTTACAGGCAAGCCCGCAGGCGCCCGGCCAGAATACAGGGGTCGCTGGTGCGCGGTAAGCCGAGGACACCCTGGCCGACCTAACCCTCCCTCCCCCTGGGCGACACTTGGGCAATTGTGCGCCGCTTCCGTCCACGGTCGGCTGTGGAATAGCCTGGACTTGAACTCGCGACGTCCAGACTATAGAGCGCATCCTGCCCTCCACATGGAGTGCCTTTACTGGATGCGCCACTCGGGAGCCCCTAACTTTCCTGTTTTAATGTTAAAATTAACAGCAGAGCTCCTTCTTCAAAGTTATTCCCCTAAAAAGGGCCAATGTATCACACTTGTCTGAAGATGAGAAGTGTAAAAGGCCTGAACCTGGGAATGACTTAGACTATCTTTACCAGCACCACAGCTTCGTACAGTTGTGGGCATTCTGTGCTATTATAATGCCAGGCTTTGTATAAAGCATTTAAAGTGATGTTCTGCCTGCTTTGCAGTTTCAAAACTTTCAAAAAAGCTCAGCTAAATCTTCATCCAAAAAATGCTATGTAACAAGGCCTGTTTGGAAAATAGTACTGAATGTTCAAAGAGCCATCCTTTATCACTAAAAAAGGACCCAAAAGAAATCCATCTAACTTGGTAGATCAGTCTTCCACTAGCCTATATTTCCCCTTTTGTCTCCAGTCCTCCCTCTGTGATTTCTCAGGCAATTGCCATGTCTTTTAGAGGAAGAATACCTGAGGCTACTGCAATGCCCAAGGGTAAAGGGGCCGATTTCAAACAGGGTTTGCACAGTAGGTGGGGAGGTAACAACAGTACCGAGGCCCCCACAGTGCACAAGCCGCTTTCAGATTTATTGCCTTGGCTGCAGTCTCAGGACGTATGGAACCTCATCCATCGTGGTGGCTGGGGTGCCTTCGCCACTGTGTTTCTGAAGAGTTCAGGTTAGGAGTTTTAGGCTGCCCTTCCTTCCTAATGGGGTCCCTTGGTGGCGGATGCCATCACAGGGAGAGGATGAATGAACTGCCCTCCGGACGTCCAGGCATAGTGACCTTTTACGCTCAAGAATATGGAAGTATTAAAGAAAAAAATAATACAGAAAAGCAAGAGCTGTACTATTTTTTGTGGTACTTTAAAAATATTAGTAATTAATTGTTTCTACAATAACATTATGTACAATATAAAAAGCGAATAGTTTTGGTTATTTTTTCTTCCCTTGTTTCAATTGACATGAAATGTAAGAAATAATAATAATAATAATAATAATAATAATAATAAAAACACATTTCAAGTGATATAAATGTATTTCCACATGTTTATACACTGTTTTTTGTTGATGTTTAAATTTTGTAAATTTAGAGTTAATGATAAAATAAAGTCATATTTACAGCAGTCATTTAAAACAGGAGATGAGGACTTTGCATTCCTTCTCGAGTAACTATCGACAACTGTGAATAACCCTGAAGGAGAAGGAGAAAGGTATTGTAGTGGGAACCTGTCTGAAATTATATTAAGAAAAAAAAAAAAAAAAGATTTATTTTTTGACAGGTGTTTGCTGTCAATTTCCTTAAAAATCTCCATGCGTGGAAAGCTGAGGAGAAAGCTGCCTCTTTTTATTCTAATTGACACCATTAATAAGCATAAATCTCATTAGGCAAAGTTGATGACTGAAGTACCAAGCCCTGAGGATCGGAACCCCTCCCTTCATTTCCCTCTCTAGCACCAGGCCCGTCTCTAACAAATTGCTCTTTTTTCTCTCGTTACCTGCACTCACACTCTTCCCTTCTCTCATTTCTACCACCTCTTTTGTCTCTGCCACTCAAACCAATTTCAGCCGTCCGCCAGCTCTCACTTGGGATAATAGCCTCTGTGTTGCCAGTGCCCTGTCAGCTTTGATTCTGCAGCACAAGGGATCTAAATTAGCAGAGACGTCCACATGCTGTGCTTCCCTCCGCTTCCACGCGATAGTTCTGTAGATCCTCTGAACCACTTGATGCACAAATTGATGATTGCACCCAACAAGTAAGGAATGGACGGCGGCAGCTGTGCCAATTTTTTATTTTTTCTCTTTTTTTTTTTTTTTTTAAGAGAAAAAGACAGGGATTTCTTGTATTTCTTCATCTACTTTCCTGACGTTTTTATGTTCTATGCCAAGTGCCTGCTGGTAGATAGCTGGGTTTTTTTTTTCGTTTTTTTTTTTGTCAGCTAGTTTCTACATACACACCCCCCCACACGTAAAAAAAACAAGTTCATTGATTTGCCCTCAGAGAGTTCATTGGTTTATAGAGTTTTGTTTTTCTCATGGATAGATTTTTGGACAACTTGTATTTGTTATGTGCACTATATTTATTCCATATTATTACATATTTCTCTTACATTTATATACACACATCACTATACTGTACTTGAATTTAAGACACAGGCCATTTTTGAGAAGAAAACATTGGTTTAAAAAGTGTGTCTTAAATTCGAAGCAATATGGTATGTTTTGCCTTGTTTTTTCAACTGCAAAGTCATTGTTTTTTCAGAATTAAAGAAAGTACACATTTGTTTATTCATGTATACTTAGGCATTTCTGTGTTGGCAATCTCTGTGTAGCACGCCCCCAACTTGGTAAACCACTTAGGGCTGCCCCTTTGCAGTTTTCCTAATAAATTCCTTTTTGAACTCCCTTGTTAGTCAAGTGTTGTGTACGCTAAATACAAAAGGGGCCCAGGCTTGTACGTTGGGCATAAATTACTCCTGCATGCCAGATCTTCTATGAACAGACCCCCAGTTATGGATTACTTTGTTCTTGACTTGACAGGAACATAATTAGAACTGTTGATGAAATCTACAAAATTGTTCCTCCGTGGCTTCCATGGTCCGGGAATTTATCTGTATTTGTCACCAGCTGAAGGGGCCTAAATGTTTTATATTAACTGTTTTATTAATTTACCCTCCAATCTGGTGAAGATGTTGAAATATTTAGGCCTGTAGCAGGAGAAATGAAAGGCTATTCATAGTTGTGGCTACCTGGTCTTGCATTTGTCTAGCTTCTAAACAAAATTAAAATTGAACACAACTCTCTTTAAAAAGCAGTGTGGTGGAAGTTCATTTAAATGTATGTTATTTAATAATAATTATGTTATTTCTTTGTCTAAAGCATATATATGATCGGCATCAATAGGATACTATTTTTCTATAGCAGCATATTTTTCTGTAGCAGCTTATTTCACACAGCGATATGAGACCAGAACAATACACTTAATTTCCTGTAGCAAAATACTACAGTGAAGGATTTATAAATTAAAATCCTAACTTCTGTTTAAATTACTTGTAATATGGGGAATAGGGTGACCACCTTTTCAAAATGCAAAACCTGAACACTGCCATTTTTTATGGGGAGGGGGGAGCGTATTGTTATACATATTTTATACTTTATACTTTATATTTTATATTTAATAACAGTATTTCAAAATTAAATATCAGCTTTTTAATCTTGAATGCTTTTTAACATTGTTTTTCACCGTAGTATCTAATTCTAAAATAATTTCTACATAATGTATAAAAAAAACTCTTGTTGAATGATTTGCACTTTTCCTAATCCACGTGTATCACTGTTATAACCCATTCCTCTCTGAATTTCAACAGGTGCTTACTTTTATTTCTTTGGTGGAGTAGGCCTTATAGGGTACGATTGCACTGTGTCTAGGAATCTGGGACAAATTCCATTCCGGAGGCATTTAGTCAGGGACCAGGACTTGATCTTTACATTTAGGGACTGTCCCGTCCAATTAGGGACGGGTGGTCACCCTAATGGGGAATGAGAAGGTTAAGCTAACAGTCTTTTATACTCAGAACATGATTTATCATTTACTTCATGTTTTGACAGTTAAATTGAATTTATTTTATGATGACTTAATTCACTTTATTTGCTTTGCATCATGCTGTATTAGTAATTAGGGTGCTATGCCATTATAAAACCTGAATGATGCCCCTCCCCACTGAAATGAAATTGATTGTAAATATACAGTAAAAAAAACAACATTTTAGTCTAATAGGATGTACTATACAGTGTCAGCTTGGACACTATTCTGCTGTTGTTTTCTTATGGAGGTCAGTCGTTCTCTTATTACTGTATCACAGAACAACACATACTTATTCTAAAGCGGCTGCTTATTGATGAAACACTTTACACAGACTTTAGCCCTGCTCTCAAGAAGTTAACCCAGGCTTTATGATTACCTTATAACATACCACAGCAATCTGCAGATGCAGGATCGTGTACACCGTGAAAGGAATTCCTGGGAAAAAAGTAAAACAATGATCATCACAATGACCAATTGATAAACACTGTACACATCAAGCAATGTGAACTAAACAGTCCTTAAGAACAAACCCAGCCTAGATCCTTCTTTGCTTGTCTGCTACATCTGCTCTACTACTTGCTGTTCTTAACAACCATTGAAGCCCAGTCTTCTAAGCAAAAATATCTTAGCGATCACAGCCTTGTTTTATTTCCATACAAAAAAGCAAATTATAAACAAAGGACTGTCTAATTTCAATTTTTTTTGTTTATTATTATTATGTCTAAAAAAATAAATACGAAAAAAAGTATCAGTATGACATAACTATCTTTGGTCAGTCAGTTGACCACTTTGGGGGGGGGGGCAGGATGGACATATACCACAGATCATTTGAAACTTGGCTGGGGCACAAGAATATTGGACTACCCCTTGGTCATCGCAGTATTTGTTAGAAGCTGAATATTTTGGTTGTCAATGTGTTTTTCTTCTTAGCAACAGCTCAAAACTTATAGCTTTATTTGACTTGATTTTTTAAAGGCTATGGTTGAAAAATAAACATTTTTGAAGTGATATTTCCTGTACTTTTTAACCCCACCTTCTCCATGTTCACATGTAGTTTTTCAGTTAGGAATTTTTATCATGGATGAGATGGCTAATGTAGGCAGATCGATAATGCTGATGTTCAATTGTCTAAGTGATTCATACACCTCGGCTATCTCCTCCAAATATCTTGCTAAAGACTTTTTGAGAATCAGTATGCAGTGTGTTACCTTACCAGACTATTTCTTTGCTGTTTAAATAAATCTACATAAATCAAGTCAAAGCAAAATGTAATGGCGATAAGACATAATGTTGTAGCTTAAGGGCACTGCTTGAATATCTACCGTATGTATAGCTTTTAAGGTTAAAATATTGTGTTGTATTTTTCAAAATGAGCACTTTCTCTTAACAGGCTATATAGTCTAGGCTGTGAATTAAAGGCTGAAAAAGCAGACATACACTCTCATAGGGAGGGTCACACTCATTGGAAGGTATACATTGCCCAGGCTCAATACTGTACCCCAGTGGTTCACAGACTTTTCAAGCTTGCACCACCTTATTCAGCACCGAAATATTGAGTTACACACTGATGACTGACCGATATATTATTTTCACCAGCTTCAACCAATTTATTTTCAGTTGCATAGCGTACATAACAGATCAAATGGGCCTCACCTGCCGAGTTAGTTGCTTCGTCCAATTGCAGAGCAAATTCGGATCCCCTAATCTTTGCTAGTAACTGCTGAAGCATGTCTGAAGACATTTATTGAATTCTGTACGACACCTGGAAGGAAGCTTTTAGTGCCTTTGTTGGCACTGATGATGTCTGAACCATTGATAGTTTCTGTTTCTCAAAAGCACTGTGCTTTCTTTAAAAAAAAAAAAATCTTGAGGTTTATCTGCAACATCTTTGCGATTTGTGTCTAAATGGCACTTGAATTTGTTTGGCACAGATGACACATTGAAGTCTTTCTTCTCTGTTTTTAACACTGACAGTAAAGCCAAAAGAAAAAATAATAAATAAAAAAAGAGTGCAGAATGACTGAGTTAATGAATTTGTCAGAGCGCTGTGCATTGCTGGACAACCACTGTTTATTGCAGCGAGGTATGTATTGGTGACTCTGTGCAATAGTTCTTAATCGAAAATATGAGACAGAAAATGGTGATGCTTTAGTTGGTAAACTTATGGAACGCATTAATGGAAATGTCCAGTGTGATTTTTGACGCGTCTCCCAATGGCTTGAACTGCCAAGTTCTGTCAATTTTCTTTTCTTTTTATGATTTCAAGGCGTCTATGTTCATACCTTCTGTAGATACTATTTCAGTCAGCACAGCGATTGGCCAAATGTTCGCAAAGTACCAGCTAACTTGGGAAAATGTGGCTTCGACTTGCACAGATTCTGCTTCATCATACATGCCAGGGACATTAAACAATCAAAAACCAGAACTGCTAAGGGGCTCCCGAGTGGCGCATCCGGTACAGACGTTCTGCGTGGAGTGCAGGACGTGCTCTATAGTCTGGACGTCGCCAGTTCGAGTCCAGGCTTTTCCACTGCCGACCGTGGACGGGAGGTCCCAGGGGGTGGCGCACAATTGGCCGAGCGTCGCCCGGGGGGAGGGAGGGTTAGGGTCAGCCAGGGTGTCCTCGGCTCACCGCGCACCAGCGGCCCCTGTAGTCTGGCTCGGCGTCTGCAGGCTTGCCTGTAAGCTGCCCGAGAGCTGCGTTGTCCTCCGACGCTGTAGCTCTTTGGTGGCTGCATGGTGAGTCCGCAGTGTGAAAAAAAGCGGTCGGCTGACGGCACACGCTTCGGAGGACAGCGTGTGTTTGCCTTCGCCCTCCCGAGTCAGCGCAGGGGTGGTAGCGGTGAGCTGAGCTTAAAAAAAAATAATAATAATTGGCACTTCCAAATTGGGAGAAAATAATAAAAACAAATTGACAACAACTAAATTTTAAAAAAAAAGAAACCAGAACTGCTATGCATCATATTCCATATGTAAAGTTTGTATACTGAGATTTTTTTGCCCCGATTTTTACTGATGTTTCAATTAAAACTATTTTTACAGATTTTTTAAAGATAAAAACCGAAAGTGCGGAACACTATAGGCCTCATTCACTAAACGACGGTAAATTACCACGTAGAATTACCACGTGGCAGGGGAAAGCCACACCATGCGCAAAAATGAACCAGGGATAGCTCTATTCGCTAAGCTAATTATACGCACAGATAAAGCACGCTAAATGATTAATTTGCAAGTTGTCACAATGCGCAGAATTTAGCATGCAGAATTCAACACGTGGAATTAAGGCACTAGAATTAAAATGTAAGTATGATTCTGAGTCTGTCACAATGACAGTGACCAAGGATGACAGAGTGAGGAATCTAAAGTTTACAGACCTGGAGCTAAATGTATTAGCAGAAGAAGTGGTGAGGAATTATAAAAGGCTTTTTTGTGCTGAATCAGCAAGAACATTAACGTCAATGAAACATTAAGGACAAAATAAATGCGCTCAGTAGAAGGTCGGGGGTCTTGTCCCAAATCACAGAGTCCTGCGAGACAGTCAAAGCAGAGAAAGTAATTGTTAATGGAACATTTATATTTTAGTTTCTTTTGTATATTTTAAAGCTATTTTAAGCATAGCCTACTTAAATATCACAAGCACATGCTGACTATATAAATATATTAACATAGCCGAAAGTGTTGCATATACACCTGCCTCGTAATCTTCATATATCCCTGACTGTCTGAGGATGTACGAGTACATTGTAACATTGGAACTCGAGTCGCTATTGAAACAATCTTTAAAAATGAAACAAACTTTTGTTGGAAACGAGTCGTTCAAAATGGTCCTTGTTGGCTACAAAAAAAAGTAATAAGCAGACAAAATAGATTTTTAAATAACAACCTTGAATGACCTATTCAGCAACATTTTTGAGTTTTGTAAAACAAACTGTAAGTTGTCACATTAATTACAATGACCGTGTAATTCACGTAGACTATTTTGCTGCCTTTAATCCCAAAATATTAAACACAGGAGAAATGTTAACTGCAAACCTGAAATGACAAAGCCAAAGCTTTTTTTTCTTTATAAAAACAGAAATGATGTTTTCTGAAGTTTTAAATCCTCAGATACCGTCAAATTATTAATAAATGATTTAAGTAAGAAATAACCCACAACAGGGTGTGCTGTAAGACAATTATTACCGCACAGTCATATGATCTTGTTCAGCAAATCACAGCACTTAATTTATCCAAGCCATTTTATGAGTAAAAAATAATCAATGGCAGGGTGTGCAGTAAGACAATTATTACCGCACACCCTGGAGTGGGTTATTTCGCTCCTTGAAAATAATTACACAAACTAGCTTTAAGGATAAAAGAAGAAATGTATTATGTATCCTTCCACTGAGAAAAAATAGTCCCTGAGGACTGTTTCACTGTGACATATATATTTTTAACTTTTTTTATTTGCCATAAACATTAAATTGAACAAGCAGACTGATTTCCCACATCTGAGGGAGGATTCACGGAACAGCCAGCCACTGCACTGGCACTTGGGGCCGACATCGAGGGAGGGTCTTCTTAGTGTGAGGCCGTGAATGGAGAAGATGTCTTTTTGTAAATCCTACTCCAGGTTTTGCGGTCTTCCAAGAGAAGCTGACCAATATTTTCGGAGGCTGTTTTCACACCAATGACCGGTAACTGAAATAATTTCCCTGGACTGTAAACCAGAATTAGATAATATGTGGACAGCAATCCTGCAGAGTGGTTTGTGTAACGTACTGAAGGTGCAACTTGCTCTGAAATGCGAGGCATCATGTTTCCGAGGTACTTTTGTAAATATTTTTTAAAACTGTGACAGGGCACATAGAATCACCAGGCTGGGCAAACGGAACCACGAGTACTTTCATGGTTGATCTCATTGACATCTTTATGGTTTTTTGTTTGCGCATTAAACAACAGGGTTACAAACTCCAGACCATTTTCATCTGTATTGATGACAAATGACTTCTGTGTCAGGTTGCGCAGTGCCCCCTATCCGCGGCGAGCAAAATAGAACTGTATGTCAAACCAGACCTTGTTTAAAAGCCCAACTGCTGTGTCAGCAGAGACAGCAGGAGAAATTTGAATTTTGTTTAAATCTGTTTCTGAAATCGGAGGGCGGTGGATCTACTTCACTCTATTCTTGAAATGTATTTTTTGTTTACGACTGTAAGTCGCCCTGGATAAGGGCGTCTGCTAAGAAATAAATAATAATAATAACTCTCACTGAGAAATTGTTCAAATGACAATCCTCCTAAAAGGTCAAAATTAACTTGTGGAAGGTCACTCATGTTTAATTATTATCATTAAGGCGTAGTAATATTAATAGATCAGGTAAGTGAGTAGGTCTATGATGTCAGCCGTGCGGTAAGTTAATTATTACTGCATGGTCATGTGATCTTGTTCAGCCAATCAGAGCACTTAATTTATCTAAGCCATTTTATAATTATAACATTGTATATATCACTGGAGCCTATCAACCTAAAAAAAATAATAATAAAAAAAAGAAACATTGTATAGGACTAAGCATAGACGTAAACAGCTACTGTTTCTCAGGCAGATGCATAGTTGAAATCAATGCCATTCTTCACAAGTGTTTTAATGATAGCCTGACCTACTACTGTTGTGTGGTTAGAGTCAAAATGCAGTGCCTCTGAATTAGCAGTTGTAAAGCTCTGTGGGATGAAAATAATGTACAAAACACAGTTGCCTTAATCATCAGTGGTCTCGTCGCATACAACGCAAGCAGACTCAGAATCGTTAAATTTACCATTTAAATATTCTTTGTGTGCTGAATACACTTTAGGGAGATACTCTCATGTGAGTGCGTCACTGTTACGCACGGCTCCACAATTCAGGATTTTTTTCATTAAAAAACTTTTCATTGACCAGCCTTTGTATCGGTATGTTCACTGCACAAAGGCTTCCACTAATTCAAACGTGTTGACATTATCAGCCTAATTTTCAAAAAGGGCAAAGGGAAAAACAGGTTGCAAAACACCTTTGCGACTCCAGATAGGTGGCAAAATTTTCAAAAGTCGTATAAGTCAGTGGCGCAATGGAATTTTAGGCTTTGCGCATTTTTGAAAACTGGTTCTTTTTTGGAAATAACACCTTATCAAAGGTGCAAAACACCAAAATACACTCGCTCATTAAGACATGCTCCCCTCTCGTGTCTTATTTAAACTGCGACCTCTGACAGGGCTACTGAGCTGTAATCTACAATGCAAATAGCGAAGTGCTTCCAATTCTTCGATTGCAGCACGAGAGGGAAGGAATGAGGAAAAAACGACCCTACACTAAACACAGAATATTTCGTCCCCGTCAGACATTTCTAGATCTAACTATAAAACAAGTTATGCTTAGATACAGATTGCATATAGGCACTATTACAGAGCTGTGTGATCTTCTTTAGTTTGATTTAGAATCACAAACAGCCCTCAGTAACGCTATACCTGTATAAAGGTTACAGTAGCCATTTATTTTCATGCAACGGGTGCCATCTAGACAACAGCTGGGAACAGATCAGGAGGCATCTGTCAGTCTTCTATGTCAAAGATACTGACTGATGTCACAGATGCACTTTTCCGTAGGGCAAGGGTATATGCTATTTTCAATTGGGGATGTGGAACAAAATAGAACCAAACACAAATATTATCAGTTGTCCGGCTTCCCAAACATAGGTGTAATAGATTGCACACATGTTGCAATAGCCCCAGATTCAAGGAATAAAAACATCATCATTCTTTAACTGTGCAAGTTTTATGTGACACTCAATGTATTATCACAGATGTAGTTGCCAAGTACCCTGGCACATGCCACGACTCATTTATCGTGGAGTACAGTGCCTTGTTCAGAAAATTCGAACAGGGGCTTATAAGTGGAGGCTAGCTAATTTTAGAATATATTAAATACATAATTAACATATGACCATTTGAAAACATATGTAACAAACGCATATTAATGTTTAACATTTTTATTATGATTTTTCACAAACATACATAAACATTCAGATAGTCTATTGCATGTAAAGAATATGAATATTAACATTGCATCAGAGAATACATTGTGATATTGAAATAAATTAATGTTTTTTTTTCTATAGGCAAGCTGTATTATTATTAATATTAGTGTTATTATTATTTAGTCATTTGCCAGACGCTTTTATACAAAGCGACTTAAAGAGACTAGGGGCTGCATCACAACTTCAGGTCCCAGAATCTTTTTGGTGTTCTTTATTTGACCTTTATGGAAGAGGTTGCATTTATTTTTTCGGTTATATCTTTCTGTATTTTAAATTTAGCAGTGTCTCCAGACCTTTTGCTGAAAATAACAGTTTTATGTGCTAAAATATCATTGAGCAAAAGCTCAACTTGGGTGGTCAAGAATGTATCTTTCCTTTCTTTTTTTCCAATTGTTGAGACTACATGCGTGCTGCTTTGTAGTTTTCCAGTTAAATAGAATTCCAGACTATTGAAATGTGACTACTTGGCTTGTTAATGAACCTAAAAATCAATTGTCATTTCAATTAAATCAGTCATAAGCAGGAGTCGCAAAGGGCCTTGCGAGTAGGAGAAATTAACCAGTCCCTGTTGAAAATCGAGACGTATAATTAGGTGGCAAAAAACCTTGCAGTGCAAATGCATTTCAACCTCTATTTTCTCTAAAAATGCCCCTTCTGAAAATCAGGCTGTATGTGTTTCTCCACTTTCTGTGCTCTTTTTAAACAATCCTGTGATTTGTGACCTCCTTGTTCAGTAATTGCTTAGCCTGAACTTCAAGTTTGATTTTCTTGTTTTTGTGTACTGCGCTGTCAAGATGCTTGTCAATAGTACCTTTTCTTAGATGATCCAAGACACATTACAAGTTGAGCAAAACAGAATCCCACCATCCTCTTGATCTTCTGCTGAAATGAATTTAGCTTTATTTGATTTGTCAGCTGTCTGCATTTTTTATGTTAATCATACACTGCAAACTAAGAAATCTACAATATGTAAACAACTATTTTAAACTTCCCACCTCTGACTCGCATGTTACGTCATTGTACAGTATGAGGAATTCACCAGTCATGAAGCAGGTATTTGTTTGACCCCGTTCCCGTAGTAACCAGTTGAACGGACGGCGTTGACGCCAGACTGTGTACAGCTACTGTAGCGCTGCTTCTATTTGAACAAAGTATGATATGAACAGGGGTGGTGAAGAGTAATGTAAAATACTGTACGGAAAATACATGATTTGTGTGAAAATGTGAATTTTCCGGGGCCCTACATTAAGGCTAGTATGATCTGTGCTCAATCTGTATCTAGTTATTACCCCTGCCTCACACAGCCCCTCTCTCCCTGACTCTTCTTCTTGCTCTCCTGTGCAGCTCTTCTGCTGGTTCTGTAACACCGCCTGGTTTCAATAAGCGGTACTTTTAACACACGCTGAGGCACCTAGTAAAGTTAGCACCCTTAAGGGAATATGGTTTGCATATCAAATACCTCCCTTGTGGTACTTTGTGACGTAATTTGCAAACATTTCACACATTATTCATTATTTTAAATGACTTGAACACTGTACTTTTTCCACGCGCTAGGTTGCCTGCCACTGGTAAGTGCATACAGCAGGTGTACAAAGCACACAGTAAAGGGGCTTACTGTGTGCAAAACAAGTTACAGCTGTTTAGTGAATGAGGCCCTATGTATATTGAAATGGTTGTGTTTCAAACGCATTGCTAATGACACCGCCCACTAACAAAGCCACTTAGCTGTTAGCAGACAACAGGATGTCGTAATGCATGTGAAAATGCAGCCAATTAGTGTTAGTGAGCATTGTCATTAGCAATGAGTTTAAAAAAAAAACAAAAAAACACAAACATTTAAATATACGGCAAGACACTTTTGCGACACACCTGAGATTCATTGGCGACACTCAGTTTGGGAAACACTGCTGCACCCATTGTAGTAATTGTGGGAGGGGTAATGTAAGTGAAATTGACTTATTTGGCAGGCCAGATAAATAAGCATATGATGAAGCAGTCTTTGCAAAATAATATAAAATAATTTTTATATGGATTTTCAAATATTTAAAATATTTCTTCTTTTGATTTAAACATGCGTCTGTTTCGTTTATTATGAGGAAAAGTGCTAACCTTGTCATTGTGGGTGCAGCAGTGCAGAAATGATATCGGTATATTTTACAGGAAAAGAGAGAAAGAGAGAGACAACTTATTTAAATCCTGAATACAGACAGGCCTCATATGCATTGTTAAAAAAAAAAAACTAGACTCCAAAGAATTGCATATGGATTAGGGGGATGAATATTCTATTATTTCAGCCCATTCCACTGATCTTCTTATTGCGACTCTATATTTAAAGACCAAAAAAAAAGGGCCAGAAATTCATCTTTCCTTTAACCTGGCAGTCATTCTGAATGTGTCGCAGGCACTTGAATCATGTATTATTTGCGTGATGTTGCATTCTCTTCCCTCAAAATTGAAGCTAATTTATTATCTTTTTATATGCATTTTCTAATAAGTTTTAGGATAATGAATATATTGGGGTATTATGAAAAGAAAGAAGGCATCGAATTAGAAAATGGAATATTGGATATATTTTACCTCTCATCCTGAGGGTGAAATATCTCTGTCCTTTACCACAGACTAATCCCAAAGATGATTAGCAGGTCTCATAGCTCCTGCATAGTCACCAAAATACATTGGAAGCCTATTAGCCTACTTATGCAAGGTTTGCAAACATGATGTTCGCACACTGATAAACCCATTACATGTATACAGCTCTAATTTGTTGCATGTCTTCTGGTAGGATACATCATTCATTGAAATAATTTTCATTGAACTGTCAGAACTGCTCAAACTGCAACAGTGGCTTAGTTTGAAACTTCCAAATATGATCCGTTACTATACAAAAAATACAATAGTATTTATGAACAAATACATTCATATAAGAGATTATTGTGCATCTATTTGTTTATTGTAAAATAATCTAGAAAAAAGCTTGTGAGTTAGAAAAAGAAATTAAATGTAAGATGGTGGAAGGAGATTACAATACAGTTGGAAACCAGTAAGACACAATGGCCGGGTTTCTCTCTCCACAGTCATTATTTATGTGATATAGCAGCACGCACATTCCACACACTATAGGAAGTGCGCGTCTAAAACAGTGTACGACTCGAAGGGGTGGGTAAATCGTCTTCTCAAGCCATACAATTGACCAAAAACTTTTTTGGATAGATACATGTCCGGAAGTCGTACATTATGCTTATGAGACTTCAGCACTGAAAATTATTGCCATTTGACTCATAAAATTATATTGCTTTATAGTTTGGTTATTTTATAAGCAACGTTTTACAAAAATATCAAAGCTATAAGCACATAAAAAGAATAATATTAAGAATAACCATACACTTGCCTTTTCTTTGTTTCAATTCGATGGTTGGGCCTGTTTCTGGAAGCAAAGTTATTTTAAAAATTTGAGTTTTAAAGAATGGTTCTTGTTTACTTTTCATAAACACGAATTTACTGAGAGGAAAAAAAACGGATTGTTTTATTTTTAAATTCGTAATTACAGCTGAAATTAATTTATATGAATTAATAATGTGTGAAGTTATCCATGAGGTACTAGCAAAGAGCTACGAATCTCCATGTGTAATTAATCTTTATTTATAAAATGGAATGTTTGGATGCTGCACGCTGATTGGCTGTGGAGGATTTTTTACCCTGCAGTTAAATAGTACAATGCACGGATGGACTTATTTTTGCCGAAGCACAGTTCAATTAATAAATGATCACTACACAACATATTAAACTCGCAATAAATATACATTGTTGTGAGAGGTCTTTTAAAGTTTTTTAAAAATAAGTGACATTCCTTTCGTCATATTTGATCTTTTCGGAGGCATGAAGTGCCTAGAATTACAAGAAGCAAAACCTCAGTTCAAATGGTAATCGACTTAAAAACAGTTAGTCTTGAAAATGTAAACGGTCTGTTACGATAATACTCAATTGTGTTGTTAGCCTCCGTGCTGATCTCAATCACTCTGTAAACAGTGCTGACATAAACCACAATGATAGGCTGTTACTGACCAAGCATTTAAAAATGAGCTTCTCCAGGTCAGCGTTAGTGATGCGTGGGTAATGAACTTTGTCTTTGTCTCCTTTTCTGTATCTTTTCATTATCAACAAAAATACATGATTGGCATTTTTAAATGCTTGGTTATCTTCACAAAAAACAGTTCTAATTACATTTTGGTGTAAATAACTTGGTAAATCGGATTTATTGGACCAACTTTTTAAGTGCAAATGCAAATGATCAGAGAGGAATACATTTTGAAAATATAAAACTAGCAGGAACTACAATAATATAACTGTTTTTGCTAGTTTTATACTCATCTCCAGGCATTTGTAGACTCCGATTCAATTGTCCCAATGGATTCCTTTAAAATCAATTTCCTTACTTCTAATTAACATTATTAACCTTAGTACTTGTCCTCCTTCGTTTCCACAGTCTTTAAGTTAGAGTTACCATACATCCCGTTTTTCCCGGACATGTCCTCTTTTTTGGGCTTCCTATCTTTGTCCGGGTGGATTTTTGAAAAATGAACGAATGTCCAGGATTTCGCCTACTCGTCACTTTGCTGCTGCTGAAGCTTGCAGAACTGCAATTCCGGCCGTGTCCTAATAGCGCCGCGCCTGTGCAGATGGCGTGCGGCTGTATTGTTCACTGGGGCCGGTTGTACTGAATCCCGGATTTGATCTTGCTCCTGTGACGTATTGGGTTGAACTGAGCTCAGTTTGAGCCCAAAATCTGATCCTAACTCGATCTTGCTTCAGAGCAGGATCGCAATCGGATCAGAGCTTGATCGAATGTTTTTAAATGGAGGAACTTAAACTACAGCGGCTCATTCATAGACTGAAAGTGAGTAGTTCGGGATCGGCAAAAGCCTCTTTGGGTTTATTGCGTTATAAAATGCTCTGCAATCCTTTAGTTTTGCTTCAAATAAATGCACTGTGTAATATAAAATATAGTATAATGAAAAAGGATAAAACAGCCCTTCTTTTTTGTATGCACTGAATACAATTGCATCACGTCCACCAAAAAACAACAAAAATAAAACACTTGTTTGGTACAACTGTAATATAACACACGTTAAACGAGCCAAATATGAATGTGTCAAAACATGTAACCTATTAAAAAAAAAGATCTGACTTCATATTTTTTATCTTTCTGTTTTTTGGCCATCACTCGAAAAAAAAATGAAAATAAATAAATACAAATTATATAGGCTTATATATTATATACATATTCTTGTAACCTTGTATTACCAGGTAACACTTGTAAGTCGCCTTGGATAAAGGCATCTGCCAAATACATAAATAAACAGGAATTATTTTATTCAGTTGCCCTACTGAAATAAATCAAAGAGATTTGCATAACAAAATGACTACCGGTATGTATTGTGTTGACAAATTGTTCTTTTACCAGCGGAGGTTTGAGACCTTCCAATCTTCTTGTTAAAATCTGCACTTTATTATTCCTGAACGCTAAAGCCAGCGTGGCATAATGTAGACTTTAATGGGAGGTATGAGAATTCCCCTTAAAATATATTTCTGGAGACGCTGAGGTTTAAGTACTGGTACATAAGATTAATACAGTTTGCTATTAAAATGCTACTAGTACTGTATTGGTATTTAAGAAAACTGTATTTAAAAAAAAAAACACGTAAAAACTGCAGCAGGGCACAGACGATAACATAAGAACATAACAACATAAGAACATAAGAAAGTTTACAAACGAGAGGAGGCCATTCAGCCCATCTTGCTCGTTTGGTTGTTAGTAGCTTATTGATCCCAGAATCTCATCAAGCAGCTTCTTGAAGGATCCCAGGGTGTCAGCTTCACAACATTACTGGGGAGTTGGTTCCAGACTCTCACAAATCTCTGTGTAAAAAAGTGCCTCCTATTTTCTGTTCTGAATGCCCCTTTATCTGATCTCCATTTGTGACCCCTGGTCCTTGTTTCTTTTTTCAGGTCGAAAAATCCCCTGGGTCGACATTGTCAATACATGTCGTAAACAACACTGAGCTACAGTGAGTTCCAAACTTAAAACATTTTCTTGTTGTTTAGGTAAGTGCTTTGATCAGTTCAGCAATCTCAAGCAATATGTGGAAGGTTGCAAAAGTGATGAAGAGTTCAAGAACTTGAACAGGTCCAAAAACATTGAATGTCACTCAGCACTGTTAAAGATTGCACAGTTCTTTGCTGTTCCATCTCACAATGCAAATGTAGAGCAAGTTTTTTCACTGATGCAAAGCCAGTGGACAAAGGAAAGGAACAACTTGACTGGTGAGTCACTGAAAGGGATCCTGCTTGTACAGTACAACTTCAGGCACACATCTTGCAAAGACTTTCAGAGCTACTTCAACCACTGCTGAGAAAGATACGCTCTGCAGAGAAATATGCATGGGCACAAAAAGAAGCACAGTAGGAAAGGGATGTTTGGTGCACAGATTTGACAGTTATCTTGCAAAGACTTTTCTGATTGCTAAGCAATAGAGTACTGATTGTAAAAAGTTACATGCATGTTTAATGCAGGCCATTTTTTAAAAATCATTTTCAGATGTTCAATGTAGAATAGACTTTATAGTTTAGTTTAAATGTAGTTTTTCCGTGTTCTTTTTGCACAACGAAAGGTTAATCTTAAATAAAAATTGGTCACCCGTCAGCAACCCCCTGGGTAGTGTCCGATTTTTGAGGATCTGAAATATGGTAACCCTACTTTTAAGTTATTTTCTTAAAATTAAAGAAGAAAACAAGCAAATAACTAAAACATCTTCACCAAAATAATGGGAGGGGGGATTATAAACCCCTGTCAACACTCTTCAGTAAATTCAGTTGTTCTATCTCACAAACATTCAAGAAAAAAAACTAATATAAACTTAGAGGCAATACATTTCTGTTTTAAATGCTGATTGGAACCTAAGTTTGTTACAGCTAAGAAACTTCTATCCAGTTCTAGCTCTTTTTTTGGTATGTAGAATTCATTAAATCAAAATAAATAATCTCATACTGAATCCAAATGTCCTTGAGCAATCTTGCCTACATTCAATATTAGTTTATGGGTTATTGCATTCAAGTTACCCCTTAATAAAATATAATAGTGTGCTGTAAGCATATCACTGATTTAGTTAAACCAGCAGTGTACTTTTTATATGCTTAGCATATGCTGCTTTATTATAGGATTCCTGAGAATATTTGGAAGCTGTTTAATCATCAGCCATGTACGTCTCATAAAATAGTATGATAGGGCATGTGAAAGCGACCATGAAACAAGTGGTTTGATGGTGCCACTGAGTCACATGACATGCAAGTAATTAACCTCTAGATTGAAGTCTTTTCTTGAATGCCTGGGGCAGAGAGCTGCTTGAAGTTTAACATGTCAGATGTCATTTTACTTAGTTTTGTATGAATGTATCCAGGCACTTTTTTTCTTTATAGTTACTTTGCCATTTGGGAAATAACTGCAGTCTTTTTTAAGATTGCTCCTTATTAATCGGTATTGGTTTCTGTAAGTATAGTAATACACCAGAAAAAGCTTGAACGCAACACGTTCCTTAAAAAATCTAACAAGTCAATTGCTGTTGGTTGCAGAGTGTTAACAGAACCTCTCTGCACACCCTTCTTGTGAAACAGTAAAAAAAATTGTGAAATTATTTTCTGTGAACCCATGAACCCAGGCATGTCAATGCATCTTAGAAAGCTGTGTACTTATCAATTAGCAGCCATTTTTGACAAAGGTGTGGTATATCATTTTTAACCCACTGAAAATGATCACGGTTAAACATTTTCAAGTATGTTGTGTGTCTTACACCAATTGCCCATTAACTCAGATGGTATATGAAATTAGTATGTTTTGGTAATGTGGTTACTACCACACAAGAAAAAAACAAGACAGCATTTCCAGGTCCCTAATCAGCCTGCCTTGACTATTGAGCATATAGATATAAAATATAAATGATATCTTTAATTAAAGCAGATCAAACAGAAAGTAAAACGTGTGAGGTTCATCCCTAACCAGTGTTTCTCAGTGCAATCACCAAGAGGATTTTGTGTGTGGCTATAGCAGTCCCCCTTTAACCCCGCAGTAAACCCTCAACAGCTTTTAACCATATTTTAAGTCTTGTTCGGTAAAGGTAGCTGCTATTCAGGTTTCCTACAACCCATTTCAATGCTGTCATGATTTGTATTCAGATGTCTCCTTCTGCTTACCTTTATTACCTTGAATTGTCCAGCCATTTTAAAGCAAGGAAAGTGGCCACCAACTCTTTTGGCTAGAGAAGCACTACTATAAATTTTAATACAGTATGTGTTTTTAGCAGACGCCCTGTTAACATGGTAACAGTTGCCAGTATCGCTATTCAGTCTCCAGCAGCACGTCACGGTGCTTTCATGTGAACTGAACTGAGGCATTTCAGTCCCTTCTCTGTCTCCTCTCTCTCTCCCACTCGCCCCTCTCTCTTTATTGCTCCAATTCTCTCTCTCTCTCACTCTGCTTTTCTGTCTCCATTCTCTGGCGGCCATCTCATCCCAGTCAGGAAAAAGAAAAAGATTTGAGGATCGGCCAATTTGTTCTGACATAAAGAGATGTTTAGCTCTGTGAAAGGTGGTGCAGGCAGAGAGAACGCCTGACTGACATCTCAACTGCCTTGTCTGCTGGGACTGCTCTCTCCACTCACGTCCCTTCATATTCCTGCCATGTCCTGCATCAGTGCCTCCTGTCTAATCTTTAGGGTAAGAGACCAGTGTTCCCCTGGGCTTCGGTGCTCAGCACCTTGTTAGACAGGTTTTCAAAGAGCAGCATCCCTTTTTTTCAAACCAGCTTAGGCATCTGTCATCCTCACTGGTGCGAAAAAAATGAAACTGGTGTTTGTAGCAATAGGTACAGCTACAGTATTCGATTAAGATTAAGAGTTGCTGTTATTTTCATTTAATTAATTTTTAAAGTACAAGTCTTTTTATTGGTTTGGTTGAACTAATACATAGTATCTGAATCTGGGGATAAATGAAGGCCCCCTGTCTGTTTTTTTTCATATACTGTATTGTGGCAGGAAGGCTGAGTGATGACATAACCAGACCAGGAAGTTGACACAGATGCAGATACTACGAGTGAATGCGCTGGTGAGCCGTTTTTAGTTCAACAAAAATAAATGAAAAGGACATTCAAAAAAACACTGCTCACAGAGCAAAAATAAAAGGTTGAACAAAAACCGAGTCTCAAACACATCAAACAAAAAACACAAACAAACCCTAGGTCAGGCTGGGCAGTTGCCTTCACAGTTCCTAGACTTTCACTTTCGTTTTAACTCACTTTAGCCATTTTCACACCACACCATCCAACCCCGGGTCGAGTCGCCACAGGGCGGCCCTGGGGTGACTCACCCCTTGAGTTCAGCCCTGCCTGCATTCGTATTTGCCTTTCTCTACAATCTACGGGGTGAGATACGTCCTGGGGTTGTACACGATCATTTCACACTACATATTTTCATCCCAGGGCGCACTGATGTGTGACCCTTGCACCTCAATGCTTGTTTTGAGGCGAGCGTAACCCTGTTGCATTCACATTTCATTTTTCAACCCGAGGCAAACGTTTCGCCCTGAGTTGAAAATTCTCAACCCTAGTCTCTGGCAGGGGTGAGTTCGCCCCAGGGCAAACAGACAAGTGTGAATAGCCCTTTTTTCTCCAATCTCTTACACACTCCTCCTCCAAACACCCTCACCAAACACAGAAAATCACAAGCTAATATATACGTGCATCTTACATTAATTACAACCCCATTAAACAATAATTCAATAAAAAGGCTCCAGCCACATTCTCACATGTTTTTGGCAGGTATAGGAATTAACCCCATCCCTGCCAACCACCACCAACACACAAACCAAACAATACGTTGATTTTTAAATCATAATACATCGTTTTTACCGAAAGACAAAATACATACACCCGTTTAAATAAACATAAACAATACACCAGACAATAATACATTTTAAATCACAATTCTAAATCACCAGCAACCCATTATTTTAAATAAGCCCACAATAAACATATTTAACAGCACAATACATTTATTTACATGCAGGGCTTTGCCCTGCCCCCTCTAATGATGTGCAGGGCTTTTCTTCTGACCTGCCACATGTATATATTGTGTTGAGAAGCTTTTATTTAGTCAACATTTTTTAGCTATTATTGTGTGTATTAGAATATGAGAATATATGGAGGCATGTGTCTGGCTGAAAGTCAAACAGTTTTTTTTTACATGTGCATACTTTGGATGTAGGTCATGGTTATATGGGTTGCTCTAGTTTTGTATTTACAGCTATGGTTGGTGGTGTATGTCACTGGAATACTTGTTACAGCTTCCTCCAGGTACCTGTTTTCCGCTGCTGTAGGCCTGTGCTACTAGGAATTAGCAAACTCGCAATGTATTCTTTTGATCTATATTGTTGTACTTCAACATACATACACCTGTATGTCCTGAGTTCTTGAAAAAAATTTTAAAAAGCAAACAACATGTTTTCATTTCAATGAAAGGGGGAGCAATGATAAGGTGGTTATCTAATACAGAAGTAAGAAAATAGATTTTTAAGCCCTTGGTTATCACTCTTGTCTAGAAGGAAATGCATATCCTGCCTTATACTACAGCCAATTCAAATGATCATTTCACTGCCATTTCTAGATGTCTCAAATAAGGCACTTGGCAGGTGAAATACGGGAATGCTTTATTTATATTCGGTAGGCAGTGGTAATAAGGAAATGTGCTTACTGGACTGGCTAATGTCCCCCATATAAGAGATATAGCTTTGAAACACTTCTTTCAGCATTTATCTGATACTGTGGAATATCAGCAGTATTGCTGTAATGATGTAATGCCTTTTTGACTTGGTGTATATAGTCATTTTGTCTTTTAATGTCAGCTTGCATGAATAGCCATTTCAGGTAGAATGTCTGTTTTATTTTTTTAATTTTTTTCAGGATTTGATCAGGATTTGAATTTGGTTTGATTTCTACTTGCCCAGGGTTAACTAAAAAAGCTCATTTTTAGCAGGATAGGTAAGATAAACTGTTTTCACCTCTCACAGTAGTCTATCGATTGAAGACCTACAGAGTAAAGTGGGATTTATAAGGAAGATCAGCAATGTAAAGTCACAAATAGGAAAAAGGCAGACAAGTGTTGTAGTTTAGGCATATTATATCAGTTTCTCTCCAGTTCAGTGCGTGTGTCCGCTTTGGTTAAGTGGGAGTTCACAGCCATTTCCTGTGTATTTTGTTAAACATAGACACAGATCCATCAAGAGTAAAACTAGTTTGGGAACTCCCATGCTCTATATTTACACATACACACACACACGCAATACTAAATTTCCCACTGGATCAAATTGGTGAGAGAATCTGGGGAGGCTTTTTCTTTCCACTATTTATGCTCTGAGAATAAACATTAAACATATATTTTTCTAGTGCTGTCTGTCTCAGTAGCACTACATTTATTTTTCTAAAAAAGTAATCATAAAAGTATTAAAACTAGAAACACTGGAGTCCCTACTGTGAAGGGTCAATAGTCTGCCTGCACAGCATGAGACAGTACCCTGAATCCATCAGCCTCCTGCAGGAATATAAGAGAGGTAGTTAAGCTTTAGAGTAGATGGAAATTGTAAATTAAGAGTGTGTGTGTGTGTGTGGGGGGGGGGTCCTTGAGTTCCTAATTATGATTGGAGAAAATAGGGAAATTCATCAGTCGTTCCACAACATGAGTAAGATGGAGTCAGCTAATCGAGTTCCTAATATTTTCTCAGAACCAAGCTGTGCTGTATACCCACCACTACTTGTTTTCTTTTCATTTTAAGCTTCAGGTTGTTTTTTTTTGGCATATAAAATAATTTGACCCACCCTGGCAACACCGCATAATGCTATTCAATGCTGTGTCTCACTACTTAGTAAAAAAGTAGTGTTTTACTTCTAATGTTACCCTAAAGTGAATATGCAATCCTACTCGTTATACAAACTTTGATGGGGCTACATCATAGGTTGAACCATACATTCACTGGCCACAGGCTACCATTCATTATCACAGTCCAGACATAGGGGCTGTTGTGTTAGGAACTGAGTGCTGCTAATAAAGTAATATGCTCGTAGGACAGCTGCTCCTGCCCCAGTTTCTCTTTTGAAGAGATGGCATTTTAAGGGAATATGAACAATTAGGGTAGAGACTGAAAAACAAACAAAAAATAAACCCAGTAGAAGCAATCATTTCATGTCACTTTTGCAGTCTTTGTTCCAACAAATATTGAAACTTCCTCTGAACTTTCAACCTCTTTTTCCATATTATGACAAAAGACAGCTAATTAGAATATGAGCAGTAAGCAGGCTTCCTAAACGAATGCTAATTATCTATTCTGTTGACCGTGACTCGAGTCATAAGGTAATTGGCTTGCAGCAACATGACAACTTGAATCATCTCATGAAATTAGCCGGTCTTTACAATGAGAGGCTTGCTCGCTTTCTTTCGATAGGGGGAACAATCAATTTGATAAGTGGCAACACAGTTCATTGTTTCACATTAATTAGACTAATTGCAGTGTGTTAGCCTTTGGATGAGAGAGCTCTTTTGGAAGAGAATGAGATTGAGGCATAGGCCTTTAAGCGTGCAGTGTATGTTTGATGATGCTTCCTTCTTGCACTCACCACAGGCATAAAAAAAAATATATATATATATTAATTATTATTATTTTCTTAGCAGACGCCCTTATCCAGGGCGACTTACAATTGTTACAAGATATGACATTATTTTTACATACAATCACATTATTTTTTACACATTATTTTTACATACAATTACCCATTTATACAGTTGGGTTTTACTGTATAGATGGGTAAAAAATGTCATGTTCATGTATTAAGAAAGCAATATCACTTAATTGCTCATTTACAAAAAACGTAAATAATAATAAGTTTAAAAGATTACCATGTGTCTTGATTAGCATCAGTCAGGTAGCCATTTCTGGGTTTCTTTGTAACCAACAGAAGATCAACTTCTTCCACAGCTAGCCAATCAGAAGTAATAGGGGTGGGACATAAACATGTTTGTGTATGTGCTATACTTCCGCAATACAGTTTTCAGAAACTTGCAAAACGTGTTGTTCGGCCTACAAATCTTTGTTGTCCCGGGCGTCGGGCGCTACGAATTGGCCACCCGTTACTGCAGGTCGAGATTTATTTGTCCCACATTATATCATTCAGATAGAACCTCCCTTCTCTCTCCTATACAACAAAAACCTTGACAAATAGAGGATTTCCCCCCCAATATTCAAGTTCCCTCATTGCTGTGTTATTCAAAGCTTTTTAATGGTATTCCTTACAACCTGACCACACCCAAATTCCTTGGTTTTTGTGATCAGTCCATTTGCATCTTGCAATGCTCTACAGCATTTGTCTTCCCCTGTCTGTCAGCAGTCACTTCTTTCCTTATATAGTCCAACCAGTAGTTGTTTGCAAAGATGTTTGCCATTTCTTAAATATATTCTCATGTACTGATCTGGGAGTTGTGGGTTCTGCTCTGGGAATTCTTAGTACACAACATCAACATTAACCTTATGAGCCTGGGAGCTGCTCCAGTTGAAACATCATTTTGGTTCACTGGCTGGAGTGTTCAGGATTATTATACAGAATGGTATTTTTGCACAGCCCCCTGTGTCATACAATACTAGGCATGCACGTAAATGCAGTGCGCTAGAACTGATTGATCTTATCATTGTGAGGCCCAGGGATTAAGATTGCAGAGAAGGGAAATAATCACACCTTGACTGATTCTAGGGCAAGAACTCCATGCTAGTAGGTTGGATATGATGCTTTGACAGTTACAAAACATGTATCAATATTTTACAGACATTTGCAAATGGGTCACCAATGGGTCATACCCTTTTAGCTGCCCTGCAATTGTACTTCATTAATAAAGAACTATTATGTTACTGGATTGCAAAACCATATTTAAAAAAAACAACAAAAAAACAAGAATTCTATTTACGTCACTGAAGCAACATGAGTTTTCAACAACACAGAGTTAATGGCGGTAAATAATTGTATTTTTTTTTATTTTTCAAATGAGCTGACATACTATTAAGGATCTGTTCTCCATCAGAAGCAATTTGAAAGGTCTGTAGCAGCTTTTTAAACTAGGTCAAAAATATAAATGCAAACTTTTTGAGGCATACAGTCGCAACAAGCCTACATTGTTGACTACATCTTTGTTTATTGTCTTATTTTCCTAGATGCTGATTTCCCATGGGCAATAAAGCATGCATGTTTGTATTATTTTTTAAAAGGATGTTCAGTTGAAAGCAGGTGGTGTATACTATACTGTAAATAGTGTAAAAGAGTAGACTGTAGCTATGTTTCCATCAATTGTTTTAATGTGCTAAATCTCATGAGTATATAAAAAAAAAAATGTAAGTTTGATAGGGGTGGAAATAAATGTATCCTGTACGATAAATGAATCGCACAAATGCAATGGAGATACTTTTCAAATTAATTTTATGAGCTAGCGCGTACTTTTGAAGTTGTGATCAACGCAGCACATGTGTACCCAGACGGGGCACTTAATTAAAACTGAATTACACATATCATCTTCAATCAAATCTACAGCTATGGCGAAAAGCATTTAAGGATTGAGATATAATAATAAAAAAGAAACTACATGACCATTTAATCAATAAAACTGCAAAATTATATTGCAAAAGTCTACCGTAAGCCTAGTAGTACAGTATCTCATGTTATATTTCGAAATGTCAATTTCTTAATTTGTCAGTTTTTCGTTAAATATGTGGAAAGCTACAAACCGGTATGTAATTCAATATGTTAATTATTCAGCAGGTTTCATTCGACTTTATGAAGCAAAACTGGTTAATTCTGTTGGGTGCTGCAACACTTTTTCCATAGCTGTAATTGCCCCTCATAATTATCAAAAAGAATTATTCTTGAATCATGTATTTTTTGTAATATCAAAAAAACTTGCTAGGGCAGCACTGGACAGAGCAGTTAAGGTACTTCAACTTAAATAACACATCGCAGGGGTTGGCACAGTCATGTTACATGACAGACACCTTACCAAATACTAACCTCACTAATGGACATGATCATATATCATGTCTGTTAGTATTACGTACATTAAATTATAATATAAAATAAACATACTTCATAATGCTGTGCTAGCATTACCGATGCAACGTCATATTTAAACCCACAATTTTCTGTAGTAGATAATTATTTTGTTCATTTTCCAAATAAGTGAATATGGCTGCACTCAGATTTTCTGCATTACAGCATCTAGATATTTATGTTAGGTTCAAAAACTCAGAGCGAACCTGCTTCAACATTTACAAAACTATGGTAAATAATAAGTTGACTCTAGTCACTTTGGTCAGTGCATTCATCACAATTCTGCGCATAAACGGTCTACAGCTGATTTCAGGGTTTCACTGAAAAGGCAGTCGCCAGCATTCTCATTGTTTCTAGTAACAGTTTATGCACTGCAATGCAATCTTTGGAAGGCAGTGGAATTGGGGTACATTTTTGTGGCAATTTATTTAAAGATGCTACATGTTGTAAATTGTAACAGCTTTTGCCAAACTAGTGTAGGCAAGACAGAGATCATTTTGTGCGTCTCTTTGGTCCAGGTTTACAAATGCCAACATACAACTGACCCTCTATTTTTCTTTCGCTTCTCTTACAAAACATCTCCTTTTCCGCTGCAGATATGTTTAATATTTTCGTCAGCTTTTTACACAGTTTTTCAGCATGATCTCTGGCCACTAGATTTTAATTGCTTCATTACCTGACCACACCTCATGCATACCACCCCTGGACCATTCAAAAACAAAATATTCATTTTCCCCAAGCAGGATTGAAATATCTTCTTTAGGTTTTGGTGTAGCTCTCCTTAAGGTCAAATGCAGAACTAGCTTTTAACACATTACATAGTGCAGATAGGGTAATGGAACCCATATATGCTCTATTTAGAAATTGCCTTGACCATGGCTTTTGACCTCTCCTTAAGGTCAGATGCAAAACTAGCTTATAATACCTTACAGAGTGCAGATAGGGCAATGGTTACTATGGAACACATATAGGAACCCATATATGCTCTATTCAAAAATTGCCTTGACCTTGACCTTTGACCTCTCCTTAAGGTGCAGAGTGCAGATAGGGTCACGGTGACTAAGGAACTTATATAGGAAACCATATGGGCTCTATCCAACTGCATTGGTGGCCATATTGGATTTGTCAAAAATATTTAAAGATGTTCTCTGAAACCGTTTTGCCAATTGAAGTGAAACTTACTTAACCTCAGGAAGGTTGTCTATGAAGTTTGTTAAAAGTAAAGTTGCTGCATCAAAAAACAAGGAGGCCACGAACAAATCATATTGGACCCCGGTCATTGCTGCTTGCAGCTATTATTATTATTATTATTATTATTATTATTATTATTATTACGATTACTTAAATTACATATGCTGGGCAAAGTAGAGCTTAAAGTATGAAAAGTTGTACAATTTGTCCAATTTCAGTTAATTCTTGAAAGTATGTCATTTCTTCTTGGTCCATTTTCAGTCCAGCTACACATTATATAATCAGAATGCTCATCGAGGTGGGTTATTCTCTAGAGTTTATACACTAGTTTAGTGAGCGAATAGAAAGAAATTGATGGAAATGTATCAAGATTTTTTTTTTTTCTGTACAGCAAATTATATAAAATATTAAGATAAAGAGTTTCCCTATTTTTTGAAAATTGGGAAATTATGTGTGATATTACCTGCTATATAACCTTAAAAATAAACAAATATATGGTTATTATTAATATCATTACTATTATTATAGACTTGAGCAGCACAAAAACCAGATCACCCGGTATGTTTTTATTTTTTTATTTAAGGATAATAAAAACCTGACATCTTGTCACTCAATTATGTAATGTGTGATCCAGTGGTTAAAGAAAAGGGCTTGTAACCAGGAGGTCCCCTGTTGAAATCCCACCTCAGCCACTGACTCATTGTGTGACCCTGAGCAAGTCACTTAACCTCCTTGTGCTCCGTCTTTCGGGTGAGACGTAGTTTTAAGTGACTGCAGCTGATGCATAGTTCACACACCCTAGTCTCTGTAAGTCACCTTGGATAAAGGCGTCTGCTAAATAAACAAATAATAATAATAAAGTACAGTATTCTTATTAAGGTTTTTAATTAGTTTGAAAAGACTGCACGATGATTGTCTTAGGTTGAAGCAAATAAAATCAAAATACAGCAAAACTGATGGTTCCATGTGCAATGTTTAATGAAAAGAAAACTACTAAGTGTTGTGTAGTTGCTACTATGGTGAGCTTTTGTTATTTGTATGGCTATAGAAGAACTCCCTAATCATCAGTATAGGTCTAAAAATGTAGACTGCTCTGATCTAACCCCCTTCAACTGAAGGTGT
The DNA here is from genome assembly GCA_030684275.1 of Acipenser oxyrinchus oxyrinchus. Taxonomy (NCBI): domain Eukaryota; kingdom Metazoa; phylum Chordata; class Actinopteri; order Acipenseriformes; family Acipenseridae; genus Acipenser; species Acipenser oxyrinchus. Next base: position 40,763,274 of record CM060251.1, read on the forward strand.
TAATCTGCTGTTACTGCTGAGCATGACACAATCTGAAATGCTCATTTATTGTTTGCAGTTCCATAGGCTGTGGAGCACACATACAAACACACTTTTCAGTGTTTGATAACAGCAATAAGAACACTTAGTAGTTTTCTGCATTGTTACGTTTATATATATATATATATATATATATATATATATATATATATATATATATATATATATATATATATATATACAGTACTGTGCAAAAGTTTTAGGCAGGTGTGAAAAATGCTGTAAAGTAAGAATTCTTTCAAAATAGACATGTTAATAGATTATATTTATCAATTAACTAAATGCAAAGTGAGTGAACAGAAGAAAAATCTAAATCAAATCCATATTTGGTGTGACCACCCTTTGCCTTCAAAACAGCATCAATTCTTCTAGGTACACTTGCACAAAGTCAGGGATTTTGTAGGCTTATAGTCAGGTGTATGATTAAACAATTATACCAAACAGGTGCTAATGATCATCAATTCAATATGTAGGTTGAAACACAATCATTAACTGAAACAGAAACAACAGCTGTGTAGGAGGAATAAAACTGGGTGAGGAACAGCCAAACTCAGCTAACAAGGTGAGGTTGCTGAAGACAGTTTACTGTCAAAAGTCATACACCATGGCAAGACTGAGCACAGCAACAAGACACAAGGTAGTTATACTGCATCAGCAAGGTCTCTCCCAGGCAGAAATTTCAAGGCAGACAGGGGTTTCCAGATGTGCTGTCCAAGCTCTTTGAAGAAGCACAAAGAAACGGGCAACGTTGAGGACCAGAGACGAGTGGTCAGCCAAGGAAACTTACTGCAGCAGATGAAAGACACATCATGCTTACTTCCTTCGCAATCGGAAGATGTCCAGCAGTGCCATCAACTCAGAATTGGCAGAAAACAGTGGGACCCTGGTACACCCATCTACTGTCCGAGAAGTCTGGTCAGAAGTGGCCTTCATGGAAGACTTGCGCCAAAAGCCATACCTCCGACGTGGAAACAAGGCCAAGCGACTCAACTATGCACGAAAACACAGGAACTGGGGTGCAGAAAATGGCAGCAGGTGCTCTGGACTGATGAGTCAAAATTTGAAATATTTGGCTGTAGCAGAAGGCAGTTTGTTCGCCGAAGGGCTGGAGAGCGGTACACGAATGAGTGTCTGCAGGCAACAGTGAAGCATGGTGGAGGTTCCTTGCACGCTTGGGGCTGCATTTCTGCAAATGGAGTTGGGGATTTGGTCAGAATTAATGGTCTCCTCAATGCTGAGAAGTACAGGCAGATACTTATCCATCATGCAATACCATCAGGGAGGCATCTGATTGGCCCCAAATTTATTCTGCAGCATGACAACGACCCCAAACATACAGCTAAAGTCATTAAGAACTATCTTCAGCGTAAAGAAGAACAAGGAGTCCTGAAGTGATGGTATGGCCCCACAGAGCCCTGATCTCAACATCATCGAGTCTGTCTGGGATTACATGAAGAGAGAGAAGCAACTGAGGCTGCCTAAATCCACAGAAGAACTGTGGTTAGTTCTCCAAGATGTTTGGGCCAACCTACCTGCCGAGTTCCTTCAAAAACTGTGTGCAAGTGTACCTAGAAGAATTGATGCTGGGCAAAGGGTGGTCAAACCAAATATTGATTTGATTTAGATTTTTCTTCTGTTCACTCACTTTGCATTTTGTTAATTGATAAATATAAACTATTAACATGTCTATTTTTGAAAGCATTCTTACTTTATACAGCATTTTTTCACACTTGCCTAAAACTTTTGCACAGTACTATATATATATACAGTATATATATTTTTATTAACTTAGAGGGTAAAAAAAATAATTCAGACATGCTTGACAAATTCTCCTTGATCACAGTTTCAAAATTATATATGTAAAATAAATACTGGTTGACCAATATTATGTTGTGACTTCTATAAAAATCAGGTTCAGTTTTTTAAAATCTAAGTGTATTATAATTAGGGCTTCTGTTTTTCGGTTTTTATTAATGTCATTTTTCAGTGCTTACTTTGAGCTATTTTCGAGTTATATGTAAAGAGGTCAAGTCAATGTGAATTGAGTAACCATTTCCAGTGGCTTTCTTGTGTTTATTGGATATACACAGATTTCATTTTTTTTTTTTGTATCAGGGGTGGGTGTTCATCAGTTTTTATCGGTTAAAAATGAAAATCAGAAGCCCTAATTTTAATTTATTTGTGTGACTCCCAATTTTGTAATTTTAAGAGAAAAAACACCCTTTCTTAATAAATTAAAAATTGAAAAAAAAATTAAAAACCATGCTACAGAAAAAAACCCTGAATGCTTAAAAATGTGTAACTAGGGCCAAAGTGTAAAATGCACTCGGCATATCTATAGAATTTCTATCATAATTTACCAGTGCGTGGAATTTCTTGCTTATAAAAAGTATTTGCGCCCCACTAACTGACGCTTTCAATGATAGCAGCAAGACCTATTTCCTTGGGGGGGCTGGAGGGAGTTTGGGGGGCTCTTTGCAGATCACTTCAGTAAACTATTACCTTGGAGGTGAAAATGGTCAACTCCATTAACATACAAGCATGAACAAGTGATATTTCTTTAATTACAAAATTAGGCACTGCTGCTATTTTTTTCTTTCTTTTTTGCCTGTTGGAAAAAACCCTTAATCCATTCCCAGTCTATATCCATCTCCTTCAGAGTGCCATGGAAATGAAAGAGTACCATGCCTCTGCTCCCCTGTGCTCCGATACTGCACATGTTGGCTCCGTGCACCCACCCCCAATCAAAGGCACATCATGGAAAATGAAAAACCCAAGACCTGAGCCTTTAAGCATGCAGCTCGAGTGCCTGTTCCGCTTGCCTGCACTCAGAGTTTGGAAGCTGTGTTAGAATTCAAGTGTGCACCCTCGCTGTCACTGCTGGTTCTCATGTATTCAAGTTCCTGCTCGGAGCAGAGCAGATCTTTGTTCAGTTAAGTGAGCGTCAGTCACAGGCGAGCTTGGCTGCTAGCCAAGGGGTTGTTAGGCTTTTTTTTACGCTACACCTGAATGAGATATTGAGAAAACATTGTTTCATGAACACAATAAAGCAATACTGCCCAAACAATGGGATTTTCTTCCATTGCAGTTGCTGCCCGCAGGCAAGAGACAAAATGTATGCTTTTCAGTTTTAACAGATTTAACAATTGCTGTTTACTTAAAGAGGCAATAACAAAGGTTAATCGTTCTCTTCCCTCAAGTGGAATGGAACACAGAGAAAACTGTACCATTTACATTGCAATGTGGCCTGGAACAGTGTTCGCTTGCTCGCCGAACCCCCAGTCTCTTATTAATGAATTGCGCTTCCCTTCTTCTGGGTGATGTGTGTTTCATTTCCCCCCTCTCACGTGACACTGGGACATCAACAATGCCGTTCATCCCATCTGTTTAATGGGCTGAAGCCGGGCTATGCTCACTCAGAAATGCGAGCACCCAAATCCGCCATGAACAGCCAGGACTGGCTTAAAAATATCTGGATGGAGCGCAGCTGGTTAGCGAACACGCACATGTGCCAATACAACAAAGGCTATAATATTTTATTTATTTTTTTAAAGCTTGTTGATAGCCACGTCAGGCTTTTTTTTCTAGGTGTTTTTAATTTTTTTTTACTGTTTGTTTGTAGCTGATCAGTCTTTTATTAGGTCTATATAAATAATTTGCTGGTTCCTGAAAATGAAATAAAAAATCTACTTAATTGTTAATTACAGTGGGGTTTTTTTGTTCCTTTGGCATTAATTGTGACTTCCATTTAAGGTCTTATTTTTTCCTGTTCTTGGGATTTGAATTTGGGATTGATTTAGATTCAGTGACAACTTCAATTTAAATAAAAACACATTCATATTTCTGAGTACATTCGGTGTGTTTAATAAATTAGTCTTATTTTAGCATCTCACGTTTTATATTATTTTCATGTATGAAAACCGAACGATTAAATGCTTTAGCCATGTTATCAATTGAAAAAGACATGGTTACATTTATTACTATTATTATAGACTTGAGCAACACAAAAACCAGGTCACCCGGTATGTTTTTATTTTGTTGTGTGTTGTGGGCTTAAGGTTACAAATTGTTAAAACAAGTGAACAAATGTCATTCATAACCACAAGTATATACAATTCTAAAATATTTTCATAACTACAAATATTGAATTAACTAAGTCCCTGTATCGGCGGCGTTGCAGCCGTGGTCTGTTAAATTTCAAAGTGAATTATAGTCTTTCGTTAATTAAAACCCTCTTTTAAATTCTCACACAAACAAAAGAAATAGTCGCAAGAAGCACTGCTCGTTAAGATATTAACATTATTTCGAAATCAAGATAATATCGGAAATCACATTAGCATGATTATTTAATAACGAGATAGGCATAACAACCTCTTAAATGCCAAAATCAATGTTACATAACGATTTATTGATTAACGCTGGAGTTATTTACGAACTGTAACAAAGCTTCACCACTTTTGGTTCGTTGCCCCTTTAAAATCAGACCCAGGACACAGAAATAGCGGTTTTTCAAGCGCTCTTGCGCTATTTTTTTTTTTTTAATAATAACAAAAACCAAAATAAACAAAACAAACACCTAGCTCTTTCTTGAGCAATAACTAAAACACAACACAAGAACCTAACTATCAAACAGGACAGCTAAGCTGTTTACCTGTGACACAAAACAAAACCACACAGGTTTACACTACCTTTTCTTTTTCTACGCTTGTGCACACAAACAAGCAGGCTCCTATACACACCACAGAGCAGCCTAGAACAGACTGGCTGCTTTTCTTTTATACCCTGCACCTGGCTCCAATTCACAATAATCGTCAGGTGCAGGGGATAATCACTAATAAAACAATTAACAAAATGAAATGAAACAGTTAAACAAAATGAAGGCTTTTCAGCCTGTGACCTTCTGGGAGATGGAGTCCTTTTTTCCACTAGGACTACACTCTCACAGAACTTTTGAAAATCCTGCCCTAAGTGTCTTTTTAATGCATTAGATGCATTATCTTTAAATGTAGTGGTATTTAGTTAATTCTATTGGGGGTCCAGCTTCAGTGACTTAGCTTCTTCTCCATTTTCCTTACTCTAACAACAGTTGAATTGTTATTAGGCTGAAATTGTCAACTCCTCCACATATGATTTAAAAATCTAACTTAAAGGTATTGTGTGAAATATTGAAAGTATGCCTGTGGGAAAAAAAAAACATGTTTGATTTGATTCCTGCAAAATGTACCCACTAAAAATAGCTCTATTAACTACGAACTTATAAAAGTCTGCTGGATATTATTTTGTGTATGCATCTAAACCAACAAAGTAAAAAGGAATTAACATTGAAATGTAAAAAAAATACCCCTCATTTAAAAAGGACACTCTTATCCATGTTATTTGTGCTTTATTATCTTTCTTTTAAAAACAGCATGATTCAGCTGTTGTTTGTCAATGTTATTCAGGCCAGTTTCAAAACTTAGAAAAGTTGATAAGGATAGTATTGTAATTGTGGAAAGAGTGTCAGGTTCTGATAATGATTAGTCAATTTAAAGTGTAAAAATGTACCAGCAACTATGTACAGACTGGATTATGTAAAGATAAAATAAAAACAAAACTGTTGAATCTCTTTTGAACATAAATCCTGTTCCTCAGAGTGCAGCAAATAACTGGTTTTAGGTTAATACTGGATTTTATAATCTTTGTATTTCAAGTAGGTTATTTTAAGAACTTTTTGTTGTATAAGGTGCAGGTTATGTACAGGTTTTCATAAAACAAAATGCTGTGTGAATTATGAGTTCTATACAGAAAGATCAGTATCTTATAGGAAATAAAATGTAAGATCAATCCATCTATAAAGCAAATCCATAGTGTGAAGGGGGTCAAAGTATGTGGAGGGCCACTGACTACTTGTATAATTTAAATCCCACAGAGCGATTTACCTGGTCTGCCATATTGAGTGGATATCTTTCTGAGACCGCTATTCATGTTGCCATTGTTGAAAGGTAACTTGGTTGCTTTGAAGACCAATAATTAGGGAGCAGTTTTGTCTAATCCTGCTGAACTCAGAGGGTGCTTCTGAAAACAGAGGTGGGTCGCATAGTTTCCGTCACCCATAGAGATCAATTTGAGTTTTTACCCAGAGGAGAGTGTCACAAACAGCATTCCCTGAAGCACCTGATTGTTCCTTGGAGGTCTCCAATGCAGTTGTCTCCCTTACCAAACTTGAGTTCACAATCAAAGGTGGTATGGCAGCTGCAATGTTATGGTAAAACCACATAAAGCTTTTCAAAATTCAGTGGAAGGACCGATAAATTGAAGTGGGCCATATTTGAGATTTATACCTACCTTTTATAAACCAATCAAAACCAATGCTCAATGGTGTTTGTCTGAAGACAATAACACAAAACTTGAAGAGCAATATATCATTCATAACTATTAAACACACACTTGTCATGCATTTAGAAATACAAGATATTGAGATAGACTTCTATTTAAAATGTTTGTCATTGACTTCATAAGGTTGATTTTAGTATTTCTAAAATTAACTTAAAGTATACAAATACACAATGTAATTACACAAAATAAATAAACATTAATATCATTCAGAAAATACCCCAGAGGCTTTAAGGCAGCATGTTACACATATATTTCTAATATAGCTCTTGTTTGGCAGTTACTGTGTTACTAAGTTACTGTATAAACTGCCATTCACAACCAAAAGAATACAACAAAAAAAAACATTATCTAGGAATGGGAATTAAACAGTATTTGAATTGTCTTTGAAAACTATACATAATGTGTTTTTTTTAGTTATAAACAAATAACTTATTTTCTTCTGAGCTGGTCTGGAAAAGCAGATGGCTAATATCAATACATGATATTTTCAGCACAACAACTGCTGCTTTTACGCAATATGGATAGGAAAATATTGTTTTTGGATACGACTGGTTTAATTTGGAAACATGACCAATTTTACTTAAATAAATGAGTCAGTTCACCTAAATTGTTATGATGCATTTTTATGTTTATATTTCCATTAGTGTGTTTCATACTATTACTAAAACCAGTTTAACCAGTCTGCTGAGTTATCTTTCCTTGGTTGCTATAGAGATCTGCAGTGTTTGTTCCTCTAACAACTCAAAATAAGTGGCAGCTTTTTGTGTCACCCTCTTATGTAAAACTTGGACTGAACCATCCTTTTTCTGGTAATGTGCTGCTTGGTCTGTGTCACGTGTATACAAAAGTGTGACCACATTGTAGGTCTAGAATAAGTATTTATGAGGTTTTACTGCTAAGTGGGACAAAATTAAACTTGGCATATACATTTTATGAGTTGTACCCCTCCTGGGATGCATCTCCCTGGTAACAGTGGTATAGTAGGTAAACCAATAGGTATGTCCTTTACCTTATCCAATTATGACAACACTTGCTAAGGATATTGTTTAGTAGAAGACATTGAGAGTATTTAGAAGTACAGTATATGGATGTCTGTATGTCACATATTTTTACATGTGTATGTGGTTGATGTAGGTCATATTGAATTACAGGTAGTGGACAAAAAAATGGAAACACCTGGGTAAATGAGGGACACCAAGTATATTGAAAGCATGGGCTTCCACACAGGTATGGCTCATGCGTTAATTTAGCAAATAACATCCCAGCATGCTTAGGGTCATGTATAATAATGCTGGACAGGCCTGGTTGCCTATAATTATGGCTAGCATGGCTGAAAGAGGAGACCACAGAGACTTTGAAAGAGGGGTGATTGTTGGGGTGCGTTTGGCAGGAGCTTCAGTGACCAAGACAGCTCAACTTGCTGATGTTTCACGAGCAATGGTGTCTAAGGTGATGTTGGCATGGAACTCTGCGGGAAAGACATCATCAGCAAAGGGCAACAGTGCAAGGCAAAACAGGCGAGCAACTGCAGATCAATTGACTGCAAATTTCAACCTCGGGCACAAGCAGCCAGTTTCATCAAAAACGGTCCGCTGAGAACTCCACAGACCGAGATACCATAGTGGCCCAATGCCCTGTTAAGTGACACTACATTGGTGTTTCCATTTTTTTGTCCACTACCTGTATTTCATGATACAAATTGCTCTAAATTTGCATTGACAGCTATGGTGGAGGACATATGCCTAATGGAAATTGTAATACTATGAACTACCATGTAGTGTTTTATCTAGTTACAGTATTTGGCTTTGAAAGCTGAAGTGTAACACGTGGTTAGTCATGGCCACATTAAGCAAATGACATTAGGTAAAAAAACACTCTACAAAGCTCCTGCTTGTATTTCAATCCAGTACTGCGTACGCCAAGATGCTAACAGCAGGGATGTTCTGTTCTTGTCAAAATTTTGAATTGGAGATTTTAAAATAAACTTGTTAGCCAAGGCCAGAAAAGAACCCCTCATTGGATAGACAACACTTACCTTTTTTGCCACCACTGTTAATATTCACTTATGTTGGATTACAAATAAGACTGAAATTAAACCAAAACCATTTCACAAATTGGCAGTGTTTACAATAGCTTACCATATCATGGGCCCTACTACAACAATGCTTATACTCTGATTGAGATGAATGGATGAAAGGCTATTGCAGGAATAAGAAATCAGCAGCATTGTTGCAGGGGGAGAATTGATCTGGAGTTCATATTTAACAAAAACTGGATTATGATGACAATGTATCACTGCAACACATTTCTTGTAAACACCACATGGTATACAGCAGTTTAATGCATATAATGTAAGAGAGAGCAGTTTAGTTAAAAATATAGGGTAGATTCTATTTACTTACAACCATCAGTTTTTTTTCAAACATAAAATAAACAACAGATGACTTTGTAATTGGTGTTTTTTTTCGTTTCAGATAACTTTCGATAAAGATGATTTGGAGTAAATAACGGAGAATCTAGGCCCTAGATTTCAAGAGGGCTGTCAGTTGTTCTGCTTTGTACTGTTTCCTAAACCTCTGAGCTGTTCGAAGCCTGAAAGAAGCTCACCTGAAGGTTGTATGTTGGCAGCCCAGAAAATTGAACCCTGGTTCCACACAGCTTGGGTCATTCTTCTTCACAACAGGGTGAGTTTGTGGTATCTCAAGGTCATTGCTGGGGAACAGACATTGACAAGCGTGGCTGTCTGGGGTCCACAGCTGTACCAGCCCTGGCCTCCCACTGTGACTGTAGGCAATGTCATCATGCAAAGTCTGTACTAAGGGGAATTTAGTAAAAGTACAGAGGATGAAAATTAGTTGACTTGTTTTAAAGGCTGCAGTTTTACAGAGTTAGTTGCTTATAGCTGGATGGTCCAGGTGAGTCCTAGAGTCTAGATGGTGACATACCAAAGAAACAGGAATATTTCAATGAAAATGTTGCAAAGTAAAAGCTTCTCATGCCCAGTTTATGTTTGACCACTCTGGCATTCTCTAGAACATTTTCATTTGCATGTACCGGTACTGTGTTGTTTGATTGCAACTCCTTCCAGGTATTTCACTGCGTTGGAAAAATGAACCTTATCTTAGTCTGATAAATGCTAGACATACTCCTTGGCTAATGGAACCAAATGTCACCCCTTACCAACATCAGATACACAGTGCTGCCCAAAGAATAGCCAGTTTAGTGCCTTGCAGCCAGTTCTACAGTACATACTTGCATTTAGATTTACCTTTAAGCATTTATTCTGCCATCATAAAAATGCATAGATACAAGTAACTGTGGATGGACATAAGCTAAGGACATTCATCAACACAAGATTTTGATAGTATTATAATCGTAGTGTGTATGGAGGTTGCCTGTATATCATGCATGTCACACACAATATTACATATTACTAGAAACCTAGAGCAGACTCAATTGTGAAAGAATATTGTTTAATTGCTGAAGCAAGGAAATGTGGCGTTGGGGTTTTTAACCCTAACTCGCAATTCCCACTCCCACACAAGCAGCCAAAGGAACCAGACAACACAAGCAACCGCAGACTGCCGTCATCAGGTAAGACATAGACCATGCAACTCTTTCCAGATGACACAAGAGACGTCCATCATCAAGGTCCACCGGTGCTGTAGCAATTTGTATTCGGACATAAAAACCAGATGTTCGTATTCGCTACAAATGACAAAAATTCTGTGCACTATTTACCACCTCACCAGAACTTGCGTGGCTGCTTCAAAAATGGCAAGTGAAAAAGAGCTCAGTGTGATATGTGAGATTAATATATATATATATATATATATATATATATATATATATATACTGTATATATATATATATATATATATATATATATATATACTGTATATATATATATATATATATATATATACAGTATATATATATATATATACACTACCGTTCAAAAGTTTGGGGTCACTTATAAATTTCCTTGTTTTCGAAAGAAAAGCACATTTTTTGTCCATTAAAATAACATCAAATTGATCAGAAATACAGTGTAGACATTGTTAATGTTGTAAATGACTATTGTAGCTGGAAACGGCTGATTTGTAATGGAATGTCTACATAGGCATACAGAGGCCCATTATCAGCAACCATCAGTCCTGTGTTCCAATGGCACGTTGTGTTTGCTAATCCAAGTTTATCATTTTAAAAGGCTAATTGATCATTAGAAAACCCTTTTGCAATTATGTTAGCACAGCTGAAAACTGTTGTGCTGATTAAAGAAGCAATAAAACTGGCCTTCTTTAGACTAGTTGAGTATCTGAAGCATCAGCAATTGTGGGTTCGATTACAGGCTCAAAATGGCCAGAAACAAAGAACTTTCTTCTGAAACTTCGTCAGTCTATTCTTGTTCTGAGAAATGAAGGCTATTCCATGCGAGAAATTGCCAAGAAACTGAAGATCTCATTACAACGCTGTGTACTACTCCCTTCACAGAACAGCGCAAACTGGCTCTAACCAGAATAGAAAGAGGAGTGGGAGGCCCCGGTGCACAACTGAGCAAGAGGACAAATACATTAGAGTGTCTAGTTTGAGAAACAGACGCCTCACAGGTCCTCAACTGGCAGCTTCATTAAATAGTACACGCAAAACACCAGTCTCAACGTCAACAGTGAAGAGGCGACTCCGGGATGCTGGCCTTCTAGGCAGAGTTGCAAAGAAAAAGCCTCAGACTGGCCAATAAAAAGAAAAGATTAAGATGGGCAAAAGAACACACTGGACAGAGGAAGATTGGAAAAAAGTGTTATGGACAGACGAATCTAAGTTTGAGGTGTTCGGATCACAAAGAAGAACATTCGTGAGACGCAGACCAAATGAAAAGATGCTGGAGGAGTGCTTGATGCCATCTGTCAAGCATGGTGGAGGCAATGTGATGGTCTGGGGGTGCTTTGGTGCTGGTAAAGTGGGAGATTTGTACATGGTCAAAGGGATCTTGACAACTAGAATGCCAAAGGTCTGCAAGGCTGTAATTGCTGCAAATGGAGGATTCTTTGACGAAAGCAAAGTTTGAAGGACACAATTATTATTTCAATTAAAAATCATTATTTCTAACCTTGTCAATGACTATATTTCCTATTCATTTTGCTATATTTCCTATTCAAACTCATTTCATGTATGTTTTCATGGAAAACAAGGAAATTTCTAAGTGACCCCAAACTTTTGAACGGTAGTGTGTGTATATATATATATATATATATATATATATATATATATATATATATATATATATAACAAATACAGGATCAACACAGTAGCTCTTGAGCCTCTATTTAAAAGTTTTAGACAGCAAAAAGTAAACAACCCAGATTATGCGCATGCACGCATAGTGATCTCTATGGAAGGCCATCTGGGTCAAAAATGCATCGTGCTGCTTTAGAGCGATTCAGAATCTTATGGGACAGAAAAAAAGCAAGCATGTCATTCTGAAATGTCTCGCTTAAACAATGCCCAACTTGCCGGAAATGCTGTGTAGTGATTTTTATATAGATTTTATATATTATATTTTTTTTATTGCAACATTTTGTTATGTGGAATGTAATAAATGAGAACCAAAATGGTGAGTTTTTTCCCCCTTAATTTTGCAACACCATTTCCATGTTTGTTTTATTTATTTATTTATGTATTTATTTATTTATAAATTTAGTCGTTGCCAATTATTTTTTTATTATTTTTTCCCTATTTGGAATGGCCAATTATTTTATTATGGTCAGCTCACCCTACCACCCTGCGCTGTCTCGGAGGGCGAAGACGAACACACACTGTCCTCCGGCGTGTGCCGTCAGCCAACCGCTTTTTTCACACTGCGGACTCACCATGCAGCCACCCAAGTGCTACAGCGTCGGAGGACAACGCAGCTCTCGGGCAGCTTACAGGCAAGCCCTCAGGCGCCCGGCCCGACTACAAGGGTCGCTGGTGCGCACTGAGCCGAGGACACCCTGGCCGACCTAACCCTCCCTCCCCAGGCGACGCTCGGCCAATTGAGCGCCGCCCCTGGGAGCTCCGTCCTCGGTCGGCAAAGGAATAGCCTGGACTCGAACTCGTGACGTCCAGACTATAGGGCGCATACTGCACTCTACGCAAGTGCTTTTACTGGATGCGCCACTCGGGAGCCCACTTGTTTTATTTTAAGTGTTTCATGTTAAATTTCAGTTTTCGTTTGCTTGTTCATCTACAAAAAGGCACAAGTAAACCACATTATTATTTTATGAAAATGTGTCTATGACCACTTTTACTATGTTTGCTATGAATAAATGGCAATGGCAAGGAATGAAAAAATAAGAAATAAATAAAATGCAGTGTCAACTTTATGTATTATTTATTTCAGGAATAAACAAAGCAACGTTTAACTGCTATTTGGCATCCTTTGTTTTGTAGTTAATTCACTGGGGTAAAGTAAGGCCTACGCAATGTATTCTTTACTCGTGGGATATTTTTCTTCTTTAGTGTGTTACATATTGTAACATCTTGCTGTAAAATAAAGGCACACACAGGGGCCACGCTCCCCTGCCCCTGCTGCTATGCTGTCTCTGCCTGCGTTCTGAGCAATATAATGGCTTGTATTGCTTTTTTGAAAGCAAACGAATATTTAAATTATGAGCGAATATCTGAACATGAAAATCCTGTGTTCGTCCGAGCACTAATGGATATACATGTACACTTCAACACATACACAATCACTTCTGGCTGCAGAACCGTATCAACTTTACAAAAATAGAACTATATTTGCATGCACTTTTGATTTCAATGAAAGTATGAAAGTAATTGACCTGTCTTAATGCACTATTACCACTTTCTAGCATTTCAAAGCATTCAGATAGCCATATAGGTTGGCTGGTAGGCAGCCTGCTACGGGGCTTAAGGCTCATTCCACCAGATATACTGTTGCCTCAATGGCTGCTTCCAGGGACATTCCTATCCAGAAATCTGCAGGGCTGCAACCTGGAAGTCAGCACACACCTGTACCTCACATTATCATATCAAGCTTGAGTTGGCATGCTTGTCTTGCAGCTTTGGTTCTGCAGTCTCTTTTTCCTAAATAGGGGGTGTGCGACTTTACCCCTCCTCCCTGAGAACTGCTAGGAGTCAGTGTGGAGAGTGTTGGTCCACGTCCCTAGAAATGAGGGTTACTCACATGTAACCGTAGTTCTAGGAGTGGTATATGATGCACATTAAACAACCCACGACCTCCCCTGGCATATGGCACCCCGATTCTTGCTTCTAGCGTGTATGATCTGACATCACATGCCTGTGCTGACGAGGATACCACCGGGTTGGTTGGAGGAACAAGCTTAAAGACCTTCTGGCCAGAATTAAAGGGAAAAAGAATATTATCTGCATGTTGTTCAGGCCTCTCCGATGCAGTCGACCCACCAGTGCTACACCTTCAAATTGAAAAGATTTTCCATTTGGTGTCAGGGCACGGAGCTAGACCCCCTGTACTGCCTAGTGGTGAGTATCCTGGATTACCTCAGGTCCTTCCCAGTTGGGCCTACGGTTGATGACCCTCAAAGCCATCTCTTCATACCAGATGTGAGCTGCAAATAGTTTGATTTTTGTAAAGTTGATACGGTTCTGCGGCCTGAAGTGGGTGAGTATATGTTGTAGTGTAAACGTATATCCATTGCTACAGCACCGGTGGACCATGATGAGGGATGCATCTGAAAAGAGTTGCATGTTCTGTGTCTTACCTGATGACAGCAGTCTGTGGTTGCTTGTGTTGTCTGGTTCCTTTGGCTGCTTTTGTGTGGGGGTGGGAATGGTGAGTTGTTATAAAAACCCTAACGCCACATTTCCTTGCATTTGTGATGATGAGTTCAACCCTAACTGCTGCATTAACTTTGTCAGTTTAAACAGGCTTGAATGTACATAAGGTTCATTTCACAAGGTCTCAAAATGCCTCTTATGTTTTGGCCATAAAACCTCTTTAATTATCATCTATTAATGAAACATTTATTATGGAATCTTTATTAACAGTAAAAAAAAAATAAATAAATCATGAAACATAAATGCAAATAATTGTTTTTACAATTGAGAGCAAGGATGTAACATATTGCTCATTCTTCACTAAAGTTAGAACTTTTTTTAAGTGATTCTATTAATGTTAAACTGCAGTTACAGTGTGATTTTACTGCAGTGTGGTGTTAAACTGCAGTTCCAATGTGCATTATTCTTCCTGCAGTTTATTGTTAAACTGCAGGAACACTTGGACTGTACTGCAGTGGGAGTTAGACTGTAGTTCCAATGGAATTTTTCTACATTGTGGTTTTAAACTGCAGTTACAATCATTATTTCAATCTAGTGTTCAACTGCAGTTACAATGACATTTTATTAGTCTAGTGTTAATCAGTAGTTACAATGTGATTCTATTACAGGCTACTGTTAAACTGCAGTTGCATTTTTTTTATTATAAAAGACTGTGGCAAAGTGGTTAATAGTGTACAGGTGCAGGTGATTAAAGAACAGACAGACAATTGTAATCCAGGTGAAAAGGTTTGTTTTTATTAGTTGTTTTTGTCCAGTGCCTGACGGCAAAACAAATAGGAAATAATAATGATGGTAAGTAATACAGCGGCGTGTATTACTTACATTTATAATCCCCAAGCTGGTCCTGAAATAATAGTCCCGTTCTTGTATCCCCACATTAAACACAAAACACATACACAAGTCCGGTTAGTGCGTGAATTAGTGATTGTGGTTCAATACAGTTTTACTGTGGTACAAGTGAAGTGCTGTTCTGGGTTTGTGCTCGCCTCTGGCGACAGCTCCGGAACATGTTAGCCGTCCAGTGAATACACTCAGCAATAGACAGTACAAACAAACACTCACGATTATTTCAGTACGGGTCCTTCCAGGTCAATGACATAACCAAAACTAAGGAACAGATAACATTGCTTCGACCCCTATTTATACCATCACTCATGACCCTTTAGTAAACGATTGCAGCGGCTTTTTATGATCTGCAGCTGCCACATCATTTCCCTTCCAGGTCAATGAGTTAATGTACCGAAGCTCAGTCTCTTTTCTACATGACCGGCTTCCTTTTAACCCTGGGAATGAAGTGTCAGGCCAACCAGTCCAGGGTACTCTGTTCCTGTTACTTAGCACCCTCACAGGTCGAGAGGAAGATTTACCACAAAGAATCATTGTCTTTCTGTCACAAAGACACACTCTGCTGAGGTTCTAGTGTTGCTAACGGAAAAACAAATTCTATTCCTTAACACTTTTCTAATATGGGACCATTTCTAATATGAATGGTAGATCTAGGAGTGCCCAACAATGTCCAGTCAAAATCCGAAATGAATCTCAAAGATCTTTCATTTTATGTTTTCAGGGGACAGAGACAGAGCTACGATTGAAGAGCTTGTTTGACCCGCCTACCTGAGTAGCGTCATTCACTCACTTACTCACTCACTCATCTCATTTCATTCATAAAAACTACACAGGAAGTCCGGTTTCAGAAAATAGGCATATACCATATTCCTTTGAATTTAAGATGCAGCCCAAATTTACCACCCTCAATTTGAGGAAAAAATAAAACATCAAATAAATATGCATTTACAAAGATACAACCTCAGTTACTGTGTTGAAATGTACATAAACTGACACAAAACAGTGTTGTTGTAGATTAATACTTAAGATGGCGTCGCCTTTGTTGTCTTTTCTCAGCAGTCAGTCACGTTGCTGTTTGTGTACTTGGGTTGTCACATCTTTAGTTGCTGATTTTAATACACACATTACTATACTGTACTCGAATTCAAGACGCAGGCTATTTTTGAGAAGCAAAAAATGGTTTAAATAGTGCATCTTAAATTCGAAGGAATATGTAGTCAAAAGTTTACATACCCCAATGAAAATTTGTAATTAATTGAAATTTCTCGAAAACAAAGAATTTTAGGAAAAATCTTTGGTTTTGCTTTTGTGGATGAGGAAAAAAAGTTACAAGAAATAGATGTCTACAGTATTATATTATTATATTATATTTTAGCTCAAAGAGCCAGCTGCCCAACGTTTCGATATGTTGTACATATCTTTCTCAAGGGAGCCTGTGTTTGAATCAAAACGTTGGAGGTATTTATAGGTTTTTGACGGCATGACAGCAACTTGTTATTGTTTACATTCAAATCTATGATTTATTCTTACATGATGTAATGCTGTTCTATATATTGTGACATCACTTTTACTTCTATCTCTGTATTAATTCTAATTAACATTACTTTATATAAATTTATATTTTTATTGTATCATGCAATGCTGGCTTTGAGGATCAGTATAGATTTGGCCTCCCCAGCGTATCAGCATGCACAACTTTTGAACGAATTTTGTTATATATTTATTGAAGTTAGTTAGTTCATTCTTTTCTGTTGAGTCCCACTGGCATAATCGTTTCAGTCTATTTATTCATTTATTATATTATATTATATTATTATCTAAGTATTCATACACTGACAAGGAAAATGAAATTAATAGCTAGTTGAGGCACCTTTAGCAATAATAAACTCAAACATTCAAATTCTGAAGACTTCTCTTGTGCACAGCCTTATTCAACTCATACCAAAGATTCTCAATCGGATTTAGATTGGACTTTGACCAGGTCATTCCAGAACCTTGATTTTATTATTTTTTAACCATTCTGATGTAGATTTTGATGTGTGCTTTGGATTGTTGTTGTGTTGGAATGTCCAGTTGCACTTTAAACCAAGTTTTGTAGTGGAGGGTTTCAGATGATTGGCCAATATCTTTTGGTATGCTATGGAATCCATTTGTATTGCAACTAAAGTTCCTGTGCCATTTAGAGGAAAAACAGCCCCATAAAGGATATTACCACCTCCACGCTTGACCAGACTTTCTCCAAATGTAACGACAAATGCCGTTTTGCAAACTTTAAGCAATTGTCTTTGTGACGTTTTTGTAAGAGTGGCTGTTTCCTTGGCCTGCGACCATTGAGATCTTCACCATGCAATACTCGACCTATGGTTGAAATGGAAACCCCAGTTCCACTTGCAGCCAATTCACTTTGAATATCTTTGGCAGTCTCGGATTGTTATTAACCTGCCTATTTAAACAATAATTAATTACACCTGTGGCTGTGCGAACATAGCCACACCCCCACATTTCTCCCAGGCACATTTCTCCCTAGCACAATTGAAGCCTATTGTTATTGCTGGGATTATTTTTTTTCTTATTATTTTTCTTTTTCTTTCTGCCAGAGTTGCTTGAAAACTCACTAGATTCAGTAGGTTGGTAGATGCTTATGGGAAGATGAAAAGTCACATGGTTTGGCCGCCATATTGGATTGAAAAAAAACATTTTGTCTAAATGTAAAAATTCGTCTTTCGAAAACGACTTATTGCAGAGTGCTGAAAGTTGGTATAGTTGTTGAGGGATAATCCAAGATTAACTGGTGTCGGGAAAAGCTGATAGGTTGTGTGGTAAGGCGGCCATGCTGCATGATGTCAAAATCGCACGGTACAGACGTCATAATCACAAACTACAAAGATCTTCTCCCAAACTGCTAGTACAATTGAAACAAATCCAATGGCACATATGATCTTAGTGTGGTTGTTTTTAAAGGGTGTTAAAGGGATGTTGCTGCAATAAAAAATGTGGCGGCCACGTTAGATGACATCATCAACATACAAATCTGGCTACAAAAACATTTGTCTCTGAAATCGCTAGTCCGATTGAACCAAAAATTGGCACACATGATCCTAGTGTGGTTGTCTTTAAATGTTGTTCAAGGGAAGTTGCTACAATAAAAAAAACATGGCGGCCACATTGGATGACATCATCAACATACAAAACTGGCTAATAACTCCTTATAGAGTGCAGATAGAGTCATGGTTACTATGGAACACATAGTAACCCATTTATACACTATCAAAAAATGTTGTTGCCCGTGAGCTTTGACCTCGCCTAAAGGTCAAATGTAAAACTGGCTTATAACTCCTGAGAGAGTGCTGATAGGGTCATGGTTACTGTGGAACACATAAAGTGCATTCCGTACTATTTGCTAAAGTGTTTGTTACTGGTACTGGAAGCCGTAAAGTTGCTGGCAACTCTAGTTATTATTATTATTATTATTATTATTATTATTATTATTATTATTATTATTATTATTATTATTCAAAAAACAACCAAGCATAAAAAATGGTCCTGTCCTGTTTCCCTTTCTTTTATAGTTGTATATTTATTTACACAGAATTATACAGAAACATTCTGGCATTCGCTGTTAAATTGTTTGAACCAACTGCTAAATCACAGTGGAGTCAGTTTATTACTCAATGCATTTCAAATTATATTATTATTTTATAAAAAAAAAATTATAGTAGTCATTAGACAGATCATAGGCATTTCTCTGTTTCATTTGTGCTGGCTTGCTGGCATATTATAGAAAACTTTATTTTACAAATCCATAAATGTTTTATATCAATCTGTAATCATTCTGTAGGTATGAGCATTCAGTGTTTTAATGTAATTTAAACCACGTTCAAAACTGAATATATAAACACACACACACAAAGTATTATACATGACTATAATTTCTGTTGGTGACACAGTATTTGTCAGTTTGAGACGTTTTTATTCACTGATATGTAAATATATACGTATGTTTTTAAAAAATAAAAAAGTAGCTGCAATAGGAGTCGAATTTCACTAATAGGAACAATAGTCTGTATAAAACAGGCAATGCTAGGTGTGATTCTTTTGTTACATCGCATATCACTGCCTCACATCAGCTGTGATGGAAAGAGACACTTATTGCAAAGCAAGAGGTTTTTTTTTTGTTTTTTTTGCACACACTTCCCCGCCCCTCTGTTACCAGGGGAAGTCATGAAGCAATTGGCCAATTAGATGCTGATAAAAAAACGATGTATTAATACAAAAATACGTTTTAAAAATGTAAACGTCAAGAAATAATAAAGGCAATTGTGCGGTATTTTAAAAAAAAAACTGAAATTAGCATTAAGCATGAAGTTAACTGCAATTAATTGACAGCCCTAATGGATATATATTAGGGCTACTTCAATTAGTTTATTAATCAATCTGATTAATCTGTTAAAAAGTTGATCACAGATTAATTTTTTTTACAATTTAAATCGTGCAGATTTCTTATTTTTATATATAAAATAAAATCAATCAATAGAAGATCTGAATTTTCTCCTCGGCAGTCCAATCATAAGTGAGTGGAGGCAGGACAAACAGATGAAGGTATTAACCAATGGGAGAATCAAAGATCTGCCCCTTGCTGTACAGGTGTCCAATCATGAGTGAGCAGAGGCGGGACATAAACCTGAGATTGTTAAAAAAGGGATGTATACAGTATACCACAAATACCCGAACCAACACAGGAAGGGATATACTCGCCACTTCCAAAATTTAAATTATTAAAGGTATCCGTGGCTTACCGGTAGCTGTCAATTAGAAAAATAATACTGTCTTTTGTTCAGTACAGAAAAGGTGATATGAAACAGAACTGGCTACAGCAATCTAGGATATCTAACAAAATCATCACAAAAAACATGAGGACAAACCCAGATTGGTGTTCAACTGGATAAGCAGAAGTGTAGGGATACAATACATCACAATAAGCAAGCAAGAACTGGCTTTCAGAGGTCACGATAAAGGTGCCAATTCCTCAAATAGAGGTAATTATGTGGAATTACGTTCTCTGATACTTTGTACGACAGCATGTTAAGCAGTCAATAGCCACTGTATTCCTGGGTACCTCTAACAAGATTCTGAACGACTTAATCTCTTTGGTGTCTTAATCTCTTTGGTGTCTTGTTATTGCGAGAGTGTCTTGAGTGACACCGATTGGTTAATTAAATCTTTCAAGAACCGCCGTCATATCATTGAATTGTTTTGTATTCTGATTTCCACGAGTGCACCTCATCGCTACAAAATGGCAAATAAACAAACAGTAAAATATGCTGATGTTTCTCTTCCTACACAAAGTTGGAAATTGTTCGAGCTCTTGAAAAAAAACCTGAATCAAACACAAGTCGCCGAGCAATTTGTTGTTTCCCGTTCTGGTGAGTTGCTTCACCATTTTGTTAAATAATGTGCATGTCTTGTATATTAATGGTACATTTTGTAACATGTGTAGGGTTACTGTGTTAATTTAGTTTAACAGTTAGTTTATTAACGTTAAGTTAACCATAAGTAATGCCCATTATTTTTGCTTCTGCCATTGTGATAGCCTGAAACACACCCGCCAGCTAATTTCATAGTAAGCAGCGATTTAAGCTTTTTGGCTGTGTTGTTTTGCTTTAGTTTTATTAACGTTAATTTGTGTGTTACTTTATTGTTGTAGGCCATTAACATTCACTTGCCTATTTTGCTCTTACTTATTCAGTTATTTTCATATGTTGATGCATGTGTCATGACAATGCATACTGTATGTATTTATTAATGTATTTATTTATTGATTCCTATAGTGGCTGGTGGCTAACTCCATCTTAGAGAACACCTCGGTTGTAAGGACACTTTGCTTGCTTCCCAAGAGGTGTTCTCTTAGCCGGAGACTACTGTATTACTATGCAGGACAGCCTCTATAAGATAGTTACCATTATTAGAAATGTGGACAGATTAATTTAATTAACTAATACCTATAAATTAACCGATCAAAGTTTTTAAATCTACAGCCCTAATACATATATATATATATATATATATATATATATATATATATATATATATATATATATATATATATATATATATATATATATATATATATATATATACACACAAACAATTGATTGCAAATAAGTGAATTCTGTTGTATTCGGTATGTATTCTGAAGCTAAATAAGTGATTCCTTATCAGACTGGTGCTGGACTTTCTGTGACTTGTGTGTGTAGTTATATATGTATATTATTCAATATTATGTGAGTCTAACTCTGATTAACAAGTAATGGGCCACTCGTAATTAGAGTTGATGGGTAGGGCTTCATCTGATAATTGCAGTTTCTGGATAATTGCAATATTTTGTTTACCCAGCCCTGAGTGATTGCAATTAAATGAATTGTACTGTACTGTGCCTATGTGCAGTCTGAAGTTGAATATATTATTCTCTATTAGTCTCATGCTGGACTTGTGTCTGCTGTTATTGTTGAATGACAATATAAACAAAAAAGATAGTTAGATGATCAATCAGGCACAAGTATGTTCTCTTTTTTTGATAGATTAAAGGTGAGTTCTCTGTTGAAGCATTACATCAGAGCATAGTGTTTAATGACAGTGCAGACTTCCTAGGGGGTGGAAAGTCCATCTACTGCAGCAATGCAAAATAAAACAGTTAAAAGCACCCTTTCTCTGAATCTATTTTATATTGTATTTGTGATCCTGTATTTGGTTTCCCAAGAATGAATTGTTAATTCGTAGCTTTACACGTCCATTGTTTGGAATGTTACTGTACTCAGAGAAATTAAACTGAAATGTATTTAAGAGTTGCAGAGTGAGGAAGCTGAATTTGGGTCAACAGTGGTACAAAGTGTGCCAGTGGCTGAAGTATTGAAGCATCACATTTCTTCATCTCTTTTTAGATGAGCCGAAAAACAAAGTGTCTAACCCAGTGGTTCACAGACTATTCAAGCTTGCGACACCTTATTCGGTACGGAAATAAAGTGTGACACACTGACCAGAATAACCATTTCATTTTCAGATGCATAGCGTACATAACGGATCGAATTGACCTCACCTGCCGCATCAGTTGCTTTGTCCAGATGCAGCATCCAGTTGCAGCGCAAATTCGGTTCCCCTGAAGGACGCTACGACACCAGGGTGACACTGGAGTGACGCGAAATAAATAGGATTGTGATTTTGTTGCACAACAACTAGGGAATTAAACAATCAGAGAATGACTCCAATGCATGATAATTAGAGATTCTAAATTTATTTTTTAAAAAAAGACACAGAGATGAAAGATAATATATGGGAGTCCATTTTGAAGTAACTGCATAAGCCTGGGATGTATGATTTATTGACAAAAATGTTGAAATACCGTTAGAGAAGACACTCATAATTTCTGCATCATGTTAAAGAATACATACCAAGCTTGATCATAGTTTTGTCAATAACAATTGTTAATAGTTTTATAGATCTGGCAGTTTTCAAATCTGTCTCATTGCATCTGTGTCGCTTCAGGTGTGTATGGTCATGTCGTTGCCCGATAAAAAATCGTATTGAGACTGGTGTGTAGTGGTCTTCATCTTCGCTAAGAACTGCTGAAGCATGTGTGAAGACATTTCTTGAATTCTATACGACAACAGGGGCCGGTTGTATTAAAGGGATCCAATCCCGGATCCGGGCTCAGATGTTGATCTTGATCCTAGTTGTGTTGTACTAAACGGATCAGTGCTCAATCTGAGCTCAAATCTGAGCTCAAACCTGATCTTGCTTTTGATCAGGATCAGAACTTGATCCCACTTTTGAAAAATTGAGGAACTAAACGTAATTCGTTTTATTCAAAACCATCAGACATGTATAGGTCGGGTTTTTAAAGATAGGCAAAACCCTCTTGAGGTTTTCGGCGAGGAAGAAGTAAGAATACAACCCAACTATAGGATCAAGCATGTTTGTTAATTTAGACCAAGATCAGAATCGGATCAGAGCTCGATCGAACATTTTTAAAATGGACCATGGATCATCAAAATACATAACTGAAACCTTTTTAAAATTGCTAAAATAATATTTAAATAAGCACTATACTGAATTTGGATAATTGTAACGATAACTTAATAAACTTTAAAACCTGCTTGCAGGGATATCCAAAAATATTTCCTTCAGATTCAAACGGAGATCATTTAACGTTTTAGAAAACATTAAGCAACAATGCATTTAAAAGTAGCTGTAACAGTACTGTATTAAGAAAATAAAAAAATAAAAAACTTTGTACAATATTAGTTTGTGTTTAGCTATATCTGACATTTCTGTTTTTGCCATATAGCTACAGAAAAAAATAGACCTGACTGTGTAATGAGGTTTCATAAATAATATTTCTACGTTTTCTGTGCTGACAAAGTCATACTGGCGTTCTCATGTTATTGATTACAATTAAATAATTGATTTAATTAGATTTAACGTTGTAGTTTTTTTTAATGCATATCATTTTTTCCCCCCCAATTCCTTTTTTCTCAATAACTTAAGCTTACCTATTCACAGCCTCAATCTCTCTGTCCGCGACATTTGCAGCTGTCTGTCAGCTCTTGATTACATTTGCTCAAAATGCGTTGATAATTTGCCCTGAACCGACACTGCAGCTAGATGTTTGTGTGTATGGTGTAAAATATCTGTGTGTCCGTCAGAAAATACACACGGCCGTGATTACGGTAACATTTATTAAAACATTTTTAGAAGTTAAAAAACTAAACAAAACCAGATACCGGTATTAATATACTCAATCTGTTTCTATAGAATCGCTGAAGTTTTAAATTATACATGTACAGTAGTTGCTTCTGATTTATGTCGTTTAAATTAAATGCACTTCATTTTCTGACATTCAGAATCTTCAATCTCTGCGCCACACATATTCGCTTCTCATTGGTCAGTTTCCGTAATTACGGCTGCGCAGCTCCAGGATCGGATCAAGATTTCGGATCAGTGGAGCTTGATCCTGATCCGTTTAGTACAATGCCTTTTCATGATCCGGCTCCAGTGAGCCTGGATCCAATCCTGTTTTTTGATCTCGTTAGTACAACCGGCCCCTGGAAGAAGCTTTTAGTGCCTTTGTTGGCACTGATGTTGTCTGAACCATTGATAGTTTCTGTTTCTCAAAAGCACTGTGCTTTCTTTAAAAAAAAAAAATCTCAAGGTTTATCTGCAACGTCTTTGCAATTTGTATCTAAATGGCGCTTTAATTTGTTTGGCACCATACTTTACGCTGGTAAAATGGAAAACAGATTTTTTCTTCTCTGTTTTTAACACTGACAGTAAAGCCAAAAGAAATGTAATCTGGGTCATATTTTTGTGATCTGCTCCTCACGTTTCCTCTTCCATCTTAAAGTACTGGATAAAGCTATTCTGATCCACTGCACTCAGTTGAATGCGTTGGCTCAAATGGAGGCTTCAAGAGTGCTTTGAGCACCATGTTTAACCTCCAACAAGGAACAATGTCCTTCACAGGCTTTAAAAAATGTTGCCCCGCCAGGAAGCTGAGCTCATGCGGAGACCAAGTCAATTTTACATGGCAAGCTGAATGGCTGCCAGATAGACCTTTAATGTAGTGGGAAATTCCTCTTACCAAACAGGTCCTGCAGAACTGCAGTATTACTGCCATGGGACAAGTCGTGGGGTCAAACCCACGAGGGAGACACCATGTCTGTAAGACGCTCCACTTGTTTCCACCAAGAGAGTGTCTTTAGATAGTGATGAGACACTGTCAGTAGGTGTTCACGGTTCAATGCGGGCTGAAAAACCCTGCTGTTGAACCAGACCTGCAGAGGGCGCATGCACAGGAGACCCAAAGGTAGGGTCTGAGAAGCTGCTGCTATGAAGCCCAGAAGTTCTGGAACGTCATTACCGTGAGCGCTCTGTTGAGCTGAATAGCTCTAAACAAGCGGCTATTCTCTGCACTCTGCCATCCGACAGCATGGACCCAGAGTCCAAGTACACTCCTAGACAGGAGGCTGTCTGAGAAGGGGTGAGCTGGATCTTCACATGATTCACCGTAAGACTCACCATTGAAGGTGGCCGGTCACCAGTTGCGTGTGAGCGTCTGTCTGAGCTGGAGACTGGGCACAAATGAGCCAGTTCAAATAACAGAGCACTCTGTTACCTTTGAATCTCAATGGGGCCAGTGTAGCTTCCCTGCACTTCGAAAAGGCATGGGGAGCTAGAGAGAAGCCAAACGGCAAGACCCGTAACTCGTAGTGGTAAACCAGTCGCCTGGCCTGATTGACTCCAACAGCTGTTGCATCGTCAACATTTTGAACCTCCTTCTGCTCAGATACAGGTTGACCTGCCTGAGGTCGAGGATTGGTCTGAGGCCACCATCCCACTTGGGCATGGAGTAGAACCCATCCTCCAATTGGAGGGGGTGTACTATATGAATAGATTTGATAGTTTTTGTAGCAGAACTGCTACCTCCTGAAATACCACAGCAACGCCCTGTGGGTCCGTGACTAATTCTGCAGTCATGCCCCGAAAGGGAAGGGGACCGTGCTTGAACTACAATGAGTAGCTGGTCTGAACAGTAGTAAGCACCCAGATGTCCGTGGTGCACCGACGACAATACTCCAGATTGCTCCTTAAGAATGGGCCCTGGGCCTGTGGCAGCAAACCTCTAGGGCTGCTGCTCACCTTGTGGCTTGGCCTGAGGCTCTTGCCTCTGTGCCGAGTGGTGGAATTTATTATAGCCTTCGCGGCGAATGGCCACGGACAGGTTCTGAATAACATCTCTGGCTGCAGGCGCCGCCAGCTGTGCCGGTCCCTGAGGCTGGCACAGGGATAAAAACCAGGCATTATGCAAACAGCAAGCAATATATAGTAAGAATGTACAGTTGTTGCCTCAGCTGCTAAAGACAGCAACATGAGCTTTGGTAGAATCTATTCAGGTTTGGGGTCTTTAGGAGGTAAACACCTATACGGTAATGGTTACATTTTGTACTTGATAGGGAATATTACAAAATAAAAATTTAAAATGTGCACATACAGTATTATCTAACCCACTTGTATCAAGCATTTTACTATTGTGAAATTTGAATTATGCAACTCTGTAAGGGGACCTTACATGCTTTTGTAAATATGTTGCCGCTACCAACACGGCTCATATTTCATAATTATTTTATGTGCCGACTTCACATTTCACCTGGGACCTGTGGATACCATATGGATACCGTATCGTGGTTATGTGACTTTTTGCTTTCATAACCAAACTGTAGTCTATGATTTCTAGGTCAATATTGATTCTGGGTATTGTTTTACAAAGCTGTCCTTGCATGCCATAGCCTTATATCTCATAGACAATTTAAGATAGTGACTTCATTGTTTGCAGGGCTATATAAACTCTGCAGGAAAAAATAAGTCACATTGGGATAGAGCATTATATTGGGGTCCTGCGACTTTTTGCGTTTTTGCATAAAAGAGAGAGCACACTTTTAGATATTGTCTTCATATTGTTTTACATGTCAGCCTATGATTGGTCACCTTTGTTTGCCACATTTGTTTTAACCTGTACTTCAGAATTGACTTTTTTTGTTTACAAATCATTCTATCAAATACCATTCCCCTTATATTGTGTTCTCAAAAACATTGTATTCTAATGGATGTACCAGACACTAATATTTAATTATTTCTGAAAAAGCCAAAAAATAACTTGGCTCTTTTTTTTTTTTTTTATTAATACTGCATACCATCAGTGGGATAGAGCCATCAGTCAGCAGGGGATGTCTTTGTTCCAGGGAATTAGTAAGACTGACGCTGTATTCTCAGAAACACTGCAACCAATGATTAGTGGAAAACCAATCCCCCAGTGGCCGGGCTACCATCTTTCTGGGAGTCCTGCACATTCGGAAACAGCTGAGAGCAGGCCAGCAGTAATCCAATCTCAACAGAGCTGCTGATCTATGGGATTGGGTTACTGCTACATTATTGTGCATGAAAAGTTCAGCTCTAAACATGAAGTATATTTTTCAGAGGTGCTTATTAAGGAAAATTAGAAGATTACCTTGTGAAGTGATATTGAAGTATATTGATAGCTGAACGAGCATAAACAGGGGTCTGTGCCGCTGCAGTGTACCTGAACCCTCAGATGTTTCTCCAAAGGGCTCTGGTGGACACTGTCCCCAGCCAAAGCCTGGATTCCGTGTGACGCATTAAGGTTGGTTCATACTTCAACAGGTCAGAATTACGTCATCCACTCTTCCACGTGCTTTTTTGGAAACTCGTACAGCTTTTTCTCATGTGTCTGTGACCTGAAATCGCATAGGGTCAGATAATGTTGAAAAATGTCAACATTTGCTGCATGATCTAAGTGAAGCTGCATAGCTTTAACAGCTGTCTGTGCCTGACGTATCGCATTAATCTGCGAAACAAGTATAAACAAGCCCTTACACTCTCCCTTTCTGTGTAGGAACTTTCTCAACCGAGCTACTTTAAAGAAGAGAAAATGGATAAAACCTCCTTACTGTAATAACAACACACCTCCCTTATTGTGCAGTAATAATACCTGGCAACTGGAGTGGCTATTGCAGGGTTCAAGATTAGCCATTTTGACAGGTGCATTTTTGAGCTGGATGGATAAAAATGGTCAAAAAATATGTGGGCAGAGCTACTCTTGAATAGAGGGCAGGCATACATTCCATGTTATCGCTATAGCAAAATAAGAGACCCTCATTTTTTTTTTTTTTTTTGGTGAGATGTCAATTCATGGTCTAGTAATTTTAAATAATGCTGTGATAGTTGGCCCACTGCCATAACTGTTATAACCCGGAGGCTTACACCAACACTGGAGACAGGTAGCAGTAAAGAAGTAGTCGTTTAATTCCTAATACAATAGGATGAACAGTGTAGTGTCTTTAGCTCATGTCTCATTCCCAGGCTAATCAGGCCACCAGCTCAGCCTACTAACATCTTTTACTTACCCACATATGCTCAGTGATGTAACCTAAAGCAGCCTAATAAAACACACAACAAACCTTTAAAATATCTTCACTAATCCAAGTAATATCCGGGATGCTAGATCCAAGGTGGTATGGCTGCAGGTGGTAGAATAACTAATCAAGAGTTAGGGACATGGTCTTGATGGCTGTCCCCTGTCGTTGTTGTTGTGTACTCAGTTTATATTAAAGAAATCACTCTAACAGTGCTTAAATATGGATACTTTATATTACTGTGTAATATCCTATGATTCATGTGCTATATGATTATTTCTGTTTCAATCATTATTTGCAAAGCTAACAAAATATTACAGCAAATAGTGCTTCAGAAAAAAAGACTTCTTTCTTTCCCACAATCTTGATTAGTCTTTTTAGAAGCAATTGTTGATGTAATAGTTAGTAAGCATGGCAATTAACAATCTTAGTAGACTTACCAATAGAAAATAATACAGAACACATTAAATAGGATATCAAACAGAAAATAAATATTAGCACCTTTGTGTCCGCAGACTAATGACTTTAAACTGTATGCACTATGGAAATGATGTTAAGAGGCTAGCCTAATTCCTGGGTGTAAAGGTATTCCATTGTAGATCCCTTCACTAGGTTATGGAGAAGCACAGATCCATTATAAACTGCAAGCCAGGATATTATAGTGGAAAAGGTGGAGCCAAAACTGTCTGAAACAGTAAAGATTAAGTATGTGCACTTTATCAGGCAGATATGCAACATTCATTTCCTGTTAAACAAAACTGTTCTAATAAGGGTATTTCCAGATATCTCTTTGTCACAAAGACGACTGAGCGGTGACGTCACGTCAGAAGCAGGAACAAAAACAACAGAGAGGAGTTTGGTGAAGCTGAGCGAATGCTTTCGCTCAGCATTTAATGAATAAACAGAACAGAAAAATAAACGGTTGTAACAAAAACACAGGACACGGCACTTACGCCAAAATAAATAGATATAAACAAAACGAACTAACACTAAACAAACGGTGGACGGACAGACACACAAACACGGTGAGTAAACAAACAAACAAGTATCGCGGCTGGTCCTACCAGCACGCCGATAGCAATTGTTTGTAAATATTTCTCTATCTCTCTCTCTCTCTCACCCGTTCTCCACTCACGAACACACAACCCCGAAAGTGAGTGAAAACATGCTGTTTTTATGCAGTTGTACCGAGACTCGATTGCTAGTCAATCATTCAATTGGAATCTCGGTACAACTGCACGTGAATTAATTAAGTGCACTCCCGTGACCACACATTACATTTTAACTAGCACGTGAAGTGATTTGTGCCCTCCGTGCCTAAATATAAATCTACATTTTAAATCACAAGTGAAACACAGACCCGTTTATATCCCGTGTACCGATGACTATACACCAACATTTACACACAACACGTAACACAAAATACACACGGGGGCACTTTGCCACATATACCCCCTTGTGCAAAGCACACATGGCCTCAATGGCCACCTCCCCCTCAGTCCCAAAGTCCCGGAACAGGGGAAGCAAGTTGTTTCTGGGGTGGCCATGGTGAAATGTCTGGCACCCCCAATTCTTCGTGGCTGGCAGCTCCCTCTTCCGGGCTTCAGCCACACTATCTCCTGCCGCAAACTGCAGCTGGGGAAGCTGGTCTCCTGACCTCCCCCTTCTTCATGGCCGGCAGTTCCCTCCGTGGGGCCGCCACCCACCTCCGGCAGCGAAACTGCTGCGAGGGAGCTGGTCTCCTGACCTCCCCCTCCTTCGTGGGCGCTAGCTCCCCTCCGTGGGGCTCTGGCCACCGTGTTTCCTGCCACGGAAATGCGGCTGGGGAGCTGGTCTCCTGACCTCCCCTTTCTTCATGGCCGACAGCTCCCCTTCATGGGGTTCTGGCCATAGTGTAGCGACCCCAGGTGAAGCAGGACCCTCGACTACCCCAGGCGAAGCAGGATCCCTGGCGACCCCAGGCGACGGCAGCGGACCCTCGGGAGGCGACGGCAGCAGCAGCGACCCTCGGGAGGCGACGGCAGCAGCAGCGGACCCTCGGGAGGCGACGGCAGCAGCAGCGGACCCTCGGGAGGCGAACTCGGGAGGGGAGCCCCTGGCCATAGAGGCGGCAGCGGGAGCTCCACTTCTCCCTCGCACCCTGTACCCTGTGTGGAGCAAAAGGCAGCCCCAGGTGATGCGGAGCAACAGGCAGCCCCAGGCGAGCGCGGAGCGGCTGGCAACCCCAGGCGATGCGGAGCGGCTGGCAACCCCAGGCGACGCGGAGCGGCTGGCAACCCCAGGCGATGCGGAGCGGCTGGCAACCCCAGGCGATGCGGAGCGGCTGGCAAACCCAGGCGAGCGCGGAGCGGCTGGCAACCCCAGGCGACGCGGAGCGGCTGGCAACCCCAGGCGATGCGGAGCAACAGGCCACCCCAGGCGATGCAAGGCAAGCATCCTTGGGCGGCGAGGCAGGCATCCTTGGGCGGCGAGGCAGGCATCCTTGGGCGGCGAGGCAGGCATCCTTGGGCGGCGAGGCAGGCATCCTTGGGCGGCGGGGCAGGCATCCTTGGGCGGCGGGGCAGGCATCCTTGGGCTGGCGGGCAGGCATCCTTGGGCTAAGCGGGGCAGGCATCCTTGGGCTGGGCGAGGCAGGCATCCTTGGGCTGGCGAGGCAGGGAGTCAGGACTAGCTGGGGTGCAGGTGTTGGCCCTCTTCTCGGCCTCTGCGGCCGGGCGGTTCTTCCCGTGCTTCCCTCAGCAGCCTATGCAAGGGCTGCTGAGGACCGCCAGCATCTAGTCCTGGTCCTTCTGGTGAAGGGAGAGGCAGCTCCTGCTCCTCTCCTCGTGGACGGTGGGGAAATGATACCAGCAGGCATTCCTCCTCTGCTGGTGGGGAAGTGATACCAGCAGGCATTCATCCTCTGCTGGTGGGGAAGTGTTACCAGCAGGCATTCCTCCTCTGCTGGTGGGGAAGTGATACCAGCAGGCATTCATCCTCTGCTGGTGGGGGAAGTGTTACCAGCAGGCATTCATCCTCTGCTGGTGGGGTTGGCGGAGGCAGAGGCAGCTCCTGCTGCTCTGCTCCTGCCGATGGAGGTGTCGGAGGCAGAGGCAGCTCCTGCTGCTCTGCTCCTGCCGATGGAGGTGGCGGAGGCAGAGGCAGCTCCTGCTGCTCTGCTCCTGCCGGTGGAGGTGGCGGAGGCAGAGGCAGCTCCTGCTGCTCTGCCGATGGAAGTGGCGGAGGCAGAGGCAGCTCCTGCTTCTCTGCTCCTGCCGGTGGAGGTGGCGGAGGCAGAGGCAGCTCCTGCTGCTCTGCTCCTGCCGGTGGAGATGGCGGAGGCAGAGGCAGCTCCTGCTGCTCTGCCGATGGAAGTGGCGGAGGCAGAGGCAGCTCCTGCTTCTCTGCTCCTGCCGGTGGAGGTGGCGGAGGCAGAGGCAGCTCCTGCTGCTCTGCTCCTGCCAATGGAGGTGGCGGAGGCGGGACCAGCAGGAATTCACCCTCTGCTGGTGGAGGTGGGAGCTGCAAGCAGTCCTCCCATGGCAATGGAGGTGGACCCAGCAGGAATTCACCCTCTGCTGGTGGAGACTGGGGCTGTGGACGCTCTACCTTCCGTGTCTTGGGCCGTGGACGCACCGACTCCTCCCTCTTGGGCTGTGGACGCACCGACTCCTCCCTCTTGGGCTGTGGACGCACCGACTCCTCCCTCTTGGGCTGTGGACGCACCGACTCCTCCCATTCAGGCGTAGGACGTTCGGGCTCCTCCCACTCAGGCGTAGGACGTTCGGGCTCCTCCCACTCAGGCGTAGGACGTTCGGGCTCCTCCCACTCAGGCGTAGGACGTTCGGGCTCCTCCCACTCAGGCGTAGGACGTTTGGGCTCCTCCCACTCAGGCGTGGGACGTTTGGGCTCCTCCCACTCAGGCGTGGGACGTTCGGGCTCCTCCCACTCAGGCGTAGGACGTTCGGGCTCCTCCCACTCAGGCGTGGGACGTTCGAGCTCCTCCCACTCAGGCGTGGGACGCTCGAGCTCCTCCCACTCAGGCTGTGGAGGCAAAACCAGCAGGCATTCTTCCTCTGCTGGTGGAGACTTGGCGGTGGACACTCCGCCTTCCTCTTCCCCTTCCCCTTCCCCTTCTCTGCCTCCTCCTCACCTTCCTCTCCTGGGCCAGTTCCTCCTCTCCCTCTTGGTAGGGGCAGTGCACCACTGGGTGCCCGAACTCCCCACAGGCAAGGCACCAGCCTTGGTCCTCTAGACCACCGAGGAGGACCTCCAGATCCTGGCAGCCATCTCTCCAGTTCCAGCCTTCCATTTTTTTTTTTTTTTGTTGTTGTTGTTGTTGTTGTTTTTTTTTTTTTTTTTAAAACAACAAATTGCGGTTCCTGTTCTGGCCTGAGTCCTGGAGCGCTGTTGATCCCTCTTCTGGACACCACGTGTCACAAAGACGACTGAGCGGTGACGTCACGTCAGAAGCAGGAACAAAAACAACAGAGAGGAGTTTGGTGAAGCTGAGCGAATGCTTTCGCTCAGCATTTAATGAATAAACAGAACAGAAAAATAAACGGTTGTAACAAAAACACAGGACACGGCACTTACGCCAAAATAAATAGATATAAACAAAACGAACTAACACTAAACAAACGGTGGACGGACAGACACACAAACACGGTGAGTAAACAAACAAACAAGTATCGTGCTGGTCCTACCAGCACGCGATAGCAATTGTTTGTAAATATTTCTCTATCTCTCTCTCTCTCTCTCACCCGTTCTCCACTCACGAACACACAACCCCGAGTGAGTGAAAACATGCTGTTTTTATGCAGTTGTACCGAGACTCGATTGCTAGTCAATCATTCAATTGGAATCTCGGTACAACTGCACGTGAATTAATTAAGTGCACTCCCGTGACCACACATTACATTTTAACTAGCACGTGAAGTGATTTGTGCCCTCCGTGCCTAAATATAAATCTACATTTTTAAATCACAAGTGAAACACAGACCCGTTTATATCCCGTGTACCGATGACTATACACCAACATTTACACACAACACGTAACACAAAATACACACGGGGGGGGCACTTTGCCACACTCTTTCATACGTTTGGCGTCACTCATATGACAGGCTACATATCACAATGTTACTTGCGCAATTTATGTACAATACATGTAGCTGTTGCGTATGTATGGAAAATAAACTGCAGGCAAAGCAAAGACTATGAAACAATGGATGTGAAGTTAAGTGTGATTATGAACACTAAGTAAGCAGCACAAGTGGTGTGTTGTTTCAACTCAGCAAGTGCACAATCAGTTTCCACTAAAAGCACGGAAGCTTTGTATTGTATGTTCATGATGCTTTTGATTTTACTTTTGACTTTAGAATGTCTAAAAAAAAATCTCATTAATAAAAAGTGATAATACTTTAGAGTACTGTTAATAACTGGGTATCTTCCAGTGGTTCCTGCTCTTATACGGTAATGCCTTGTGAACAACAGTTTGTTACATGCTTACATGGCCCAGGCAATTTCCATGTAATTACAATTTTTTTTTTTTTTCTACAAGTAGTTTCCGTGTAACAGCAAAAATTGATTCAGTAGTTATTCAGCTATTACCATGTTATTTCATAGGTACAGTACTGTGCAAAAGTTTTAGGCAGGTGTGAAAAAATGCTGTAAAGTAAGAATGCTTTCAAAAATAGACATGTTAATAGATTATATTCATCAATTAACTAAATGCAAAGTTAGTGAACAGAAGAAAAATCTAATTCAAATCCATATTTGGTGTGACCACCCTTTGCCTTCAAAGCAGCATCAATTCTTCTAGGTACACTTGCACAAAGTCAGGGATTTTGTAGGCATATAGTCAGGTGTATGATTAAACAATTATACCAAACAGGTGCTAATGATCATCAATTCAATATGTAGGTTGAAACACAATCATTAACTGAAACAGAAACAGCTGTGTAGGAGGAATAAAACTGGGTGAGGAACAGCCAAACTCAGCTAACAAGGTGAGGTTGCTGAAGACAGTTTACTGTCAAAAGTCATACACCATGGCAAGACTGAGCACAGCAACAAGACACAAGGTAGTTATACTGCATCAGCAAGGTCTCTCCCTGGCAGAAATTTCAAGGCAGACAGGGGTTTCCAGATGTGCTGTCCAAGCTCTTTTGAAGAAGCACAAAGAAACGGGCAACGTTGAGGACCGTAGACGCAGTGGTCGGCCAAGGAAACTTACTGCAGCAGATGAAAGACACATCATGCTTACTTCCCTTCGCAATCGGAAGATGTCCAGCAGTGCCATCAGCTCAGAACTGGCAGAGAACAGTGGGACCCTGGTACACCCATCTACTGTCCGGAGAAGTCTGGTCAGAAGTGGCCTTCATGGAAGACTTATGCCAAAAGCCATACCTCCGACGTGGAAACAAGGCCAAGCGACTCAACTATACACGAAAACACAGGAACTGGGGTGCAGAAAAATGGCAGCAGGTGCTCTGGACTGATGAGTCAAAATTTGAAATATTTGGCTGTAGCAGAAGGCAGTTTGTTCTCCGAAGGGCTGGAGAGCGTACACGAATGAGTGTCTGCAGGCAACAGTGAAGCATGGTGGAGGTTCCTTGCAAGTTTGAGGCTGCATTTCTGCAAATGGAGTTGGGGATTTGGTCAGAATTAATGGTCTCCTCAATGCTGAGAAGTACAGGCAGATACTTATCCATCATGCAATACCATCAGGGAGGCATCTGATTGGCCCCAAATTTATTCTGCAGCATGACAATGACCCCAAACATACAGCGAAAGTCATTAAGAACTATCTTCAGCGTAAAGAAGAACAAGGAGTCCTGGAAGTGATGGTATGGCCCCCACAGAGCCCTGATCTCAACATCATCGAGTCTGTCTGGGATTACATGAAGAGAGAGAAGCAACTGAGGCTGCCTAAATCCACAGAAGAACTGTGGTTAGTTCTCCAAGATGTTTGGGCCAACCTACCTGCCGAGTTCCTTCAAAACTGTGTGCAAGTGTACCTAGAAGAATTGATGCTTGATGCTGTTTTGAAGGCAAAGGGTGGTCACACCAAATATGGATTTGATTTAGATTTTTCTTCTGTTCACTCACTTTGCATTTAGTTAATTGATAAATATAATCTATTAAGATGTCTATTTTTGAAAGCATTCTTACTTTACAGCATTTTTTCACACCTGCCTAAAACTTTTGCACAGTACTGTATGTATGCCTGTAATTTAAACCATGACCAAGCTTTAAGTAAATGCTATTCTTTATTTGTGACTGATGTCTCTAGTAACCTTGTAGTTACCATTATACACACAGCGTATCTGTATTATCACTGCAACATATAATTAATTGAGTTTATTTTAATTACACATTTCTTTTCAATTAATTTGCCATTTTCATATACAGGAAGAATCTGAATGTGTTGAAACTTGTAAGAAACATTATATTATTTTTTTGTGATCGTTAGTGCTCACAAAAGGAGCCAGATATATTTATCTATAGTTCATCAAAAGCACAGGTTGTGCCAATGAGCACTTCCCATCTTGTATCCCTGGAGGGATTGGCCTTTTTGGGAGTGAGAAAGCAGTTAATTTTCCATACACATCCAATACTTCTTAAATATCTTTTATTCGTTGCCAGTGCTTATTTTCCTTGTAACCAAAGCCTGTTTACAAACTACACAAAGTGAAAAAGTAGTGTGTTAATCTATTGCACCACCTATTCCCTTAATGCTGCTAATAAACATTATTCAGTCTTATATTTATGGGTGATGCAGACTGAAATCTAAGTCTGGATTAAATTCACTTCAAGTCGAGCAAGTACCAAACTCACCTGATAGCAACTGTCAGTTTATAAACTTGGGGGGAAGAAACTGCTGCAGTAACCCTGTAACCCAGTTGAGGATAAAGCAATAGCTAAGCAAAGCAGATGTGGCAGAATTATTAAACCAGAGAAAGATAATATTGACAATGTGATAACTGTAAATCTACATTTTTTTAAGGGCTTTAATGAGATTAAACATTTGAGAGGTTATTGTATTGGCCTTTGCCACAATGTCCATGGGTTTAACTGGAGCCTACTCATCTAGGCATGCCTGGCCCTGTTTTTGCTCTGCGTTCTCTCCTGCCGAGGTTGAATGCCTCGGTTTGGGTCAAGCCACACTGGTCATATTAGCAGTTTATCATGTGGCCTATCTCCACCCTGCCTGGCCTAGTTACACCCTATCAGCGTGGTTAAATTGGGCAGATGACCCCCTCCTGGCCTCATAAATTAACTTTGTTGTTGCACTTCGACAGAGTGTGTATGTGCACGCGATGTATTGTAATAGAATGTGTACAGAGGTAATTTACAAAAGGGTAGTGACAATAACATGTCTTGCTTTTTTTGCCATTATAGAATATTAGAGAGTCTTTCTCTCAAGCCACAAAAGTAAATTATGTTTTCTCTGTTTCATAGGTCTGCTATCTCTAACCTTTGCAATAGGACATACTTTGTGGGTAAATAACGATAACGCTGTAATACAGTGTCTCAAAGAAACAACCTGTGTATATATCCTTGACTCCTAGGGTACTGGATGAATTTCTCTTTAAAATATATATTTATTCCCTTTAAAATATATTTTTTAAATTTTGTATTCAGCCTTCACACCCTCTGTGAAATCTGTGACAGCAGAGTAAACCACTACATCTTTGCTTGGTTTTGGAAAGGTCAGCTATCTTTTGAACAGTTTCAAGCCAATTAGCTAGCGTTCATTTTTGCCAAATTTCAGAGCTGCTGTAGTTACAGAGATTTTGTGAGAAGTTTCTTTACTAGATCTTGTTTTAGAGTTGGGAACAAATATTTGAGTATTCAATGTGTCTTTGAAGGACCATGTTTGTGGTCACCAGAGCAGAGGTGCCGTCACGGAAAAAAAGTGGGGGGAGCCACAAGACTAATGTTGGATGAATAGTCCTGCACATAAAGACCATTCATTTTATGTTGTATGTTGCAAAACACAAGGACAGCTCTTACTTTTAGTTACATTCTATAAAGAGGTCAATGTAAAGCAGCCTGACTTTATCCTGAGCTTCTATTAGTACAGCTGAGTTATGACATACAGGAGGGTATAATCACAAATCCTTTCACTGTTGCTTGCTTAAAATATTTGAACTCAAAGTTTGTGTTGAAAGAGTCGTTCTTTTTATTTCTAACACTAAAACTGTAAGAAGAAACACAAGTAAATACTGCACTCTTCCTGCGTCTTCCAATGAATGCTATTACAACGTGCGCATGTATTTTACTTTCACTGTCATATGTGATCGTCTTTTTCAAGTAATACAAAAACAATAACAGTATTATTTTACATCTCTATTGATAACCAATTGAATTTCCAATCAATACTCTGCAAACATAGTAAACCACCAGATATATCTTTTTGAATGTATAGCTAGAAAAATGTTTTAGCTCGTCTGCCAGATATCCATGGTGTAATTAAGAAATAGAGATGGTTTAACAATGCTAATTACAGCTTTAAAGGAAGTAGAGAGGACAGAAATAAAACATTGAACAACTTTTTATATAGCTTACTAAAGTAGGTTATTTTGAAAAAAAAGTGTAAAGTTTCATTTTATATAAAACTGCACACACTTATCTAAATAAACAGATTACCGCAGCCTTGTTTCTTAACAGTAAAAAAAACATGGTCATGCAAATACTTACATGCTACTTTCTCTTGCTGTTTAAATCAAATCAATTAGTATTTGCTTCTCACAATGATATACATTATTTTAATTATGGAACTGTAAGTACTACAGAAAAAAATATATACATTTACCTGATTAAATAAACTCTAGTGTATCCACTTTCTGTCATGCAGATCGGTACTGCTGAGTCAATCTGGCCAAATCCCACTAAGAAACTGTTATGTTCACTCCCGTTTTCCTTTCCCATAGCCAACGGTGGTACCATGGAAAGTGTGTTGTAATTTAAATTAGGCAGCTTTATTGTTTCAGAGTAAAAGTAGGGGGGCCAAACTATAAACTCACCCCCCCTGTCGGAAAAGTGCAGGGGCCATGGCCCACCTGGCCCCCATGGTGGCGGTGCCCCAGAGTAAAAAAAAAAAGCTATATTACACATTTCAAGTTAGTTAAAATGAAAGAATATCTAAGTATTTGCTTGAATTCGCCCCAACCTATTCTGTTTTCCTGTAACCTGCTAGTTTGTTTAGGATCTCTGTGGTTTTGAACATGACAAAACTACATGACTCTGTCACCTGATACAATGCCCATCTCTTCAATGTTACAATTTATCTGAATATCCATCACAGCCCGCGTTTAAAAAAAAATATCTCTAATGGCAAATCAGTCTGTCTTACATTGTGCAGTTACACAGCGTTTCCTCCAGTTTCACCTGACGAAAACACAGCCAAAACAAAGCGAGCGAGACAAGCTACGGTAATGTAACACAGTTAATCATCTTTTTTTTTTATTATCTGTGATCTTTAGTTGTTTTTGTGCATCTTCATTTGCAACTGAACTGTGACATTAGGGCCTTATCAAACACTATATTCTGCAATTTTGAATACTGACTTTGGATACTGTTTTAATTCTGTAAACTGTGTTGTTGATTTTTTTATCTTTTGGTTTTGCTAAATTGCATTGCCTTTTACATTTTACGCAGTTCTGTGCATGGATAACATTTAGATTTCATTTAATTGGAAATGGGAAATTTAATTGATTAATGGGAAATTTTACATACTGCTACAATACGTACTGGATTTAAAAGTACGTACTGTATTGAGTTAATGTGTCGTCTCCTGTTTTGGCAAGGGATATTTTCAGTATCATATCAGTTCTGAATTTAAATACTTATTCTGTTGAAAATATAGTAATGTACCAACAAAACCAATACAGTACATCTAAATGGAAGCCTACTTATTTTAAAACACAGTCCTTTTAGCTATGCCCGGGAGCCACGGTTCGGCCACCTCCTGATATATGGAATCATAATGTAAGCGGATCTCTTTCAACGTATATCATCTATCTTTGAAGATAAACTTATTTTAAATAATTTCAGGCATGAAATGAGCATAGAATATAGGCTCAGGTGTTTGCAAACAAAAAAATAATAGTTCAAAGATGCTGTCATTTATAGGAGCCAAATCACAATTATGTTCCAAGCAAGACCACCCAAAATAATTACTTGTGTACTTATCACTGAACACATTCGCCAAATGGCACTCAATTTACTCTAGGCATATCAAGCAGTGTAATCAACTAGACTGCTTTAAATTTTCATCAACCCACCCATGAACGATGTTTATTGTTGTTGTTGTTATTATTATTATTATTTTACTGAAACATCACAATATAATAATCACCCTTCTATTAAAGGTACCCTGTCTATTTTTAGGCGATAATGCTCTGGAATAATACATCAAAATTAAATTATTTAAAAAATATATATACAGTAAAGGATGTCTAAATGTTAACCCCTCTTTACCTTTCTTGAATAAGAGATCCTCACTTCTTGCTGTTGATTGTTACTTTTAGGCACAGCAGGCTCCACAAGATTAAGTAGCTTTTACATGTATATAATGTTGCTGTGCAGAATTGTGGCATGCAAACTCGTTGTTGGTTACCAAATGGGGTTTTAAAGCTGAACAATCACGTGACTCACAATCATATTATATTTACACTAAACTGGAATTCCTTGGAACTTATGTCCACGTTTCCAGAAGCAGACTGTCCAGTATTACATTACTGTAATGAGCTCTCTCTATGTCTTTTTGCATCCTCTTCAGCTTAAGAGGTAGGCCCTACTTCAGCTTGTTAAAAATGCTGCAGCAAGAGTTTTAACTCACTCTACAAAGATATAGAAAGGTATACAGTAAT
Source organism: Acipenser oxyrinchus oxyrinchus (assembly GCA_030684275.1). Lineage (NCBI taxonomy): Eukaryota > Metazoa > Chordata > Actinopteri > Acipenseriformes > Acipenseridae > Acipenser > Acipenser oxyrinchus. The sequence continues at coordinate 40,803,199 of CM060251.1, forward strand.
AACGTTTGTATGTTGGGCATTTGGATTGGCTGAAAGTTAATGCTTTATAATTGTCTTTTGTATTTGTTTTTTTTCATTGTGTTTATCTGCCTATATCTTATGTGCACAGACTGCTAATTAATGGATAAACATCAATTTGGCATACAGTGGATAACAGATTCAGATTTGTGTTAATTAATTACCCATTGGACCAACTAATTACACTTTAAAAGAAGAGAACAATAGTTTTTTTTTTGTAAGATACTCAACTCTAGCCATGCTCAAGTGGGATCTGGTAACTCAACAAACATTGAGCGCGATTTTCAAAAGGGGGTTAATTATCAGTGGAAATGGCAAAATCCGCAGAATTTTTCAACCTGTTAATCTGTTAAAAAATATCTGCCTATTTTCTAACGTGATCCTCCATTTTATCCACCAGCGGATCACATTTCATGGATCATTTTCTGCGGTACTAAATTAATAAGTAATGAGCATTTAAGCGGTTTTATCAGCCAAAATAATACTTCCGGGTCAATTGTGTTAGCAAATTCTATATAAAACACAATTGAAAATTGTACCAAACCAGTGGAAAAATTAGTCAAAATGCAAATGCAAACACAAGGGCAAATTTGTTTCCATTCAGTCTTACCAATCGCTTATTTAATTAGGACAACATGAAACAAACAAACATGATCAGAACAAATTATGGGAGTTGTAGGTTTGAAAGGAGGTATAAATCCAGTGTACATATATGAATGTATACATCCAGTTTTTGTTTTTTTATGACTCCATTGCCTTGAGGACCATTCATTGACATTTTTTGAAAGCCAAAATCTTATTTGTCTTGTGCAGACAATGTACATTACCAAAGCTGACCTGAATAAGAGCAAATACCAAAACAAGATCTGACCTCCCCTTTGTGTCGAAGTTAGACCCAAATATATCAAACTGTACTTTGGAAGTAAAAATTTTAAAAGTAATTAATAAATAAATAAATAAATAAATTGCAGACATATGCTTTTTAAATAAAATCATCAAACCATCTGCTTTATTTATTTATATATTTCAGTACTAAAGTGGGCTAAGTAATGTTTAATTATTAAGTCAATATTGCAACAAGCATAATATCAAAACATTCAAAATCATAACTATGCACTAAAAAAGGAACCGTGCTAAAACAAAATGGTACAGCAAGAAGCGCATATGCATCGAAATACTGAATACTGTATTGTTAAACTGAAGAGAATTGAAAGCTAACTTAATTTAAGGTGTATATATATATATATATATATATATATACAGTATATATATATATATATATATATATATATATGTATATATATATATATATATACAGTATATATATATATATATATATATATATATACAGTACTATACAAAAGTTTTAGGCAGGTATGAAAAAATGCTGTAAAGTAAGAATGCTTTCAAAAATAGACATGTTAATAGATTATATTTATCAATTAACTAAATGCAAAGTGAGTGAACAGAAGAAAAATCTAAATCAAATCCATATTTGGTGTGACAACCCTTTGCCTTCAAAACACCATCAATTCTTCTAGGTACACTTGCACAAAGTCAGGGATTTTGTAGGCATATAGTCAGGTGTATGATTAAACATTTATACCAAACAGGTTCTAATGATCATCAATTCAATATGTAGGTTGAAACACAATCATTAACTGAAACAGAAACAGCTGTGTAGGAGGAATAAAACTGGGTGAGGAACAGCCAAACTCAGCTAACAAGGTGATGTTGCTGAAGACAGTTTACTGTCAAAAGTCATACACCATGGCAAGACTGAGCACAGCAACAAGACACAAGGTAGTTATACTGCATCAGCAAGGTCTCTCCCAGGCAGAAATTTCAAGGCAGACAGGGGTTTCCAGATGTGCTGTCCAAGATCTTTTGAAGAAGCACAAAGAAACAGGCAACGTTGAGGACCGTAGACGCAGTGGTCGGCCAAGGAAACTTATGATGAAAGACAGATGAAAGGCACATCATGCTTACTTTCCTTCGCAATCGGAAGATGTCCAGCAGTGCCATCAGCTCAGAACTGGCAGAAAACAGTAGGACCCTGGTACACCCATCTACTGTCCAGAGAAGTCTGGTCAGAAGTGGCCTTCATGGAAGACTTGCGGCCAAAAAGCCATACCTCCGACGTGGAAACAAGGCCAAGCGACTCAACTATGCACGAAAACACAGGAACTGGTGTGCAGAAAAATGGCAGCAGGTGCTCTGGACTGATGAGTCAAAATTTGAAATATTTGGCTGTAGCAGAAGGCAGTTTGTTGCGAAGGGCTGGAGAAGCGTACACGAATGAGTGTCTGCAGGCAACAGTGAAGCATGGTGGAGGTTCCTTGCAAGTTTGGGGCTGCATTTCTGCAAATGGAGTTGGGGATTTGGTCAGAATTAATGGTCTCCTCAATGCTGAGAAGTACAGGCAGATACTTATTCATCATGCAATACCATCAGGGAGGCATCTGATTGGCCCCAAATTTATTCTGCAGCATGACAACGACCCCAAACATACAGCGAAAGTCATTAAGAACTATCTTCAGCGTAAAGAAGAACAACGGAGTCCTGGAAGTGATGGTATGGCCCCACAGAGCCCTGATCTCAACATCATCGAGTCTATCTGGGATTACATGAAGAGAGAGAGCAACTGAGGCTGCCTAAATCCACAGAAGAACTGTGGTTAGTTCTCCAAGATGTTTGGGCCAACCTACCTGCCGAGTTCCTTCAAAAACTGTGTGCAAGTGTACCTAGAAGAATTGATGCTTGATGCTGTTTTGAAGGCAAAGGGTGGTCACACCAAATATGGATTTGATTTAGATTTTTCTTCTGCTCACTCACTTTGCATTTAGTTAATTGATAAATATAATCTATTAACATGTCTATTTTGAAAGCATTCTTACTTTACAGCATTTTTCACACCTGCCTAAAACTTTTGCACAGTACTGTATATATATATATATATATATATATATATATATATATATATATATATATATACAGTACCAGTCAAAAGTTTGAGTACACGTGAAACTAGGTTTTTTTCATAATTGACAATGTTTTACGTTGTATACGTTTCTGTAAATACTTGAAAATGAAAACACATGTTACAATATACAAAACAAAACAGTATCAAAGCAATGTTTAAGAAAATTGAAAATTGTCTCCAAATCTTGGATTCCTCAAAATAGCCACCCTTTGCCTTAATAACAGCCTGACAAACATGAGGCATTCGGTTAACAAGTTTCAGCAGGAAATCACCCGACATGTCTTCCCAGCTCTTCTGCAGCAAGAGATGTAGGGCACTTGTGGGTAGCTTTGCTTTGACTCTTCTGTCCAGTTCGTCCCATACAAGTTCTATGGGATTCTGGAGACTGGGCAGGCCAGGTCATTAGATTGAGTTGTCCTTCACTTTCCTTCTTCGCCAGATAGTTCTTGCACAACTTTCAGGTGTGTTTCGGGTCATTATCTTGCTGAAGAATGAAGGACTGCCCAAATAGCCGTAATCCTGATGGAATGGCATGCCTCTGAAATATGCTATGATAGCCATGCTGGTTGAGCTTGCCATGGACTTGGTAAAGATCACCAACTCTGTCACCAGCAAACCAACCCCAGACCAGGACACTGCCTCCTCCATACTTGACAGTGGGAACCACACATGCAGAACTCATGCGCTCACCCTCTCTGCGTCTTACAAATACTCGGCAGTTGGACCCAAATATTTCAAATTTTGACTCATCGGTCCATAAGACCGACTTTCACTCCTCAAACGTCCAGTTTCTGTGTTTTTTGGCCCAGGCAAGTCTCTTCCTCTTATTCTGCACTCTTAACAATGGTTTCTTTGCAGCAATTCTTCCAGTTAGGCCAGCTTCACGCAATCTCCTCTGAACAGTTGATGTTGAAACATCTGTACTTCTGGTAGCATTTAGCTGAGCTTGTATTTCAGGGGCAGTTAAAGGTCGGTTTCGCAGACTTGTGACTCGAATGAACTTGTTCTCTGATTCTGAGGTCACCCTTGGCCTGCCTGACCTTGTTTGGTCCTCATGAGCGCCAGTTTCTTCAAATCGTTTGATGGTCTTGGCCACAGCAGTTACAGACACTTGCAAAGTTCTTGCGATTTGTCTTAAAGATTGACCTTCATTTCTTAAAGTAATTACAGACTGTCTTTTTTCTTTGCTTAACTGAGCGTATTTTGCCATTTTCTGCTCCCTTACATTCAGGAATGACAAACTTGTGCCTATGCTACCTATATTTATAGTAATCATGGACACTCACCTGTTAACAATAATTGGTGACAAAAGGTTAATTTGGTAACATGCTAGTTAACTCGGAGAACATCTAACAAAGACACTTTTATACTTAGGCTAGTGTGCTAACACCGTGTTATACATATTTCAGACTTTTAACTGACTTGGGCTTCAGACTGAAATCCACTTGCTTTGGGTGACCATTTCATTGAAATTGACAAGATTTACATTTTCATTTAAAAATAAAATTTTTGAATGCAATTCACTTATGATTATCAGCTTGTATAAGTACACGTATCATATAATGAAATATTAAGTGTTTATAGACAAGTTTATACAGTTAAAAGCATAGACAATCATGAAAAACCTGGTTTCAAGCAGGTGTACTCAAACTTTTGTCTGGTACTGTATATATATATATATATATATATACAGTACTGTGCAAAAGTTTTAGGCAGGTGTGAAAAAATGCTGTAAAGTAAGAATGCTTTCAAAAATAGACATGTTAATAGATTATATTTATCAATTAACTAAATGCAAAGTGAGTGAACAGAAGAAAAATCTAAATCAAATCCATATTTGGTGTGACCACCCTTTGCCTTCAAAACAGCATCAAGCATCAATTCTTCTATGTACACTTGCACAGTTTTTGAAGGAACTCGGCAGGTAGGTTGGCCCAAACATCTTGAAGAACTAACCACAGTTCTTCTGTGGATTTAGGCAGCCTCAGTTGCTTCTCTCTCTTCATGTAATCCCAGACAGACTCGATGATGTTGAGATCAGGGCTCTGTGGGGGCCATACCATCACTTCCAGGACTCGTTGTTCTTCTTTACGCTGAAGATAGTTCTTAATGACTTTCACTGTATGTTTGGGGTCGTTGTCATGCTGCAGAATAAATTTGGGGCCAATCAGATGCCTCCCTGATGTTATTGCATGATGGATAAGTATCTGCCTGTACTTCTTAGCATTGAGGAGACCATTAATTCTGACCAAATCCCCAACTCCATTTGCAGAAATGCAGCCCCAAACTTGCAAGGAACCTCCACCATGCTTCACTGTTGCCTGCAGACACTCATTCGTGTACGCTCTCCAGCCCTTCGCGAACAAACTGCCTTCTGCTACAGCCAAATATTTCAAATTTTGACTCATCAGTCCAGAGCACCTGCTGCCATTTTCTGCACCCCAGTTCCTGTGTTTTCGTGCATAGTTGAGTCGCTTGGCCTTGTTTCCCACGTCGGAGGTATGGCTTTTGGCCGCAAGTCTTCCATGAAGGCCACTTCTGACCAGACTTCTCCGGACAGTAGATGGGTGTACCAGGGTCCCACTGCTTTCTGCCAGTTCTGAGCTGATGGCACTGCTGGACATCTTCCGATTGCGAAGGGAAGTAAACATGATGTGTCTTTCATCTGCTGCAGTAAGTTTCCTTGGCCGACCACTGCGTCTAAGGTCCTCAACGTTGCCCGTTTCTTTGTGCTTCTTCAAAAGAGCTTGGACAGCACATCTGGAAACCCCTGTCTGCCTTGAAATTTCTGCCTGGGAGAGACCTCGCTGATGCAGTATAACTACCTTGTGTCTTGTTGCTGTGCTCAGTCTTGCCATGGTGTATGACTTTTGACAGTAAACTGTCTTCAGCAACCTCACCTTGTTAGCTGAGTTTGGCTGTTCCTCACCCAGTTTTATTCCTCCTACACAGCTGTTTCTGTTTCAGTTAATGATTGTGTTTCATCCTACATATTGAATTGATGATCATTAGCACCTGTTTGGTATAATTGTTTAATCATACACCTGACTATATGCCTACAAAATCCCTGACTTTGTGCAAGTGTACCTAGAAGAATTGATGCTGTTTTGAAGGCAAAGGGTGGTCACACCAAATATGGATTTGATTTAGATTTTTCTTCTGTTCACTCACTTTGCATTTAGTTAATTGATAAATATAATCTATTAACATGTCTATTTTTGAAAGCATTCTTACTTTACAGCATTTTTCACACCTGCCTAAAACTTTTGCACAGTACTGTATATATATATATATATATATATATATATATATATATATATACAGTATATATATATATAGTTATTGTTTTCCAAAGTAGCCTATAGTAGCCTATAGTTTGACACATTTGCGGCTACCCTGGAGAATAATTCAAATTAGTCTCACTTTGACACAAAGGGGTGGTCGGATCTTCTTCAGATTGGCTTGAGGTAAAGATAATTGTGTGCATTGCAATGGTATTGTATTTCAGCTTGGGATTGTAATACACACACACACACGCAGACATACACACACACAAACACACTTCTAATAGGATCCACGCTGAATGCCAGGGAGACTTGGTCTGACTTGCTGTCACTGTTTTTTACTGGCGGATAGTCCACGCTGAAGCAGGCGGAACGCTAACTGGTGGAAGTTTCCATTATCCACCACTTTTGTCTTTAGAAAATATACACAGATTCTTAGATCATTACGTATTGCACCAAAAGAAACCGTCAGAATATCTAATGAACCAAACTAGCGGATAAAGTCCCGCCGTGTTTTAGAAAATACTGAATCGGTGGGAAAAACAGGGGTGCAGAAAAAAGTGGTTGAAACAATGCGATCCTCCAGCAGATCTCCTTTGAAAATAACCCCCATAATGTACAGTCACACGGGGAAGGAAAAATAACACCCCTCCCTCCCCAAGATTGCCATGTGCTTATCTCCCTACCATCAAAGGATGTACCTGCTAACAGAAATCACAAATGTTCTCATTCCATTAATGTCCAGATTGCGTGCAATGTCAACTACTACATTACTAATGTTATAATAAATGTTCCTGTTTTGCCATGACTCCCGTATTATGGAACAATTCAGTCCCCACTATAATGAAGAGCCTTCCACAAGTAGTACATTGCTTCTTGGTAACCGTTCTCAATTATTAAATATTCCTGTTTTTGTTATACTAATTAAAACAATATGTTTAAAGTGAAAACAGTTGTAATTCAGAAAATACAAACAGTCATCTAACAAAATTAATTAAAATTGTGCTTCTTTTTAAGTAGATGAACTTTACAAACATGGCTCTGTAGTCATCGGGTCGGTTAGCTTGGGTTGGCTTCTTTTACTTGTTTTCAGCTATTACACAGTTGCAGATTTCAAGTTAGCTATAACATTTTATAAGTAACTTGAACTGCAAATTTTTAGGAGCTGAGAACAATTAAAAAGATCTAATTAAGCAAATTATTAGTTAAATTAAGGATCTAGTTAAGTAATTGAGAGCTCAGTTGGAATGAAAAACAGAAGACACAGGGGTCCCCAGGACCAGGGTTGGGAAGCCCTGCCATAGGGAATCCACTTATCTTAAAAATGTACTGTTTAACTTCTTGTAGTTGTTGTTCAGTGTGTGTAAAATGTATATATGTATCTTCTTTTTTCAAAAGAGCTTCAGACACCTGCTCAGTCACCCTTAAAAACAAAGGTTGACTTATGGTAGGTAATCACCCACTATCCATTAACAAGTTAGCAGTTGCATAGAATCTGACTGCTGCTGACACTGTGGTTTCCACTGATAGAGCATGATTTCTTTTAGTCTGGCATTAAAAATCCTCAGCTAATTCCTGACACAAATCTAAAATAGATACTCTGTTTAGTCTGTAGTTAGCTACAGTATTATTTCATTGTATGGGAAATCAAAAGTGCTAATTGTAGACAAAAATACCCTTGTTCGAGATGCACGGAGCTGGCTGTGTCTTTGTAGGTGATCCCTTTTCCTGATACAGTACACAAGAGTCATGGTAAGTTTTCCAACAAAAAAGGAAAAATGCAACCCTTTAAAAAAACTTTCGCCAAAATCCACATTCTCCAAGTTGATGAAAACCTGGAGAAAGTGGCAGAATTTTGTCTGGTGAAATCAAGATTTAATTATTCATGAGACACTTGTAACAGTAGTAATCGTGCAACATATATGTGTATGTGTTGTGACAGAGTCCGCGGAAAGATTATAGAGGGTAGATATATAGGACCACAAATAACACGTAGCTTGTCCCCTCTGTAACAAGTACAGAGGATGTGTGGCAGAGCAAGAAAGCTCTCTCCGGAAATAAAGTATTGTGGTGTTATGTATTTTGGTGGTGGTTGGCAGGGACGGGGTTAATTTCTATCCCTGCCAAAAACATGTGAGAATGTGGCTGTTCCCATATGAGATAATTGGTGTCAATTGGGAACAGCCACAGACTGTAAAAAGAGCTTCCAGCTTCATTTAAAGGGTTTTTTGATCACCAGAAGTTAAAATAAGTGGAGTACTGCTGTTTAATTACACAAAAAGGCAGAGTGAAAGGTCTTGCATGTGGCAAAGTAACCCCGCTTTGTCACAGTGTATATATGTGAAACCTCATTGAAACTAATGCTGAGAGCAATTGGTGAATAAGGTTTAAGTGAAATGCATGTTTATTTAGACCAGAAAATATTTATTGAATGAGACCCTAGACGTCAAAACACAGTAACACACAGGGTGAGACACAGTATTTTAATGCCCATTAAATATAGTGGAAAGAAGTTTCATGGTATAGACACGCCACTGGCTGTTTTCTTAGGAGATTTGGAACTGTTGTAATAATTACAGTGGTGGTTGGCTGTATGAAGACCTGATGATGAAGCTACTTGTGTTTTTTATAATTCAAATTATTCATTCTGAGCTTTTGTTTCATTCAATTATTATTATTTATTTTTTGCAAGGGGAAATCCCAGTATGTTTTTCATGGCAGTGCAATATTGGCACTACTATGGAAATCATTGGGCCAATTGTAGTACAAAGGCAACTAATATGATTTGTTGGGAGAGTGGTATGACCGTTGCACATATTTTAGCCTACACAATATTTTGAACTAATCCATACTAGCCAGCTATTGCAGTACCGAGATACAATACCATTCCCAGTGTGCTACTCTGTGGGCCTCATTTACGAAAGGGCACTAAACATAATTGCAATTAGTGTGCATGTTAATGATTTTCATATTTACTATTTTAATTTTATTCATTATCGTGTGTGATACTTGGTATATTATGGCACGCACTAAATGTATTGTGTCACATTATGCTAATCAGAATAAATATGTGATTTTAATGTATTTAAATGAGCATCTAGCTCAGAATAATGAGATGAGCTTTACTAAAGGGCGTTAATTTTAGTGCACACATTAAAGTGATCATTTCTTAGTGCATATGGAAACCAGGCTTTAACTGCTGATAGGCGCGCTATTTAAACCACTTTTTCTGGCTTGAAAGCTAGTGATGTGCAGTTAGATTCTTTTTACTGACTCGGTTTGTTTCATATACTGAGCATCAAAAGAAACTTATAACTTAAATTTGAGCATCAAACGAAACGTATCACTTATATTTGAGCATCAAAAGAAATGTATCACTTCTATTTGGATAAAATTCACTAGATGTGATCGAAAAATGACAAACTCTGTTTTAGAGCAGGTGCAGTGACTTTTTATTGTGCTGATTAACAATTGCCATCACGAAGATGCTGCAAAATGATCTGTCGATCTTGGGCAGGTGTTGTGACTCTTGGTCTCCCAGTTCGTGGCCTGCAATTGACCGAGTGTGGGTGGTTATACCGTCTCGCCAGGTTTGAAATTGCTGGCTGTGAGCACCCAAGATGGCGAACCACAATACGCTGTCCTAGTCCAGCCTTCAACATGCCGATTGCACGAAGGCGCTGCTCTCTTGACAGATGTGGCATATTGTTTTTTTTCTGTGATTTTCTTTATTGCTTTTATTCAAGCTTGCAATTCAACAGCTGAAATCACTCCATATCCAGTGTCCAATCAACTGTCTCACTAATTAGGTGATTAAGTGCATATGCTTCAGTCATAGTCACTCAAGAGTGTCATGGTCAAGGATCAATGATCAAGTGATCAAAAAGAAACCAAAAGCATTTCATCAATGTCCTTCATTTATATAACTTATTTTTTCGAAAATAAATGTGTTGTAATAGTGATAAGTTTCTTTTGATGCTTGGTATACATTCAATTTAGTAAATCAATTCAACAGATTTATTCGTTTGATTCCCTGATTACATCTTGGTGAATTACTTGGTTATAAAAAGTTGTTTGAACTGAAAAAGTCCAGAAATGATTGTCTAGGTAGTTGTGCTTACACTTGAAATGATATACAGTTAAAATAAAATAAAAAATTATTACAATTTAGTAAAAATCCTTAAGGAGAAAATTTGAGTATTAACTATTTATTTTAAACCATATCATTCAGCTTTAACTGCAGCCTATTTAATAACCTGCAATTTACATAATAATAATAATAATAATAATAATAATAATAATAATAATAATAATAATAATGAATAATAATACTAAATGTAACAGCTATACTGTATGAAATTAAGAAGTAATAGTGGACTTCTTACTTTCCTTTTTATACAATGTTATACAGAGAGGATTGCACATATAGCAATAATAACATATTCTGCCAGTTGTAATTAAGTATGCAATAAGTATGTAATGATCTTTTTTGTATGTGTCTGTCGCCTGAGCAAGTGAGACTTCAAGGGTTCCAATACATTTCTAACTACCTTGTATTCATAGTGTAACGGTGGGGCAGCTGCAGCACAAGTGACCAGGGACTGGGGACGGGGCTGGGAATTTGCTGTGTTGATGTGATGTTTGTGTGCGGTTGTGTTTTGTTCTGCGCTGTTGTGAATGTTTCGCTGGCTAATCACTCTCCCTCTTTCCTTGAGTAGCCTGCCTGCCTGTTAGTTTCTGTGTGTGTCTGTGTGTGAATGCGAGTGTATACCGATGGGCCAATGGGTGATGAGTGGGCAGAGTCAGCATCCTTAAAAGGAGTGCTGCACGCCAATTGAGGAGAGTTAAGTTGGGAGTATAGTATGAGAGAGAGCGAGAGAGAAAGAGATAAGAAAAGAGTGTGAAAAGAGCGTTTTTTTAGGTGTGTCTCTTCAGTCTTTTTAATAAGTAAAATCAGAACAGTGTCACGTTTGCACTACGATTTCTCCCAGCCTATGTTTAGTTGGATTCACATGCTCCCTGCCTTTAAAAGCTGTAGCTACTCGTGTGTATGATACAACGGCATGCCCTGCTAAAGCTCACGGAATTATATTAAATTTCCCACACAGATGACAGGTTTACATGATGTGATGTGAGCTTCTACCAGATTGCTGGCTGCCCCAATGTGATGGGTACTATTGATTGTACATAGCACTGTCACCCCGATCCATGGAGCCTGCTCTGCAGGGTGACAATGCTGACAAGGAAGAGAATTGAGGCTATGTCTCATCAATCAATATTTCTCTAATAAGCAGAACAAAAAGAAAAATATGCCATTGCACAACATGACTTTTATTGTATATGCATTAAGGGAAAATGGCTTTATTTTTTTTAATTTTTTTTACGTCACACAAGGAATACATGTTAAAATTAAAAGGAAAGCGCTGCAGTTTCACTTTACATTGCCTCTGCCTGTCCCCTGCTGAGTGCTGTGTCTGCTGAGCGCTCATTTTCGGTCAATGTAAGCCACCTCCACCTTTCACAATAAGCTACTGACCGAAAGATACACTTGGATTGCTGGGGCTTTTTATGTGAAGGTCATCACATGTAGTCTCGGACATTGCCGTGTGCAGTAGATTTAGTGTGCACACTATGGCATGTAAATGAGTCAAATAACGTGCACATAAATTAGTGCATTCTCTGTTAGTAAAATTAGATTTATCGCACACGTTAGGCTCACTATGCGCGTGCTAACTCTAAATTAAGTGGCCTTTAGTAAATGAGGTCCTATGTGTCATATCACTGAGAAACATTTCTTCCAATTTCCAATGTGTTGCCATTGCAGGTAATGCTGTGGGTCTGCTTATGGTTTGTTAAATATACTGGTATTGTAAAAAAAAAAAAAATTTGTATGGATTCTCATTTCACATGAATCGTTTGATCAAGTCATCCAAGAACCCTTTAACTATACCTGTGTAACAGTCGAGAACCTGTAAACATTTACAACTGTTCTCCATATGATAGCTTTTAGTTTCTCACTGGATGATCTCTTTGGGTATAATTAGCACAAATCTCTTGGCTGCGTTAAGATACAGGTGGATACAAGTCGACTGATCTTTTGCCAGATTAATGATCATTTTACCCACCGATGCATTGTCACAGCCAGGACAGCATACTGGCAAAGGAACAAAACATCTCAGTGTTTTGTGACCTGCCAACCTCCAGTATACTTCTCCTGTCTAATTGGGAGAAGTTGGACATTGTGAAAAAGCAATACTCTATGCAATGTATGTTGTGTGATGAATAGATAAAGTGCCCTTGAGATCCCTACAACACCACCTTTTCTTATATGTAGAATTCTTTTTTTCCGCTTGCAATCTTTATTATTAGTGGAATGATTCACCCAGTGTAGTACTGTATCTGAATAAATTGAGTGCTGAGCTCTGGCAGTCGCTCTGCACTGGCATGCATTTGTACTCTGTTAACAATGAGCTGCAGACACTTAATCCCCCTGGAATACTGTATTCATGTTCTGTTTGAAATCAACATAATTAAAGTCACACTCTGAAGTAACCTATGTATATAAAGAAAGCTCTTTTACAACAGGCGATTCTATGAATAACCCATAGGAGGGTTGGCCGTATAATTAGTCCACATTTGTAATTTAGGTGAGAGAATATTTGTTATCTAGCCCAAGAAAAAAAAAAAATAATAATAAATAATAATAATAATAATAATAATAATAATAATAATAATAATAATAGTGTTAAGTGGAAAGACATAATTGGAGCTTTGCAGTGCTGGTTACGAAAGGTGGCCTATTGTCCAGAAGGTTAAGGTTTAGATCACAAGCATAGGCTGACGAGCTGTCTACTTGCTCAGCAGAGATGTATCTGTTGCCAGCAGCGTTCTGTTTACTGGTTGGTTTAGTTGGCAGCATACTGGTTGCAAATACACAGTTTGAATGCAATTAGATTTTCTGGCTCTGTGATTTATTTAAATGTATAGAACTGCATAGTAACTCTCTTTTGTATCAATTATATTTATGTTTATAGTAGTACTGTATTTACATTATGTTCATGTATCTATAACTTAACTTCATTAAAAAAATAAAATGACAGGTAAAGTTAGACACAAGTTTCATCTAAAGACTTTCAGTAAAGGCATCACCTAGTTTGTGGGTGTGGTACGTGGCTGTAGTTTGCTCAGGTATAGTTTATGTACAGTGTACTGTAGGTCAACTTGATTAGACAAAATCATCATGGTGAAAGTCTGTTACTACTTTAACATGTGTATCCCTTTATTAGGGGAACACTACAGTGGAATTCACTGTCAGTGTAATCCGACATCTGGTTTCACACATTAGTGGTTATTCTCCCAAACATGCAAAGTTCAAGTTGTTTAAAAAAAAAAAACTCATCCCTTTTACTGTATGTCGTCAAAAATTAAAGATTTTAGACTGGGGTTTCTTTTTAAAGAGTATGTGGACATATCCAGACATGTTACAGCTTTAAAAGGCCATAGTAATTAAAAATATTCATCCCTTTTGATAGTTTTTGAGAACCTACTGTACATTGGTATCCAGTTTTAATAAACTGAGCAGTCTTTTACTGTAGCCCTAAAAGTATATTTACGTGTAGAACCACTTAAGAAAAAAACAAAGGCATTACATAAAGTGTTGCACCTGTCGCAAACCAGTTGGAAGTCTTGGGTGAAATGTACTAAACAGGCACAATGCTGTTTGCGACTTTTTAGTTAATTGTCTAGGCTGCCAAGTTAATAATAATAATAATAATAATAATAATAATAATAATAATAATAATAATAATAATAATAATGAAAAAAAGCTAAAATTATTTACTTTCAATTTAAAATTTTATTCACATTACACCAATGTGTGCAATGCAGCAACATGATTTATTTTGTGTTACCATACTGGTAGCCTACAGGTAAAGTAATAAGAAAGTGTGTTAGGTGTTCATTTGATTTTACTACTGTACTGTATACTGTATAGGCCTACTATACAGATTTATATATTTTTTCATAATGTAATGTGTATCCTACCCAAAACACATTTGTGGTATTTCAGCGCAATGATTTATACATTTTAAATACATTGAGCACTATAAGCAGTATTTTTTAAACCCAACACCTAATGTCAGACAAACATATCCAGTTTAGCGAGGGACTACTCCTGTATGACTATGAAAAGCTTTTTGATAGAAACACATTTTTTATTTGCCGGTGAAGGTGGGGATTTGGATGGGATTAAACTGCCTTTCATTTACTGTATATATATATATATATATATATATATATATATATATATATATATATATATATATATATATATATATATATATATATACAGTGCCGTGCAAAAGTATTCAGAGAATTGGTTAGGGGTCTGAATACTTTTGCAAGGCACTGTATATGCAGTGTGGAGTAGTGGTTAGGGCTCTGGACTCTTGACCGGAGGGTTGTGGGTTCAATCCCAGGTGGGGGACAATGCTGCTGTATCCTTGAGCAAGATACTTTACATAGATTGCTCCAGTAAAAGCCCAACTGTATAAATGGGTAATTGTATGTAAAAATAATGTGTAAAAAATAATGTAATTGTATGTAAAAATAATGTGATATCTTGTAACAATTGTAAGTCGCCCTGGATAAGGGCGTCTGCTAAGAAAATAATAATAATTTATATATATGACCATATGGCTGTGTGTTCAGCGGGACAGTTTTGGACAGTTCAGGCTTTTCAACTATATATATATACTTTCAACTATATATATATTGTGAAAGAATCGCCCCTCACCGCGGTTCGTTGCCCCTTTAAAACACTGACCCAGGCACAGAATGGATTTTTAAAGCGCGGTTGCGCTATTTTTAATGAACACAAACACACAAAAGCAAAATAAACAAAACAAACACCTAGCTCTCTTTGAGCACTAACTAAACAAAACAGGAACCTAAACTAAAAGACAGGACAGCTAAGCTGTTTACCTGTATCAAAATAAACCAAACAGCACACACAAAAAGGCTTCACTCTACCTTTTTTCTTCGTTTTACGGCTGTACACACACCAGTACAGTAGGGCTTCCACACACATCAGCAGCCATGAGCAGACTAACTGCTCTCCTTATATACCCTGCACCTGGCTCTAATTTTCAATTATAGCCAGGTGCAGGGGATAATTAACAATTAAACAATTAACAAAACTATTAACAAAACAACCCAAAAATGTGCCTACGCACATGTTTTTCTGCAGGGAGGATTTAACCCCCTCCCTGCTGTCTCACAATATATATATACTACCGGTCAAAAGTTTTAGAACACCTCCATTTTTCCAGTTTTTATTGAAATTTAAGCAGTTCAAGTCCAGTGAATAACCTGAAGTGGTACAAAGGTAAGCGGTAAACTGCCAGAGGTTAAAAAAAAAGTTTAGGTTACCAAAAACTGAAAAATAATGTACATTTCAGAGTTATACAAAAAGGCCTTTTTCAGGGAACAAGTAATGGGTTAACAACTTACAGCTGTTCTGCAGCAATGGAAGTAAATTAAGCCTTGAAAGTTGATGCTAACAATTCTTACAGGTGTCCCAACTTTTGTTGATTACTTACAAACCCTCTGTCTGTATGAAAGCAGTGTTGGAACAGACTGTGTTACTACACCCTCTTAACCCTTTGCGGTCCATTGTCGGACTGGGTCCGACATTGCAATTATTCCTCACAGGTCCTTTGTCGGACTGGGTCCGACATCATTATAGCAACGCAAAAAACGGGTTTCTAGTCGTTTTTTCTCCGGAAAAAGCAGAGAAAACCATTCAATTGCCGAATGGGAGCGACAGGAGCCGAGACAAGTCGAAAAAATGGTATCTGGTATCAGATAACGGGGCGGTCGTAAGTAAACAAGCTGGCTGACTGTGAATCAGCACACAGAGAACACAGACATTTGCAGAGCTTTTTTGAGATGTTATAGTAATAAAATAATGACTTGGATCGCATTATTGAGGAGTTTGGTGATAAAACGAGTGATCAGGAGATGATCGATCGGTGTGTACGACTATTATTATTATTATTATTTATTTCTTACATAGGTGAAAGCTATAGCGAACAAAAGGGCGGGGCGGGGCTGGAGATGCCTAGTGAGTGCTTTGTTGATATGCAGGGCCATTTAAACCCGTTTGACTGTGAAAAAAAAATACTTTTAAACAGCGCGTCTAAAATTAACTGCGCGTGTGAAAATTAATTAGACCTGGCGAGCCTGACGCAGAATTAATAAATGGACCGCAAAGGGTAAGCATTATTTGGACAGTATTGTACTGCAGGAAGTAGTATATTGCTATCATAATGGCGAGAAAAAGGCGATTAACAAAGGAAGACAGACAGACCATTATAACCCTTAAAAGTGTAGGTCCTTCCTTTAGAGAAATTGCAAAGAAAGCCAAGGTGTCAGTGAGTACAGTTTCCTACACCATCAAAAGGCACTTGGAAACTGGAGGAAACTCTGACAGGAAGAGGTCTGGCAGACCCAAAGCCACAACAGAATCAGAAGACAAGTTTCTGAGAGTCAACAGCTTGCATGATAGGCGGCTCACAGGACAACAGCTTCAAGCACAGCTTAACACTGGTCGAAGTAAGCAAGTCTCAGTCTTAACTGTGAAGAGAAGACTTTGAGCTGCAGGTTTGACAGGTCGAGTGGCAGTAAGAAAGCCATTGCTAAGATGGCAAAATAAGAAAAAGAGGCTCGCCTGGGCCATGAAGCACCGCCAGTGGACTACTGAAGACTGGAAGAAGGTCTTATGGACCGATGAATCAAAATTTGAACTCTTCGGTTCATCACGCAGGGTTTTTGTACGCCGTCGAGTAGGCGAAAGGATGGTTCCTCGGTGTGTGACACCAACTGTCAAACATGGAGGAGGAAGCGTGATGGTCTGGGGCTCTTTGCTGGATCCAGAGTCGGCGACTTGCACAGAGTGAGTGGCACCCTGAACCAAAACGGCTACCACAGCATTTTGCAGCGCCATGCAATACCCTCTGGTATACGCCTAGTTGGTCAGGGGTTCATCCTACAGCAAGATAATGACCCAAAACATACCTCCAGGCTATGTCAGAACTACCTTAGAAGAAAAGAACAAGATGGTAGGCTTCAAATCATGGAATGGCCAGCACAGTCTCCAGACTTAAACCCCATTGAGCTGGTTTGGGATGAACTGGACAGAAGGGTGAAAGCAAAGCAACCTACAAGTTGGGAAGAACTTTCCGAACAATATTTGATTTCCATTGTAGAAAGAATGCCACGAGTGTGTTCGGCTGTTATATCTGCAAAAGGTGGCTACTTTGATGAGTCAAAAATTTAGATTAAATTTTGTTAAACAAAACGATTCCATGATTTCTTTTTTATCTCCAATTGTTTATTTGTTCTATGCTTTAATTTCAGAGTACATTGAGACATTAAACTGCGTAAATTTCAATAAAAACTGGAAAAATGGAGGTGTTCTAAAACTTTTGACCGGTAGTGTGTGTGTATATATATATATATATATATATACAGTATAAAATAGGTAAAATGAAGACAACTCAACTCCTGCTAATTATTTGAACAATGTTGCACAACTCTCGCAATATATAATGCTAGAGATCTTGCTAAGAAGACGCAACAAATATTTAAATTGTTATGTTGCGGCTGTCTTCATTAACAACATTTTCACTTTGTTGAGTGTCACAATGAAAATGCAAATTGCTGTATTTTTGCGCTGCAACTGGCCCATCTTTTTTATTATTATTATTTATTTCTTAGCAGACGCCCTTATCCAGGGCGACTTACAATTGTTACAAGATCACATTATTTATTTATTTTCCTTTTTTTTTTTTACATACAATTACCCATTTATACAGTAGGGTTTTTACTGGAGCAATCTAGGTAAAGTACCTTGCTCAAGGGTACAGCAGCAGTGTCCCCCACCGGGGATTGAACCCACAACCCTCCGGTCAAGAGTCCAGAGCCCTAACCACTACTCCACATGGCTGCCCGTGATTGACCACTGTGATTGACCGTGATTGCCCGTGATGAACAATGTGATTTACAATTATGGAGTACACATCTTAGTTATTATTATTATTATTATCTTAGTACACATCTAAAATTAGTCACATCTTAGTACACCTACCCCTTTGTCTTCATTTTGTATTTATTTTGGGGATTTCATTCCCTGTTTAAACCAATCAGTTTAAACAGTTACCATCAGTTTCCAATGCAATTGTTACGCCAGATACACCATATGTAAAGCACGTACATTATGTTAATTTGGGAGGACAAAGCACATTTTTTTATTACGGGAATCTACTATATAATAATAACAAAATTAAATATTGATTTCATATTATGTAGAAATTAATATATCAAATATTACTTAAAACTAGGGCTGTTAGTTAATCACAGTTAACTTCTGTGATTAATGCGTGCATTTTTCTGGAGGTTAATTTTTTTTTTAATGCACGCTAATCGCACTCCTCTGTCTCGACCCTCTTAGCACACAATAATTAATTTCCTGCGGCACCATTTTAATACACTCAAGTGCAAGCCACGATTGAATGAGTGTAGTCATCATTTGAATGTCACTTAACTGCATTATGTAGCAAAGCACTTAAACTGAAGGACTTATGAACGGGAAGTTTATTTTACAAAAACCTTCTGACTGTTCATTGGATAGAAAGAGGGCTAGTTGTCAAAGTCAGTTCCAGTATCACAGTACTCAATTCAGGATCACTACAAACCCATGAATCAAGTATGATACTATAACCAGTGGATAGCTAACGACTGCAGACCTGTTAACACTGTAGCTTTGTTTTATTTCAATAACCTAATTGATTTTAAACAATGTGATTTACAATTATGGAGCACATAGCCGTTACTCAGTGAATGTTTTGTTTTATATAGGCAATTTCAAATGTAGTATTATTATTATTATTATTATTATTATTATTATTATTATTATTATTATTATTATTAAATGGCAAAGAAAAACATAACTTTGAGTAAAGGAAACTGAAAAATTCGAGGGGGTCAAAGTTGTGTTAGCATTGAACATTCTATGTCCCAAATAGCATCATGAATGAGAAATAAACAAGCAATAATTGTGCCAGTTTACAACGAGGTAGCGTTCTAATTCTTAAAATAAATTATACAAAATTTGCAATGCAAGTATTTTTAAAGCACGGCACTGGTTTATAACAAATTAGAAAATGTCGTTCCACTAAGTCTCATCTGCTAACCGAATTGCTCTGCTGTCAGCTTTCGATATCCCAGTTAAGTAAACATTTAACAGTTACATATAACTACTGCTACATTAAACAAATTGCAGTACAACATCATTTTAAAAAATAGTTTTACAGTAGCAGCTAGGCACATTAGACTATTTGCAGATCATTGAAAAAGTAATTGACATGCATGGGCTTTACAAAAAGAGCCAGGGGTAAGAACGCAGTTTAACTCTTTATTTTAGAGGTTCCATTCGAATGCATCTCACCAGATTTGATACATACTTAAAACCTCGAGTTAATTTTGATACATTTCACCTGCTTTCCACAAAGAATGACACTTTGTATCAAATATAAACCAAACGACATACATGATAAGCACCACATGGAGTTCGGCCATCTAGAAAGGGGGCGGGGCTACGGTACACCAAGTCATCGCTCCAGAGGGAAAGCGATGTGGCAACTGCAGATTGGAGGAGAAACGATTGCACTCGATAACCAAGGGGGTGTGACTGAAGGTACAAAAAGGGACGTGGCTCGGTGATCTGTTCCTTTGTAATGGTTAAGAGTGATCCGCTGAAGGATGAGTGTAGGATTATAAATAAACCACCATTTTACCAGTTCTTTGTTGTTCGTCATTGTCTTGAGCACTGCATCACCTCTATACCTGCGAACTGCAAACCACTGGATTCTTGACTGGAGGTTTGTTGGTTCAGTCCCAGGTGGGGGACACTGCTGCTGTACCCTTGAGCAAAGTACTTTACCTAGATTGCTTCAGTAAAAACCCAATTGTATAAATGGGTAATTGTATGTAAAATGTATGTTAACTTGTAGCAATTGTAAGTCACCCTGGATAAGGGTGTCTGCTAAGAAATAAATAATAATAATAATAATAATAATAATAATAATAATAATAATAATAATAATACATAGGATCTAAAATCCAGAATTAGGAAAGCAGGGCTTTTATGCTGGGTTGTTTTTTGGATAATAATAATAATAATAATAATAATAATAATAATAATAATAATAATAATAATAATAATACATAGGATCTAAAATCCAGAAATAGGAAAGCAGGGCTTTTATGCTCGGTTGTTTTTTGGATAATAATAATAATAATAATAATAATAATAATAATAATAATAATAATAATAATAATAATAATAATAATAATGATAATAATAATAGCTGCATCAGTAATAAAACAAACTTAAATGAGATAGATGCAGTAATTGTATGAATTAAATATGCGATAAAAAAATGTAATCTTAAGATTAATCACGATTCTTTTTTTTTTATCGCTTGACAGCCCTACTTAAAACATAATACTTTATAATAGAACTGGATCTTATAGATCAGCATGCTTAAAAAAGGCA
This sequence comes from Acipenser oxyrinchus oxyrinchus, assembly GCA_030684275.1. Classification (NCBI taxonomy): domain Eukaryota; kingdom Metazoa; phylum Chordata; class Actinopteri; order Acipenseriformes; family Acipenseridae; genus Acipenser; species Acipenser oxyrinchus. Next base: position 40,824,101 of record CM060251.1, read on the forward strand.
GATGAACCAGACTTGAATCCATGTTTACATGGTTACAGCTGATGTAATTCTTTAAAAAAAAAAAAAAAAGGTAAAGTTTGTTTCAGTACATCAAATTTATTATAAAACCTGCTACTGGGCAAGGTGAATAATTATGATAAAGCAAGGTAAGGCTTGTTTCTCTTTTTTTAACAGCTGACAAACTACCTTGGCTTTATCTCTTAAATACTTCTTAGGGTTAGCCACCTCCTTTATAGCAGTGTATAAAGAAAAAAAAAGCTTTCATTTGACAATATAACAAAGTTATATTTTTGGAATAAGCCGGCAAACTGAATTTCAAAGGTAAGCTGTAAACAATTTGTATGAACATGTCTCTGTACTGCGTGAGCCTAATTATAAATGCTCCCTGATATTCTAAGGGCAAGGCAGCATCACCCCTTTTTACTTTTTATAACATATCCTAATTATGTATAGCTACTGCCAATTTCAGTGAAAATGTGTATCCAGTTTATTTTAGCACCACCTTGCTTCTTTATAGAGCAGTGAGTAAATTCCAGGTGGTCCCCCAACAACTCCAAAATTCGTGTTATGCAGTTCTTGCAAAAGCCCATTTCTACACAACCACACATTGTGCTACTACTGTTACTAAGCAACACAACAAACAGTTTTAACCATGTTATCTGTAATTATAAGATATGTATTTTTCCCCATTATCTGTTTTTTTGGGTGTGTTTAAATTAATGTATATTACAGCTCCCTTTGATGCAATACCAAGCATTGCCTTCAAAGCCGGCATTAACTGAAACAGCTTTCTAATGTGAAGCAAATAGTAGCTAAATCACTTACACATTATGAAGGCAGATTTGTCTTGTCAAAATTACAGACTTTTTTTTAGCCAGTATTATTTAAAAAAAAAAAAAAAAAACCCTACATCTAGCATTCATGTAAATGCACATATTTCTAATCTGTACTCATTCTAGAGTCCTACATCGGTTACTTTATAATAAAGTAAGTAGAGATAGTTAAGATGTTACTATGTTAAAATATATCCAGACCAGAAAGCTACCATGCTGTATAGCCTAGTGTATAAACTCAATCTGTGGAGTATGGTAGAGCTATCTGTGTTTGGATGTGAGAGCGTGAGAGAGTCAGACGGCATGAGCAGTAGGTAAAGGACAAACACTTGTGGGTTCGGGGCGGGTTGCAGGTCTTATTAAAGTGGGTCGGGTCGCGGATAAGAAGACGGCATTGCAGCGGGTTTCAGGTCGGGTCCTGCGTTTGCAGGTCTGGGTCGGAAGCGGATCGTAAAAATGTCTCATTCTACTGTTTGTGATCACTGTTCAGGAAAAAAAGTAGCGCACTGCATTGAAGATTCCTAATGGTTGGAATCACTAAATTTAAAAAAATTAATAATAAAACATTAAAACCACATTTTTAATACTTTTCATTTTGAGCAATATAAAATATGTGCTACGGTGTTGCCAGGGAGGAATGTACCTGTTACTTCCATACATTTTTGGAGAGGTTAGCTGCATATTTGTAGCTTGACTTGTGAACGGTAAAGTAGTGTGAACGATCGATTTCAGCTCCATGTTATCATATGGGTTTATTCAACCAGGTTTAACATCTCACAAGACTATATGCCAAAAGGAAATTCTATTTACACAACTCACCGCAGCAAGTCCCCACACAGCACAGATGTTCTAGGGCGTGCAAGTGTCCTCTGATCTCAAAATCCTAAAGCCAGAATCGAGGTGGATGGGCTACCGATCCCAGAGAACAGAGATCAGCCCTGCCTCTTATCCACTCTGACAAGATTCCTTGCTGACCTGGTAGTGAAGTTTCAAGCCCAGGAATCTCAGTAAGTTAGATCCGTTATATACATACTTTACTTTCATTTTCACATAAAAAATGTGTTTCAAAATGCTGTTGTGAAAAAATGCATGGCAAGTGGTCCGTGGGAAAAATCCAAACACCAAGGTGGTCTCTACATTGAAAAAGGTTAGGTACCACTGTTATAGGGGTATCTCCATAGCAGAAGGTAGTGGTTCCCATCACCTGGTCTTCTCAGTGTAGCACTGACAGTCGGTTGAGGTCTTGCTTTGTAAGAGTGTGCTTCTGTCATGCCCAGTAAATTCAAAATTCGGGGCCATATTGTCATTAAAGACAAGAAACTTAAAACTGTGCATTCTGTAGGATCAGGGATACAAAAAGACTGCCTGGCCCCATAATTCATGGGTAATTAACAAACTGGTCAGGACCACAGTCATTTTACAAGCCTTGCTCAAATATTATTTTTATTATGTTTCATTCGTGTTTCCTAACTAGCTTTGTAACTGAATGCAAAGAGACCTGACTTTGATGACCTCGTTCCAGAAAGGCTTGTGAAGCGATGATGTTTCAGGACTAGAGTTGAACGGTCACAGCCTCACATTATTTTATTGAATGAGAATAAAATCATTTTTGGTGAACAGAGCTGCAAAAAGTTGGACAGAGCTATGCTGAAAATGAATTTACTCAGTATTGAACAACAAAACTAGAACAATTGCAGTTATCCTAAATACAAAATACTGTATCTGTATAATTTGAAGAGTTCTTTTTTTACAAATACAAACTTTTTGAAGAATTCTCTACAGAAGAGACCTGTCAGAATGACCTGTCATTTTGACAACCTGCAGACTGCTTTGGTTGTCAAAATGTAGATTATACGTCTGTGCCTAAGGTACACACAGTCATGGCGTGCAGGAATTGGTTACATTTCAACAGGTTTGTATGTCGGTGTCATAAATCCTAGTCAGTATTACTAATGCACACCACATTAAAAATGACATTTCAATAGGGAGAAAAAACTGAAAAGAAAGTGAGGGGAAGCGGTAATCGTCTTAAAAGAGTGGAAATAGTTCATCCTCTGTGGAGGAGCTATTAACATTCATTATGTAACATCCCAGAACACACTCACAAAAAAAGCTGCGTCTTCCAATAATTTAGTCGATTCAAAATAAACTTTTTTTGTTTTGTTTTGGCAAATGAATAGCAGGATCTACCAAGGGCGCTTTTTGGCCCCAACACAACAATAACAGTGATTTGAACACTTTTGTTCCTCGATCAAATAACTTGAATGTCTATTTTTGTAAGCTGTGTCATCGGATGGAAGAGGCAGGCCCCTCTACAATTACGGGCCGTGCCCAGAGCCTGCAGCTTGCACTGGGCTCCCGGGGACTGCTCCGGCCTCATTGAAATTCTACCTCCATCCTTTCCACTGGAGAAGTGATATGAAGATGTGGAAAAACCTGAGCCGAATTGATTTTTTTCCCTCCATTAAAAAAAAAAGACAATTACCACTTTGTTTTATTTCAGGGGACTTTGACAAAAGAGACTGGAGTGGGAGCAGCGCAAAACACAAGATAGCTATGATATTTTATTAGGCATTATCCTGCTCCCTCCTTTTTTGAGGTCTACTTTGGTGCAACTGGGATCCTGTTTTTTTTTTTTTCTTCTTTCATTTTTCAAAGCATAGATGGACATTATTACTAAAAGGCTTGCATACATGTTAAGAAAAATGAAGGGACATTTTTTACATTTTAAAGCCATTGTGTCCCACCATCATCATATTAAAATAATTTGTGTCAGTTCTGTCTTCATTAGGTTTCTGTGCACTTTACTTTATCACACTTCATTGTCGAGTTTGTTCACATTCATCCAACATGGATTCACCTGCAGGAACACAAACTCCCTTCTCTGCTTGCCACTTTTCCAAGGGCTCTAAGGTAACAATGGGCCAGTTTACATGTGTGTTTTTTTTTCACGTGAAGTGGCCATGTGCGTGCATGTTTGGAAGAAAAAGTGCCCCCAAAAAACGGCTGCAGTATTTTAACAGGAAAGTCTAATTTGCCCATGAGAATCAAGGAAATTCTTGTGAAATCAATGCCCCCTTACTCATGGAAACACAAGTTTCTCATTAAAATGTTAATTGGCTCATTCAAGTGCCTTACATAAAGCCACTATAAAAGTCACATGGCAAGAGTAAGTTACTACGGATATCAGGACTGCTCAGTCCTTGACCACCTTCCGGCACCACAAGACACACCTGTTCAGACAACTCACAACTCTCGACTATACTGGACTAATATGGCACCCAGTTGTACCAGTACTTGTATCAGCTTGTACTGGCACTGGACTGCTCCATACCTTGCCATATTCTACTACTGCTCTAATTTTTAACTACTTCCTGTACCATGTATTTGATTTTAAACGTATTCACGTTTTTTGTAATTGCTCTTATTTGAAATCATTCTCATCCATTTATCGTATTTACTACATGCTCTTACTGGACTTTACTCATATGAGCAAATATTTTTGCTAAAAGTTAACTGCTCTTAGTCAAACTCGCTCTTACATGTATTTGAATTTGATCTTTTTTGCTACTGATTTTATTGTACTTTACAATTGCTATTATCTGTAATGTGATATTTTACAATGTGACAATTTTGTAACAATTGTAAGTCACCCTGGATAAGGGTGTCTGCTAATAAATAAATAAATACATAAGAAGGAGAAGAAGAATATTACAAAACATTAGGGCTCCTCCGATTAACAGATTAATCAGACCGATTAATCAACTAAAGAATTGATCGCAGATTAATTATTTTTACAGTTTAATCGTGCAGAATTTTTTTAATATAAAATAAAATCAACCAATAGAAAATAAGCATTTTCTCAGCGGCAGTCCAATCATAAGTGAGCGGAGGCAGGACATAAACATTTGACGGTCTTGAGTAGGTTTAACCAATGGGAGAGTCAAAGATCTGCCCTGGTTTTGCAGCTGTCCAATCAGTGAGCAGAGGTGGGACATAAATATGCTTGGGTAAAAGGTAAGAATAGCTGAATTTTGTACGATATTGCTAATATTAATTGAGAGTTTATTGAGAATTGTATTGAGAACTTTGCAGTAATATTTAGAATTGCTTTTTACAAATTGAAAAAAAAAATGTCATCAGACAACAGAGACACCGTATTTGATTTGGTTACGAATCAATTTTCAAGAAGAACTTTCTCAGAAAAACTGAAGAGTTAAAAAAGGGAGGTATACATGACAAATACCCGGACACAGGAAGGGAAGGGATATGCTCACCACTTCCAACATTCAAATTATTAAAGGTATCTGTGGCTTACCGGTAGCTGTCAATTAAAAAAAAAAAAAATACTGTTGTCTTTTGTTCAGTACAGAAAAGGCGATATGGAACAGCACTGGCCACAGCAATCTAGGATGTCTGTCAAAGTCAGCACAATGTTCAGTGAAAATGTGTTACATTTACTGAAATAAAAATAATAAAAAATACTTTTAAAAGCACCAAATTCCCATTGGGCTTTTTTTTTAGATTCTATTGATTGTTACGTTTATTTGTCCCCCGTGAAAAGCATGACACATTTTTCCAAATTCTGCAGCAAGGGTGCATGATTTCTGCAACAGAAATTCTTGAATTCTGCAGTAGCCTATTAAAAGTTAAAACCAACCTGGTTCTTTGTTCATTTCTTTTTTTATAGGGCTGTTTTCAAAGTTTATTACAGTGCATGCTAAAACAAATAGCAGAATGAAAACACAAAAACATTTACTGAAACTTTAATAAATTTTATTAATTCCAAAAACAAAACTGTGAGGCCACTGTCAGCAGGTAGAAAAGTAAAATCAATTATCAAATAAATACTGGCATTGTGCAGTTTTAAACCTTTACTTGTATGAGGAAAAATACTTTGAAAGTGAGCAACTGCAACTAGAAACATACTGGAAGCATTTTGCTTAATTCCCTCAAATGTCATATTCCTTCAAATAGTGTTGATTCTCAATAAAATTGACTGAAAGAAAAATAATTATTTCCAATACATGGGAGTAGATGTTAAAACTTCATGCTGATTTTAACTCGGCTCTCGCCAAGATAACCAACTAAGACGTAGCTTTACAGTAAACTAATGTGATCCATCTGTGTCTCCATCCATTTGCGCTTCCTTCCATATGATGATGTAGATATCCTTTTGGTTGGTGTTGATGGCTGAAGTGTAATGCTAGCTCCAGGGATCAGCTTATTTTGTCTCCCCAGCGCATCAGCACACACAATGGCTGCAATGCTGTCTCCGGGGATCAACCATAGTGCGGTCTCCCCAGCGCATCAGCATGACAACCGTCTGTATTGAGCTAAGTAGGGTGCATCTCTGGGGTCTTCAAATGGGCACCTTCCATCCTCAGTGTTTCGTTGACTAGCCCACGACACCTCAAGAGGGCAGGACGGTGATTCTGGTGTCCCAGCATCACCCCCCTTCGTCCCCCACTCAACTCAACCCAGCTTACTTACTCGTACAACAGCTTTTCTTTCTTTCTATTGTGCTTGAGATCCCCAACCAGAATCTTTCCGTCTCAACCACATCCAGTTGCTGCTCCTCTCTTCTGCTTCAGATAACTTCTTCACTGTGCGATGCAACTCTTGGCCACTGAAATCGACGTCTCTGAGAAACCGGGCTGTAGAGTATGCCACAAATCCTCGACAACCCACCTCCACTGGGTAAACCCGGACTCTCCATCCTCGCTCTTCCACTTCAGTGGCTAGTTGAGCATACCGCAGTTTCTTCCTCTCATATGCCTCATCTACAGCATTCTCCCATGGCACTGTTAACTCTACCAGGTGAACAAGGCATGCTGATTCAGACCACAAGACAATATCTGGTCGAAGCTGTTGACCAACATCTGCCAGCATTTTCCAGTCTCCAGCAGCTTCCAGTTGTCTGGGCGAGGCTTGGTTTTAACAGCTTTTCTTGGCGGTTGCCCTCCTGGGTGGAGGAATGTTGTCTTTTGTGTGTAATGTTTTGATGGAACTGGTGGCAACTTATTGGTCATGTTACACTTGTTTTCCAATGCTAAGGCCAAACATCACAGCACCTGGTCATGGCACCAAATAAACCATCCTTGGCTAAGACCCAGCTTACATCCTGTCAAAATGTGCCTTAATGTTGCAGGTGAGGAACACAAAGGAGGGATCCTCTCCTACCCAGAGGTTTAGGTTCTGTGGTGATGGGAGAACATTATATGTTGACCTAATGAGGAAACTGATCCTACTCTGTTCCATTGACCATAGGTCTTGCCAGCCAATCTTGCGTTGTTCCACGCTCTCCCATCTCATCCATTCTCCCTGCTTGGCCTGGGAAATGGCCTTTACGCACCTCATCCTCTCCTCCTGCTTTTGCACCTCATTGACTGCCAGCTTCCTCCATTGAGCTGGGGCTGCCTTGTGCCATGTAGGAGGTGCTGAACTGAGACCAAGAACCCGTCTTCCATGCTGAACTTGCCCCATGATATCACTGATTCGAAGGGCAGACTTTGCATCTTCCACGGCTTTCTTTACCGCCCACTTTTTTCCAGTTTTCAACACAGGTGCTGCCTCCCTTACGCATTTGTTGCATGACTCTACTAATGTAATTTCCAGTCTGACCTTGGCGCACTTAAACTCCTTGGTTAGAGCGGAGACTGGTAGCTGCAGTATTCCTTTACTATAAAGTCCCACTCTGCTGAGGCAGCGTGGAACTCCCAACCATTTCCTGATGTATGAACTGATTAAAGCTTCCAGCCTCTCTACTGTTGTCAAAGAAACCTTGTACAGTCAGTGGCCACAGCAGCCTCTGCAGTAGACCAAACTGAAAGCACCAGAGTTTTAGTTTGCCTGGTAAAGCGCTGATGTCTATGCTCTTCAACCCTTCCACTGCTTGTTGTCTAACTTCTCCCACACAAACTGTGTCCTTTAGATCTCCCTCGTACCATCTCCAAAGACATTTCACTGGCTTCTCAGATACTATTGGTATTGCCTTGCCATTAATGTAGAACATTTTATCTACTACTTTACCTTTAATTATAGACATGCTCCTTGATTTAGTGGGCTTGAATTGCATTCGTGCCCATTCAATGTTATTGGTTAATTTGCCCAATAACCGATTAGTGCAGGCTACTGTTGTAGTCATGGTTGTCATGTCATCCATGTATGCTCGAATTGGTGTTAGTCGCATTCCAGAAGCCAAGCGCTCTCCTCCCACTACCCATTTTGATACCCTAATGATTACTTCCATTGCCATGGTAAAAGTCAGTGGAGAAATGGTGCATCCTGCCATTATTCCAACTTCTAGGCATTGCCATGTAGTGCTGAATTCTGAAGTTGAAAAACTAAATTGCAAATCTCCAAAGTAGGCTTTCACTAAATTTGTTATTGTCATCGGTACACTGAAAAATTCAAATGCTGTCCAAAGAAGTCCATGTGGCACTGAACCATATGCATTAGCCAAATCCAGGAATGTCACATGGCGCTCCTTCCTCTCCTTTTTAGCTGATTGAATTTGTTGCCAGATCACATTGATGTGTTCTAAGCATCCTGGGAAACCTTGAATACCCGCTTTTTGTATTGAAGTGTCAATGAAGCAGTTCTTTAATAGGTAAGTTGACAATCTCTGAGCAATAATGCTGAAGAAAATCTTGCCTTCTACGTTTAATAGGGAAATAGAGCGAAACTGACTGATGCTTGTAGAATCTTTTTCTTTAGGTATAAAGACTTCACCTGCTCGGTGCCATGCTCTTGGTACAACCTGTTTTTCCCATGCCACTTTCATCAATTTCCACAGGATTCGTAGAACTCCTGAAGCACTCTTGTACACTCTGTACAGAACTGCATTAGGCCCTGGAGATGATGAAGCCCTTGCTTTTTTCACAACTTGCTGTACTTCTTTCCACTTAGGTGCACAGTCCTCCATTTGGTATTCTGGTGGATTGATAGCTGGGATGTCTGAAGGAATTGACATAGGCCCCTGCCTTTTTTAATCTGTATGTGTTTCCTCCAAATATCTCTCCAGCTCAAACTTAGATGCTTTTAGTGTGCCATTTTTCATACTGGTGAATAACTTCTTTACAAATTTGAATGGGTCTATATAAAAGTTAGTTCTCACACGCTCCTTCTTTTTGTAGCGTTTCCGTAGGCACTCAGCTCTGCGCAATGTTGCAAGCTTATCTTTTATGACCCTTTGTAACAGACTGAGTCTGACTTTGTTCTGCTCTTCTCCATTGCTTCCTCAGCTGTCTCCTTTCTCTAACTAAGCATTCAATATACTGCTGCTGTCTAGACATTCCAGGAATAGTTTGCACTTTTTCCTTTCTTTTTTCAACTCCAAACCTCTCACCTCCATATGCGTAGATGATGTCGTCGTTTGTTTACTTTCTGTTTTGTGTGTGAATAAATCCTGCGCGCCTGAGCAGTGTTTCAACTCCAACTCCCATGTCTCTGTCTTGCATATCAGGGGTTACCCACACGAGTACCCTGGAACAGTTACTTTTATACATGATCACCAAAAACATAAAACTGTCAGTCTGTCTGCAATATTATGGGCAGCTACAAACCCAATGTACAAACTATATGTATGCTAATTAGTCTTTAGATATTGAACTCCCTCCCCCAAATGACTAACATATAATTAGATTTGAAATGGCATTATGGTGCAATTAACAGGCTCATTCCAGGTTTCAAGGCTAGTTTTAGTGGAAAGTAACATTAGGCAGGATTTCCAAAGGGAAAGTTGTAATTTGTGCCCATCTGCTGTATCTTTCATTGCTTGCTTTGGACCACTGCTAATCTTGGCAGATTAAGGGTGTGTTTACACTGGGTCTGTTTAGAGGGTTTGGCCTGCACTCTGTACGGTTCGGTATGTTTGGTGTGAAGTGTGAACAACAAAGTCTGCTTGGGAAAAGAACCATACTGAGTCCACCTAAAGAGGTGGCCTCGGTCCATTTGGCAAATGCACCGGGTCTGATTCGCTTGTGAACAACTGCTGGACTGAAACAAACAATACAAGGTAACCTGACTCGGAAGTAAACATTTCGTGCATAGTTTAGTGCATATTCTGAGGAAACAAGAACAACAAAAAATAAAAAAATGTCTTTGGAAACTACATTAGGGTTACCAGACATTCCAACTGGGATTATCGCATTTTCAGCCTTAATTTGTTGTCCCGGTCGGAAACAGTAAAATTGTTAATCGTTCCTGTATGCACTTGCTAAAGCATGCTTGGAACTCTTGTCAATAAGCAAACAATGCAACGTTGCTTCAAAAAAGCTGGGTTTCTGTAGTTGAGGAGGAGAGTGCTGATGAAAATACAACCGAAACTGAAACTCTGACAACACCAGAGTTGCATTATTTTTTTGCACCTACTTTTTATTGCATTCATAGGTTTTAATACATCTTTTGTATTAATGTAATTAGTGTCTTAATAAAGATTTAACCGCATACATGTTTGTTTATTTCAGATTACTGTACTGGTGATTGGGGGACATTTTGAATGTCAGGTTATTGTGTGGGAGTTTATACCATCCATCGCTTACTGAGGGTGAATCATGTTAACTGACGTTAACGGTGGTGACTGTATTAAAAACCGGAGCAGTATATCAATAGCTGCCATCTTTCAATATGCAGGATATTGTAAACATCCAGTTCACACACCATATAAACTAAACAAGTTAACTTGAAAATTGCACTGTGAACACAAACGGACTCGGTCCTGAAAAAAAATAGAAATGGATTAAAAAAACGAACTTTAGTTGCATCCAAACAAACTCGGTCCCTTTGCTTGCAGATTTGTTTCAAGCGAAACAAAACTGACCCTGTGTGAATACAGATCAGCATCAGTTTTATACCTTGGTTTCATCCTGCTGTGTTTTGGATGCAAGATTAATTTCTGTTGAACTGTATATGTGTTTAAAAAAAAAAAAAAAACTTGTGTAAACAAGTCAGCAGGCCCCATACAATTACTAGATATGCTTTTATATAGCTTTTTTATGTAGCTTTGTCCGAATTTGTGATTACATTCTTGCATTGTTTGTTTTTTAAACACACCTCCAGGACGCTGATGTGTTTAAGCTTAAAATGTAATGTCCTTCTGAAGAATGCAACTATATAATATGAGTTCCAATTACATCAATGGAGTTCGAATAGAATAGGAAAGCAGAGACCATCTGTATTTCTTAGTAAGAGATTATTATTATGTTGGTATTATGTTGGAACATATTCATGTTGTAAATCATTTTAGTTTTAATAGTATCCTGCCGCAAATGTTTTTCTGTTGCAGGTAAATGCATGTTATATTGGGTTTAAACTAGAATGAGATTAAGGGTCTGTGGGTTCTTAATTTACTAAGTTATTTGGAAGCTTAATAAAGATTATTATGTGCACATAAATCCCTATTTATATGTAGTGGTTTAGAAAAAAGAAAACTACACTCTGCATATTCATTTGGCTATGAATAATTAAAACAATTCAGAATGTTCATAGTTGTCTGTTTATTAAACTCACTATTTAAATACTGTACTTAGACCATTGTTACTCCCTTTTTCTTATGATCATACATGTGTACATAATGGTAAACACTATATAAAAATTATAAGAAAATAAGTAAAGCAGATACATGTTTCAAGTTCATGCTTGATGAACAATAAAAAGTGTTATGCAAAACTACGTCTGAGGCCTTTGTTTGTCTTTTAAATATTTACTTTGCCTTATCTTACTTTAGACAAAGAGTGGAAGCATTTGGTGTTCATAGAGCTTCCTGTATAATTCTGGTACAGTCCCAGGCCTGATGTCTAGGCTTGGCATTTAAAGCCTTATCTATTAACTCAATTAGACGTCAGACTTTGTATTTGAAGGCTAATTTGATTCCGCTGCAATAGGAAAAAAAGCAGAACAGAGGTTTAATACAGATATCTGGAGCTGTGAAGTCTTAATTGCAACCTTAGATAAGGATTAGAGGGTTCTCCATCTTTGCGGACCAAAGTGATTTGCAAATACCTCTGCCTGGAAGGTTGTTTAATGCACTAATGTGTTTTACATATCAAGGCCTTCAATTAACTAACACATAAGTATACTGTATCTTTTAAACTGTGTTTTCGTGTGATCTAAATCAAGATGTAAGCCTTACCGTGTCGTGAATAAAAAAATGGATACATTTGGTTTCAGTGGGTCTTAGGACAAAGTAAGTTAACACTTGTAAAAATGGTATGTAATGCATCTTTTTTTGGGGAGGGGTGCTAAAGGCACAAGATATCAATAAAAAAAGTAGAACAATTCCAAGTACTCATGAAACACTGGCAATCATGCTTTCATAGCCAAAGGTCTATGGCCGTAACACGTTTGCTTTGACTTGGAATAGTTCCTTTTTTTGTATTGAGTTCTTGTTTTGAATTCTTCTAGCAAAAATATGTTTTGTAAATAAAACATGAAAGCAAGATTGCTAGTGTTTGGTGAGTGCTTGGCATTTTTCTGCCTATTTATTGTTAACACATACAAATATATCTGTGCATCAATGTAAAGGATAGTATTATTCTTTTTTTTAGTTGTTAAATAAAAAAATTTAAAAAACAATCGCTAGATTTTTTATAAAGAATCATCTCCCCTTATTCAATGGACTCAAATCACAAATATGATGTTTCTTACTCAGGGGTGTCAAATTCATCTGGCAGCAAGGGCCATTTAAGTTAAAGTTAAGTGTTCACTTCGTGGGCAGCACCATAAAAATTTTTTAAAAAAAGTAATACCTAGTAATGTACCTGAAAATGTCTAGAAATTGTATGTTGGCCAACATACTCAAATATACTACTTTACACAAAACACAGTATTCCCAATGCACGATTCCTAGTCATCAAAAAGTATGCAGGCACGTTTTCAATCAATTAATCAACATATTATTTATTGTATTTTTAGTACAAAAATAGGCAGATATACAGTGCCTTGCGAAAGTATTCGGCCCCCTTGAACTTTGCGACCTTTTGCCACATTTCAGGCTTCAAACATAAAGATATGAAACTGTAATTTTTTGTGAAGAATCAACAACAAGTGGGACACAATCATGAAGTGGAACGAAATTTATTGGATATTTCAAACTTTTTAACAAATAAAAACTGAAAAATTGGGCGTGCAAAATTATTCAGCCCCTTTACTTTCAGTGCAGCAAACTCTCTCCAGAAGTTCAGTGAGGATCTCTGAATGATCCAATGTTGACCTAAATGACTAATGATGATAAATAGAATCCACCTGTGTGTAATCAAGTCTCCGTATAAATGCACCTGCACTGTGATAGTCTCAGAGGTCCGTTTAAAGCGCAGAGAGCATCATGAAGAACAAGGAACACACCAGGCAGGTCCGAGATACTGTTGTGGAGAAGTTTAAAGCCGGATTTGGATACAAAAGATTTCCCAAGCTTTAAACATCCCAAGGAGCACTGTGCAAGCGATAATATTGAAATGGAAGGAGTATCAGACCACTGCAAATCTACCAAGACCTGGCGTCCCTCTAAACTTTCAGCTCATACAAGGAGAAGACTGATCAGAGATGCAGCCAAGAGGCCCATGATCACTCTGGATGAACTGCAGAGATCTACAGCTGAGGTGGGAGACTCTGTCCATAGGACAACAATCAGTCGTATACTGCACAAATCTGGCCTTTATGGAAGAGTGGCAAGAAGAAAGCCATTTCTTAAAGATATCCATAAAAGTGTCGTTTACAGTTTGCCACAAGCCACCTGGGAGACACACCAAACATGTGGAAGAAGGTGCTCTGGTCAGATGAAACCAAAATCGAACTTTTGGCAACAATGCAAAACGTTATGTTTGGCGTAAAAGCAACACAGCTCATCACCCTGAACACACCATCCCCACTGTCAAACATGGTGGTGGCAGCATCATGGTTTGGGCCTGCTTTTCTTCAGCAGGGACAGGGAAGATGGTTAAAATTGATGGGAAGATGGATGGAGCCAAATACAGGACCATTCTGGAAGAAAACCTGATGGAGTCTGCAAAAGACCTGTGACTGGGACGGAGATTTGTCTTCCAACAAGACAATGATCCAAAACATAAAGCAAAATCTACAATGGAATGGTTCACAAATAAACATATCCAGGTGTTAGAATGGCCAAGTCAAAGTCCAGACCTGAATCCAATCGAGAATCTGTGGAAAGAACTGAAAACTGCTGTTCACAAATGCTCTCCATCCAACCTCACTGAGCTCGAGCTGTTTTGCAAGGAGGAATGGGCAAAAATTTCAGTCTCTCGATGTGCAAAACTGATAGAGACATACCCCAAGCGACTTACAGCTGTAATCGCAGCAAAAGGTGGCGCTACAAAGTATTAACTTAAGGGGGCTGAATAATTTTGCATGCCCAATTTTTCAGTTTTTTATTTGTTAAAAAAGTTTGAAATATCCAATAAATTTCGTTCCACTTCATGATTGTGTCCCACTTGTTGTTGATTCTTCACAAAAAATTACAGTTTCATATCTTTATGTTTGAAGCCTGAAATGTGGCAAAAGGTCGCAAAGTTCAAGGGGGCTGAATACTTTCGCAAGGCACTGTAGGTAACTAGAAGCATCTTTTCTAGAACTGACAAAAAAACTCAATATCACAAATGCAACGGCTCCCGAGTGTCACATCCGGTAAAGGCGCTCCGCGTGGAGCGCAGGATGCGGTTTACAGCCTGGAGGTCGCCGGTTCGAGTCCAGGCTATTCCACAGCCGACCATGGGCGAGAGCTCCCAAGGGGTGGCACACAGTTGGCAGAGCGCTGCCCGGGGTGGGGAGGGCTTGGGTTGGCCAGGGTGTCGTCAGCTCACTGTGCACCAGCGACCCCTGTAGACTGGCCGGGCACCTGCGGGCTTGCCTGTAAGCTGCCCAGAGCTGCGTTGTCCTTCGACACTAAGGTACCTGCATGGCGTGCCTGCAGAGTGGAAAAAAAGCGGTCGGCTGACAGCACACATTTCAGAGGACAGCGTGTGTTTGTCTTCGGCGCTCCCGAGTCAGTGTGGGGGTGGTAGTGGTGAGCTGAGCCTAAAATAATGCAATTGGCCATTTCATATTGGGAGAAAAATGGGGTAAAAAATCAATTGGCGACCTACTAAATTTAAAAAAAAAAATTAAAAAAAAATAATGGAGGAAAGAGTGTTATACTTTCAATGGAAGCCTCAAACAGTAAAACAAATAAAAAAGATGCCAGAGTATAATGCGGTCTCAATATTTAACTTATATTCCAACATATAACGTTTTTAACCACTGAAAAAAAAGATACTGGCAAGCTGTGAAAATGCGATTACCACTATGACATTTTTATTACTTCTGTCCGGACACTTGGAACTTGCACCAGTGTCTTGATATCTGGCGGTATATCCTAGCTCTGGCCACTTGCAACACAGCAGCCAAGTGTTCATCCGTAAGCCTTGATCTGTGTTTTGATTTGTTAAGGTTCAGAGAAGAGCTGCTTGTAAACGTTCTGCCAATTTGGGGAACTCGTTGACTGGAATATGCTGGTACAAATCTTGCTGTGGCACTTTGTTGAATTTATCCTTGAGATGCTGTTTGCACCGAACATACTGTACATGTTAAGTCTCAAGGTTGTTCACAATTTTGAGAGTCTCGCGGCCATGCAATGGATTCTCACATTTGTACATAAGTTTGTTATTGTTTGCGAGGCTGTGAAAACCTTTATACATGATACAGCGGTAAATCTGATACAACTGTCCAAGCGTATTATTTCATTTTGTGTGTGGGGGGGTCACCATGAAAAGGTGTACATTAACATTCTATATTCCTGTTGCTGCTAAATATAGAATTGCCTTGTTGTCTCAAACTGACGGTTTGTCTGCGCAAGCCTTCTATGTTTCTGTACACAACACGTCATTACTTGGACAGAGTCGAAGGAGAGGCTGTCATACTGTCACTGTCTTGTTCAGGCAGAAATTACCACAGAAATAAAAGAGAAATGGACATCAATGAGAATGTAATTATTAAAGTCGAATAAGAAAGACGCCATATGTTAAGACATAACAGAACAATTGGAAATTGATGGTATGTCTATCTCTTTATTTCACCTTAATTTTGGTCAAAGTGACGGGGAGCGCCACACACTAGTTTCGTATTTCTGTAAAATGACGCTTTTTGTTTTAATAATGTTGACCAATAATAATAATCACATTCACACACTAACTGAAGATTTTATTAAAACTGAAAATCAATAAAAAAAAAGTATATTAAACTCATTTTCTCAGTATTTACAAAGAAATATGTGTAGATGTATTCTTTTTTAATGATTTACATGTTAAACCAGATCACATATAAACATTCGCTGTTAAATGCCATTTTTTAGTGTGTGGTGTACACAGACTATTTCTTCGTTTTATTTATTTTATTTCATCTTCACAAAAGGAGCAAAAGCAGACAGTATTTTCTTTTAATGACTAGCTACAGTTGTGTTTTTTTTTTTTATGTACTCGTGCTGTATTCATTTCGTTTGCTTCACTCCCAGCGTGCATAGCTCTTAAGTCTAGGTCAGTGGCATAGCTGTCAGCCAGTGAGACACCCAAAAGTGGTCTTGGTTAAAGTTTTTCAGCAGGGATCTCACTGGTATGAACACTTAGGGGATGACATGTATGACTGAAAATCGATGAGCTCCATTTGAAGATCTGGCAGGGCTGTTGTCACATTACAGGTAAATGGGTTTGCAAATAACAGAAAGATGTTTCGATGAGACTGGAAGTCTTGAAATCAGAAATCATTTATTTTATCAGGTTTGCTAGTTTTTCACTGCAGCGCTCATAGTCTTCATCATCAAATTATTCTTTGTGTAACTCTTGAATCTCGGCATGCAGAGAACAGAGCAAAATTTCTGTTTGACACATGTTGCTGCCACAAATTCAGCTTTGTTTTGAAAGCGCTCACCTTTTCATCCATTAGTGTTATGATCTGCTTTGACCCTTGGAGTTTCTTGTTAACATGTTAATTTGCTCGGTGAGGTCAACAAGAAACATAATATCCAGTAGCCATTGGGGATTACTGAGCTGCTCAAGATGTTTTCCTCTTTCCGAAATGAATAGGGGGGGTTTCAGTAGCCAGTGTTATTGTATCGAACTCGCAGTATAGTAACAACAGCTTTAGTAGCAAGTGATTTTCAAATGACATTTGTTAATAAAATCAATCCGTTAATGCTTTGAAATTGAGTCGATGAGGTTGTTAATGAACGCATTTCTCATTAAAAAGCTTAATTGTCGCAGGTCATGTACATCACTTCCTGTCTCAACCACTAGCTAATGGGTGTTGTGCTGAATTTTGCCATTTGCTGAATTTTGCATTACTTTGATTATGTTTTATTACTTTGACTACTTACTTACTTTGATTATGGTAAACCACATCGATGAATACATTAATAGCTAAAGTAATCACACAGACAAACTTCAACGAAACACTCACGCACGCGCCTATCTCAAAGTCGTGCAAAATTCAGCACAGCAAGGGGAACTTATTAATCAAAACACATGTTAACGAGATCAAGAAACATGAGTCAAAGCATAATCTGCTGTTATGGAAAATATAAGTGAACAGGGAGACGGCTCTCCCACCAGCGAGCAGCAGCCAAATGGAAATAAAAAATAATGGGAATATCTATTTTGTGTATAATTTGTCAACTTCATTTAAAATTGTGCATTTTGTCATCCAGAATGTACATTTATTTAGAACATTTCACATATAAAATGCTGATTTACGATTATCTGGTGTGTGGGTAAAAATCGGCACAGATTAAAAAATAAAATAAAATAAAATTTATATCCCGACTAACCCGGGATATTTTGACACAGCTTATTATATACAACTCTTTCAATGTGCATTTAGCATTTTTTGGTTAAAAAATAGAAAAAAATACCTTTTTTGATGGGGGGGGGTGAGCCATCTTTGTAGGCTTGGAATTCATTTTCTTATGTTCAGATGTACTTTTGTATGTATTTTAGCATGTACGATTGCTATAAATAAATACGTTTGAAGTGTCATTTGTGTTTGTAGTTGTTAGTTATTATACATGTATACCATGTATGTAACACTTCATTATATATTTATTAAGCTTTTAAAATTACGATAGAACTCCCCAACCCAATACACAGTTTGTTGATAATTGTTTAGTAAATTCCTCTGATCATGTTGAATGCATGTTCTCAGGTAGGCTACTCTTTAAATAAACTTAACATGATTAGAAGTAGCCACCGAACACTTATAATATTATAAGAACATTTTATATGCATACAAACGTGTGAAGGTGAAAGTGTACATTGTACATAAAGTGTGGGGGGAGACTGACAACATTACAAATATATTTAGGCAAAATCCATGTTAATGATCTGTTGCCTGTAAGGACATTTTATTTTCATAACTACACTTGATAACAAAGCTTATTAAGTATTCTAATTTGGCAACTTTTCCACATAATGTCTGTTGATGCAGAATGCAGTGTAAGAAAATCTGTACTTCCGTATTACTTTCTTTAATTTTTTCCAGCTCTGTGCCAGCCAGTCCACTCTTTTGCCCAGTCATATAAGTTTAAAAAAAAGTCATTTCCTGTGGTTCTGTTGTTCATGCTTAAACTCAAAAGCTCGTAATATGGTAATATGCTTAGCAAACTGGCATCCACAGCACTTTCATTTTTTCTTCTCATTTTCCAAAAAACCTTTCATTGACTCCATAGCTTCTTTCATCTTTGTGACTTTGTTAGCACAAGCCTTTTCAGTAAACTCCGAATACATTGCTTTGTGCAGCGTGTCATAGTGCCGTTGTATGTTATAATGTTTCATAACTGCAACCGTTGCACTGCAAATCTGACATATTGCCTTGCCATCCAAATTATTCAGTGAAACAATAATCCTCTGGCTAACGATTTTGGAATCTTCTGTGTTCCGCCACCACCTTTCGCTTCCGTGACATCTCCAACTACTTTTTGGCTACTGATTTTAAACAAAGTAAAATAGTTTAAACAAGCCTTCGCTTTGCTATACTAATCTAAATGATGTGTGCTGTGCTGTTACAAGTGTACGTGAGGAAACAGATCCTGTGCGCCTTTTGATTGGCTATTTTACTACCTTTGTGAGCTGTGGCTTAATGGGTATGTCACTCATACCATGCAGAATGCACGTTGAATACACTTTATATATATATATATATATATATATATATATATATATATATATATATATATATATATATATATATATTACAGAGGCGGGTTGTTTTACAGAAGAATTTCAAAACGATACAGTACATCAGTGTAATTTTAGAAAATAATGGACGGCCACCAAATATTGGGCAGTGGGCCTGTATGTTTGACACCCCTGATCTTTATAGATGTATCTTATTATTAGGAAGCCTATCTGAAAAATCATCAAAACATTCTTGCTGTTTGGACTGAGCAGCATTTGGTTAGTATTCATTGTGGTGGTAAAAAAAAAAGGTTTTGCTCACTTTCTTGATTTAAAAAAAAAAAAAGCAGCCCTGTACAATCGGTGAAAAGCTGATGGTATTACCTGTCTTAGTGTGGACATCGTTGAAGATGATGCTAGGTAAGGAGGCTGCACAAAAAATCCAATGTGTCCCGCTGTCGAATAATACTGTGCAAAGCAAAGACTAATGAAGACATGTCAGATGATAGGGATTTGCAGCTGAATGAACGACTTTGTTTTCCAAATTGATTCTGAGCAAGGGTATATGAATTTGTATAGGTACTGTAACTTTACTGTTTTAATTCTCCTGCATTTGATTGATCCAGTGAGAATGTTGTATTCATATGGTTGAACTTTAACTTAATTTAAGGCAGTAGTATTAGGTTAGGTCTGCATCAGTTGTAAACATGATTTTTATTAGATCAGTACAATACTGTGGCAGTAGGTGCAGAGGAAACGTTTTGTACGAAAGGCTTTTCAAATTGGAAAAAGACAACTGAAAAATGTTGCAATTACCAAAAAACACAGTTCACATGTTTCAGCAGCTGTGAATTTGTAGTCGTAGTTTCACAGTTTTGAATCAGATGGTCCCTAAATTTATTTTATTGTGTGTTGTAACATTTAATATATGGCATGGTTTAGTTTACTGTGCTAAACATGCTATTGTGTCAGCTTCTCAAAGAAGAATTATTTTAGCCTAGGCTATACTTACTAGAGCTAAGGTATCAAACCCAGGAATGCAGGGGTATCTTTGACCACATAATTGAATGTAGGAATCTCCTGTTCATTTTTGTACCACCCTTCAACACCTCAAAAAAATTAATCTTGCGGTGAACTCCTTGCACTGCACTAAATCAAAGCAGGAAACTAATAAACACAC
The DNA here is from genome assembly GCA_030684275.1 of Acipenser oxyrinchus oxyrinchus. Taxonomy (NCBI): domain Eukaryota; kingdom Metazoa; phylum Chordata; class Actinopteri; order Acipenseriformes; family Acipenseridae; genus Acipenser; species Acipenser oxyrinchus. The sequence goes on from CM060251.1 coordinate 40,844,269, forward strand.
GTGGAGGGACTTTCATTTCCCGTTATATACTGTGAGGCTCAGTATCTCTTGGAGAAAACCTGTTCAGTTGAACTAGGGCAGTATTTTCCATGCAGGAGTAGCGTATGGTAACAGCGGTCTTCATATCAAAGAAAGGTTAGCTGCCATTGGATCCAGCCCTCCCATAGGCAGAAATAGGCTGTTATCATACCAGAGTGGCAGGGGGGCTTTGAAATTGGCACTTTCCTTCATGTGACAATTGTACCTGCTGATACACCATTAGATTACTTAGCCAGTTGCTCATTTCAAGCTACTGTAACCTTGTGTTATTTCTTTATAATAGTGGTTTCTTCACGTGTGTTTTAAGGAGGTAGTACCATGAGGCAGTAGTAGTTTTTTCTTGGTCTATTATACAGTAGTTTCTAGTTTCAATTTCCGGAAAACACAATTGGTATGTATGTACGTGTGTGTGTTTTTAAAATATATTAATATACTATAATACCACAGCAACAAACATGAAAATCAGTTTGTTCAATTTGGGGTATAATTATTATCTCCTGGTTATATGAGCAGCTTTAAAAATGTTTTTTTTTTTTTTTTTTTTAAATTAAAATACATCTTGACTAATCTGTCTCATACTGGCTGTGCCTTTATGCATTGACTTGACAACATCAAAATGAGGAATGGCAGTTGGGAAATTGATGGCAAATAAGTTAGCAGATAATTTCTCAGAACAATATGATGTTTACAAATATAATGAGCTTATTTTGCTTTCAGTGAGATTCTCTGTGAGAAATGAGTCCTGCATATTTCTTCTGGTGAAAAAACTAAACAAAATAAACCAAACAAACAAACAAACAAGCAAGCAAGCAAGCAAACAAACAAACAAACAAACAACAAATAGTTCATACAGCTTTCCCAACTTTCTAAAAGAAATATGTTTAATTGGATAGGTTGTATTCCACAACATGTATTTAGGTTTAAGAGAAAACATGTTCATATAGACAGGCAGACGCTGAGCACAGCCCTTGAGTACAGTGGGGCGTCTGAGCATTGATCAGACAGTTTATGTACCAGCCTAATTTCCAGTTTACAGCCATAGCTCCCTCTATTGTTCATAGTGGAATTGCAGGTCATTTTTGTTTCATGCTAAACCATCTTTAATACAAAGCAAGATTCAATACTGAACTGCAGTGCTTTATTAATTGTTTAAGATATATAGCTTTAACATGTTTACATTTTTTTAAACTAAATTTTCATTATTTATAGAATAGTGTGTTCACATTATATGTATATCAATTACATTTACTATTAAACTGTCCAAAATTGTATGTGCACAATTACACATACATATCTACGTATCTGCATTTTAAAAAAGTGTTTCATAAATACAGAGAAGTGACTTTTTAAAGAATTTTGAGAAATTGTGTGTTGAATTGATTTACACTTTTCAAACCCCAGAATCCATGAGGTTTCAGGGCTGTAATTTAGTTGAACACTTGAAAGAAAGGAGGACAGCATCAGACAGGTGTTTATCTGAATTACAATTTCATTGGGTTTCAAAAAAGAATTGGTTGTGAAGAACAGTTTAAATTGGAGAGAGAGGTGTATAAAACACCAACACACACACCACAAAAACATATCACTTCATTCCCTACTTTTTTTTTGTCATGTCTGACAACTTCCATCTAACAGATCACTTAAGACAAAATTACGGCATTAACTAGCTGACAACAAACAAGTCAGTTTTGATCTCGGCAGCGGAGAGATTAGAGCAGCATGCTCTCTGTGGTGTTGTTTGAAAGAACACAGTGTGTTCTTGTGTACTAATACACAGCACACTCCCCACTGTGCTTGTTGCCAAACAGGGGTTTTGTCTAATTACTCAATGTTGAGTTAGAATTGAGAGAGTCTGATTCTAGCCAGATGAATGCAGAATATCTCAGCAGAGCCAGCTCAGGCCAGGTGTTGTTGGTTCAAACACACATGTCTGTAAATGGTGCTGCAGCATTAGAGAATGTGAGCTGGTAGTTTTAGTCAGACTGCACGGTAGCACCAAGTTCATAGCTTCACAGCAGAGATGGTTGGTGTTATGTATTGAAAGGTTAATGCATTGTAGTGCTGTAAATGGCTGGCAAAACTAAGAAGATCATACTACCAATTCAAATTTCTATCTTTTTCTACACTCCTTGACCAATCATGATTTCTATGACAGCTTGTTTACAGCACTGTTTTTTCTATTCAGCTGAAGAAGGACTTGCAGTCCGAAACATCCTATATATATATATATATATATATATATATATATATATATATATATATATATATATATATATATATATATATTTTTTTTTTTCGAGGATGGAGAAAAAAATCCAGCCATATAGTTTAAAGCCAACTTGACGGACCACTATGTACACTGCAGCCTGGGATAAAACGAACAGCAGGATTTTGGTTTTATACTTCACATGCAATGCTCTTTGATTTACATTAAAACACATCATTTGACAACAGACCATTTAACATTAAAACTATAGTGAAAACTTTGTATTTATTCAAGACACATGCAGCTTTATTCATCAATCAAGCATTTTTCTTCTTGTTATTTGAAAATAAACTACTCAAAACTGATGATATGTGACCTAAATGAACTTGCTCTGCACTATTGACTACGGTGATTGATGCAAAGCAAAGCTGGCCTTAATAATTCCTAGGAGTTGTCAACTGTCTCAGACCAACGGGGTCATCTTCTTCTTTATTAACATTTCAAACATCGATAAATAAAAGAACATGTGACTTGGATTTTCGTATGTGGGTAACTGTTTAAATATGCTACATGAAAACATCAAAGACTCACAGGCATAATAAAGGTTGTAATTATATTTTTATTTTTGTAAATACAGGTTTGGCCCACTATTAGCTACCGTACAGACTTGTATACACAATAATCACTTTAAAATATCAGTTTTTTTTTTTAAATAAATGAATTATGAAAAAGCAGATGCATTTAAGAAGGGTTAAATATACTGACACATATTGACATTTTAGAGCAATCAGCTTTTCGTCACCATGAATACTAAATGTTAAACAGTATTCATGAAGGTATTAGGCATTCATGCAGTATTTAAGCTGCAATACTTGGGAACAGCAAAATAAAAAGTACCTTTTTATATTCATTATTTAATGTAACTGACCTGTGTCCTTGTCAATCCTTTGGTTTTTCATAGGGGAGCCTTCTTAGCAAGAAGAAAAAGCTCAAGCTATGCAAGGTATGCTCACGCAGTTTAGGTGTGCTGTTAGTCAGTAGCATTGTAAAGTGCTGCCTCTGATGCTCTGTCAGCCAATGTATCTGTATGGATATGGAAATGTGACATAAGGAGGGCTCTGTTTAGGAGCGAGCCACTGTAATTGAATCAATACATCTGGACAGCGGACGGCAGCCTGCTGTTCAGTCCAAATAGACCCTGCCTTTTCAAAAATGACCAAGAAAAAAGGCAAAATACGGCCTTATCAGAGGCTTTGTTTGATAAGTTTTACTTGAGGTTGCATGTTTAACTTTTCTAACTGGAGATGTATTTAAGAATATTAAAAAGTGTTTTTGTTTTTGTGTTATTGTGTTATTGTGGTGTCTTACCGCTGTGAGTGTTTCATTTAAATCGCTGCTTCTGGTGACATGCAGTATTGAATATGAGAGGATTTTTTTTCTTTCCAGAAGACAGTGAGGAAGTGCAGTACAATGTATTATACCTGTGTACAAAATAGAATTGAAAAAAAAAAAACATAACACCAGTAATTTAATATGTGGGGGTACTTGTTTGTGTGTATGTGGTTTATAGCCATAACAAATTAAACACAAATCAGTTTGCTCTTAAAGAAATCTGTATCTACAGAACTGTGTGGTTCCTGAGGCATTGGCAATTGAACAGTTTTTCTCCCACTGTTTAGCAAATACAAAATCAAGTTAACATTGGTTTAAATCGTGTGTCATGCACATTTCAAAACAAAAGAGTTTAAAACATAGATCCAGGACATTGGGAAATAAGGACCACCGTTTACCTGTCATGTTTAGTAATGTGGTATAAAAAGCAATCTATTGCAATATGTCGCTTCAGGCTAGTTGGAGGCATTATTGTACTCCAGGCAATTCAGAGAGCTCATCATTGACTCCAAAAGGCTATGGTCTTAAAAGGGTTCAATTAAGAATGAGAAATTTGGCATTGACACTGATAATTACTCTAGCATTTCATTATAAATACACATTCAAACCAAATAAAAATAGTAGTGCTGAAAAATAAACTAATTGGTCAAGGAAGAGTAGCTTCCCAAGTTATGTGCAAAACAGCTCAATTGAAGCAGCTTTTTATATATTAATTTGATTTGGCTCTGTAATTAAATTACACAGCAAGGAAATTCATGTTTATAAGTTACTTTTAATGATTTAGAAGACAGTGTTAGATATTGTGTGTGTGTGTGTGTGTGTGTGTTAGTTTTTAATGTAGGTATGAGATGATGTTGATAATTAAAATGCTGTTAAACATTCAGGTGTTGGAGTTGTTAGTTAGTAACTGGCTGCTTTTGCGAGTGGAGAGATTGTGATTCTACCCTGGTATATAAGTCAGTGACAGTATTAGTGATGTTGGCCATTTATTGCATCTCTGCTTCTTGCCTCTGTGTCCTCAAGCTCTGTATTAAAGAAATATAAGTTAACCCTAAAGAAATATATGGTAATTTGCAATGCGCTGGTGCAATATTAAGAAATGTAGACATTGAAATCAGTATGTGAAAAAAGGGCAACCAAAGCTTTCATTTTTGGTTGCCAAATCGTACTGAACCACTGCCAGTCACGATAATGCACAATGGTGCAAGCAGAAGTTGACAGTACAGATTTAGCCAGCGGTGACTGTCACTGTTCATGTTGTTGCATCAGGTTTGGTTACAAAGAGCGATACTCTTTAATTAAAACACCTCCTTCTAAGTTAAATACCAATATTTGCTTAAACAATTTGTATTACAGTACAGTGACTAACACAATATATAATTAATATATAATATTGTAGAGAATTAAGATTATGCTATACATTTACTGTATATATATATATATATATATATATATATATATATATATATATATATATATATATATATATATATATATGTAGGGGAATTATCTTGGTTATAAAAACATACTGCATGTTTGTGTTATTTATTTTCTGACGTACAGTTCTTCTGGGAAAATTCAGAATTCAGAAGTTGACACTAGCAAATATATCAGCTTATAAATAGCCACTCATAAACACTCAGTTACTTATCAACTTTGGTTTAAAAGAAGATCTGAGTATTCATTTCATATAGCCAACATGCACAACATGGTTTATGATATCTTCCACTTAATGTATTGAAGAATCAAAGAATTAAGAGAGCATTAAAAGATACTGTTGTTGAATTTGAGATATGTGCATTATAATTACAGACTTGAATAGTAGTCTGATGTTTCTTAAACTGTAGAGGTACAAATAATACATATGCATTTTATTTGTGTTATTAATCATTATTTAAGTGTTATAGTGTATACGTATAAAAACAGAACAGCAAAGCACGATTTTATTACTTCACAATTAATTGAACAAGACATCTTGCAGTTTAAATTAATTGAAATGACAAAATAAATGGGGACTAAGAGTTCTAAATTTGGAAAATTGAAGAGGAATATTTGGGAAGCAGAAAGTGCATAAAAAACAAAGCATACATTTCATGTATCGTACAAAAAAAATGGCATTTTGAGTTTTGTTTTGTTTTCAATGTCATTCTGTTTCCCTAAGAAAAATAATATTGTGGCATTTACAAATTAAAATGATCCGAGATTCATTTAAAGAGGAAAAGTAAAGTCTTAAACGTTAATTCCTCTGACAAAGACATGCTTTCGTCTGATGTGAATCGGAACATGTTGAAAAGGGTGAATTGGTGTAAAGCTGATTTGCAAACTAAATGTAATTAATTTGCTATTCATGAAGCTGCACCAGCTTAGTTAAAAAAAATCAACATTTTTAAAATTCAAAACAAAATAACTGCTGAATGGATTCACACTAGGACACAATACTGTAGTTGGGTACACCAGTCAGCAGGCCGGTTGGCTTCTACATTTTCAGATCAGTGGGGAATAGAAGTCCTCAGAGCAAGGAGGAAGATATTCCCCACTGATTCTGAAATTCAGCAGCGTCTGTTGGTAATCTTACACTAGCGGAATCTCTATCAGGGAAAAAAAATACAAAGCTATATTTTGATTGTGCTTTAATGGTCTAATATTAGGGAAGCAGCACAGCTCTTAGTTTTGTTCTGTCACTGGACAGTTTGTTGGATATTTAAACAGTTCTGTACAGTATGTCAAAAGGCTGATAACTGTACAAATGTATTTTATTGTGATTAAGGATGTATCTTTAGGTGCTTTTTCAACTGTGAGAATTTTTATCAGCCCTCTCATGCAAAAACAAAATATACAATTTAGTAATAATTAATTAATTAAGTAATTAGTTAATTAATTAATTAATTATGCTCATTATCACTCCGAGCCAATATTAATCATGATAAATTATTTTATTTTATTCACATTCCTGCTGTGAATGCTGTGCTAACACACCCCAGTCTACAGTTCATATGCATTCTTCTAATATGCTTCATTTAATTTGACTTTCTGCTGAATCTAAATTAGATATAACTCTCGCAACACGGTAAGGTGTAGATTTAGGTTTACTCAAAGCCAGCAAACTCTTTTAGGTAAGGTTTTTATAAAAGGCAGTGTATTAAAAATGGAATTAAAATGTGATCAAAGCTGTGCCTCGTACTATGTTTTAAACAGTATATCTATATTTGCATTAGGTTTAGGTGAAAGCAATGTTTGGAATTCTAATGGAGACTGCATCTAGGCATTGATTGTATCCGTTATCTCGCTTCTTGAACTTGCTTAGATAACATGTATTTTTATTTTTATTTTTGTGCTTGTTTAAAAATAAATTTGACTTGTAGTATCTGGCTAACGGAATCATAACTACACACAGAAGGGTATATTTATATAGGGAAAAGCACTGTCATAAAGATAATTTATCTGCAGAGAAAGGCGATCACCTAGGCTTTGAAAAAGGGTTACTATATCTTGATCATCCTCTAGTTCTGCTTCATAGTGCTTTCAATTGAATGTGTGATATTTGTCAAAGTTTCAAAGGGCAATTTAGCTGTTTTCTACCGGAAGGTGATGATCATTAACTTAAGAAAGGGAATACTGCCCCTTTAAGGCCCCTTTATACTATCTCTATCTGCCTTTCATCTCTGTCTCTCTCTCTCTCTCTCTCTCTCGCTTGCTCGCTCGCTCTCTCTTTGTCTCTCTCCTCCCACTCCACCTGCACAGATCCCTTCCCTCTGTATAGCCAGTGTCCTGTCCACCTCCGATTGGCTAGGAAGCCACCAATCTAGCGTCTGGCTGGACCAGTGGGACTGCATATGTAAAGCCCTACTTCATATTAATAAGCTCCAATTGGGGCTTTAAGTCCTTGATTAGAAGAGTGCGAGAGCTTTTGGTCCCAACTGGCTGTGCCTATAGGCTTGTCACCAGGAGAACATTTGTGTTAATTGCACTGCTCTGTCAGGGAAAACTTTGATTTATAGAGGGGGTTTGCTCGAATTATGGTTGCAGAGCGCACATGGATTCGGTAGAACTTTGCCTGCCCGAGTGTTTTTCCCTGCACTACGAAGAAGAGTAGGTACCTTTTTCATTATAAGAACATAGATAACATAAATAGGTGTTTACTGTGCTGTACTGAACTTTACCATACAAGGTATGTGTTTTCTTTTTTTTTTCTTTTTTGTATGTCTTGTGTGAATCTTGTCTTGTTTTGTTTCTGAATGTAATGTCCTGCTTCACTGTTGGTTGTTTTATTGCAGTTACCTGTGAGCCAAAGGCTTTCAGCTGCATTGCTGTAAGACTTCTTAATTGGCAAACATAGAGGAACAATGTCTAAATCAGATGTTTATGTTTTAATTTTGAGTTAGTTAAAATACCTATTTTTTATGTGTTGCATTTATATACCTTTGTACACCTGTCTTCATTATGACAACCTTCTGTAAAATGCCTCTGATTCATTTAGACAAGTAAATCAGAGCTGTGTGGTGAGGAAGGAAGGTGAAGGATTCATATTATATTTTGACAGTACAGTATGTATTTGGAAGTGAGAGTGTTATAGTATGGCCCAGTGTTAACATCAGGATCCTATATTTCCAGTATGGATCAAGATATGTTGAAGATACAGCATTTAAAATAGGGGAAAATAACAGCTAAACTACAGTGCAAAGGCAACTGTGAGGTTTACCTTAGCAGTGAGTGCACTTCTGCCAAAGGTAGCTGCAGAGTGTTCCTAGTAACTAATTAGAATTAAGAAGTAGCATACCGGGGTGTTTTATGCATAAGGTTAATGCATTTTGCAGAGAAAAATAAATAACTGATATGCTACATTAGTGAATGATTTTCAGAATAGATGTCATTATTATATTAAAAGGTACTTCATTACTTCATTATCTTTTTTTTAATTTATTTTTTATTTTTTTGCTTATGCATTTGATTTAAGCTTTAGGTTTTGGTTTTATAGATTTGCCTCGCTGCTGCTGCTTGTTGTTTTTGTGTTTTTTTTTTTGTTATTTTTTTTTAAAGACGGTAACAGGCTAAACTATTTTATTTATTAATTTTGTATCATACCAAGTGACCAATGGAAACATATACTTATTTATATTGAGAAAGAAAGCAGGCACAAAATCTAAAACAATTAAACTGTCTGAAGTATAATAATATGATATGTATTTAGTCACTATTTCAAAAAAAGTTGTTTGTATTTTTGTGCCTTTAAGAAATATACATCTGCATTACCATAATGAATGTTTGGTGAAGTAGTGAAAAGACTAACTTTTCTTGTGCACAACATATCCAGATAGTATTAATTATACATGTGACAGCTAAAAATAGATTTTGTTTCTATGAAGGAAAATATGAAGGCTATTAATCTTTTCCTGTACTGTTTTAAAAATGTAGATTAATGTCTTCATTCGTTGTTTAGATAGAAATTTACTACAGAATTGTTTTAGTTGTGCAAAATCTGGTTCTGGTGAGGAAGCACTGGTATCTTAACAGTTTAGTTTAAATTCTTGTGACACATACAAAACAATTAATCGTATAGGGTATTTTAAAGGTATCATACATGCCTTTTTTATAGACGTTATAGAGCCTTTAGATTGTGTTCTGTGCCTGTGCTGCTTCTTTTAATCTTTGTAGCCCTCCTGTGCTGCTGGATATAACAATTTCGTTATAAATGTAAATATATCAAATACAGCTCAATCTAAGAAGTTTTTTTTTTCTCTCTCTTTTATTAAGCTGCTTTGTTGACTTTACCCTCTTAAGGCTAATTTGCATGCTTGGTCTACATAAGCTCCTTAATGCAGATGCATTTAAATGAAATTTGTGCACATGCTTTTTCTGTGCATTGCAGAGGATTTAATACTAATTCACTGCTGATTCATTTAAAATTAATTCATTTTATAATATATAAAAAGTACATGCAGGTCCTTGCAGTTAATTCTAGGGGCTTGTTTAAAATAAGATAAACGTGTATCAGTGTTCGGCACTTTTGTTGGATTAGTATCTATAATGAAAGTACATACTACGAGAATTAAAACATTGTAAGCCTCACAACCCCTGTAGAAATGGATTCTGCAGCTAGTTTTCAAGTAAAGTGTAGTAAATATTTGAAAGTGGTTTTGGCTTAATTTCTTCATTTTTTCATGTATACCTATGGGTTCACCATACTATAAAATGTAGTACATAGACAATATAGTGGCTACAAGTTCAAGCACTTTGGATTTAAGACCAGTAAAACACATTTTATTATAAATTAATTTTACTATTTAGAATTCTTGAAAACAATTACGGTAAACTTATTTCACAAAATGTTAAGATGCAAAAAAAGGTGATTACTGTAAAATGGTTGCTGTACAGTGTATTTAAATTTTTATTGGATATTGTTTATACATTAAAATAAGCTTTTGACACTTGTGTCCTTGCCACTAATTTAGTCATTTAAATTGTGATATTTAAAAAAAAAAATCTAATTCTGCCAAAAACAGAACAAAAATTTGACACACTCAAATTTCTAAGAACACTGCCTCTGTAAACAATTATTTGGATGGCTTAATATCCCAATATGTTATTTAAATATGTGGATACTAGTAGCTTGTTCCAAATAAAAAGGGTAAATTTCTAAAATGGAAGGTTACGCTCAACAGTGATTTAAAAATAATAATACTAATAAAATCTGTTTAGGTTTCCTGGCAGTTGAGGTGTATTTTAAGGCATTAAATAGTGACACTATCAGCAATGTCTTTGTATAAACCCTCTTATGATTAGTAGCAAATCACACCTGCAGTAATTGCAATGTTGCAACAAATTAAAGGGTTAGAGATTGCTACCAATTCCTTCTGTTTGAGTACTTATTCTGATGTACCATATATATTAAGAACAGTGTACACTGAGATACTTATTCGTCTGGTAAAGCTTGTGTTCCTGCAACACAAGGTACAGTAAACTGGAGGCTATAACGATTACATGTCCATAAACATTGATTGGAATAGGTATTTTTTTGCTTGCTTATTTTTTTTAAAGTAAATTCTGTAGTAAATTTAATTATTATAATTAACCTGTGTTGTATACATAATTCACTTTATGTTCTAGAAATGTACAGATGTTATCACCACTTTAGACAGTCACTTTGAAAAGCTGCATTAAGAAAAAGTTTTAAACCAAAACAATAGGCTTTACTCTAAACACAAATACACCACAAGATACTCGGTTAGATTGGTTAAAGTAAGTTTATTGGGTTTTAATTTATTGGAGAATATGAGATTTGAGTTTCAGGACATAAGTAAAGGATGATAACATAATTTCATTCCTTTAATCTCAGTATGGAGTCATTCACTTGATATGCCAGTTAAATTGTACTGTCAGAATTAATGTGCCCTATCATCTTCTTCTAATTATCTATACTTGTGTGTGTGTGTGTATTTTCTTACCGATATTTAGGGAGATGTATTGCTCTGTTTTAAATGTCTGTCTGTCTGACTGCTTTGTGCTTACCGGTGCTTGCCACTCTTCCTTATTTATAGTACTTAACTCGTCCCCAGAGGTAATTAAGCCAAGTTAAAAGGACACCCTTTGTGTGTCATTCTTTTGAAAGGCTGTATTTTTTCTGCTTTTGTTTAAAAGGTGCAATAACCCCCCCTCAACGCCATCCCGATCAGACAACCTGTTTGTCAATTTCAGTGATTTATACATCATCCATCATTGATGGCTTCACAGACGATGTATTTGATTTTGGGTTACTTTCTCATTAACATTAAACTCAAATACCACATGAGACGTCTGTAGCCCAAATTAGGGAGTACATGGTGTAATTATGCTAAAACATATCAAAATAATGAGTTAAATTAGGATTCAAAAAGAAATATACAAAATGTAATTTGCAACATTTCGAGGGAAAAATAGGACAACTGCATCTCAGATCTTCACATTTTTTCCCACGCCTAATAAAAAAGAATGCTGCTTCTCAGTGAAGATAGCACCTGTGATTATCTTTGATCTTCTTGTCATTTCATTTGTAGTATAAAATCATTTGAGGGGAAGACATGAAGTGGATTTTATAAATCAATATTGAATGAACTAAGCAGTTTGTAATATTATACAGGTTGCAAAAAAGCATATTTTACAGTATTATATTACTGTTAATTGATATTTTCAAAATATATTTTAAAGTATTTATTTGCTGTGCTGTTTAAACATATATTAGAGGAATACCTATTAAAAACAAATTGGAGTAAGCACTTTGATAGTTCAGTATGTAAATGTATGCACAAAGTGCACATTTTTTCATGAAACAAATCCAGAACTCTGTTTATTTGTTTTAGCGATTTTTAAACCAGATTTTTTTTTTTGTTAAACCTCATGCACGATTACAAATTAATTATATGAGAGGGTTAGGAATAGGATAAACACAGATTAACACAGGTCTGTTTGTTTTAATTGATTTGGCTTTCAGAATGAATTACTTTTTTAGGTAATACTTTAAATATCGGAGTCGGAGTGCAATATTTACATGTGAATAGGCTGAATTATGTAGCCCATTCGTGTTCTATGGGAACCACTGAGTTTTATTAGATCCAGCAGTAGGTGTAGCATTGTGACTCACTTTCACTTGGGGACACAAAGAAAGCAGGCAACAATAAAATGCTGATATCCTCTGAAGCGAGAGTGTGTGCCAGGGATATAAAAGTCTCCAGAGGAAATCTGTGATTACGCTGGGCCCAGTTTGTGCAGTTTTTATCTCTTTTACATCCACTGGCCTTGTATTAAATTGTCATTGTCATGAAGCAGGGGGAGAAATGAATTGCAGCTCTCAACGCCGAGTGACAGTGAAATATTTAGCCTCTCTGTCCCCAATCATACTTCATGTGTGTGTTTGATAGTGTGGGGATGGCACAAGCACACTCTGCAGCTTGACATTCTTCCCACTTGCATTCTTCCCTGATTTTTCCTCTTATCTTTGCTACGCTTGCCATGATTTAAACGTGTGATCATTTTGGAGTCACCCCATCCCCCATACACTTTAAACTAGTACTTAAGCATATCATGCACTTAATTGTGTATGCATGATAATATGTACAGTATGTGTTTCTATTTTGTTTCTACTGAAAAAAAATAGAAAATGTAGTGAAAATAAATACAATATTTGTAATTAAAACTGCCAGCCCTATAAGTTAAATAGCACATTTGATTCTTTTTTCTGTCTGTTCCAAATTAAGGGGCAAAACACAATTCTTTAAGTTGAAGCATAAAATGACCTTGCTGCAATCTGTTAGCAAGCTTTCTCTCTTTATTATTATTTATTTCTTAGCAGACCCCCTTATCCAGGGCGACTTACAATTCTTACAAGATATCACATTATTTTCACATACAATTACATTATTTTTTACACATTATTTTTACATACAATTACCCATTTATACAGTTGGGTTTTTACTGGAGCAATCTAGGTAAAGTACCTTTCTCAAGGGTACAGCAGCAGTGTCCCCCACCTGGGATTGAACTCACAACCCTCCGGTCAAGAGTCCAGAGCCCTAAACACTACTCCACACTGCTGCCCAGTGTATATATCCTTTAATCAGCATCTATACACAAACACATTTTACATCTAGAAATCAATTTGTGTACTTTTTTTAATCTTTTTTTTCTAAAGGTATTTTTATGTCATTTTAGTTTTTCAACTTCAATCACGCAACATATGTAATTCATCTCTGTATCACTGAATGGCTAACGAGAAGGCAAATTCACATGCACTGCGCCGAGGAGGTAGAGAGGTGGTCACAGATGAGCCAGTTTAGCTGTGCTTGACCACACACCCTTCCCTTCAACATCAGCCCAAGCTGTTGCAAAAATGTGCTCAGTAAGGTAAACTCCTCTAAGGTCATACACCACTCCTTTCCCATCACATGGTAACAAAATAATTCCATCTTTATCAGCATTCAAATGAGATAATTTGTCCCAAAAGACTGCTGCGGCATCTGAAATGTGGATCAATTGTTGCATCTTTGGGGTTTCTCCTGTATGTGTGCATGCGTGCGTGCGTGTGTGTGTGTGTGTGTGTGTATATATAATATAATTTACACACAATTCAAATTGCTCATTTTGGTGCCATGTGGTGCATCAAAATCTACCTTTGCTAAATAGTGAAATGCATATGGATGTGGGATATAAATTAATTCTGTAAGCAATAGTGTTTTAAATGGATTTTTGCCTTTCATGTGTGCTGAGATATATGTTTTGTCCAATGTGTTGCAGATCATTTAAACCAGCATATTCACGCTGCTTTTTGTACTTTTAAAGCATATTTTTAAGTAAGCTTCAATATATAGGAGTGCTTTGGAAAAGGATTTTCTTTCTTGTTCTTAGGTCTAGCCTAATTTAAAAGGGATATTTTCTTTCCTTGTAAACTATCAATATGTTTTCATACACTTTCCATCTGTTTACATAATGTGTCTGTTGCCACTTCCACTTAAAATTACAGCAGTGATATGTAAACAAAACAAAGTGAAACTATATTAATATGAAAGATGTTGCTTCTTTGACATTGTAGAGATTCAGTAGCAGGAAACAGAATTCCATGTGTCTTTGAATACCCATGGAGGAAACAAAACACCACTCAATTTCTCATCTTACAGATTTTTGTTATAAATGCTGATAAATGAACCAATTCTTTGTATTGATAGTCCCAATACCAAAAACCTTACTGGAACAGTGTAGTGATGCTTTAAAAAAATTTTTTGAATTCCTACAGAATTTGGTCACCCCTGCCCATCACTTCAATATAAGGCCCATCATGTTAAATTATACAGTTCATCTGGTGTGATCTGCAAAGACATTGTTGTACAGTGGCATGAAATTACACCTGTCTCATCTATCACTTAAGCACAGAAGGAGTTAAAGGAAAATTCTTGATAACGAAATAACAGACCACGTAAAACCTAGTATGCAGCAATCAGGAATTGATTCTCTACACTTTGTATGCAAGATGTGGTCTCCTTGATTCCCCTTATTGCAAAATTAGCATAAAAACAGAGCTGCTATAGAAACCACAAAAGAAAAAGTAAAAAAGACAGAAAAGAGAAAAGAATCCCAACGCATACATCCTTTTTTACCCAAACTACATCATACAGATTTTTTAACACGTGGATAGTGGAAGGGAGCTATAGCATTTTATGATACTGTGGTCTATCACAAAGTCAAGTTTCTGTGAGAATTTCTAAACTTGTACTTATGCTTATATTCCCCCAGCTCTTTAGAGAGATATCTCTACGGGTGGGAGTTATTTAGCTTTACCAGACCTTTAAAGACTAAAGGGCTGGTAGCATGGCTATCCACAGTGCTACTGTTTTGCATTAGTAAGAATGACACCTGTCCAATCAATCAAGGGTCTGTGACACAGATGGAACACTCGGCTGAATCTCTCAGCACTGTACGTACACACAGTCACAGGCACTCAAACACACACACACACACTCACTTGTCTTAATTAATCTCATTGTTCTCCCTGCTAATCCTTGACAAGGCTCGTTCTGTACTCGCAGCTCTGTCACAAGCCAGAAATTAGCCTTTTAAAGGATGTGCTGGAAGTTTTGTTTTCACTTTGGAGTTCATATTTTCCTAAATTCTTTACTTCATTGACTGTCTTTGAGAGCCAGATATACCGGTAGCAATTATATAGCTAACTTAATTTTTTTTACTATACTTATTTTTTTCTCTGCAAATTCACTTTCGGTGTTAAACAGATTTAATTGTGGCAGTCTTTTTAAACGTTTTACTTTTGGCTATGGACAAATGTTACCTTAATTTGGAGTTCTTAATAATAATTTATTGACAAGACTCTTGTTTAATGAGCTATTTGTAATGATGTAGAAAGTGTTAAGCAAGAGGTCTGCTGCTGCTATTGTGGGGACCAAACCCAGCAGGCTGAGATAAATGGTCGAAGAAACTGACCACATTCTGTGACTGGGCTTTGCTATGTCATTGCCCTCTCTGCCTTGGAATGCCTGGGCATGCAGAGGCCCCTTTACGGCTTCCCATTTTCCCCTCTTCATTTATCCTCAGATCATTTAAAAAATATTTTTCTGTCCTTTTTTGTGACATCTGGTACAAGATTCCTTCCCAGTGTGACGCACCGCCCTGCTGGACAGAGCAAAACAGCCCAATTCAACCTTCATTCTTTACCAGTATCTCACTGCTATTGAAAGTTTTAGTACTAATAAATGCAAATTGCATTGTGTATTTGCATAACTCTTGCTTCAAATCAAAGCTATTTCCTCTTGCCTTGTGTTCCTTCCTTCCCTTCCCTTGTCCACTTCAAAGCCAAAAATCTTTGATCAGTATTCAAAACTGTTACTGAATGTAGGCATAAGTATTAGTTTAGTTTAGTCTGGTTTTGGCTAGATCACAGATTCTTCTCATATGTGCCTGGCTGTGGCTGTGGCTGTGGCTGTGGCAGGGCAAAAGCCCTACAGTGTAAATAGTGGGTGTATGGGAATGTAAGGTTGGCAGGGATAGGGTCTGTCCCTGCCAACAATCACAGGTGTGGCCATTCCCCAATTAGGTAATTTAGTGCTAATTGCGGAGTGGCCACATGTATAAAGAGGAAGCAAAATCCTTTGTCTGTTGGTTGGAGGGAGGGAGGAGGTGAGGTGAGGTGATTTTTGTATTGTTTTGTAACTTGGTAGTGAAGGTTAATGCATGGCCCACGAGTGTTTTGTTTGTTTGTTTGAACCTTTTATTTTGGCCCTTGTGCCAGTTTATTTTCTTCTTGTTTTTGTGTTTGTTTTGTTTAATAAATTAGGCAACAACACTTTAAAACTGCAGCTTTCTGTCGCTGGGTCTAATTACTGCCAGTAACCACCCTGGGCCGTGATACTACCCTGTTACAGTGGCATACAGAAAACTTCTGCAGTGTGGTACTGTATAATGATTCCTGCTGTTATTACTGGACCAATAAAACAAAGCTGGTTATGTCCACTTTGAGCACACATCAACAGCTGTTCTGTTTTAAAATGACAGCTGAGGTAGAGGTAGATGTAGCCTTTTTCAGTCATCATACTCCAAAACATATAGAAACATAGAAACCACAATAATCTACAATAGAAAAAAATAAATAAATAAATAACTGATGTATTGTATTGTTTCAAATTTGAAATCTTAAGGATTAGAAAGATATTAATTTATAAGCTAAATAATAACATTTAAACATTTAAGGTTAATTAAAACACATTGTAAAAATGTTTCTGTTGTAACTTTGAATTAAAAAAAAAAATGCAAATTGAGCTGCGTTCGTTTTTTTGTATCATATGCAAAAAGAAAAATAGTCATACTTTTGTATTCATTAACACTGCTTTCCATGATTGTGTGTAAGTACACTTCGCTGTGTGTTTATCTGATAGACCTGGAATAATAAAGCAGTGTAAACTGTTTTGAGGTAACTGCTCTGATAAGCATTTTAACTGGCACCATGCTTATCGACTGGCAAAGAAAATGCCAGCGAAAGTAAACATTTTATAGACTTTGTTTCAACAGTCGTGCGCCGGAGTACATTATCAGGAATCTTGGTTATTTAATGGCTGTGTTCGAGATAGATGATTTGATAAGGCTTAAAAAAAAAAAACAATAACTAGTTCTTAGTTAGTCTTTCAGTTACTGTACTAATTGTACCATTCCCAGTCGTAGCTGACTGCCACCAGTCACCTTCGGCCTTTCTTTTCTGATATCTTTTTCTGTTTGCAATATAAATTTTCCTTTTGTTTGAAAACTTTTGTTAAAGAGTCTTTTGTGTTATTTTACCAATGCTTGTTAATTTTGTACTGTGGAGACCAAAGCAGTAAACATTCAAGTTCTAGGCTTATCACACATTCAGAGATAAACCAAGACAGTAAAACAAAACTAAAAAATAAAACAATCACAGGTACATTTTACAAAGTTATACCACAGGGTCTTAAACTGCCAGAGGGGGCTTTCAGGTGATAAAACGTTCAATTGATAAGCTGTTTGAAAAGCCAGAGACTTATCTTTTAGAAATCTTTTTGATAACTACATGTTTCTTAACAAAAGTCATATCCTGTGCTTGCTAAAACAGAACCGTAATTGTTTTTAAAAAAAAAGGTCTAATAATATGTTCAATCAGATTCCAGTTAAGCTAGCTTTATTCTTAAGAAAGAAAGAAAAGAAAATGTTAATAGGGTCAGAACCTTTTTTTTATAATTAACATATACTTATCGCTTATCATAAAAGGTATCCCGCTAAGCTCAGAAGATACATTAAAGATTACTTGCAACTCAACTCTGTTTTATTTATATATATATATATATATATACTTTTTTAATTTATTTTTTTACCAGAACCAGCAGAACAGGACCAGCACTGTGACAATGTATATACTAAAAACACCCCAGCTTCTCCATAAGGGACACCAGGAGCAGGTCTTACTGCCTGTTTGTTTAATAAACAGCTATTCAGCCTTTTTTTTAAAACTCCACCTTTTATCTCTCTCAGGTTAAAAGACGTAACAAACTGCAGCAACAAAAAAACCTTTGAAACCTAAAACAAAACCAGCAGGTTAGCTGATATTTCTAAGCAAATGGCAGTCTGTATTTTGTATAACCTGTTGCTTGTAATGTGACAGTGAAGCCATTTTTTCATGTTGTTTTTCTTTTGTCTGTATACGTATTCCATCTATCTGAGTTAAAAATTTATAAAGCAAAATATGAACTAATTGACTTTCCAAGGCACTTGAATTAATATATTTCAATTTAAATGTATGAATAAAAAAAATAATGGAAAATAATTGAAATAGAAGCTCTGTAGTGGAATATTACAGGAACATTTTGAATCCTAAATGATGGGCCAACCGTGTATGATGTGAGTGATTACTGTAATTACTTGGTATGCAGTACATGTTGGAGGATCTAGGCTGTGTAGATAATGACATCGAGCATGTCCAGTGAGGCGAAGAGAAAGGCAGATTTAGGGAGTGTCTGCTCTTAATTAGTAAGACTGTAGCACACTGCACACTTTATCCCAGAATTACTCTTAGCCGTTCGTTTTAAGACTCGGAAATATGTCTGCAATCTCGATGTATAAGAGAACAGTAGGCACTGCTTCGTTACTTTAGAGAATAGATTTATTAATCTTCCAGCAGGATTTTTTGTCAGCTCCTATAGAAATATAGGTCAGGAAGACATAAATTGAACTTGTAGAAAAGAAGACAAACAATTGCTTTTTCACCAATAACGTTGCTCTGGTCTTTGCACATCTTTACTTCAGATTTACTTTCTGGGTTAAGCACTTGCATTTTTTTTTAAATTATTATTTTTATTTGTTTTTTTTGTTTGTCAACTTTCATTATACCTCTGTGGTTTACACTCTTTTTAAATGTCATTCATTTTCTTATAGAAGTTGTCTTTCTGGTCATATTACTTCTCAGGGGGACAATGTCAGAACAAATAAAAACAAGATGAAAATAACAACAGAAACGCACAACTGAATTTACCTGTGTTGTACCTAGAGGGTATACACTATATAGAACCCTATATTTAGAGTGAATGATAATAAGGAATTGTTTTAAATGACATGGCTTATTCATCGTTATGCTTTATGCGGTATGTAACTATGGCAGTGAGTGACTGGAGTTTAAAACACATTCATTCCCCTTACAAAACCTTTTTATTCCTGGTATGGTCAGCATTAGTAGGTTTTTATTTTTTGGAATTCTAGATCAGGATTATGCAGGGCAGAGGGTCAGTCTGCTCAGTGTTGAGGGAATGAATGGTCCTTCACCGGCAATCAAATGGCTGCCTGCCAATCAGTGGTGGCAGAGACAGGTTGTGACGGACCTGCCTATTGCGGACCAAAGCATACACATATACAGACTCATAAAACAAGCTTTTCATTTTTAAGGCCTCTATTGTAAAATATTTTTAAATTACAGTAGGGTCAGTCAGTATTATCTTCCATCAGTTATTTTTGACACTATACAGTACAGTATAGGAGCTGTAGCCTGATAAAATAAATTCTATGATAATTACCTTATCACACATATAAGATGTACATGCTCTATCCCATGATTAGATCTAAAAGTCACTGTGTTTGCTTTTCTGTCTTAAAAAAAAAACAAACATTGAAACTTTACCTTCACTCAATACAATGTTTAAGACTGCCATTGTCACTTTCAGAATTTCGGTGTGATACAGATTTACATTGGTAACTGTCAAACAGATAACTTTACATAATAGGCAATTTGGAAATTAAATCTAATATGCTTGTGCATTCATTTTACAGTTCCCTACTGTAACCCACATGCACTGTAATCATGTTATCTGTATCTGTTAAAATAATAAATAATAATAATAATAAAAAAAACAGGCAGAAATTCTGTAAAATATGTAGAGTATTTGCCAGGGTCCAAAGTTCCTCAGCTTTGGAATAACGATATATCCACAAATGCTGAGCTATAAAACAATTATTATATACCCTATTTCAGTGGTGCACAACTCAAGTCATGGAGGGCCGGTGTCCCTCCTGGTTTTTGTTCTAACCATACCCTATATTAGTTAATTGGACCAATTAAGCTTCTAATAAGGTCCAATAAAGTACTTTAGGATGCAGTTGGAATAAAAACCTGCAGGGACACCGGCCCTCCAGGACCGAGTTGTGCACCACTGCCCTATTTGTTGGAGTATGTTTTAGAGGTTTTTAAATGTTGTGCCAGTGATTAAATTGTACAGTACATGTTAACAATGTGTGAAGGAACCGCTTTATTTGCTGTTATGGAAATTGAGCTGTTTGTCAAATAAAAAAAATAAAACAAGTTCCAGTGGCAGAAAGCAAATCTGACTAAAAGAGAGAAAATGCCCTAGGTTTTTGAAGTGTCCCAGGCTCATATGTGTGTGTGGGTACAGTTCTTAGGTAGATATAGTGACTGATCTTGTGAGAGATTAGGGGTCTAGAATCAGATTCTTCCTGATTATACTAGGTTGTGTTTTGCAAGTAGCCTGTTGGCAGTGGTGATCTGTTTACTTTAACTAATTTCGACAGTATGCATTGGATTTTGTTTCTTTCTGCTGGTTGGATGCTAATGTACCTGGAAGGAAGAGCCAGCCGCAGCCAGCCAGCGTCGGATGGGGAGGCCTGCCATCTGTCCCACCTGCTGCATTTGTGTGTCCATCTGGTTTACTCCAGGTTCTCGTTGTGGGGCTGCGGTGGAGGAGCATTGGGGAGTCGGCAAGGAAGGCCGGCAGGCAGTGTGAATTATTTAGGCTGCCAACCCGAATGAAGAGACACAGAGAGAGACAGAAATGGAGAGGGAAGGGAGGGGGAGAGAAAAAGGGGAGGGAGCTCACTGCACAGATGCAAAGGAATGTGATAAATGCTTGAAAGATCCCGATTAGCATATAGATTTAGATGTATGAAGATCATTGTGCTGATTACAAGCCACTGAGTTTTATCTAGATTTAGTACTGGCTGATTTGCGTATAAAATATAGCCAGATTTGGCTAGAACATTTGGTGTTTTTACTATTGAGGTTAAAGGGGAATTATTGTTTTGAGTAAATGTACAATGATTGGCTCAGGGTATACTGGTTAACCCCTTCCTACACTTGAATAATTTCAAACTCTAAAGGATCTGAGCCATGGCACCAGTCAAAATGATACAGCATGTTTCAAATCTGTAATGAAAGGAATCTAAATTATTTCCTGCAGTTCTATATGTTCTCAGTCTTCAGCATTTGAAGGGAAAATGTTTTCTTCAGTATGCACCTGCAGTACACTATACTGCTCATAGAGGATCAGTTTACATTTCAGAATAATACATTATGCAGAGGTGTTAAAACTAAAGCTTGTAGTCCCTTGTAGATGTGCTATATTTAAAGAAACCACAGAATATGCTTAATTGTCATCAACCAGTACTAATGTAAAATAAACAGTGCCTCCAACCCCCGAGAAGTGTGTATATTGGATGTATACGGACACCCTCAAGGGCCTTATTGCATTTATAATCCAGGTGAAACAGTGGAATTGAAAAAAAAAAAAGCAAAATCAAATTTAGGGCAAAACCAATTATTTGGTTTTAAAATTAAATATACTTATGCTAATAAAGGGACCAAAAAAGTAGTACAATTTATAACTTTGAACTACACACTAAGTTATGCTGAATACATTCATTTAATTAAAGCTTACAAAAGTAAGTAAATATTTATTTTTGTTATGTGTTGAATTGTTCATGGGCATTGAAAAGATCCACCAGGAGGCGGTGTTGAGACGACACTGAAGTACTTTTTTTTTCTCTCAGTGCAAGATACTGTTGTTTCAGCAGAACGGAGGGACTGCAGGAAAAAAAATAAATCTAATGCCGTCTCGGATTTCATTACTTTTTCAAGGTCTGCATCGGAGAGGGATGGATAATGTACAGAATGTCTTTTGTGTTTTTATGCAGCGTTTACAAACCGCTAAAAAGACATTACTTAAAGCGATGAAGTCGGGGAGAGGGTATATATTGACAGATTCCCCAGTTTTATTTTCATTTAGATAGCGGTTGATTCCAGCTTGACATTTATATTCTGCTCCTTGGGCATTCCTTACATGTCCATAGAAATCCCTTAGTATTTTATTAAGATTTTCTTAAGATGTGCATTTTCCACAGTTGAGACAATTTGTTTCTGTTTCAGCCAGTCCTGAAAGACAATTTTGTTATTGATTTATTTTGTTTGGGTATTTTTTTCGGTTTGGGTATTGGAGGCTGTGTGGTGCAGTGGTTAAAGAAAATGACTTGTACCCAGGAGGTCCCCGGTTCAAATCCCACCTCAGCCACTGACTCATTGTGTGACCCTGAGCAGGTCACTTAACCTACTTGAGTCTGTCTTTCAGGTGAGACGTAGTTGAAAGTGACTCTGCAGCTGATGCATAGTTCACACACCCTAGTCTCTGTAAGTCGCCTTGGATAAAGGCGCCTGCTAAATAAATTAAAAATAATAATTTTTCTATCTTCCAGTTCATGTAATTGTTCTTCATCCAAATCGGCATATCTACTTACAACTTTTGGTATTTTTTTGATGGTAGTTGGTCACTCAGTTTTATAGTTACTGTACCTCTGTAACTGTAAACAAGATGGCTACCAGTACTGTAAATTCCAACCAATATATGGACAGCTGGAACCTTGTTCGACCAATCACATTGCTTGTTTCACATTCCATTGGATTTTATATATATATATATATATATATATATATATATATATATATATATATATATATATATATATATATATATATATATATATATATATACACATACATACATACACACTGCATTTAAAATGTTCTTCTTGAATATATTTTTATGTACTTAACTTTTTTTAGACTGCACATCACTCATCTGATGCCATTGTGCAGCTGACAACTAAATGTCTAGCGATGTTCCCTGTATTTTTTTCCCAGTAATTCGCTGTTTTCCATTACCAAGAACTGTTTTTCCGCCTCCAACAACAATTTGTCCGTCACAGAATTTCTTGTGCCGTATTGGATTTTAAGTAAAACCCTTTAAAAAGAGAAGCTGCCTGTGACTGCAGGCTTCAAAGGGAATTACGTGAATTGGATTTTTAAGGTTAGTCTAGGTCAAACCAATTACACTCAATTCACATGCAAAACTCTTATATTAAGCTAGCAACGCTCACATTATTGGTGTGGCATTGTCGTGTGCCAGATGGGAGACTTTTGCCAAAAGCAGGGAAGCCACAATATGCATTATAACCTTGTCCCATAGACATTTTTTTTAAAATAACTATTTTATTTTGTTAAAAAAATGTAGTTTTTCACTTCTGCTTTATACATGTATGTACTAACAGTCTTTATCGAGAACCTTGTCTATATGTTAAGGAATGTACAGTAGTCAGGTAAAATTTTCATCCAGATGGGAATTAAATAGCCCTTTGTAATAGGATTATTAACAAGGTGATACAGTGTTGTTGGTCCTGGTAGGTTCTTTAGTAGGAGACTGTTTTATCCACAATAGAAAGATTAAGTGTAAGTTGAAACATTTGAAAATTCAACCTATGCTTGACTTCAGTTATTGTGTCATAAATTGATACCACAAACATTATTATATATATATATATATATATATATATATATATATATATATATATATATATATATAGGTCAGGTAAGTTTTGTTTTGCATCATATAAAAATGTTTCAAAGTTACTGTTACTGTTTTTTGGCACATGAACATTTTTCACGGAGTTGGGAATTTAAACACTATTATTAAAAAATGAGTACAAAACTTGAGTTAGTGCTTTGGAGGCTAAAATAAAAAATAAAATCCTGGTTAAAAATAAAGATGTCACTGGCACACTTGGACACTGATTCCTGGCCAAGCGCCGCTCCCACCAGCTGTGTTGAGAAATTGAGCTCTAAACACTGCAATCTTTTCCATAGCATTTCGTGACAGCAGGTAGCCCCTCTCAAGTCAGACTACAGAACCCAAGATGCTCTAATCACCACATCACATGCATAATCTGCACCTCAAGGCACCCGGATCTAATAAGGCATAAGCGCGGTCTTCAGGTCAGCGGGAAAAAATACTCCATCTGTTCTTGTGCAATTATGAAGGTGATTCCGATTTACCTGATAGATGGGTTAAATCAACTGATTTAGCTTATTTCTCTCTAGAGGTGATATTTTATTTATATGATAAAGCACTTGGAAAGTGATTAATCTGTCAGGAGAACGGCTTGTTACTGTACATTTACTGGACGTGTAATAAACTAGATTGTCTTAGTGCAGATCAGCAAATGAAGAGCTTTTCAGTGCAGCTACAAAGAAGATTAGAATGGTTTAAAGCATGGAGTATTATTCAACTATGTGTGAAGTTCTTTTTTTTAGCCTTAACCTGAATTCCTCAAGCGCAACAACGATTTTCCCTCAAGTAGTCAGACATGTCCAGTACAGTTAAAGCCAATAGGACTATTTTATATTTTTGGTCAAATAAATTGGATTAAGCAGATACAAACCTTATATATTTAGCATCCCAGAACTTTGCAGTGGTAACCCAATCAACAGAGTTGTTTAACCCTAAAGACAATAAGAGAAATCCTGCATCCAAATTGTGTTTAATCTAACACGCTTGTTTAAAGCTGCTCTGATTTTACTTGCAAAATGGTACAGAGGGATTTATAGTTAGAAATGTGTACTCCAAGAAAAATACTTTCCTGAAATAGTCCCTTAGGAACTGACCATTTAAACAAAGTCCACATGCAAACTACTAGCTTCAGGTCTAGGGATATGATTTTTGGGAGGATGAGATTTAACATTATAGATTAGTCAGCTGATCAGAGGAGCCAACTTTTTTTTCTGTCAGGTGGTGCCCTCTACACTATACATAGTTATGTCAGTCACTTATAAGTCTTAACATAATAATATTCATTTGCAGTATTTATTCGAGACTTAAGACCGCAGGAATGCCTTTTGTGCTTTGACTGTAATTGTTGCTCTGGACAGGAAAATAAATAAACAAATAAGTAAAGTCCAAGTTGGTAGCAGGGGCCTGCCAAGGGAATGCAGTCCCGTTAAGCAAGAGTGGTAGAATTAGTATTTCAGAACTAAACCAGATTATGGAGGGGAATGTGAATTAGATTTGGTAACAGATGGTACAGTTCAAATTTAAGATGCTTTGCGAATGGAAGGCGGCGGCAGCAGCTTGCTACATATCCTTGCGCTTGATAGACGGGTATAAATCACAACAGTCCCGTCTTGACAGCCAATTTCGAGAATCTGATCTGGTTAAAGACGCAGCTTTCCCGCTCCAGTCACTGAAAACAACCACTTTTTTAAGGCATGTCATATTTTCTTGGAGGAAAATCCCTTTTCATCTTTTTTTAATAAAATGTGTTTTTAATCCAGACTTTTTAAAATTATTTTTATGTCTAATCTTATTTCATTTGAACGCCAGTTCATCTGTACTTATCTGAACTGTAAACTTCAGCCTTACAGTAAACTGAATAATCTGTGTCTTTAAGCATGTTACTTATTGAAAAAGCCAAACCTTATTTTCTGATTTTCACAGGGGGTGGGGTGGGGTGTATTTATATATCCACCATGATACACAGTAACATGGCAACAACAATTAAGCTGATAACGCATTAACATAGATCCTTGCTACTTAGCATTTAAGTTGTACAAACTGCTTTAAGTTTGTAATGTTTTGTCTGGTTTTTGTTTGTACATATATTGAAAAATATATACCGACACATCTGTTTATAAAATTCCACAGTACAATTATCCTTGAAGATAACTGATTGAAACTAAATAGTCCTAGAGGTCTGTTTCACTGAGGTGCATTTTACATACACGGCTTCATACACTGATATTAAACACGTTCGAGAGGATACTCAAAAAAAAAAAGCAAAAAAAAAAGTTTGACGTTTGAATCAATCTTGTTTTCATTGAGCTGAATCAAGGCTGATAAATATCATACATTGCGGTTCTGAATTTATCTGCAGAGCTGTTGCAACAAAATGACCTAAATCATCAAGATGTGGATCTTGAACTACACAGCAAGTTGTGCTGCGACTCATGGAGACTTATCAGAACCAGATCAGTGTGATCCAGCACCGCTGTCTAAACTGAAATATCATAATAGGTAGGATTTAGGTTAAATATGTAACACAGAATTGGAGAATTGGCGTTGTACAAAAACAAGACCACCAATTAACAAAAAAAAGCCTGTATTTAGTTGATTAAGAAAAACACTGGACTGCCTCATCTCCAGTAGAGTAATACATATTTGTTTTTAAATGAATAGGAACAGATGTATTTGGAAACCCCTTAATATCAAAGCCCACTGTTTGATACAAATTAACTGTAAAGTATTCTGAAAGCACAAATCCCCTGCCCACAAACTAATTAGCAAGCAAATGTTTTCAGTTCGACTGACTTTTTTTTTTTTTTTTTTGCTGAAATCCAAACGCATAAAATTGCTCACTGTGAAAATGAGAAAAAAGAAGAAAGTAAATGGAAATAAAAAGATCCTAATAGCTAGTGAGCTGACGGTCACTGAGCGAAAAAGACATCCCCCTAATCGCAGTCCAATGAAATGTGGTTCAGTAACAAGCTGGTGACTCCCTGCTGCTAACTGACAATATGGTGTAACACACCAGGGACAAACATTCACTTAAACACTGATTGTACTGAAACACTAGTCTGCAACTCACCAAGCCCTGTGCTGAATAGTATTGATATGATGGGACAGAGAGGGAGGGAGATCAGGCCATTGCTGCCATATTTCACAGATTTTTAGCTACACTGTGTTTTGAAGGGCCTTTGGAAGGTGCAGTATCATAATGCTTCGTGGCCTAAGGTTTTCCATACTGAAGGGGAAAATCGCTATGCAGCATTTCAGTAATTTAATAAGGCTAGGTTTTATAAAGATATAGAAAGACATAGGGTATCTGGTACCTGTTTTTACAGTTTTACAGTTTTTACATTGCCAAACTATAATTTGTATTTAATTTTTACGCTACATTAGTCTTGTTTTGTATACAGCAAACTGTATGTAGTTTGTGTGGGTGTTAAAAAGTAAATCCAACCATTAAAAAAGATTATTCACTAGAACCCAGTTCATTTGCCCCTGCTGGTAGTGTCTTCATGAATGTAGAGTACATCAATTGAAAAGCTCTGTATGGCAATAAGAACCTGTGTTTTTGTTTTTCTTTATCAAAGTCTACCATACTGTGCCCCAATGTATTAAAATATATAGAGTTAGTCTCAGCATGGGATTGCCATTTTTAGAAATGCACACTGATGGTGTGACAGTGGAATTGTTTTTACTTAAACAAAATGAGTGTGCAATATAAAGACATACTGCCCTTCTCTTGGTATGTTGCTATTAAGTTGACCTCAGTATCCCGCTTTAGGTCATCCATATTGGAACACACTACGAAGCTGCTGAAAGCCTCTGTATAATTTACTGCAGATTACTATTATTTATTTGTTTTTCAGTGTAGACTTCAGCAGTGTACCTGTATCACAGAAAGAACGAATCAAATAAAGAAAGACTGTTCAAATCTAATTGTGCACTGCTGGTAATCTCATTTTAACTTGTAAGGTACACATTTCAATTATAGGTTGTCTTTTTATTAATTCCAGATTAGAACATTTGGCTGTCTCACCTAGCACATTAGAAACGTTTTTATGGTCCACAATCCCATTGTATAAATGTGTTTTTGCCATTATCACATTGATTGCATGTAATCAGAGGTGTTATTCTGCAGCCAGTCATTGGCAATGAAGTGAATTACTACTTTCCAACCCAGTAATGTTGTAACAATTGATCTCCCAGCGCCAGGGGGAAAGGACTTAGATGTATGGTATATTTTTAGACACAGAAACAACTGTGCACTTCCTCCATGTGTTTTGAATGCAACATCCTGTATAAAACTAAATGAACAGTGGTTGTTGTCTGTAATGAAGTAAATACAGAAGCAATAAGTCTAGAGTTGGATCAGAAGGTGATGGGTGGGGTATCATTTTGATTAATTTCTTAGTCCCCCATGAATAAAATGTTGCCCAATTAGATGTGTATGTTTTAATTTTCAGTACTTTAAGTAACTCTGTGAAAATATCAAGCAAATACAGAACACAATACATTACTTTCTACAAAACTTATATATTAGAAATTAATATCATCCATGGACTTAATTTCCACACATTTGACTGCAATTCCAAATTAAATGCTGGGGAGCTAAACCTCAGGACTGTTCAGTCTTTTACTGATTTCCACCATCTTCTCAAAACCAATGTGTTCAAACTTAATTTGTAAATTCCTTTGTATATATCTTTTTGTATTTTCCTTTATTGTATATAGTGTACATATGTGTTTGTTTTGCATTTTTATTGCCTGTAACTTATATACTTGTTAATGCATTATATTTTGTTTAATTTCTGTAACTCGCTTTGTATAAAAGCATCTGCTAAACAATAATAATAATAATAATAATAATAATAATAATAATAATAATAATAATAATAATAATAATAATAATAATACTGTACCACAGCGGTGCTCCCTTCTGACACAAAATAAACTGCATTTTAAGTGCATTAGCTTGCTGTGTGTATTAGTAACCATATAAAAGCACTTTCTTCTGATAAAAATGGCACTTATTCTTCCCCCCGTCTGCACCTTAATATACTGATTACATGTTTGGCTCTATAGTTGTCAAAGCACTGAATCAGTCAAACGGTATAATGACACCCTGTCACTGCCAAGTGTCCCTGTTTTCCCCAAATACGTTTCACTGTTGATTTGTGATGCATCACTTCAATAAAAAAAAAGGATTTTGTTTCTCTGTGGACACTTCTAGAAGCAAAACATTACTCCTTTACCAAAAACTGCAACACATTACAGCTATTGTATTAACTACAGCAAAATTACATTAGCAGCATCATAGTGCCACTGTAGCATTACTATAGTACACAAGTGTGTGCAAAGTCACACTACAAGTAAAGATGTCTTGGCCACAGTGGTATATTCTTTTTTTTACGGGTGTGCCCAATCCCTACTCCTCTGATCCATTTTTCTTCCCCTTGGCGTTTACTGGGGACAGTTAGTTTAAGCAGAAGCAAAATAAATTACACTTAATTTTACAAAGCATAAAAACTAGCACTGTATCTCATTTCTGTCACAGGAGCATAAATAATCACTCTCATTGGGTTCTGATTTCAGTGCAGGTTGTTTTTTGTTATTGTTTTTTTTATCCTTTCCCCCACTTTTCTGATTCTCATTGGCAGGGACAACCCATTAATTTCTCAAAAATGGAGTGATGAACATTAGCCGGTTTTGAAGCATTCCTCATTGATAAGAGTGGGATGAATTTATGAGGATGGGTCCAATTTTAACCAGAAGAAAAGCGTAACTCTGCAGTAGAACCCACCTACCTTAAAGTTTCAGAATTATGAGCCATATTCATTAACACACCAGTTTGCACATGGCTGCAATGCAATGCCTAATGTTTTATACATACAGTATTTCACACAGGTCTTATACTAAGCACATTAAAAATAATGTTATTTAATTAACAAAGCTAGATATTCTTTTAAAAAGAAAGATTTTAGTATTAAAAAGTTTCAGCTTAGCAGATGATATAAAATGTATATTTTATTTCATTTTCCTGCAGTAATTGCTTCCTACAGAATGTAGATAATAAAAGGAATAACTATATAAAAAGACAATCATATATAGTAAATTACATCATTTTTAAATACAATACATAATTGCATGCATTCATGTTAAAGCCATGAATTATAGAAAGTAAGTTAATTAGTTAATTATAATGTCCAAAAAAAAATACAGTATATAGTACTGTACATTTCAAAGATCACAAAACAGATTAAGGATTAACTGTAAAAAGTATATTACAAATTCCCAAGTATTGTTTTTTAACCAATATGTCAAGTTTCTCCATTCAGGAAAACCCAATAGTAGTATATACAGTACTTCCAAAAGATGGTAAAATGTAACATGCAGTTTTAAAATTGAATTAATCTCTTAGGAAAGGCAATTGCAGTTAACTGGAAGAGTTATTTTCTTTTTGTACTGTAGACTTTTTGAATGGCAAGTTCTGAGCATGAATAGCGGTACATCTTTTTTTTCTCTACTTGACAATTATTGTTTCCATTTATAAACCCTAACTAAATTTCAACATTTTTCATACAAAAATACTGCTTAACGGCACACTGTGGAATCAGGCCCATTCAGCTTGTCGAAACCAGATAAAATCACCACCTCTTAAATAGCCTCTTTTCTGTCAGAAAGGATTTCTTTTCTTCTAAAATATAGGCTTTAGAATTTCACTCCTCTTAGAGCTAATGTGAATTTTAGTGCCTCTAATTTTAGATTCAAGTGTGGCCCAGAGTAAAACCCACCATTTGACAATTGAATTTATAGATAGTTGTGAATATTGCAGGCTTGGATTAATAGAGTCATAGAATTTCAAAGAGCACAAGGGAGGGAGAGAGTGCTAATAACTTTCAGCTAAAGTGTTTCTAATGGAGTAACTTAAAAGTTGTCAACAGGCCCAACAAATCCTATTCTACTCTTATTATTTTCCTCTCTTTTTGTACCTTGTATTTCCACATATCCCCGCTGTATTAACACACAAGCTGATATGACTTTATTTTTCCTGTACCCCCTTTTAAGATTATAGGGTAACATATGCTTAAAGTCACCACAATACCAGTTTTCAGTGGGTCAGTGAGGTGGCTTTCAACAGCAGATATAATAGATACAGAATAGGTATGTATTTAGTCAATAGCAGACTGCTGCATTACTGAGATGCATCCTGTGAAGGCGTAGGTAAGAAGAGCTTACATAAATAGATTGATACTGGCTGAAAACATGAGAAACATCTAGATAGAGCCAGCACATTTGTACCAAGAATTGTAGTGATTCTCTTATCAAGTTGCATGCAAGTACGGAACAGATTGGTTTTTGCATTGTACTGTAATTCATTAATCATTGTGGAAAGATATGAGGCTTGTCAAAAATAACGAAAAGCAACCTGTGTATTTTGAGTTCATCTTTTTTTCTTAAAAGAGTCAAGGCAACAGCAAAAAAGCTCTCTCTCTCTCTCTCTCTCTCTCTCTCTCTCTCTCTCTCTCTCTCTCTCTCTCTCTCTCTCTCTCTCTCTCTCTCTCTCTCTCTCTCTCTCTCTCTCAACCTACAGGTAATCTTTACATTCCCCAGAAGAATATCTATTTTACTGGCTGTCTCAATTGAGAGCACAGCCTTTATTTCCACTGGGTTTTCCTTAATTAAAAGCCCTTTGTGTGGTCTCTGGAGCTTTTACCACCATTGTATTTATTCTCCACATTTTTCATATTGCAATATATAAAAAGTCTGTTAATTTACAATGCGTATTAGTCTATTTTAAGTAAAAAGGAGACAGAGAACTAATAACTCCACTCTAAGACTTTAATGTACATGATAGCAGTTACAGTAATTATACTGCAATAAGTGAAGTAGTAGTGTAAGTGCCTCTAAATTAAATGGAACTCACAGAGCGCCGGTAAGTGAATGTGCGATCTACTGAAATGTTGACTTGGGAGAAGTTTAATCCCTTCACTTTGCCCTTAGTGCTTCTTGAGAGACAAGGGAGAGATATCTATTAATTACAGTACTCATTAACACTGATGGCTCAGAGGGATGAACTTAAGCAAGGAGAAAAAGGGAAAGTAGAACAGATAGGCCAGGAGTGATTCATTTCATATATTTACAATGGCGGTGGGGTATTCTTTTCTGATTCTGCCATTTTTAACTGTGTCTATTTTTTATTTTATTATAGAATTTTTTTTTTATAATCTATGTAGCTCCTTTGAAATTGATGAGTGTCCAGTAAGACTGACGAGGGATGCTGGCCCCTGTAAAGTTTTTGTTGACTGCCTCTCTGGGTGCGTGATAAAGCTCTGTCGTGCCTTTATGCTGATTACCTTCATGTAGAATATGTGATATGGATTTGTGAATGGACGATGATGGGTCCTTTGCCCTTTTTTTTCCAGAGCGGCACTTAAGATAGTTGTCTTTAACCCTTCAAATGACAAAACTTATTTATTTATTTAAACATCAATTCCTCAGGCACTGAACTTTACATGATATTTGAACTCTGATTTACTGGATGTTTTTATATACTTTGTAGCTGACTTTTTAAAATATGGCATTATATTAAATACTATTTTGAATGACTTCTACTGTGTTTAGATATAAATAATAACTGTAATTTGTAAAATACTTTTCTTGGTAACAAAAAAGGTAAAATAGAAACACAAAATATCCCCAAGGATTCATTCAGTATAACAGTATTTTTTCAGAAAGTTTTAATTTTTTTTTTTTTATATAGTCTGGTTTTGTTGCTTTACCTCCTGGGACTCTTCAAGGTTTACTTTAATGAATTGTGCTCACATTAGAACACTGTCCCAGCGAGCCCTGCATTTTGCTATTCAATTAATTTAAGTGGGGTTTATTGCATTTATGAGACAATATAGTGTATGTAGTTTCACATGACAACTAGAGGGCTTTTCAATGAGTGTGTACTAGGGTATGTCTTTCAAAGATGGTTGAAAAGGCTGAAAACAAATCTTTGTGAGATAACTTGTTGGTGTTGCAAACTATCTTAAACCTATTCTCAGTGTTTTATTATTTGCAGTCTTAATCCCCCCAGCAGTCTAAGCATACAGCACAGTATATAACACTATTCAGGCTGTGCAGTTTGAGATTCCTTTGATGTTGTATTCAGCTAACTAGCTTTTTTGTTTTATGGGTTGCTACTGCAAACTACTCACTGGCAACACACTGCTGATAAACTAAATAATAAACCATACATTTTTTTTACTGGCTTTTTAAAAATGTTGTCTTATGTGGTTGTGATCTGATTCTTTATTTTTTATTTTTTCTCTCCTCTTCTCCACCTTCTCTCCGAAGGCTCCTCTGCAGAATGTCAAGCAAGGATCGGCACATCGATTCAAACTGCCCCTCATACATCAAGACGGAACCCTCCAGCCCTGCCTCCCTCACAGACAGCATTAACCACCATAGCCCCGGTGGGTCTTCGGATGCCAGTGGCAGCTATAGCTCCACCATGAACGGGCACCAGAACGGTCTGGACTCGCCCACACTCTATGGTCCAATGGCAGGCCTGGGGGCCAATGGCGCTGCCCGCAAGCGCTACGATGACTGCTCCAGCACCATCACAGAGGACTCGCAGACCAAATGCGAGTACATGCTCAACTCAATGCCCAAGCGGCTGTGCCTCGTCTGCGGCGACATCGCGTCTGGCTACCACTATGGAGTGGCCTCCTGCGAAGCCTGCAAGGCTTTCTTCAAAAGGACAATTCAAGGTTGGGTGCTTTTCCGTGTTATCTGAGTCATTTGCTTTCATTTCTCCTGTAACCACACAGAAACACCTCACTCTGGTCTCATCTTGCTGTTGGTTAAATGGAAAAATTTAAATAAAAGTCACCCAAATCCTTGGTGTGTGTCCTTCTAAAGGTGTATGGTTTTCATCCATGGTTTTTAAGGAGGCTGTTATATTATTATTTGTGTAGGTCTGCACAGGCTAGCAGGACTCTGAGACTGCTGGAGACGTTAAGTGTTTCTGTCATTTGCAGCATTGTTCCTTATCTTGATTCGCAGATCATGGGCTTTTAAAAGAGGCCAGAAAGCTGAAAATGTCAGTGCTGTTTTGGAAGCCCTGTTCTCATGTTTTGGCAGGCTGCAGCGGTGGCACTGTTCCAGTGACACCTGACACTGCGCATCACCTGAATCCATCATTGCCCGATTTAATCATTCATGCCCTACAAGTGAAAAGAAAATCCTGCGTCAGCTTTTCATTCCACTTAACCACGCTAGGTGCTGCAATGCATAAAAGCCCCCAAAAATAAAGTTAATTTTGAAGTGTTTTATAACACTTTTAGATTTCTTTACTTGTAAGAAACCATTAGTATTTACCTAGTACTATTGTTTTAAATATTGAACAATTGCACATTCAATACAGGTATTGACTCTATATTCACATAGTTATATTGTTTGAATTTCCATGTGAACACCAAGTCACAACCAAAATACAGACACTAGCACATTTCCTTAAATATCTTTTGGTAGACATTTACCAAATGTCCCATATAATCTTGCTGACATGTTAATACGAAATATCCAGGCCAAAATATTTAATTAATAGTTTATTTTTCATTTTTATTTTTATTTGGGTACAGGCTGTATAATTGGTTGCTCACATTTTTAATCAATGCAACCTATTCTGAAACACACTGGGTTACATTTCATCTGTTGTGGGAAAAATAGGCTTACTTTTAGATTGTCAAACATACATGATCCATTATAGTCACCTTTATTTAAAAACAATCCCACTGCAATCTCTAAACTAATGTACTGTACCATTTCAAATGGCATTTTAGACTGAGCACACATTAGGCCCTTAAAATACTGAGAATGAAATGGCTTCTTGAGATTACCTTGTTAATGAATATTGGACCTTCTTTAATGGGCATGCATACTTTAAATACTGTTTCTCAATGAATTAGTGGTCTTGAGCATTTAGTCTCCAAGCATTCTCACTAATCTGCTTTTTAATGAGGAAACATCAGTTCAGAGAAGGGAAGTCAATATAAATCAGTGTTTACAAAGTCTGATTAACTCTGAAATATTTCATCAGCGTCGAGGTCCCAGGTGGACACAGTGTTAATTGCATGAGCCTGCGTGCTTTTCAGAGGGTCTCTAACAGACCCGGAGAGCTGTGAACATGAAATATCAATGTTACGCATCTTGTTTCCCAAGACAGTTTATATGCTTGCTGTGTTGATCCCAGCCTCTACCTCCTTGCTCTAGAAAACTATAAACAAAAAGCCATTTTCATAAAGTACTATAATACTTGAAAAGGTTTTAAAGTAGGTGGAAACTATTACACATCTGTGTAAACAGTGGCTTGTTTATAGTATTCCGGTCGATTGCCTATTCTTTAAGGCAGTACTTTCACAAAATATACTTCCCTGGAACAGAACCCTGGGCCCTATGTTGCACTCTTTAGTGATAAGGCATGACTTAATTAGTTTAATAAATTCTAAAAATGACTCCTAAATTACATTTATTTTCATATTGCATGTTCGTTAAATTGGGATATGTGACTTACCACAATTTAAAAGTATAAAATTCAAGTGAGAGATATGCTTAGTGCATGTCAGTGTTTTACCACTTACTGTAAAAATCATCATGCTTTTTTATATATTTGAAAGGGATTCTCAAATCGCTGTTTTCTTTATTTAATCGTTATTATAAAACTGTTATGGGAAAAAAAAAATCAACTAAATTCTAAAATTAATTTAAAAAAAAAAAAAACAACTTCAGCCTAATTGAGCCCCTAAAGATATTTCTTCATTTTTTTTTTTTTTTTTCAGAATCTAGCCCAATGTATTGTGACCCGGCAGTAAAAATCATACTATTTAAGCAAACATTACATTGACAGGACTTAAGTACTAATTTAATCAGTGTTTCTTTAAAAGCATTATAATGTACACAACAATTATGTGAGACTGTGTGGGCTTGTGGTTAGAACGCAGGGCTGAGAGCCAGAAATTCCTGTCTAAGAATCCAAGCAGCCATAGACTTGCTTGATACGCCATAACTCACCTATCTTGCTATAAAATAGGATACAATGAAGACACACTTAACAAAAGGAGCCAGATTTAAATCTTTTTGAAGTGTGACTTTTAATGTTAAACAAATAGTTCAAAGTACATTTTTGACTCCTTAAATACATCTGCTGAGTTACTTGTTACTATTCTTGTAACGTTAACTGTTTTTTTTTTCTTCCTTTCTCAAAAAATGACCAAAAGCAGACCAACCCAGGTGTCTGGGTGACACATAAAATGCCAAATGTCAAAAACAGATAAAACTGATCTGTGCTTATGTACTATTGATGATCATACTAAAATGCTATACCGATGTTCTATTTCATTATTGCTGTGCTGTATTCAGTAAATATTGTGCAAATTCATTTGTACAGCGGTTTATTCTGTCATTGAATTTGAAGTTTTCTGAACTAATGCTGTTATAATGTATTTAACATACAGTATGTAAGTTGTCCCAAAGATATTGTAATAACTTGAGTGCACTGTAGGAGTTTATAGATAAATATATATAAGTGATGTAAGTGACTCTGCAGCAGTTGTTGTTGATGCATAGTTCACCCCCTAGTCTCTGTAAGTCGCTTTGAATAAAAGCATAAATAAAAATATGGGTTATATTCTCAATCAGCGGTTTCCTGATTTAAAGGACTGTTGGCTATTAGTTATGCGGTTTGAATCAAACATAACACATACAGTATACTACATATATCATTGGCTGGTAATTACATGAAATGTATAACCAGATGTAAACAATGTCTCCTTAAGGTGACAACAATTTTTTTTTTTTTTAACCACTTATTTCATTACTTGGTGACATTGCTGGCCAGGTAAACTGCTTCTTTCAGTTTGTATTCCCTGACAGCTATTAAACACTCTCTTTTCCTTCTCTCTACATGCCTTGCCACAGGAAACATCGAGTACAGCTGCCCGGCAACCAATGAATGTGAAATCACAAAGCGCAGGCGCAAGTCCTGCCAGGCCTGTCGCTTCATGAAGTGTCTAAAAGTCGGAATGATGAAGGAAGGTAAGGAACATATTGGTTTAAATGTAATAACCCCCTTTAATCGCCAGCACACCGGTGCATACCTTGATGGGGGGGAGGGGGGAAGAGAAAGACAAGGTTAAAATGTATTGATGAAATATTGATATGCTGCCTTGTGAACTGCACATCACACTGTACAAAAGCTTTGTTCCAGCAGTTTACACAGTGAACAAAGAAAAAACCCTGAATACAGTATTTGTATTGTACCTGTATTGAAAATACCAAACCGGTAGATATGTCCAACAGTGTGATGTGTTGCAAGTTGGTAGTGTTTTTAGTTGGAACCAGGCCTACACATTTGCTTCCAGTATTACATATGTGGAATAAGGGACCTATTGCAGATTCAGAAATTATTTTACATAATCCATTCAATTTTTCATTTATTTGGTCTTTATTCATTCTTGTCTAATATTGCTTTAGCACCTCTCTTTTACATCTTATACTGCCTTTTTTAAAGGATCTGAGTCATTTTTTTCTGTTTAGTGAAGTCACAACAAGCCAGCTCCGGCTAAACACTGCTCAAAAGAGCTATGAACAACTTTGTATGTGCATTACTACTACATAACACTGCAAGGAAATTAAAAGTTAGTTGTATCTCTAAACTTGATTTTCTAAGAAAGTTGTACATTTAACAGTTTTGTTAACTAAAAAAAAAACTAGTAAACCAAAAAAAAAACCCTGTAACTTTACAGTATTTAAATAAATAAGTTTTATAACTGCCATTAAATTAAGCTGCATACTGTATCAGTCTGCTTGTAAATTAACCAAATAATTAAAAAAAATAAAGTGTCAGATACTAAAATGACCATTCCCTGCTATAAACAGCTGTTCAAATGAACCTACATTTCACATGTGTGGTGTTTTGATTAGAGGTTGCAATAAATGAAAGATTTTGCACTGTGGTCTTGATACAGTAGCACATTCACTGATACAATTGACATGCAAAAATGTGTTAAAGTTACTACTGTGGTATCATTCTATTAATTATACGTAAATGCCCTTTTGATACCAATGCAGTTGCCTCATTAGAACAAAACCATTGTTTTCCCATTGAAGCAGTTGTAGCCCAATCTTGGGCCACTGTTAAGATGTCCCTTTTGCTTGAGCAGTGCATTTGTTTTTTACTCATCCAGGATTTGGAATGTAATCACAAAATCTAAATTAAATGTAACTTCTTTAGTGTAAACGACTCTGTGCTGTGTGCCTGTTTTCAAAACCAATGCACATCGAGTACACATCTAAATAACATGGATGCTGCCTGTATCTATTCAGTAGCATTTGCTTATGCACCAGTTTAATATGACAGGGCTGTAATTGATAAGAGGGGGAGGGAGACAGGTCTGAAGGATGTTGTGGCGTGTTTGATATGGCACCTTCTCCCATGAGCTCCCAGACAAATAGCAGCCTTTTGTTCTAGCTCCCAGCCACCCATACACACATATATCAATATGGCACTGCCATTTGTTGTAAAGTTCTTGAATTTAATACAGAGGTCCCGTGCTACATATGAATAAGGGTCATTTGGTAAATTGTTTAATCCATTTTCTTATTTTTAACATGGTCTCACACACGTCAGTGCCACAGCCAGTGACCAAGCGTTTTACATTTTATGTAGTCATTTGTACTGCCCAGCCAGACTCTTGTTGAAACAAGTTAATTTGTATTTATCAATTCAAGTCATTTTTTTTTTTATTATAAGATGTTTTTAGCAGATTCCATTTCCCTGTATATATTGTTACACAAAAGGTCCCCCTTTAAAAAAAAAAAAACATTTACTGTCTTCACAAACCATCTTTATGGGTTGGGCTTCTAGAGCTGTCAATAAAATATAATATAATATAAATGCAATTTTTTATATAGCGCCCTTCACGCCCTGGCATCCCAGAGCACTGTATATAGTTAAAAACAAAACAAAATAGCTCAATATATAATATACTCCAGTTACAGCCAATTATATAATTATATAAAAAGCTGTGTGGTCCAGTGGTTAAAGAAAAGGGCTTGTAACCAGGAGGTCCCCGGTTCAAATCCCACCTCAGCCACTGACTCATTGTGTGACCCTGAGCAAGTCACTTAACCTCCTTGTGCTCCGTCTTTCGGATGAGACGTAATTGTAAGAGACTCTGCAGCTGATGCATAGTTCACACACCCTAGTCTCTGTAAGTCGCCTTGGATAAAGGCGTCTGCTAAATAAACAAATACATTTTTTTTTTTTTTTTTTAAAGTATGTTTTAAATTTAGATTTAAAAGGATCCAATGTTTCAACCGGCTTAATAGTAATCGGAATAGAGGCACAACAGCAGAAAGCTCTGGATCCAGTAGATTTAAGACGACTTTTTGGAACAACTAAAAGTTCAGCATTTTCTGATCTCAAAGAACCAGTAGGAATAGTAGTTCTTGGAGATAAGATCGCCCAAATCCATGAAGGACCTCGTAAGTTATTACAGCAACTTTAAAATCAATTCGGTAGCTCACTCGTAACCAATGTAAGTACCTGAGCACTGGACTAATATGTTGAGAACGACGAGTATGAGAAAGCAGTCTGGTATCTGCGTTCTGGACAAGCTGAAGCCTTCTAAGTTTAGTAACAGATATACCGACAAAGAATTGCAATAGTCAATACAATAAGTTATAAATGCATGTATCAACATCTCTGCATACTTCTTATTCAACAGAGACTTTAATTTGGCAACACCCCAGTTCTTTGCTTTAGCGGAAAGTAAAATGGAATTGCCATCAAAAATAATATTGATTGGATTACATTTTGCTAAACCCAGTTTAGAGACAATTACCCCCCTTCTCCATTGCCCATTCCCTCTCCCTCTCCCTCTCCCTCTCCCCTTGCCCTGCTGCAGTTTAACTGACAAAATTCTGGGGTTTCCCTACAGCGATCCCAAAGAATGAATGTAGAATTATATTGGAAGTCAGATCTTAGACCTGCCTGCTAAGACAAGTTAGCAATCACTCAAAACACACTCCACCCTTGCTACAAATCTCTCCCTGCCGGACCGCCACCACTGATATCAGGGTACTGTTCTTTGGCTACCAACTGGTTTAAATTCTTTTAAGTAGCCTTCATTTATCTTTTAAAGGTTTGATTACACTGGGCCCGGTAGCAGAAAGCGGTAAACCGTGCTGCAAAAAAAAAATAGAATCTACTGTTTTGAATGGGTGCGGAACGGAAAAGCGGCATGGAGACAAATGTCCATCTAGGCCAATCAGCTGAAGTGTTGTTATGTGACGTTATCTGCACTATGTACAGTGAGAGATGGGGAACGAAAGATTGGTTTTCAGGGTGCAGAAATGCCCTCAACTGTATGATACGTCCCCTCCAGTTTCTAAGGATGCGCTAAAGAAGCAAGACACCTGGGACACCATAGCGGCCAAACTGGACATGTCAAGTAAAAATATTTGCATTTGAAGAGCAACAGAAAACATACACTATATAGCGTACTGTGTGCCATAGACCTCCAAGCAAAACACTTCAAAGTTGAAAAAAAAGAGGTCTCAGTAATGATGGGCTTCTTGTAGTATTATAGGGAGGTTTTTTGTACAGGTTTTTAATTTATATTGTCATAAAACTCTTGGATTCGCCATGCCAGGTAAACAATTCAGTCATGAAGTGCACACTATCTTTATATGGTGCTGAATAACATTGTTTGGTTCAGACATGAGTTAAAAAAAAAATATATATATATATATATACTGTGTAATATATATATATATATATATATATATATATATATATATATATATATATATATATATATACATACATATGTCACTATAGTATAATGTAACGTATATAATGTGATAATACATTTACATATACCGCAAGGTTTCCGCCGCCAGTGTAATATGAAAAACCGCACGGATTACCGCTTACTGCTCCCAGTGTAATCAGACCTTAAAAAAGAAAAACATGATATCACTGCTAGCAACGGCATTCAATTGAAGGTGGAGGTTAGCAGCACTGTTATGCCCATCAGTAAGAGTCTGCATGGATATTATTTACACATAAAGAGTTGCTTGCTGATGTTGTGGGAGTGCCTTTGTACAGTAGTCTCGACGGGAGGTGCTCAGCCAACTGGCTAGGGCTGGAGACTTATAGGGAGGAAATTATGGTTTCCAATCCCAGCTCAGCCTCTGACATGCTGCCTGAACCTGAGGGCGAGTCACTTCTCATCCTTCTACCTCTGCCCACCCGGCTGTAAAATTAGATTTAGCCAGTCCCCTGCTGAAAACAAGATGTGGCACCTCACTGGCGGTGTCCACTGTAAACATAATACTTTAGTGAAACCATTTAAACCAAAAATGACCACCAAGATTGGAGTAACTGTCTAATTTTCAGTCAGTTCCTGCTAACCAGTTAGTAGCATTTCAATTATTTCTAACACAAAAAGGCAAACTGATTGGTCTTTTACTGATAAGTTTAAAAACACGTAAAATAAAATCTCAATTTTTTTATTTTTTATTATTAGAAACAGAGTAAGGGTCCAGCATTTTTCGGTATTCATCATTTCTTTAGCACCGACAGATGACATTGCTTCAGGAATGTAGTTTGTAATGTTAGCTTGTCAGAGCTATGATTGACACAGTGATCTTAGAGTCCTGATCAGGAGCCATTGGTCTGTGACCAGAAACTCAATTAAGATCAAAACATGTCACACAGTAAAGGGGGAGGGTGGTAGGAATGTGTAAACGATACATTTATATATATTTTTTGGTGGTCTAGGGAGTTTATCACTTCTACCTCTTGAATCTGTCCCAGGATAAATGAAAAGTCACCAGCCAGCTACTCTAACTGGAATGATGCTCAATGGTTTAAGCTATCAGGAGAGCTGTTATTACTCACTGGTGTGTGACCCTCCAACACTGTTATAGTGCTCCAGCACTTATTTGGGGATGAAGATCAGCTGTCAGTTTGGCAATGGCCAACATTTGTGAGACATAATTTCTGAACGAGACAATTAAAACACCCCAATTATTAAGGCCCACTCAAACTCTACAGCCTAATGAAGGGACGAATTTGGATGCAGACAGCAATGGCTTCTAAAGTTGGACTAGCCCTCTGGGGAGAGTCAGGCTGTCAGAGTATAATCGCAGTAGGGAGCTTGTTTCACACACACACACACACACACACACACACACACACACACACATACACACATACACCCATACAGATACACATGTGTAAACATATACAGTACAATAGATTGATTGCAAGTCAGTTTCAGTCATGATGGGCAAGGCTGCAGATCTGAAAGACTTCAGAGGGTTCAGTTGGCTTCCGTTTGCATGAGGAACTGAAAAGCGCTGACTCTGGGTCATTCTGGAGAACATAACTGGCTCTAATGGCCCTTCCAGAATAATTTAAACACCTTAAAGATGTCAAATCAGTGCAACCCTGGCTGCCCATGATGGCCCTATGCCCTATTGACGGTGTTACAGCAGGTGTATGAATTGTTTTATCCCCCTGTATAAACAAATAGTGAATAGGCAAGGATTCACTGTAGGTTAACTCGAGTCTAGCTGCCAGCGGAGGCCCACTGAGAGCATCTGTCTCGCCTCCACAGGTTTTCTCTCTCCCCCTCTTTCTATCTCTCTCTCTTTTTGTTTCCCTCTCTCCAATTCCTCTGACTAGGAGCATAAATCATCCCGCTGTCAGGAGTCTTTGCCTGCTGGATTATGCAATGCCTGCATTCATTTGGAGCCAATGAGAATAAAAAGCTTGGTGACAGAGCAGTGAATGGTTTGCATTCGGTTTGCCACTGCCATCAAACTTTTCCTACTTTTTAAAATAAGGGAGCAGCATTGTTTAAAGTGGTTCCCTGAGGTATTATATTAGTTAAGATGCAGCATCACTTTTTGCATGTCCTAGTTTAGACTCATGCACTATCCCTTTTTTTACTGTAGCTGTCATTTAAAAAAAAAACCTGTCTGTCTCATTGTGCAGTCTGTTTAACAAGTACTTTTTTCTTTTTCTTGGAAAAAGTAAACAACCTGGTATCAAACAAGTAAACATTGGTATCATTGGTACTGCTGGATAATGAATATTGTTGACAGAGCTTTGCTTTTCAAATTAGGACACAGTTAGGCAAACATACACCTAGTGATTCTCATATTTGTCTTGTTTTTAAACACAGTAACGTGAAAGCTTGAATTACTGAGTCATTATATTAAAATATACATGAGTGTGTTATATTCATTAAGCTGTAACCATCCATTATGATAGACTAATGCTGAATAGTGTTTATGATAAACCAATCTGGTTTTGTACTTTCAAAAGAACACTTTTATTTTGATTGTAGGCACTGCAGCCTTTTGCATTGTTTGCTGTCATAAAAGCCATCCCCTTTCAAACCTTCAATATCTGTATCTTTCCTGTAGTTGGCAGCGACAAGCTGGTGATGAGACCAATGGAATACTGACAAAATCAGAAGGACATCTCAATCTGATCTGTTGTGGAATTAGCTTCAGTATTTGAGAAAGACGTGCTACTTTATCTTTTTAAAGGTGCTTTTTTTGACAATAACTGTAAAGTGGACGTCATGCTTACAAAGTGGGCTGTCACAGGACAATTTGAATACAGTGACAGCCTCATTATTATGGTGTAAATGACTGGCAGCTACGCTTACTGCTTTTGGATGGGGCTGCCAATCAGCTGTTCAAAAAATGAGAATTAAAATCATTGTTAGATTTTTTTTTTTTTTGTGCAACCAGTACCATGAAATATTGCATTTGTTATAATATTTCTTCAGGTGCTGTAGGACCTCACTGATAGGAGACACTTTGTTAATAAGGACCTACTTACTGTATACATCTATGTAGGTACATGCATATCAACAATACAGTTGACATTAAACCTGTTTAAATTCAGAATTCAGTACACATCACACAATCTCCTATTCAGCACTTTAAGGGTCTAAGACGTCTTAGGATTTAGTGTGCCAAAAACGTATGTTGTCCACAGCAGAGTTAGCATTTTTGTTTAGAATATCCCTCCAGCAATGCTAAAAATGGGACACATAATTGCAGCAATAACTAATCGTAATTACTGAAATTCGAGAAGGAAAGGTCAAGTAGACTTTCTGTCTAACAATGAGGATACATTAGACTTCAAGTTGGGTTACATTGAAGCAGAAGGCATGGCTTCAGAAGTGCTG
Organism: Acipenser oxyrinchus oxyrinchus; assembly: GCA_030684275.1. Classification (NCBI taxonomy): domain Eukaryota; kingdom Metazoa; phylum Chordata; class Actinopteri; order Acipenseriformes; family Acipenseridae; genus Acipenser; species Acipenser oxyrinchus. The sequence goes on from CM060251.1 coordinate 40,888,317, forward strand.
ATCTTTTTTTTTTTTCCGCCTGTGCTACAAAACAAAATGACATCTTCAGGCATTAAAATAACCAAGAGGGGATTGGTTCCCTTTGCTGAATTTGAATAAGGATGCAAGCTTGGACGGCAGCCAGTGGCGAGCTTTTTGTATGCTGTTGACTTTTTTCAGAACCACTTGTAGAAGGCAGGGGACAGCTGGAAGCATGTGGTGTCCTGCTTGCCAGTCCTCTCCCCAGAGACCCTCCGAAAGGGTATGTGAATAGTCAATGACACTTTACCCCTTAATTGTGGCAGATTTTCCCATAAGAGTGTATTGAGCTGGTGACTATGCAACATGTTGTAGAGAAAGCTTTCCAGTGGCTGCCAACCTGAGTGGAGCCAGTAATTCTTGGAAACATGCGAAATAATTACATTGCCCACTGAGATATGACAGCTTTTGTTCGTTTTTTTTCTGTTTTTTTGCCAATTTATTGTAGTAGGAGTCATTTAATACAGGAAATGTCATATTTCTAAAAATCCTGTTTGGGCAGTTATAGATTCTGATCAATACATGAAAAGATCAAAGACTCTTCTGGTACCAATAATTCATGAAATGTACAAACTCTATAATGGCATTCTTTTTTGCAATACTAAATATGACAATTTTAGGAGGATATTGTTTCATGTATACAGTGTTATAAGATACTGTCAACAGTGCACTTATTGTTACTTTAATCCATTTATCTAGTTATATTTTATGTCATTGTGGTTCAAGTATACTTAACCGCAGACATCATTATTCTAACCACCATATCTTTAGTAATAAAACATCTAGAATAAATTGGAAACTCACCTATTATAACTTTAGTACAATGTTGTAGTTACTTTAAAACAGATTTACCCAGAGCCCGCCAGGCCATTCTAATTTTGGCTGTCTGAGGGGGCTGTTTAAGAGCCAAGATAACAGTAATCTGTGAACGGCAAGGGCTGGCTGCGGCAGAGTGGAAGCCTAGCATTCCTGCAGTCGGAGCGCTGTCACACAACACAGACAGCATGCGGTCATCTCTAAACATTTGTGTTCACCTCACTTCTGTTCTTCTGGGAATGTGTAACATCCTGATGGTGTTACAGTGTGGCACTTTTAAAAGAGAGGCCAGGATTTTATGAATTGTATTCAACAGCTAATGGGAATTACCTTTTAAAAAAGAAAAGGTCTCTCTGAATATGCTATAATATGATTGTTAATACTGTCATTTTTTATATAATTTATGCCTTATTTGAAATTCATATTTTAATATAATTTACATGGGTACAGCTTTTTATTATGCAAACAGAACATCAGCTTAACAAAAACCCTTTAGCTACGGCTGATGCTTCAGATGAACTAAGACAGAGTCAGACCTTTGAACTGCAGTGGTGTGCTTGTGTGCTTGGCTAAACTGAATGTGTGACACCCACCCACTGTCCTGCATTTCAGTGAGCCCCTGCCTTTAATAGGCAGTATGAGAGAGGGTTCAGCTTGGCTCAAGGGCTCACGCTCCCCTCTTCAGAACAGCAGAACAATAAAGTGCTGACAGGTTCCAAATCCTGGCCTGACTAAAAGGTAAATCAACACAGCGAAGTATCGGGCAGCTTCCAAACTGGTCATGCCAGATATGGATGCAAGCATCTAGCTAGGCTTTTTCAGACTTACTGGATGATCCATCAACACAAGTGGGGGCAAACTGCACCTGGAATGAATGTTCTGCCTGTTGCTGGCTGTTATTTTTGAGACTTGCGTCTGTCTGCATATTTACAGCCTAACCTTTTTTTCCCTGCTGATTGAATTAGGCTACAAGTCATAGGACCTGTTTTTTTCTACAATAGAAATATACAGTATGTAATATTAACTATATTTTGTTTCTATTATAAACACACACATTTTGAGGTTTGACTACATTAAAAAAAAACATACACACATTTTAGTAATAAAAAAAAAAACTCTTTCTATTTATATATTGGTAAGATGATATATTGTAGTTTTTTTGTCAGCCAAAACATTCTCAGGCACCTCAGTAAAACCCTGAGTTTCCATTGTTTCTTACTGGATGAATATCATATGCAAACCGGAAACTAATATTGTGCTTGAAACCATTGTATTTTTAAAGTAGCTTGATAAATGTATCTAATATACAGTGCCTTGCGAAAGTATTCGGCCCCCTTGAACTTTGCGACCTTTTGCCACATTTCAGGCTTCAAACATAAAGATATGAAACTGTAATTTTTTGTGAAGAATCAACAACAAGTGGGACACAATCATGAAGTGGAACGAAATTTATTGGATATTTCAAACTTTTTAACAAATAAAAAACTGAAAAATTGGAAGTGCAAAATTATTCAGCCCCCTTAAGTTAATACTTTGTAGCGCCACCTTTTGCTGCGATTACAGCTGTAAGTCGCTTGGGGTATGTCTCTATCAGTTTTGCACATCGAGACTGAAATTTTGCCCATTCCTCCTTGCAAAACAGCTCGAGCTCAGTGAGGTTGGATGGAGAGCATTTGTGAACAGCAGTTTTCAGTTCTTTCCACAGATTCTCGATTGGATTCAGGTCTGGACTTTGACTTGGCCATTCTAACACCTGGATATGTTTATTTGTGAACCATTCCATTGTAGATTTTGCTTTATGTTTTGGATCATTGTCTTGTTGGAAGACAAATCTCCGTCCCAGTCTCAGGTCTTTTGCAGACTCCATCAGGTTTTCTTCAGAATGGTCCTGTATTTGGCTCCATCCATCTTCCCATCAATTTTAACCATCTTCCCTGTCCCTGCTGAAGAAAAGCAGGCCCAAACCATGATGCTGCCACCACCATGTTTGACAGTGGGGATGGTGTGTTCAGGAGTGATGAGCTGTGTTGCTTTTACGCCAAACATAGCGTTTTGCATTGTTGCCAAAAGTTCGATTTTGGTTTCATCTGACCAGAGCACCTTCTTCCACATGTTTGGTGTGTCTCCCAGGTGGCTTGTGGCAAACTGTAAACGACACTTTTATGGATATCTTTAAGAAATGGCTTTCTTCTTGCCACTCTTCCATAAAGGCCAGATTTGTGCAGTATCACGACTGATTGTTGTCCTATGGACAGAGTCTCCCACCTCAGCTGTAGATCTCTGCAGTTCATCCAGAGTGATCATGGGCCTCTTGGCTGCATCTCTGATCAGTCTTCTCCTTGTATGAGCTGAAAGTTTAGAGGGACGGCCAGGTCTTGGTAGATTTGCAGTGGTCTGATACTCCTTCCATTTCAATATTATCGCTTGCACAGTGCTCCTTGGGATGTTTAAAGCTTGGGAAATCTTTTTGTATCCAAATCCGGCTTTAAACTTCTCCACAACAGTATCTCGGACCTGCCTGGTGTGTTCCTTGTTCTTCATGATGCTCTCTGCGCTTTAAGCGGACCTCTGAGACTATCACAGTGCAGGTGCATTTATCTGAGACTTGATTACACACAGGTGGATTCTATTTATCATCATTAGTCATTTAGGTCAACATTGGATCATTCAGAGATCCTCACTGAACTTCTGGAGAGAGTTTGCTGCACTGAAAGTAAAGGGGCTGAATAATTTTGCCGCCCAATTTTTCAGTTTTTATTTGTTAAAAAGTTTGAAATATCCAATAAATTTCGTTCCACTTCATGATTGTGTCCCACTTGTTGTTGATTCTTCACAAAAAATTACAGTTTCATATCTTTATGTTTGAAGCCTGAAATGTGGCAAAAGGTCGCAAAGTCAAGGGGGCCGAATACTTTCGCAAGGCACTGTAAGAACGCTTTTAACTGACAGGAGATATGGGTATTTAATTAGACCAGTTAGAACTGATTAGTAAATGGAGGAAGGGAGGTACATTATAATGCTGTGTTACAGCTCACTAAGCATGTCCATCTAGATTTGAGATTGCACATTTCCTTAAGGAAATAGGTGTTTTTCCCCACTTAAATCACTGTCTATCACTTAGAAAATGTAACAATAATATGAGCAAGATCTTCCTGCCAGGAAGTTATAAACCAGTTAAAGAAAAGCTTGAATCAGATATAACCACTTAATGATGTAGCCTTTCTCCAACGCAAATTAAACATGTTATGCCTGTTACAGAAAGACAGTCTCTTTTATGATGTAACTCATACCATTCCAAACCTTAACTGACTTACAGTAGATTGACATATAGGTAAGCAGTACAGGTCTTAAGAGCCTGACTCCAGTGAGGTAAGTTGGCTTTTAGCAGAATGTGAAAATCCTACTTCAAAAAAAAAGAAGAAAAATGTGTTCCACATTAAATTTATTACTTTGGGGTCTAAAAGTGCTTTGGCAGGATATGTTTGAGACAAACAGAACAAGAACATACATTTCATCTGGGACCATATCCCACACAAAATCATTGGCAATTATATCAATGGCATGCCAATTGTATTGGAAGGGGGTAATAGCAGAATGGTAATTATTATTATTATTATTTTTTTTTTTTAGGAAAGACCTGAGAAAATTGCATTCATGTAATTACTCGGTTCACCCAGGTAACTCATAAACACCTCGAAGGGTAACCACATTTTCAACTAACAAGCTGTAATTCATGTGAGCAAACTGACTGCCCTTTCTTAAGTGGACTCGACTCTGCCGCAATCACTGTATTCAAACGTCAAAAAAGAGAGAGAGGGTGCCACATCAGGTCACAAATTATGTTGTACTTTGACAGATTGTAGCCTTGCTTTACAAGAGCAGTAACATCTCATTTGTCACCGTTTGATCTGTAAGTGCGGCAACGGTAACGGAAGGCTCTCCATCTCCGCCGCAATTTAATCGCTCTGAGGCCGACGGCAGCCGACAGCCACCTGCCCACAGACTGCAGTGCTGATCTGTTTTAATTTAATCGACCGTCATTTGGCATGAAAGCATAAATCGTCTCTCTTTGATACTGGGGAGCTGACCGCACACTTTCTTTTTTTCTTTACATTTCAGGTATAAACACAAGGTTTGCACACCTAACCCAAAGCAGGTTGAAGGTTTGGTTGTTCGACCCGTTTTGATTAAAGCAGGTCCCTCAGTGACTCACTTCTTTGACTCTCGTCATTGTGATTGAAATCTGCACAGCTTTTCATGTCTTGAACTCTGTCTACCTGTAGAGAGTAGACAGTGCCACCTGCATGCAGGGACTAACATTTCAGCTGTTTTCTGTATAATGCAAGCTAATCTTTTGTGCTGTGTGCTCTTTGAACTTCAAAACAAATGCTAACAGGGAAACATAAAAGCACTGGGTTATTCCTCAGAAAATGCTCCAGTCAAAACAGGAGGGAGTTGATATTTCTCCAAGAGGATTGTAATACAATCTTAACTATTAGTTTAATTAATGAATGTGCAGTTTAGCTGGTATATTTGTATTTATATTTCTTATTCACACACGTTGTTCTGTGTTATATTTAAAAGTGAACACATATCTATTTTGGATACACATAGCCATGAATATTCTTTTGATTTATTAATTTATTGGGAATGTAAATGTGAAAAGAATCCTGTGCACACTACTGAATTAACGTATAATTTTTGTGTGTTATGCAAAGTGATGAATTAAGCAGGGCTATAAATATATTTATTTTTTTCTAGAAAGGAATAAAAAATTGCATCCTTTTAAATATGTATGGCATACTGTAGAGGCAAAAAAAATGTACACTATACACAATGTTAAATGTATATTGTCAATCTACCTAAACAGCAGAACAACTGCGTGAGGCCTAATGAAGTAAAAAAAAAAAAAAAAAAAAAGTATTTAATATGGTCCTTGGTAAATAGTGTTTTTATTTCCTCTCGAAAAAGAAATGGCAATAAAATAAAAAAATAGAATAAAGGCAGAGAAGGTTTGATCTTAAGTAGGCCTGAAGGTTGCCCCCTTTCTAGAAAAATCAAGATGTAGCGCCATTTAAAAAAGCACTGTGCTACTTTAAACATGTTAACTAAACATGTTTTGGTGGTAAGTGCAAACAGATTTAGTCCATTGTACATGTTTAATTCTCTATTAGTCTCTTGCGTTTACTGCTCTGGCCGGGCCGAGCCTTCTGTAAATTCAGTTAAATACTGTGCATTGTCTAAACATATCACCCTGCCAATCAGTCACCTTGTCTGTTGTTAAGAGCCCTCTTGTATTATTGAATCTACAATGGGTAGACTCTGTAGGAGCAGAGATAAAGTCGCTTATTTCTCTAAAGTAAAATAAAAGAATAAAATCTGTCTAAATCTAAGCAGTATAACAGCCAATTATTATAAATCCCTTAATGCATTTTGTTCTGGAAAGGCAGGTGCAGTTTTAAGAGTACCCTGCAGTTGTTTTATAGTTTCATTATTGCTACCATACATAAAATACACCGGGTGCGTTAAGTAACTGAGCGGCTCAGAAAGCACACTGAGCTGAATTTAAATTACTTAACATTCCGCTACACAAGAGCGCTGAGCCCATTGGAGTGGAGTGGGCCCAATAGCCTGGAGATCACCGGTTCGAGTCCAGGCTATTCCACTGCCGACGGGAGTTCCCAGGGGGCAGCGCACAATTGGCAGAGCACTACCCGGGTGGGAAGGGCTTAGGTCGGCCAGCGTGTCCTCGGCTCACCGCGCACCAGTAGACTGGCTGTAGACTGGCTGGGCGAGCTGCAGGCCTGCCTGTAAGTTGCCCAGAGCTGCGTGGTCCTCCGATGCTGTAGCTCTGAGGTGGCTGCATGGTGGGCCTGCAGAGTGAAAAAAAGCGGACGGCTGACGGCACACGTTTCGGAGGACGCGTGTGTCAAACTTCGTCTCTCCTGAGTCAGCGCGGGGGTGGCAGCGGTGAGCCTGGTTGAAATAAAAAAATTAGAGGAGAAAACAAGAAAAAATAATTGCCGATTCCAAATTTAAAAATAAAAAAATGATGACTAAAAATTCATTGCTTTTCAGCATTTATGATGTTTTTATCGATTAAATGACCAGAGATAAGGGGCTCATTTGCATTGAGTTCCTAAAAACAGGACCTTTGTTAATCTTTGACAATGATTTCAAACACATTTTACCAGCAGCCCCTACCGGGTGTGCTGAACCAGCAACAAACAATTCAGCAGCTGAGAATTTTGTGGACCAGATTGTGGACGGTTACCCAGAATTTTAATTTAAATCTAATTTCCATATGCGGAGAGATACATTTGAGGTAAAGACCAAACTTACAGAACTTAAACACAATCTGTGGATTTTAACTTTAACTTTTTAGTGCTTAAAAAAAAATAAAAAACAACAACAATTTAACTTTAACTTAAATTAAACAGCTCGTAACCTTACATTTTATCTTCTTATTGTTAATTATTTTTTTACTTTTTTCATAGCGTTTACATATTCCGAGTGATAATTAGCCGACTCAGATACTATGCATGCATTTTTATTTTATTTTGTAGTAGTTCTGATAAAACTGTACCCACGACTCCATGAAACTCCCACTTCTAATGTTCAAATTGAACAGAATTATTCACTGTCAAAGAATGTATAGAAAGCACTAAATGACCTGATCTATAAAAACTATTTCCATGTTTTTTCTAGTATGTTGCGCAGTGAATCAAAGGAGCGTCTGTTATAAAACACTCTGTTCCTGTAGAATCAAAACTACTGCTGACTCTATGGACACTAGGCAAACAAGAATCTTTTCGTGGGATCGGAGACAGATTTGGCATTAACCGTGGTAGTGCGCATTATGCATCTTTGACATGTGCAATGATTTGTCCTGTATGACCTCTGATGTTATTAAGTGGCCAAGCATTGATAATGCTGGGTTAAACATGTCAGCATTTGAAGAGAAGTGGGGGTTTCCTGGAATTGTTGGTGCAAGGAATTTGTGACCATGAGATGAAATTCATTGATGCCAATGCAGGGTGGCCAGGGTCTGTGCACGATGCACGTGTCTTTAGAAACAGCCCAACCATGGAAACCAGCAGATACTCCCTCCGAATGGACATGTTCTGGGTGACTCCGCTTATCCTTTGGAGACCTACCTTGTGACTCCTTACAGGGACAATGGGCAATGGACAAGGAAGCAAAGGAGATACAACTATCTGCACAGTTGTGTGCGCTTAGTTATTGAAAGGTGCTTTGCACAATTTCGTCGCCTTAAATATTTAGACACGCCAGGAACTGACATGATACCAAAAGTTATAATTTCTGCTTGTGTCTTGCACAACATCATCATTGAAATTGAAGGCAAAGCTGAATTTTGGCAGTGCCAGTAACACTACTGTTGAAGTGGGATAATATTGCTCATCTTCTATAGAGTAGTCTTTTTAGCTTAGCTTGATAGTAAATAACCAAAACAATTTTTATTAATAAATTATTATAATAAATACATCTTTATGAAATCACTACACCATTGCTTTTGTTTACAGCTAAACTAGAGTAATAAAATGTACCTCGCTATAATTCGCCCTGTATTTAAAATGTATTGTATAAAACAGAACAGTCCCTACTCAGAAACAGAAATGCAGGTATGTAAACTGCTGTATCTGTGACAGGGTAGCCAGGTTGGTGACGTCAGGCCAGCAACAGATACCACAACACACAGGTACTCGCACTGCAGCATCATGTTTATTAACAAAAATAAATAAAAAGGTTGAACAAAAAAACACTGCTCACAGAGCAAATAAAACAGCTAAACAAAAACAGGTCTCGTACATAAAATCCAAACTAAACAAATAACTAAACATTGTTTTGTTTTTACTTTCGTTTTGTTTTCTTTACCTCTGCTTGCTCTCATTCTCTTCTCCTAGACACACCACCCCAAACAAGGAGAGCTGCAGGCTTTTACACTGGTGACCATCTCCTGTTTAGCAACAGATTAATCACTTAATTAAATCGGGAGATGGTCACCTTCTTCACAGGATTTTTAATATTTGCGTGGTTGACAGCCACTCTGTTTATAATTAATCCGCTGCCGACCATGCATTTTTACGGAGATGTCTGCCGCAGGGACAAACTGCTAACAATTGCTCCTGCCAGACCACATCCAAACCAAAAATAACAAACACAAAACATTGTGTTGTAGATAAACACAAAATACATTTAAATCAGAACACTACAATAAAACATTACTAAATACACACACAAAACAATACATTAGAAATCATAATACATTCACCCATTCTAACACCAAAACAATACCTATATTTACAAGCCGGGCTTTGCCCTGCCCTCTCTTTATAAATGTATGAGTTCCATGAAATGTATTTTTTAATGTCATATATACAGAATTATTTTTTAACACGTAAATATTACAACATTTGTTTCACATAAAATAAACCCACAAACAAAACAACATTTTCCCCTATTAAGGTTCTCTTTCAAAATTTGGGTAAATTCCCTAAGCAAATTATTTCTTTCATTTAATATATCTAATTTTTTATTACATATTTATATTAATCTTTGGTCACTGTCCTATTTTCTTTCATTTGTGTATTTTTTAAACCATGATGGTGGGCTACTCTGTAATGACCTTTTTCTTTTTCATTGTGAAGGAGTTTTGTGTGATGCAGATGTAGATGGTTCTGGAGATCCTGCATGCGGTTCAGGAGATGTTGCTGCTGAAGGATGTGTTTTTTTGCTGCAGCAGCATTGTCTCAAACACAGCAACTGGTGTTATCGCAGGATCCCTATCAAGTATATCCTTCATCACATCAAAATACTCCCACACTTTTTTCTAACAATTTTATTATTATTATTATTATTATTATTATTATTATTATTATCCAATACAGTTTTGTAAGTTATTTTTAAATTTATCTATTTTTTGTCACATGTATCTGGAGCAGTGCCGTTCATTCCCTAAAAAATAAAATAAACTATTACAACCAGTAAATACACTATTTTATACTAATCTATACCAAAAAAAACAAAAAACGATCTACTCAATTGATCTAAAAAGTGGCATATCTAAGTATCTAATGAACCATCTTTTAAGTCAAATTGTTGCTGTAAAGGTATATAAGGGTTATCTCAGATATGCCAATGGTTGGATCAATTGAGTTTATATTACAAAGGATTACTGAAGTTTTAAATGGCAGACTTATAACAGTCCTGAAAATGACAGAAAAGCAAGGTTGGCCTTGCATGTCATAACCCCTTTTTCAAAATGTAGTGTTTTAGTGATTTAAAAAATGGCACATGCTCCCACTGTGACATTCATTTTCTATACCCAATAACAGAAGGCTAATGTAATGAAATAGCCACAAGACAGAGTGTAAGTAACTGTCTAAGAATATTACCATTTAAAAGGAGTCTTATAGCCTACTGATATTTTACTCCAAATGGCAAATTACAATGTAACGCCCAATAAATCGTAACACTTTAAGGTGCTACATTTTACATCATCCAAATCTACACATATAAAGTGATAAATAAAAAGTATCTTGCCCTGTGTGAAGTTACTGTACCTCGATACAGGCACCTCACTGAGAGGTTTGTTACAGGATGCTCTGTTTGGACTGAGCCTCATGTCTGGCTGTATTTATTATCTACAGTGCATAAGCCTCATCTGAAAATGAAAAGTAACAATAATACTACCACAAATAACAATACATTCATAACTACAACAGCGCCACATTTAGAAATACTAAAAAAAAAAACTTAAAATGACAAATGTTGAAAGTTATTTTCAATATCTTTGACATGTTTGTAAATTAATTAATTTTGTTATCGCTAAAAGTAATAACAACAATAATAATAATAATAATAATAATAATAATAATAATAATAATAATAATAATGAATACGATATTAAAAAAATACAATATAAAAAAATACACTATAAATGTCAACATTTACTTTATAGGCTACATATTAATACATACCTTCATTAAGTTGAACCAATTCTTCGTCTGTGAGAAACAAAGTATATTTGCCAACTTGACTTGATTCCTACAGGTGGCCATCTTCGTCTGCTCACTCTGATCACCGATGAAAAACACTCAGAAGCGCTCTGAGCAGCTCTGGAGGAGCGGAACTGAGCAAGCCGTTAAATTGGTTCTTTTACCGAGCCACTCAGTTACTTAACGTACCCAGTGTCTATAAATGTATTGTCTTTGAAACATGCAGTTCTTTTTGTAAAAAGACCTCCTCAATTCCTTTTAATTTTATTTCAATGTTCATTTACACTGAAAATGATTAACACAGACTATTATGTTTCTTACCTATGTGTCAGCCCTGTTCCATCACACACAGACAAATTGAATTGTAAATTATAGTGCAAGCTTTTTAAGTGTTGTATCAACAGCATTAAACATAGAATTATTTTATTTGTACCAGATAATTAGTCGGCTAAAAGTATATTTTTTCATTATTTTTTTAACAAACACGCCTGTGTATAATGTCGCAGGATGCTTAATATTTTCTTTTGTATCCATGTGCAGTGAGGAACCCACTTGACAGATTTTTTTTTTTAAAAACAATATACAAACACAAAGGCTTTCAGCATTTATTGAAACAGAAGTTTACTGTTGTATTTTGAGCTGTTTGGAGAATAATCCAGTAATATTGTTATCTGTGTTGTGTACCTACATCTGCGTCTTTTGAATTAACATACAGTTCCTTTGGATGGCTTGCTCAAACATCCCCCTCTTACAAATTCCCATACAATGATGTTCTTCCTATTTCTTTACTTCTATAAGATATCCCTGACATAATATACCTTTGAAATGCACTTTTTTTAAGAAAACAACACACACAAGATAATACTTATATGGCATAGCTCAAACTTCCCAGTCATTACAAAGTCAGAAAGCAGCTCAATTTATGGAAATTGAAAATGTTTCTATTGGAGTTTAGAATTAGTAATTGCCTAATGTCCCCTGTAAACATGATGAGTCACAGGGAGCAAAAATGCAGTTTCAGGACTTCTTATACTTAAAGTGCACTTTTCACACAAAGTTAACTATTTGAAAGTCACAAAATACAAAATGTGTTTTGCATGTGAAGCTGAGAAATGTTTTTTCAAGTCCTGGTTTCCGAAAAAACATGTACTAAAATGATACATGTGTATTTTTAATTCAATTCTGCTGTCAAGAATTTGATCTTGGATCAATAACTTATATTAAAAGAGGGCCTGATGTATTACAGTTAATAATTTGCATTAAGAACTAGGTAATATACTTAAATATATGACCTTTTATGTGGTTTGCAAGTGTAATACCCAAATAAGCATATATAGTTACTAGAGCTGTCTAATAAACAAATCCTAAAACCAAATCAAGAAAAGCCTATCAAGATTACCGGTTGAAACAGAGTAAGCATTGACTGTGTTGTGCTGGAAGAGGAATATGTGGACTGCTTTGTGTCAGGCAAATCCAGAGAAAAGAAGCATGATAACTAACTTCCATAACTGACCTAACTGTAGAGTCCTGAAAACAGGATTCAGCATAATTTCTTAATTCAAAATGATAATTTACATGGATCAATTTGTCCATTAAGTGAGCAGTTGATTTGCCAGCCGCGTATGTATACATCATTGGTAGCAGTGGTAATCCCTTTTGGTGCCAAAATGCAAACAATTTCAATTTGTCAGACAATAGAAGAGCACTGATTGCATCCTTAAATACTTTTATGTATACTTGATTTCGTTTATTTAGTATTTAGTATTTACTTTCAATTTAGACACATCATTCTTGGTAGCCTGTTATTTTACTTGACAAAGGAGTACATTTGGGTCTTCTAACGATAGTGACACAATAATTAAAGCAGAAGACTAAGTGAAGGCCTTGTGCGGGAGCCCTCTTGGGACTTCATTGTTAACAATGTGTACACCAGCCCCCCTTCCCTTTTAGATAAGCAGCGAAGCCCAGACACATTTCATTAGTAATACAAGGTTTTCATGGTCATCTTTTAATATTTGTAAGGATAATTTGTTAACTGGAAATGGTCACTTTTTTCTTTGTCTTTAGAAATATAACTTTCAGTTTTTAATTTGATTCATTTAGATTAAATCATTAGTCAGGGATGAAACTGAGTTAATTTCCTGGAAAATAAATTAGGTTTTTAAGGCCAAGCTTTATTAAGTTCAGTCTTTGTAAGAACAGATGAGGAGAGATGGAAAATGTACCCACTAATATTATTTTTAAGGCTGTTGTTACTCAAGCCTTTCCTTTATGTATTAACCCCATCTACTTTGTGTACCCCAGCCAATAGCAGAGTGGGTTAGCCACCGTGCAGGCTCCCCCACAGCAACAACTATATTACTGGATGTTGAGTGGTTAAATCATGTATTTGCACATGTAGTGCTTTGTATTGTATAGCAACTTAATTGGCATGTAAGCCTTCTAATGGCGTGGCAGCTTTTGAACATAAGCCATTGCAGGGCTTATGTTCAAAAGCATTTCTATTTTGAATTTCTATTTCTATTTTGAATTATTATCTTGTGGCCCATAGGCACATCTAATTATTTTGAAACCCTTTCCCCCTAGACACATCGGATGCAGATAGTCACATCATAATGGATTTTGTAGTATCTGCCAAATTTTGAAGTCAGTAAATACAGCTTACTAAAAGGTAAAGAAACTGGAACCTGGAAATTTAGTGACATTTTGTATTCCTGATAGATGACTGTACACACAAGGAAGAACTGATAAACTCGTTTTGGCATCAGTCAAAATTTGAATCCGGGTGCCTAAACACTCACAGAGGTTTTGTATCTGTAACCCTGTATTAATTTGAATGTAAGGGTGTGGGCTTATCAGAATGTTTTGATTTGTTTTTCATAAAAAAAGTAATGAAAATAAAACACTGTTAAAAGCTTTGCTAGGTTGCTCAGTTTTATATTACAGAACACTATAATTTTAAACCTGAGTTGAGTTGGTATAAAGTGAGGCGAACACTGCATTTTATAACCCTACATCAAACATGGCTTTAATAGTCTCTGTTCCCCATTGGGGTAATGATTACTTAATCAATTCTAATGAAATTCATACTGCAAAGTGCTGAGGTCGCCCTGATAGCATAGTTAGCTTTCCTGCAAGTCCTGACCGTTGGTGAGCTCAGTTGGCCTGTCTACAGTCATAGCAGTCATTTATTCAACCTCCCCTGTAAGAAGAACTTATTGGCATATAAAGTGAGGTGGCTTTGTAATCTGGATCAGACATTGCTTCTGCCGATTAGTTCCTGATCTGAATGACAGTCCTGGGATTCGGACTTCAACCTCTTAATGCCATGGGTTAAACACAGTATGTATTGAGTCACACCCATATTCCCACCTCCCTCCTACTTACTTTACAGACTTTCCCTGCGATTTGTGTTCTATTATATCTGTCATTTAATCACCCAAAGTGATTTATAGCAAATGTGTCTCTATAGTTGGGTAAAGAATGGAAGCCACTAAGGAAAACTAAAACAAAAAAAGAATATATGAATAATCAGTTAAGATAGAGATTTTTATTACCATTCATAGTAATTAATACTACTACTCATCTGGTTATCATGTCCGCAATGAAGCATTTCTGACCTTCATTCATAATATCAAAAAAAATTAAAAATACAAAACTATTTAAGTCAGAGGTTGCTTTTCATGGTAAAACAGCTCTCAAAATAATTCAAAGATCAGGCTTTACAAGTAGATGTTTGTGGCTTGTAAAAGGATTAGATGCTTTACATGCTACTGCCATCAGTGGGTATGTGTGGGTGACTGGTCTTTGCCCACAGTCCTTAAAGCAGAGACAGTCTTGCTTGTCAAACAAGTCACATTTGTTTAGTCAGTGGTGGTCAGCAGATTTTCATAAAATGCAAATCTGGATCTAGTCAACAATTTGGGCAAGGGGAAATAATTTTCTTTGCATGATCAGAAATTCAAAGTGTCTCCAATATTTGGCTTGATCACATCCCATATAAGCAAACTGCCTAACCAGAATGTAAAGCAGTTATTACATGCTGCAATATCGCCATGTGCATCTAATAAAAGGACAAAACAAACAAGTACTTCAACTCTCTTAACAGCCTTTGAGCCTTGCTGCCTATGAGAACATCAAATACTCAGCACCATGCCATACACTACAATCCACAGCAGACTGCAGGCATGGGGCTGGCCCTGTGAACAACCCTTTTCACCACATTAGTTTTTTTTTTAATTAGAAGTGGCATTTTATTTCTTATGAAAAGCCACATTTCTTCAACACAGAAGTGAGAAATGACAGGAAGGTATACTACAGTGCTGTCTGTCCTGAAGCACTGAACTTAATTATTATTATTATTTATTTATTAGCAGATGCCCTTATCCAGGGCGACTTACAGTCGTAAACAAAAATACATTTCAAGAATCACAGTACAAGTAAAAATACAATTAAGAGCAAGATAAGGTTTATAGTTAAAAATGACTTTACAGAATCTAAAATATGATATTGCACTATATGTTTTAATGTGAAATGTGCTTTTTTTCTTTGAATTTTGGAAAGCAAGAGACATTGCCCTGGTTATAGGCAGCCACAAAGACAACAGGCCCTATGCATGTTCTGCTCACAACTCTGTAAGCGCAAGTCAGTGCTGACCTGAACTCCCTCTTCCATTGAGTCAGGCCGTCTCAAGCAGGAAGTGATAAGTGTGCCCAATTGTGTGGTCATTTTGTGGAATTTAGCGGCCTAAGCTGAAACTCATTTAACTTGTTATCTGAGCCGGATTCAGGACTCTAAAGGAAAATGGCATTAAAAGTAGCGTATTTGGCTGAAGGACAACTTCCCCCTAAAATGTTGCTTACAGATAGCAGATTTTTAAAATATAATGTCTTTATAATCACCAACCAATAAAGATTGCTCTAACTCACAGAAATGTGGAAATTGCCAAACTTCATTTTGCATTATGACCAATTCTGTGTTGATTTAGCAAATGAAATAATGCTTCAATGCAATTTGGAGCATTTGTCAATTCTTTTTTTAAAATTTTATTTAATTTTAGTAGCTTTGTAAAAACCCTTTTGTACTGTAACTGCTGTGATTTTATTTTTTTCTCAAGGTATTATGAAAAGGTTATATGTGCCAGTCAATATAACACCAACTACAATACTTACTAGAATATTAAAACTAAGGCACCTGTTAAAAAAACCCCACATACATAAGGAATCAATCATTTTTTTTACCCTCCCACCAGCTTTCCAGAATATTCAGAGTCTTCAATAGAAACTGCCTTCCTGCATTTAGTTTTACACCTAGTTTGTAATTTCAAGGCATAGCTCCCAGCTCAGTTAAAATCCTTTCTGAATAGGCAGGTTTTGCTTTGAAGGCAGTCAAAGGCTCTGAGGCTGAGTGCAGCGGGACCCGCTTTAGAAATAAAGTGAAAAGCTAGCATGGTGACAGAAGTCTTTATTAAGCTGGGCAGCAATGGAACATGTGTATGGATGGTAAAGTGATGAAAACCGAGAGCGTTTAAGGCAAACAATAGCAGTAAACATGCTTTTTGTCAGTGGAGTTCAGCAGATGTCTAGCAAGGATCACTTTTTTTGTCTTTTTCACGTAGGAGGAGGGCATATTTCCAAGAGCTGCCTGACTTACTGTATTCTGGTCAGGGGTTTAAAACCTCAGGCATAACAATTGTTTTCTTCAAAATATGTGTGTTTGAAATAAGTGCAGCATTTGAGGGTAAAAAAAGAAATGTGTTTACAAAAGGCACAAGAGTAGTAAAATACATTGCTCCACCGTTTGGGAGTTCATTGATCTTTTGAAAGTGTCAAGGATTTATTTGGTAATCTAATAAAAATGAAACATTTGCCACACTTTTGTCCCTTTTTTCTTATACTGTGGTGACTTCCAACCAGTTGAGACTCACATTTCCTGTTGTGCCATGTAGATGCGAATCTGTGAGTTGTCAATGTCTCTTTAAAAGTAGGAGCTATGGGCTAGATAACATGTCAATTCAAATTAGTTTAGACTGTATTTTTTTTTTTGGTTTTGTTTTTATTAAGTTTTCATATGCCTGCATTTCTGTATGAATATAGAACATTTTAATAACTTCCTAATGTGAGGTGATTAGAATACTGATAATTCCAAACATCTTTTTTAGCACGCTGGTCAGTATATCCTTAGCTTCCTCTTCTTAGAAGTCAGTGGCTGCTTTTTTTTCTTTTTGTAATCCTCTTGAGCGCCATCTTCATGGTTCACTTTGTTTTATTTTACATTCTGGTGGAAAATGTCAAATTCATATCTGGGGATATGTAGTGATGTTGGTATGAAGGATAACAAAAGTGACTAAGCTTACTGTATTTTAAATTGTATAGGTCTGCAGGCCGCCTCCAATCTCCACAAACAGTAAGATATGACATTTCCTTTGAATATTTGTAAGGGTGAAATTTGCTTAATTAGCTGTGCTTTAGTTAGAAAATATCCTGATAGCTGATTGTTACCACAACAGCCCCTATACATTCCAGCAGATGCCTTGCGGGATTCCACGACACCTATGAAATTCAAAACAAGCCTTGTAATTTTTTTAAGATTAATTTGTTTAATTTAGTATTTTTTTCCCTTTCTGTAGCTTTGGATAACAGTCTCTCACTGCCTCAGGCGTTAGCACTGACAATGAGAGGACATCTATAAAGACTGGGGATGAACATGCTACTGCTCACATGTGAAAGTAATCAAAAGATAAATTTCAGGCAATAACTGGCATGTTATTTATTATCTTAAAGAAAAGCAATCTGCTGTCTTCCAGAGTCACGAAACTGAGCTCACTCAAGTGAGGCAATTGCGGAAGGCTCATCTTTTGCTCCAAGTATACTGTGTGATCCCCATTACAAAGCTGTCTAGCAGTTCTATATTAAGGATCGCTTTGCTTAAGGGCCCTGTGTTAACTATTCAGAGTGCAAACAAGGTGGCATAACCCTGTAATACAGTCAGTTCACATCCAGTATTCAGTTTCTTGTAACTAGGAGTATTTTATACAGTATATTTTTATCGAAGCCACTGTGTGTTTTTTATTCTGATTCACTGTGTATTTTTTATTAAGATTATTAAGATTGTGTTTCTGACAGTGTGCACAACCTTCCTTTATTCAAATACTATCAAAATACCACTTTTTGGAAACTGTTTTGATAAAAACAAGCCCCCCAGACAAAAATATTGTATTACACTGCTTAAAGCATTACAGCTGTTTGAATTTCTATTTGTGGACTTTAGACGTAAGAGTTGTTGGGTCCCAGTTATGGAGTTTTATCTACCAGGAAAAATCTAGATTTTCTGTTCTTGGAACTGCAAACACCGAAGGGGTAATTGCACATGACTAGCTTCATTTGGGTCCCCCTAGCTCTGCACTAGCCAGCACAGTGTCTGGCATTCCAGCACATGGAATAGCTACTCCAGGAGTCTCAGCTGCAGTACACTCTGACGCAGCCTCTTTATGTCAACAGGCTGTTACCCTTTGGAGCACCTGTTAACCACAACGTTAATCCTATTTGCTTTGGTCTACTGTAAAAGGAATAGCTTTATGAAAGCGGAGTATATTCTCTGCAACATGAGACAGAAACACTTTCAAAGCCCTATTTTCATCTCTTTTGATGTAAACCTTGTTGCTGTCTTTGACCAGAAGTGAAACAAGTTTGTTGTTCTCATCTTAGGACGTTGCGGTTTGTGTAATGAATTCCAATGGCAGTATTTAGTCAGTTAGGTGGGATAAGCTTTTAATAATACTGGGTAGTTTTCTGGGGGGAAATTTGCTAGGAAGTAAAATCACACCTTGAGATTGCTGCTTAATGAGTTGTGAATATTCCTGTAAGAGGCCATAGATACAAAAGCAATGGCATCTCCCTGAACCTCATAGAGCAGATTATTCAGGATTCAGGAATTTCTTTAGCAAAGATTTTGAATATGTTTTTTAATCAGTGTTGATGTCCAGCTTTAGTATGTTTCCGCTCATCCTGAAAGGATTGAGCATGATATATAAGCTTCTGCAGAGATGCATCTATATCGGAGCTTAAGTACGGTGGTGGAATACACACAGCTTACTAGTCTAAATTGAGCTGTAGTATTAGTAACACGATCTCTCAAGTAAAAGGTTAATAAATCTTACCAGTATAGCCCGTGAACAGATGCACACATTGTGGGGAGGGATAAGGTGTCACCTCGGGTACACTTGATGGTATTACAAAGGGGGCAAAAGCATGATCATAGCTGTAAATCTTTCCCCTTGTAGTTAACAGTAAGTCTCCATGTAGATTCAGTTATTAGCTGAGCTTGTTAAGATGAACAGTTGTCAATATATGACAGTCTGTTGTTGCATTTGTTCTCTGGAAGTATTAAATAGTTATGTCAGATTAGTGAAATCTTTTCAAGACCCAGTCTATTCTAGCGTGTGTAAAGTACATGTGTTTGTGTGTTTATATATATATATATATATATATATATATATATATATATATATATATATACACAGTGTATATATATATATATATATATATATATATATATATAGTTTATATTGAATAGTGTATTGTAAGGTGTATAACAGGTGCAATATATATCTTTCATCAATTCCTATACAGCTGTTTTGTTTTGTGCTTTGTAAAATGTGGCTATAGCCAGCTTTAACTGGTTTCCAAGGGAACTACTTGTCCCAAGGGAGGTTTGTATAATTAAATAAGGGTTCCTTTGTATGTCAATTAATTAAAAGGATAGATAGGTCTTTAAGGCGCTGTTTCAATTTGAGCGGGTAGAAAACCACAATTGAATGTGCTTTTACAACCAT
Organism: Acipenser oxyrinchus oxyrinchus; assembly: GCA_030684275.1. NCBI lineage: Eukaryota > Metazoa > Chordata > Actinopteri > Acipenseriformes > Acipenseridae > Acipenser > Acipenser oxyrinchus. The sequence goes on from CM060251.1 coordinate 40,908,003, forward strand.
AGCAACACAATAAATAACCCAGCCACGTCTAGTGCTCCTGACTGTTAAGCTTGAATGTATTGGCATCTATCTAATTGATGTTTTTGAAAGAAAAAAAAGTATTGTACCTATTGATGCCTGGAGTTCCCTCGGTGTGTCATTTAAAGGAAAACGTGGCCTCCATCTGCCACAACAGAGAAAGTCACCCCGATGTATTGAGAATAGCTGCTTAAAGCTTCGAGCTTTCATACAGGAAATTAAGCTTCATCTCACGTAAATGAAATTTACTGCAAATGAGGCAGGGTGATTTTCTATTAAACTGATACTTAACAGATTGTTTACTGTACTTGTATTACATTATTTTGTACTGTATGGACGACAACTACCAATAATTAATAATGATAAAAGTACCAGCCTGACGTATTTAATACGTAGTGTGCTATCAAGTAGTAAGGAATGTGTAGGAGTAATCTAGGTCTTTCCTGTATTTGGCATTTATGGGGACTATAAAAATGGTCAAGTCCAATGGTTGTCATTAACACTTCTTCACTTTTTTTCTAGGTGTGCGCCTAGACAGAGTACGTGGGGGGCGCCAGAAGTACAAGCGCCGGATAGATGCTGAAAACAGCCCGTATTTGAACCCGCAGCTTGTGCAGCCAGCCAAAAAGCCATGTAAGAACACCTATTGATTCTTTTTACCCCACTCCCTGTTACCCCGCTCTCATATACATTTAAATACACCTCCATAAAAAGGGGCTATTAACACGGAAAGCTCCTCCACATTCATTTAAAATAATAAAACACTCTTTTATTTGCTGTGGCTGTGTGGTCCAGTGGTTAAAGAAAAGGGCTTGTAACCAGGAGGTCCCCAGTTCAAATCCCACCTCAGCCACTGAGTCATTGTGTGACCCTGAACAAGTCACTTAACCTCCTTGTGCTCCGTCTTTCGGGTGAGACGTAGTTGTAAGTGTCTCTGCAGCTGATGCATAGTTCACACACCCTAGTCTCTGTATGTCGCCTTGGATAAAGGCGTCTACTAAATAAACAAATAATAATAAAATAATAAAACACTTTTATTTCATGCATTTCATTTAGAACAGCTTTATAGGTAAACATAGTTGACAATTTGCAAACAGATGGCATTCATGTTAGGGCAGTGATTAGTGTTTTAAATTCTGGTTAAGGAGCTGATTAATGCTATGGGTAAAAAAAGTTTTCTCTTAGCAAAATGTAGCTTAACACAAAATTATTGCCTTGTGTTTCGATGCAGTAGTTTTACCTCCAGAGCCAGAGTTCAAATCCATTTTAAGCCCCCTTCACACTGGCATGCTCTACCCGGGTCACAACCTACCAGGGTCAGGACCCGGTGTCATGCGGGTTGGCTACGCGATTTAACGCTGCTTTTGATAAAGCAAGGTTGACCTGGGTTGTAAATAAACAATATGTGTATCAGTGCCCCGGAAACATCTTGTTACGGACGCTTCCATCCAAGCTTCTCTGGATTGAACTGTCGGACCAAATGTTGATTAGAGCAAATGTTTCTTCATCCCTGCTGCAATCTGGCTCATGGTGTGTCTCAAGCAACAAAAATATGGCTAAACAGACTAAACAAAAACGTTCCTTGTGGAAGTGAAACCTTCACGCAGACGTGGCTGTTTGTTATTTAGTCAGTTTAAGAACAGCTGTCATGCATTTTGTCAACCTGGGTATGACCCAGGTACATGGTTTCACACTACGCGGTACTGTGACCTGGGTAGCCAGAACAAAGGTCCTGACCCGGGTATGAGTGCCAGTGTGAAAGGGGCTTTGTTTCATATAAAATTAATTTGCCTGTCACTGCTGGACTCACAAAACCCCACCATTATTTAGTTCAAATTGGAACACTTAACTGTGCATGGGTAAAGCCCAGCACTGAATGGCAGGAGTGGTCCTTTACCTCAGCCTACAGATTAATTAAAAGGGCTTTGTGGGAAAGCTTGCATAATAGTAATTTATTTTTAGTGCTGTATCCCTCATTTGCTAAATTCAATCTGTAAAATATTAAGTGTAATCACATTTTGTACCTTTCTTAAATGTTGAGCATAATTTTAAAAGCTCAACATTTTTTTTTGTTTTTTAAAGCATGATTACCTCCCCACCGCCCACCTAAAAAAAATAATAATCATCTGGATTAAACCAATCTGTCAGAGACATCAAACCCACAGTACTGAGCTCCCAAGCTTTCCTGTTCTGTAAATATAGGCAAATGTAGTACTTACCCGATTTATACTACAAACACCTTTTAGTATATGGTAAGAGAAACTGTTGTTTGATTTGATTGAACAATTACGAAAAACACTGGTCAATGGGAATGAAAATTTGGAAACATTAAATAAGATTTACCTAGAGTTAGTGCTCACAGCTATTTAACCCCCTGTCCAAATTGCTAGAAACTACCTCTATACCTCTTCTTGTGCTTGAACTTAGAAACTCTGGCAATAAAATATATTTTTTTATTTACTGTCTGTCATAATTGTTTTTTTATCGTAGTATGGTCTAGGTATAATATTGCTGACGACAATTTTATTTCACTCAGCATAAGATGTTTCTATGTCTGAAGAGGGTCATTAAGTATTTTTAATATAACATTTGCAATATAGCCCTAAAATTTAAAACCATTTCCCCATCTGCAACAGCTGTCAAAGTTGGTCTACAAGCATTAGCACCCCTTGACTTTTGTAACAATCTCATTACTTAAATGAAACTGCCTTATGTGCACTAGGTATGGTCACAATGTTACTCAATCAATGTCATGTTATATTGCTGTGCACGTCTATGTGTATAAAAGTCACCCTCAACCCTATTGCTGCTTTATCTGTATCAGCTGTGGTTAAGAAGGACTTTTATTTCCACAGACATATGACAATACCCCACAATATGACACTCAAAAGATAAAAATGAAGGTATTCTCCGATCGAGTGGTGAGCTTACCCCCTAGCTGATTAATGACCCAGGACATGTGGATAAAAATATTCTAACAATACGTAGTACACACAGGAGGCAGCATTAGTAAGTAGTGAGAATGATATAAAAGTCAGTGGGTGTTTGCTAACACTTTAATGGGTTGCTACCTGCTATCACAGAGAGGAAGAGGAGCAACACCTATCAACCGGTGTCCTGCACTGAAAGTGTGAAGGACACTGGGTAGTGGTAGCAGATGGGCCAGCAAGATACCAAGGGAAACAGCATTAATTCTAACTATAATAGGACATTTTGAAAGATGAGTCAGACCATTGGTATATTCACAGAGAGAGGTTGCTGTAGAGGGGGTATAAATAACACTTTGGAGGATCTTTTTTTTTCTTTTCTCAAGACGTTCATAGTTTCACTATGTACTAATGAAGTTGTACAGTAGTTTTATTTAGTATAATTGTTCGGATTCTAATTAGGGCACATAGAAGCATTATCGGTTTCTATACAGCATGTTCCAATGCTATTGAATTATATTAGGTTTTTTTAGTTTTTAGTCAAAAGGGCCTATTCAGAAAACATGTTTAAGTCTATTTTAATTCAAATGTTTTAAAAAAATGAATGTCTAGATGTATCTGTTGTCATGTGCTGTTATTAAGTGTCATCTTTTGAAGGAAAATAATTTGAACCAACATATTCTTTTTGTTCATGTTCAAATACAGTCCCATTTGGCTGCCTTGCAGATAACAAGATTGTGTCTCATTTAATGGTGGCTGAACCAGAGAAGATCTATGCCATGCCTGACCCCACGGTTCCTGACAGCGATATCAAAGCCCTCACCACACTCTGTGACCTGGCCGACAGAGAGCTTGTAGTTATCATTGGATGGGCAAAGCATATTCCAGGTAAATATTTTTACCATACTTTAGTTATTTGCATCATCCTATATATTTCATAAATATTTTCATATTTTACCTTCTGCATATGAATCAATTTTATGCATCTGGGGACTTCCAAGACTATAAACACTGCTGCTGTTTAAATCTAAAGTAGTGTCTTACCTGGTGTTTAATACTTTTTGCAAATAAAATACACTTACATGATGGTTTTCATAACTTGGTTGGGGTGATTTTTAATCTAATTTAATCTAAACAGTGGTGGATCTATTAAGATCTGCTAGATCTATTAAAATGGACCCTTATATGTCCTATTTGAATTGTATGAATAGTAGCAGTAGTTAGAACCGTTACTTTTTAGATCAATCTAATTGAATACTTTTGAACCCTTAAAACCAAAGCCTCTTTTTAAAATGTAAAATTCTGATTGGTCAGAAAGTTACTGACATTGAGAAGCAAAGAGTAACAGGTCTGCACAGCAACACACATTTAGCCAAAGATGATTTTAAACATCTAAGATGTGATGTGGCTATCCCAATTGTGATATAAAGTACAGATCTCTTAACTGAGGCCTGTCCTATTTCTGCAGTTTATTATTATATGAGAAGTAAGCTCATTTTAAATCTTGGAGTTCAACATTTGCACAGTAATTGCAATTTTCCTGTTCCCATGGTCATAAACAGCATAGCTTACCATGGTTTGCCACATTTATTAATATGTTTTACCATACTTCTCTGGGCTTTATAGGGCTTACCAATTAACCACTCTCACTATTACATTTTGTTATGCTTTTACTATAGTAAACTTTTGTAAGAGATAACATAGAGCTTATTTTGAAAACACAACAATATATAATAGCCTCTTCTATGTATGTTCATTGGAATTTTTAATCCACTGAGGCTAAATTTCAGTGGGATTCTCACCTCAGCACCATGAGCTGTGGGATTGAGTGGCTATCTTTGATCCCCAATGCCAGATGCCCAATGGCTTTCAATTTAGACTTAAGCTGAGTCATCTATGGGCACAGGTGAAAGCTAAAACCTCTGAGCCTAAAGACCTCCAGGATAATCACTGCACTGCATTTGTTTTGTTCTGTTATCGCAGATTTATAGTTTAGCAATAGCGCTGAAGGTCTTACAGAAATAAACCTTTTTTTTTATTGCATACAGTACAGAAAGTTGCATGTGGCTGTTTGCTTATGTCTCTTCCAATAGCATAGTTACCCTTTGTAGCAACAAGTGGGAACATAAACAATTTTAACAGTATACAACTAGCAAATAATTAGTCAAAACAACAATGTATAAGTTTGTTTATTGCTAGTTTTATACTATTTCAGGGTTTCCACGAGCCCTGGAAAACCAGGAACATTTGTAACTTAATTTCCAGGCCTCGGAAAGTCATGGAAAATGGAGAAAAAAACAAATGTCCTGGAAAAGTCATGGAAAACGATGACGTAATGTATTAACAGAATGAATAAGGCTGGTCGAAGCCGTCTGTCTAGTGATACGTCACAGTTATTACGATTGTGTTGCTGGATAATTGGCGGGCGGCCAATTGCTAGTACATTATTGCTAGGAGTGAAATTTCGGTTTCTCGATGTGGGGAGCAGAAAGATAATTCAGTAGGTAAATATGGCAGATAATATATTAATCTTTTACCGCACATGGTGGTGATTTTTTTTTAATTAGTCATAATTTGGATTTTTTTTTTTAAGTCTAACAACATAATTGCATTTAATTAAACAGTGCGCTTTTCCCACCTTGGCATAAACTATTGAACGTTTTATTTAACCGTCATGAGTTATTATGGATTATATGCTCAATGTTTGGTTAGAATTGTGTAACACTGTGCTAAAGTTAGTAACTGATATGAAGTCTTAAGGTTTATCCTTTCACTTATTCCTAAACTTTTTTTTTTTAAATTGTTGTTACCAAAAGCTTCACTTCTGTAGTTTTTATACAAAATTAAATAAAATCTAAAAACTGTAAAGATTAAACTTTTAGAAATGTACACTACATCTTGGTATATTGTCTACAGCACAAGAAAAACTTGGTTTGATATTATTATTATTATTATTATTATTATTATTATTATTATTATTATTATTATTATTATTATTATTTGCAACGAATTAACGTTTTTCAAGGTTTAACCTTACAAAAAACGGTGCAGACGTAGCATTTAGCTAATTTACGATAAGGGAGATTAAGCTACATTAAAGGCAAATACAGGTACACTTTTTAGCATTGCTAAAATCAAAATATGTAAAAGCTTTTTTTTCTTCCCCTTCAGTGCCACTACACTCAGTGCTTGGAACAGAAGTGATACTTGATGTTCTTTATATAGTAACTTCGATTTATAAACCAAATGTATATCAAGTCTTTAAGAAATTCCATTGGTGGTTTTATGGTACAGCAAAATAAAAAGTGCATCGGTTCATATATGTTATTAAAGTGTTAGACTCGATCGCATCGACATCAGGGAGGGAATATAAAGCCTGGATCTGCAGCTGTACCGTGAGCTGCATACAGATTGGACAGAGATATGTAAATACTAGTTTATTAAATACTGTATTTAAAATAGATACCTTTTCGGAATAGACTGTTAAATATGCCTTATATACACACACACACACACACACACACACACACACACACACACATATATATATATAATTGTATTTCTGTTACATAAAGTCATATAGGTATATAATAATATACAATTTGCCCTTTAGTAGTGTACAGTCGGCTCTTTTAATTCAAATGCCTTGCATATTCAATTCTTAGTCTGTGGTTGCAGTGACTGTAATTGATCAAGTAATTAGGGATTACAACTATAATGTCCCTGGACTAGATTATATTATAAACAAGTGTTAAATCCTGTACAGTCCCTAAGTATGAATCTACTTTACCTTCTGCATTAAAGCATTTTACAAGAAAATCAAAACAGACGTGCATTCTCTGTTAAATGCTGTGTTCTTTAATTTAAGTAATGCATATCTTTATTAAACCATAGCTAAATTTCTAATAAATGCTATAATTACAAAACTCTACTTAGTACTGTACTCTGTAACTTTTTTTGGCAATTGTGTACCAGTTTATAATTCTATTATATATGCTTCTTCATTTCTGCTTCTTCATTTTATTTTCCATCTTTACTTCCCAGTGAAATTGACACCTAATTATTTGACACCTAGTTACCTAATTATCATACATGTTACTTTTGAAATTAGTTTAATTTCTTTATTTCCTGCTACGCAAGTTAGTTAAACATGTTAATGCAGCATTGCAAACCCCATTAGGTTACACAAAATATGCAATTAACACTTTTTTGGATTGTAATTTGGTTAATCAACTTCAAAAAAAAAATGAAAAGGCATGAGGTTGGGGTAGATATGAGGGGTGATGCAAGGCTATAGTGTCATGGAAAACGGATGAAATGTCATGGAAAATTATTCTTAACCAAGGGTGGGAACCCTGTTAAATGTCTTATTTCTTTCAGTTAATTTGCATTTGTCTTTGCAGTTTGAGACTGAAAAGTTATAACAATAAAAAAGAGATCTCTATAAAGGTATAATACAGCTGTATAATCCTTTCCCCAATGCACAGCATAATAATTCACACATGGACTCAATATTGATGTGAAGTGTATAACCATCCTTTCTTAAAAAAAAAAAGCATTCAGTTTCAGTTTGCTGAACTTATTTGTCTCCCCTTAAACTAGTTTGTCTCTATGCTTTGTATGGTACAGTAATTTCTTAATCAAATTGATGAGAGCCCCTTTCCCAGAGAGAACTGAAACCAATTTATTGGTCATGATACAACAGCTATGTTGCTAACAGTCGTAACGAACTGTCAGGCAATCGCAGTGGAGCTAATTTGAAGTCATTAGGTGTGCAGCGTTCGGGCAACAATTTGTTACAGTGGTTAGGAGCACTGCTGACATTTCTGAGCGCATTCGCTTAAGATCAGTTCTAGCCGAGACCAGGCAAATTGTAAACTAATTTAAACATCACTCAGTATTACATGGGCTGGTGTGTCTGAAATCAATGGATAATGAACCAGTCTGTGTTTTGTTGAATGGAGTAAAGATACACTTTGTTTTAGAGACGATATTGCTACCTTATGTATTAAGATAATACTGTATAATACAGTGTTGTACATTATTATTATTATTATTATTATTATTATTATTATTATTATTATTATTATTATTATTATTATTATTAAGACTAAATAAGAGATTGAGAACATTTAAAAAAAAGATGGTGTCTGGAATAAAGAGTGTGTGGAGTGTTAACAGGACAAACCTAGTTAACTGAGAGAGAAAGCAAATATTTAATAGGAAAGGAAAAATTCCCAAATTACTTTATCTGTTAATAGAAATAGACTCCTTGTGTTAAATAAATGAGAACTGTATTATGAAAATTCCAACACCCCTTACCCTTGAGAAAAAAGACACAAAGGCAGCAGGCAGCACTTAACTTTTGTTAAGGAAAAAAGCAGGTGTAAGAAGGGAAGGTGGTGCCCTAATAGCCCCTTTCTTTTAGCATGACAGGGTCCCTACTATTAGCATCCTTTTATACTCTTGGAAATTGCTCATGCTTCTCCTATTCTGGCTCCTATCTACTGGACTTATTTCTCTTTCATTTTTGTCTGCGCTCGGATAAGCGTTTGCTAACACAATATGATTGAGCTGTAAAATGGAACCCTGTCGCCTCTAATCTCTTTTATGTAGATACTGTGGTACTTCCACACTCCACTTCATTCTCTCTCTCTCTCTCTCTCTCTCTCTCTCTCTCTCTCTCTCTCTCTCTCTCTTTATTGTCAGACAGGCTGTGGAGTAACAGAGGCTCGGTAGAATATTAGAGCTAGGTTTCACGGGGGCGTGATAAGGAGATTATCATCTCAGTGGTCAGACGTATTGTTGTTCTGTGTGTCGGATTAGAATATTCGCATGGAACCTCGTTAACAAAATGCTGGAGGTACTTACTCAGGGGCTCTGCTCGTGAGCTGATTCATCTCCCAGTTGATTGAGTTGTCACTGTTATTGGCTGACCTGTATTATGTATACGCTTAGTCGACTGGGCTTTGAGGGCACAATTGGAAATTAAAGGAAATTGTCCAACTTCTGCTGCTTAAGGCTACATGAGCATCACAAGCTTAAGTCTTGGTTCAGAGTGGGTAGGAAGCTGTCTCTTTTATCAGGGTTTCATGCAGGGGCACTACATTTTTATAGTTATCAGTGGTGGGTAACACATAGCACTCCCATTGCATAGCATTTTAAGACAGTATGGCTTTACTTCAAGTTTAAATCAGGAGGAATGAAGAACTAAGTCAGTTTTACCTCAGAATATACAATATGATTTGATGTTTCAAGGTAGGTATGAGCCTGAAATGGCTTGAACTGTTATCCAATGGGTCGTATCTGTTATGCTGTAGTATATCATCCTTTCTTCATCAAAATGAAGAGAATGTAATGCAGGAAATGGTTGCATTTCCGCTGGCTTCATTTGAAGAACCAGTGAAGAATAACATTGGACTTGGGAGTCTTTCACTTGGCTAAGGTTGAGTCAGGCAGATTTTCTTTTTAGTAATAATAAAAAATTATATCTTAGCTGAGAGAAATTCCATTGTTTTCCCAACTAGGCCATTTACGGGCGACATGCTCTGTAGGATTAGAATGGAATTCAGTCAGCAGCTACCGTTTAGGAGCCAAAAGCACAAGCCTGATGGTTAAAATGGGCCACTAAACAGCTGGAGTAAAGTCCCCTGTTGTCACCTTTTTTTCCAGGCCTGCTCTTATCTGCATCATCCAATCTCCAAATGAGTGCATGTCTATCACTGCTCTGGCTCTGACTCTGGAAATATTGATTAATAGTTGCCCTAAGCTCCTTTTAGCAAATCAGATTTTCACTTTTAGCGAGGATTTTACTCCTGATTTATTCAGCATAGTGAAACACACTAAATTACCTTTGCCACTCAGGGAAAATGGCTGAAAAACAAAGCTTTCAAGTGGAGAAGAACAAAATGTAAATTGTGTGGCAGCACATTCTTTTTTATATATACTATATATACCATACTTTGTATATATAATAATTCTCCTACAGCTTTTTAAATATATAAACTTAAAAACTAACAGAATTTGTGATTTTTTGGTTATATAATCTATAACATTTCTTGACATTATTAAGCATTAGTGCATCATACACTTTGAGGATAGTTTATTTTTTTATAACATGCTTTGTTGTTTCCTTGACAGAAAAAAAACCATGTGGAATTCAAAAGTCTTATTTTGTATTATTATAGCATACTAGTGCTGGTAAGCTTTCATGTGTGAATAAATCCAGGTTGAGGAAGTCAGTAGCTACAGCTGGGATTGGGAGATTGGGAGAGCTCTCCCTATACTTGAGTGAGTGGAGAGTGGGTCGAGCATTGGTGTTCCCTGTTTCCCTCCTCATATTGAGCCAGGTAAAGGCTCCATTAATCCGAGGGTGCTCTTTCACCCCCACCTTCTCTCCCCCAGCTCAGGTAGGCTTCACACCTGCTTAACCTACATTTATAAAGAGGGATTAATTACCTGGAGGGCTGTTTACCACAGCCAGTTAGCCCGATTCTGGTGAGGGCATACACTGACCTGGGCACTGGAAATGGCTTCCGGTAGACTTTTGTGATATCATTTTGTAGTTTCTTTGATTACATTGTAACAATCGGCCTTTTATAACACAAGCCAAAACTAACCAATTTAAAAAGCAAATAGCTAAAGACCGGTTGACAGCAAATAAAATATCTTACGACCAAAAGTTCATGGGAGAGAGTGTTTTATCTTTAGAAACTTTTAACAATGCCCAAAAAAGGAACTGGAGAAAAGTACAATGCATACATACCCAGCATAAGATATCAATGTAAAGACAAAGCAATTATATCTTTTAACTCTGCCCTATAAGAAACTGTAGCTCAATGTGATGCATATATATATATATATATATATATATATATATATATATATATATATATATATATATATATATATATATATATATATATATATATATATATATATATATATATATATATATATATATATATATATATTCTGGTACCGAATGAAACAGTATGAGATATCACAAAGATAGATCAACATATAAACAAACACAAACTTCAAAGAAAAACAAAAGAGAGAACTAGTCCATATAAATGCATGTTGCTACATAGTTCCTTATTCAAAAAAACAAAGTCAGTTATTCTTTGCATGTAAAAACAGACTTGCAAAAAATGACTTTCAAGAAAAAATAATCAAAACAAACGCTCATAATACTATCGCAATTGTAATCCAGCAATGTCAAGCGTAAAAGAAAAGATTGCAACGACAGTCTCACCACTCCTATGTGTTTGATGATAGGCTGCGCGTTGTTTCTTTGTTGTGAATCGATCTCTGCCTCCCCAGCTTCATACAGTCCAGACAAAAAAGAAAAATTACATTATTTCTAAATACGCTTGTTAATTTAAAAGCAAAAAATAAACCGCAACAGACTTTTCTTTGCCTAACCCTTTGCTTAACCTTGACTTCCTGCAAACAACACATACCATCTCCCATTCCATGCCACCCCCATTGTAGTTCTCTTTTATCACCTGAACCAGGTTGTTTCAATGAAGGTAAATTACTGTAAGTGGAATAATAGAAGAGCTGTCCAACAGACAGAAAAAACAGCATAATACAATGAACCCTGAAAATCCCGCCTCAAGCCTGACCACCTAAGCCAAATGGGAGATAAGCTAATGTAATTTAAAAAAAAAAGGCAGCAACGAACAATTTATTTTAACTTGATGTTAAATAAAAGATCTAAATTATTTTATTATTATTTTTTTTTAATTGTGTTTCAATCCTAAAATTCTAGGTGATGCAAAACGACTTTTGTAGAAAAAAATTGAACTCTGCAAACCATTGTTGTTGGTGTTGGTATTGGTGGTGTTTTGTTGTGTTCATATACTAGTGGTAGTTTGTTTTAAACACAAAATATATACACGTCTCATGCCAGACATTATTTACAATATTTCTAATAGCATAGCCACAAAGAGAGCTTACTTCCATGGTGGAGCCTGTTTTGTTAGGGAAGGAATGGGTTAAAACCCACTTTGCCTCCTGCTCCCATAATGCACAGAGACTGTTTCCATGCTGCTGACAGAAATTTGAGCATGGCATGTACCTTACGCTTTGTGTCATCTGAATCAGTTTCAAGCAACATCTTCTTGCAGCTGGTTTCACATGCATGAAACATTCCCATATTTCCTATGGCAGGGGATACTTGGTTCTATCTTTGTACAGAAGTACTAAAAATAATCTAATCATGAAACAAACATCTCTTTTGTCATGTTAGTCCACTTTTCAGTATTGAATTCAAATCTATTTATGTTATTTACTTTTTATTGGACCAACTACACATGTCCCTTCATCAAGTGAGAATTGAATGCCTGAAGAACTGAGGGGCAGGTTGTTGCTGACTCATATTATTTTGATGAAGCTGAAAGGGTTAACAAAGATCAGTTATCAGTTCTTAGTACTTTTCTGAATACTCCTCTGTACATTATACATATTTACTCCAGTATTCCATAGTAGAAGCATAGAAAAGTGTAGTAAGCATAGTAAAAGTAGGGTAAAATACAGATAAGTGTCAAATATACGCGTGTGTGTGATTATGTACACATTTAAAATGATAATCACTTTTACATCGTTTTTTTTTTCTTCTTTAGGCAGGTTACAAGTTTGTTTAACGTCTTCTTAGACACACTTCAAAATACATACAGTGCTGTTTCATTATTTTGCACTTCACATCAATGAAATATATTAAGAAATAGCAACTAATATTTCCAGTTATTGTGCCTGTACTTTGAAGTCTGTTTTATTTTTCCTCTTTGTCAAAGCCTGACAAAACAATTAGAAAAGATACATTTATTTTTTAAAAAGTGAAATCCTTCTGATATATTAAAATGTCAACCTTCACAAGCTGTTTCAGAAACAAAACAATGCTAATTCAGACTAAAAGGTTCTACATCCATTTTGTGCTCAGTATTTTAAACTAAAAAGTCATGTGCTTCTGTAATTTTACCGTTCAGTACAACAGTATTTTCTAAACTTTTGATTTTGCTACTTATTTACTGTAAAGAGTGGGACAGTACTCTTTTTGTTTTTGCTACTTATTTACTGTAAAGAGTGGGACAGTACTCTTTTTGTTTTTGCTACTTATTTACTGTAAAGAGTGGGACAGTACTCTTTTTGTTTTTCCCCTGCGAACAGTGATGTGCCATTAACAATATTTCACCTGAAAGGGCATCCTTGTTTTGTAAAGTTCAAAAGTTCCATAGACTGAATTTTTATCTGTATCTCTGCAAAAAATCCTGTTTATTTGTACAGCGAAAGAGGCTGCACAGTGGCTCTGTGGTGCCTGTCGGCTTTGTCAGGGCCATCAGCCTTGTTGACTGGGGTGTGATTGCCAGTTGAAAAAACAAGGCATTATTGCTCATTTTTTCCCTCTTATTAGTTTGATTACATTTGCAAATCAAATCAATCCATCAGACACGATGGGGCCGCATCCACAATTTGAAGGCCTAGTAATCTCCATCTAATAAGATGCAAATGTGTCACATCGGTAAGTAACCAATAAATCATTGGCGTGTCTTCGGCAATCATTAAATATCAGAATGAACAGTCAATTTTTAGTATTTTCAATTTGCGATATGCTGCTGGAATATAAAGATAGATGGACGTAATTACACAAACCAAACACTATTTCAGCTCATTCCAAACACTAAATTTAGTGGAAGGTATAACTGGCCTGTCATCACACTACATTATTACTGGCGGTTCATGCAAAGTTCACAGACAAGCATGAAATGGCCATCGCCTCCCCAGCCCCCAAAATAACAGTTCAAATGGGCCATCCTTTCCATCAGCGAACAAGCAGGCGCGGAAATGGGATTGGATTTGAGCTGTCGGGGAACGCTAAAGTATTATAACTCTTCACGCAGCAGTAGATGTAGGCCATGCATCAGGTTAAACAGGATCCCTGACTAAGGGGAAATAGGAGTCTGCTGGATTGGTTTTACCCTGAAAATTGCCTAATGGTGTTGTAAATTATTTACTGGTGGGGCTTAGTTTACTGAGGGAGGACCTTCATATTCATAATTTGTTGGTTTATTAGATCATTCTAATTTTATACTCCCCATTTCCCAGTTCCTCAAACGTAGTTATAGTACTTGTGCTGATTGGGCAATTCCAGGGTTCTTATGCTAGTTCTTCTTCCTGTTTCATAGCACAGCTTTGCAGACAACACCTGTATTGTTGTAGTAATTGCTTACAAAACAAACCAAGATCCAGATGCGACCTTTGTGCCACTTTACAATCCTCAGTCTCAGCAAAGTAGTCATATAATGTTCAGTATAATGTTTAAAAGAAAGTCTTACAATACATAGGTACTGTATGTGTATTATACTTTTGTTTCCCCCCTAAAATTGTTCGTGAGCAGTGAAGGCATTCAGTCCACTTGTACAAATGCTCTTTTTTCTTAGTCTGTGATGATCTATGAAAACTATTTGTAATATAAGTGAAAGGCATTCAACTATAGAACATTACATTTTATTCTAAAGTTTCTGGTTTCCATGCCGTCCTATTCCTAAATCCTAAATATATTCTAAAATAATTCTAAAGGACATGTATAAAGTGCCAGTCCTATGTATTTACCAATGCTTTGGCCTGCCATTTGTAACGAAAACATAACAGTTCCTAAGCATGTTTCCCAGACTGTCTTAGTTATGTTTACAAGTGTACAGCCATAAAATGGAACAGCTACATCTTTAGCTGTCAGTGTCATAAATCCAGTTGAGTTTGATAACCAAGAGAATAAATATATAGTGAGAATCCACTGGGAAATCCATTGCTTCTAATTATTAAGAGCTCGAAGCATGCTTAGACAATCTGCCTATTCCCCAGTCTCTTTTTGTGGGCTTTAACAAAGAGAATTCCCATACCTGGACACATTTGTAACTGTCGTACTCCTAAGGTACACAAGAAAGAAAAAATAACTTGCTGATGTGGCGTTATAAAAAAATAAAAAAAGCACTCTAGACTTGGAAAACAACCCAATTTAGAAAAGGTATCAAAAAGAAAGGTAAGCAACAGAGTGGAGAAGATTCTGCATATTTGTCAAAATGAAATATAGTGTGACACATAGGGGATTCTCTCACTGTTTGAAACCAGTGTTGTTAGTGTTACAGACAAAGCTAGTGCATTCAGACACAGTTATGATAAATGTGAAGAAGGAAATGTTTCACTTCACCGATAATATTTTCACTGCTCAATGACTGTAATTGAGATGTTAGGACCCTCTCACTTTAGACTGAGATAACCCTACTAATTATCTGTAAACTATAACATTCTCACCAGGAATGCTATAAATCTGTTTGCTGTGGGAGGATTTTCTATCTTGTCGGATATTTCTTGTTTTTATATTTCGCGGGGAAAGCCTGTTTTTGGTAACATAAGCATGGAATTAGCTTTACGTTTACAGGCTTTATATTTATAATATTTAAACACTGCTTTCTGCAATGTACATGACAGCATACAGATCCTCTTACTACCAATCAAACTGCTGTTTCAGCCGCACGCATTATGAATGATTGGAGATGCTACCAATCAAACTGCTGTTTCAGCCTGGCGCATTAAATGGAGATGCACGCCACAAGAGACTGTACATGTGGGTTTTTCTTGTTGTGATTAAGATATGGACATTTATAACAGGTGATAAAAAATGTCCTGAAAGTAGTCAGTAAGTTTTGTTCTTAAACACCTACATATAATTAACAATTACAGTGACTATCAATATCATTCAAACTAATGCTTGTTTCGTCATTCATGTTTGTGTAATACTTGAGTTAGACGTCTGATAGCTCTACAAAGCAGCCTGAAAAGAAGGCAAGTGATGCCTCTATGTTGGTATTTTTTTTTTTTTTTTAACGCTACAATTAGTCAATGTGTTCTCTGAGTAGTAATGATGGCTTTTATTATTGTGTGTAGAGGTATGCATCGTGCATTTAAACTAATTGCATTGCATTCTCTTAGAAGGCCACAAGGGACCCTTTCTGTGTGGGTATTTCATTAGAAAGCAGATCAGTGATGCAGATTCCGATGCCCCAGTGCAAAACACCTGCCTTCTCTTTGTTGGCTTATTCTGTCCCCCCTGTCAACCCACTGCATTGTGGTGGTGCTTGTTCCAGGATTTATAGGTTATCTTTATCTATTGCTTCATCTGTGGGTCGCTATTATAACTGCTTGCCCTGGTTATTGTTTGGGCCTGATACATCTCTCTAGTTCATCAAATGAAGCCAAGTGGCTCAAAAGCCATTGGGTCCAGCTGATGATGAAATACGAGCTATCAGCCCTGGTAATGGCTGTAAAATGTCATAATTACACAGCCTTTATTACACTGCATAATGATCCTGAAGCAAGTATGGAACAATTAATTAAGATTTTCAGCCATTGCTTTTTCAGAAATTAAAAGGTGCTCATTGCTGTGAAGTGGGGAAATGGCTTGTCTTAAAAGCATTAAGACATGTTTAAGGGGCCTTCTCTTTCAATTTAAACTGTGACATGCTAATGTCAGGAATGTTGCTGAGTGCATTATAGGTTTTTGCACATATTTTTACACTAATGTTACAGATGATCTAGACACTGGGTGCTGTGATAGCTTCTAGTTTTAAATTTTACACAGTAGAACCTAAACATGTATGTCAAATATGAGTTTATTGAGTCTCAATATGACTTAAAAATAAATAAGCAGTTTGGTTTATTGTTTGAAATGTTACATAAAGACATGGACAATAAATCTCTACTTCAATATTGCAAATCATTTGGTTTCTATATTAAATTATCTATTTAAAAAATGAACCTATTTCCAACCACTTATGAAAACAAGAATATTGATTTATATAAATAATTTTCCTATTGGACAAGTAACATTTTGTTTTTGGACAACAACAAAAACAAAAAACAATTAAAAAAGGTAAATATCTTTTTTAAATCATTGTTCTACTTTTCTTTATTTCATATCTGGTTGGGTTTGTCATGTTTAGTATCCTCTAGTTTTGTAAAGAAAGTCCAAAAAACAAAATTGAAAAATTGCTCTGAGTAGTAATGTTCTAAAACACATGCGGCTGCCCTGCACTGGGAATACACTAATGCCTGAAAAAATTGTGACTGTGTCTGAAGCATAATGGCAAAAAAATGCTGGCTTTCCATCATTCATATTGCCTGCTGGTTTTACAGAATTGGTCACACTCCTTATGTGTCACCGTAGAATAAATCTGTTTCTGATACTTGCATGGAAACAGCTGTTGATTCAATATGTCCTCACAGACCAGTCCTCAGACTGAAATACCAAATGGGACAACCTGTTTCTTTAAAGGCTTAGTTTTAAAAAAATATATGTTTTTTATGTTATCGAAAACTAGATATTGGTGTGGGGTGTGCGGGGGTTTAAACTATGCTAACATTTATATATTTCCCTTTGTAATATGCCAATTTATCTACAGTGTACAGGAAATCTTATGCAAAAAACTGCGAACCCACTGTCTCTCTAATACAGACCCTGATACATTACCCGTCATACAATTATCTGTTGGTAATTGTGGAGCAGCAGTGTGGAGTAGTGGTTAGGGCTCTGGACTCCTGACCAGAGGGTCGTGGGTTCAATCCCAGGTGGGACACTGCTGTTGTACCCTTGAGCAAGGTACTTTACCTAGATTGCTGCAGTAAAAACCCAACTGCATAAATGGGTAATTGTATGTAAAAATAATGTGATATCTTGTAACAATTGTAAGTCTGCTAAGAAATTAATATTAAAAATAATAATAATAATCTGTTGCAATAGTACCACTTCTATAACAGCTTTTCAATAACCACAATTTTGAAAAAACAAATCAAGTCTTTAACAAACTCTAATATCAACCCTTCTATTGGTTTAAACGCATAGGGTTTTCAGACACATGAAGGAGTCTTATGGCAAGTATGAGGTGAATATTTTAGGTGACATGACATACATACCTACAGAAATCCAACCCAGCTGTATTTTGAATGATTATTACATGGCTTATACACCATTCCCCCTAGGAATTGATTGCAACTTTTAAACTTTCAGAGAGAAAAATCCTTTAGGAATTGTCCAGATTGTACATCAAAAAGAGTGCAGCAACTGCCGACAAGCTCTTGTGTATTGTGTACACAGCACTAATCCCCTTAATAGGAATTGCGAAACAGTTTCTTGCAAATACAAGCAGAAAAATAAAGCAGAGTGTGACTACCTCCTGAAACACTTATCATTCCAAAACGCGAAATGTCATTCCTACCACCCCTCACTGCCGTGGCAACGGTGAAAACGACAAAGCGAGGGGGTAATTAAAATGTAAATATTTATATTTTATTATTTGAAATGGCTTTCCAGTGTGCCGTTTAATATCACTCCATCTGTGCGACTCTGTTTGGCGGTCACTTTAGTGCAGCCCAGGGACTGGAAGAAGCGGTTCAGTCCCCCGTTATGTCAAAATGCTTGTTGCTGCTTAATTTTGATATCTAATTAAGTGGAAAAATACAGTCCATACAATAATCCATGGAATCTTAACCAGCTGCTTGGGTATATTTAGAATTAATCTCCACTACGAATCAGTCCTAATGTATGCAATTAAGAGTCTGCCGATTTACTAATTAGGTGTATTAGAATCAAGCAGTTCTTTTAGACTTAGTGATTAGTTGACTGTGCATCATACCTTTCCATTGGTCTAATGTAAAGATCTAAACTAAAATTAATATAAAACATAAAAAGAATAAACCACCATATCCAGTTACAGCATAGAGAAATCAGTGTTTTACTATGATGTTTAGCCCAATACCTTTTCAGTACACCCTCAGTTGTCCTTTTTTTTGTATGAATAATCTTCCTATATACCATCTTCCAACAAACTGTGGTAGGAATGTGCACAATTGCCTATATTTCCATGCTGGAAAAAACACTTCTACCATATTATGAGGTAGGCAATAAGCTCACAGTGGAAAATCAGGGCCATTATCTAATTATTCGAGTAAGGCTGAAGGATTATTTTGGTGAGGAAGGCATGTCAGTTGTCATTTGGCCTTCAGATTGTACAACCCAAAACATACAACTAGGCCTATTCCTTCTGTTTCACATATTTTGTAGTGAGACAAAAAAAGGCACAAAAGTATATACAGTATAAAAGTTAACCAGTGCTCTGTTCCTTAAACATATTAATTGTAATACAAAAAAATAAAGAACAATTATAAATACTGAAAACCTTGGGAGGTAGCTAAAAGGGGAAATTTGGAAACATAATAAAAACTGTACTGAACATAGAAAAATACAGTGTATGCAGTATATGATTTTCTAAACTGCTTTCTGTGCTGTTAACATTTATTTTGATTCATCAACTTCACTCTAAAGTGTAATAAATAGTCATGTTATATAAAGCACACTTAAGGTGCTTAGAATTTAATTCAAATAATTACATTAATTTATATATATATATATATATATTAATATATATATATATATATATATATATATATATATATATATATATATATATATATATATATATATATATATATATATATAATATATATTAATATATATAAAAATTAAAAAAAGTATTTCTTAAGGCCCCAG
This sequence comes from Acipenser oxyrinchus oxyrinchus, assembly GCA_030684275.1. Lineage (NCBI taxonomy): Eukaryota > Metazoa > Chordata > Actinopteri > Acipenseriformes > Acipenseridae > Acipenser > Acipenser oxyrinchus. Next base: position 40,927,554 of record CM060251.1, read on the forward strand.
TTGTAGCATTCAAAAGAGAAGCTAATTTAGGTGATATTTTAGTTCACAGTAAACATAAAAGAATAATTGACAAAATAGGTTCTACGAACATGTGCAACAGTAGATGTAAAGTGTGTAAATACATAGATAAAAGTAAAAATATAATTACAAGAACACCACATATAATTACGTAAGAACACCACATATCCACTAAAAACTAATACCTACTGTAAAAATAGCAATGTTGTTTATGGAATACCCTGTGAAAAATGTGATGAAATCAAATATGTTGGAGAGACTGGAACTACTTTATATAAACGAATTCAGAACCACCTTTCATTAATTAGAAATAAAAAAAATGAATGAACCAATAGTACAGCACTTCACCAGTCAAGGACATGACATAAATGATGTAAAGTTTGTAGTATTAGAACAGCTAAAATTAGACAATGCGACATATAGAAGAATAAAAGAAAGTAAATGGATAAATAGACTGAATACAATTATGCCAGCGGGACTCAACAGAAAAGAATGAACTAATTAACTTCAATAGATATATAACATTTAAATAAATAAACAAAGTTTGTTCAAAAGTTGTGCATGCTGATGCACTGGGGAGGCCAAATCTAGACTGATCCTCAGAGCCAGCATTGCATGATATAATAAAAATATAAATTTATATAAAGTAATGTTTATTAGAATTAATACAGATTCTAAGATAGAAGTAAAAAATGATGTCACAATATATAGAACAGCATTACATCATGTAAGAATAAATCATAGATTTGAATGTAAACAATAACAAGTAGTTGTCATGCCGTCAAAAACCTATAAATACCTCCAATGTTTTGATTCAAACACAGGCTCCCTTGAGAAAGATATGTGCAACATATCGAAACGTTAGCAGCTGGCTCTTTGAGCTAAATATATATATATATATATATATATATATATATATATATATATATACAGTGCCTTGCATAAGTATTCACCCCCCTTGGACTTTTCCACATTTTGTAGTGTTACAACCTGGAATTAAAATGGATTTAATTTGGATTTTTACCATTTGATTTACACAACATACTTAACACTTTGAAGGTGCAAAATATTTTTTATTGTGACACAAAAGTTAATTAAACAAAAAAAGACATTTGTTGGTTGCATAAGTATTCACCCCCCTGAGTCAATACTTGGTAGAAGCACCTTTGGCAGCAATTACAGCTGTGAGTCTTTTTGGGTAAGTCTCTACCAGCTTTGCACATCTGGATCCTGCAATTTTTGCCCATTCTTCTTGGCAAAATTGCTCAAGCTCTGTCAAGTTGGATGGGGACCGTTGGTGAACAGCAATTTTCAAGTCTTGCCACAGATTCTCAATCGGATTGAGGTCTGGGCTTTGACTGGGCCATTCTAAGACATTCAGGTTCTTATTTTTAAACCACTCCAGCGTAGCTTTGGCTGTGTGTTTAGGGTCATTGTCCTGCTGGATGGTGAACCTCCGCCCCAGTCCCAGGTCTCTTGCAGACTGAAACAGGTTTTCCTCTAGAATTTCCCTGTATTTGGCTCCATCCATCTTGCCCTCAAATCCCTGCCGATGAAAAGCATCCCCATAACATGATGCTGCCACCACCGTGGGGATGGTGTTCTCAGGGTGATGAGCAGTGTTGGCTTATGCCACACATAGCATTTTGTGCTAAGGCCAAAAGTTCAATTTTGGTCTCATCAGACCAGAGAACCTTTTTCCACATGTTTGCTGTGTCTCCCACATGCCTTTTGGCAAAATCCAAACGGGATTTGATATGTTTTTTTTTTCAGCAATGGCTTTCTTCTCGCCACTCTTCCATAAAGCCCAGCTTTGTGGAGCGTCCAGGTTATAGTTGTCCCATGGGCGGTTTTTCCCATCTCAGCTGTGGATCTCTCCAGCTCCTTCAGAGTTACCATTGGCCTCTTGGTTGCTTCTCTGACTAATGTCCTCCTTACCTGGTCACTGAGTTTTGGTGGACGGCCTTCTCTAGGCAGAGTCGTGGTTGTGCCATATTCTTTACATTTTTTAATAATGGATTTAACGGTGTTCCGGGGGATGTTCAAAGTTTGGGATATTTTTTTATAACCCAACCCTGATTGGTGCTTCTCCAGAACTTTATCCCAGACTTGTTTTGATAGCTCCTTGGTCTTCATGATGCTGTTTGTTTAGATATGCTCTCTAACAAACTCTGGGGCCTTCCAGAAACAGGTGTATTTAATCTGAGATCATGTGACACTTTAATTGCACACAGGTGGACTCCATTCAACTAATTATGTGACTTCTGAAGGCAATTGGTTGCACCAGAGCTTATTTAGGGGTGTCACAGCAAAGGGGGTGAATACTTATGCAATCAAGACTTTTCAGTTTTTTATTTGTAAATAATTTTGAAAAATATGTAGATTTTTTTCCCTACTTCAACATTATGGACTATTTTGTGTAGATCAGTGACAAAAAATTCTAATTAAATCCATTTTAATTCCAGGTTGTAACACTACAAAATGTGGAAAAGTCCAAGGGGGGTGAATACTTATGCAAGGCAATGTATATACACACACACTAACTTATATTTGTAAACAGTCTTTCTTATGTGCAGTTTCCTTTTGAAGAAAAGAAAAACACTATGCAATACTGCATTGTGCCTTTTAAAGTTTCTTCCATTTATTGTGGCCCATGAGGTCAGGCCACCTGTTTTTAATACTCCCACACTTTGTTGTACAGTATCTGGGCATTGCATGTACAGCATGCTTTTTTTGTTCCTGACAGGCGGATATTTGCTTAGTTGATAACCAGTGTCCTAAATGGATTGAGATGGCCACAGTCATGTTGTATCCCCCCCCTTCACCCCCCCTCCACACACACACACACACTGCTGCGGCTTAGATTGTTCTGTCCTTGTTTCAGAGAGATGAAAGCAGTACTGTGATAAAAAGCGGAGGTCTCTTCAATCTGCTCGCTGGCACTTGTCATCAGTTCACTGTAGTTTTCCTCATAGATCCTCCTGGGTAAAGGAGGTGAGGGACAGTTGTGAACAAATAACAGCAAAGTTTTCTTTGTCTTTTTTTATTCCGTTTACATTTTGTTAGAGAACTGGCCTACCCTGTCATTGAAGGATAGCATACAGAGGTTGGCGTACAGTAGGTTTGCATACTATAGTTGCTGACATCTATTCACATTACCCGGCTTGCACATGTTTTTCAATAAATTTTAAATCTGGTTTTCTTGTAAGTAAAAGTTATGCGGATGCTGCCCAAGTATATTTAAAGAGAGCACATTAATGGAATTAGACCACAGAGAAGTACTTATGGCTAAAGAAACGAAATGGCTGATGTGTTATAAAATCAGAGCTTGTATCCATTTATTACAATTAGGGGCAGCAGTGTGGAGTAGTGGTTAGGGCTCTGGACTCTTGACCGGAGGGTTGTGGGTTCAATCCCAGGTGGGGGCCACTGCTGCTGTACCCTTGAGCAAGGTACTTTACCTAGTCCAGTAAAAACACAACTGTATAAATGGGTAATTGTATGTAAAAATAATGTGATATCTTGTAACAATTGTAAATTGCCCTGGATAAGGGTGTCTGCTAAGAAATACATTTTTTAAAAAAAACAATATTAGAAGGGTCATCCATAACTACTAAACAATCAATAGTGCTGAATTAAGAAATACTAAAAGAAACTAGAATCCAACGTCATCAAAACACATTTAGTCTACACATTTGTCATTTAATTTTTTTGTTTCTTTTTGTACAATCAGAAGCGACTTTTTGAATGGTTTGTTGACCCTTTGTAAAAGAGAATTAAAAAGCTGTCTGATGACTGTTTTGGAGAGGCTATAAATTACCAATTTATAGAGGTCCACAGTGTTACTTTCATATATAAATGAGTGGCACAACTAGTCGCATGCGGTTGCCTGCAGTGCTCAAGCCTAAAAGCTTCAACCAACATCCCGCCAAAGCAAATGCATTATTAAACTGAATTTATAACACATTACGAGGAGCTTAATGGAATGATGACATAGGGCTGGAAGCACTTAATATCAAATAGGACTGGCCAGTAGGGGTTAAATTTGCATGGCTGTGCCGCGGCCTCTTTCTGTCAATGTTCAGTACGGGAAACAAACATTTATCCTTTCTGAAATTAAAGTGTATTTTTGAAGACTAGCCATCAGATATATTTTTGGTGCGTGCCTTTCACACTTTTAAATGCTTAGCCTTTTTTGTAAGTTGACTGCAAAGTGCATCATTTTGTTTTTCAAAAGAAGAAGAAAAAACAGTAGGTATTTACCCATGGCAATTGCATCAGCTGCCTAGGGAGATGGCTGAACATAGCAGAAGGGCTCAACCAAATTTTGCTTATGGCTAAATGTGTTGTGGGGGTGATACCATCTATATTGACAGTTACGTCTGTGAAGCATGAAGAGAAATGATATTAACTTGAGATTATTTTCTAATGAAGTTGTCGAATACAGTACCTTTTTTTACTGCAGGTTCAGGACATGTGAAATGTAATTAAGGTTAAAATAGCTCATTTTTAAAAGGAAATAACGGACAAAAGACTGAGGTGCAACTTTCAAGTTTCCATGCACGTAAATGTCAATAGAGTACCTTCTCCATCATCAGCACTAAATTCACATTGATGCCTCTTTTCTTCTCTGTATTGATCCCTGCATGAGAACGTAGATTTGTATCTGTTAATTAATGCGTCCTGAAACAGCGTTTGTATTAATCAGGCAGATAAGAAAAATTGGATGCCTGCACTCACATGACAACCGTAAAAGTGCTGCCCCTGATAAAATCATTGATGGACCTCAATAAAAAAAAGTTCTTCCTTCCACTCAATAAACTAATCATTCTGCTTTTAATTATTAAGCGGAAAGATGTGTGGAGATTGGGGAATGTGTAAACCTAATTATTTACCAACAGCAGTGTCTACGAGGGGAGAATAGGCCTGTCACAGGAAGGGGCTGCAGGCTATATACACCGTCCATCTGGTGCTGCTGGGAGACTTTCTTTCTTTCTCCTTTCTTTCTTCCTCTTCCACTGTCCTCCCATCCATCTGCCTGTGTACCCCTGTCCCTTCTTGCTTTATCTAATTTCCTCGACCTTATATTTCTAAATATAATTTCTTGCGTCATTTCTTAAGCCCCCAATACTTAAGTGAAAAAAGTAGAATGGTTTACTGTATTTAAGATGCTGTGTCATCTCCCATTGCATCCACTTTTCAAAACCAATCAACAAAAGACAAGAAGTGTTGATGGTAATGAGATGTTAACAGAATGTATATTTTTAGCAGTGCCAGCAAGCTGTACAGATCTGCTTACAAGAATGCCTCAGCCTCATATTAAAGACCCCCTTAAGAAAATTTTGACTAATCCCTTTTGATGATTTTATTAAGTACTAGTGGTTGGCCTTGCCAACTGGCACTATATTGCTTTTTACCAGCAGGCCAGAAAAATCACCAACTGCTCAGCACTGTTCTACTGCTCCTAATGAGATCAGAGATGTTAACAGTTTGGGATAATAAATTACCAGTTGTTATAAACAATAGCCTGAAACGTATACATAATGAGCAGCTTGCCATTAGTGATCAAGTCAGAAAGAGATAAAAATGAACAGGTTCAGCAGTGAAGCCTTCCTCAGATTGGCTCTTTAACATATGTTGCTAAATATCTCCTTAATCCCACAATGCTGGAATTATATGTTACTGTCATCATATAAAACTACTTGTCCACTCTTAGAAGTATCATTCGTTAACAAGTGTAGGTAGTGTTCTTAGCAGATTTTCTTCCAGTGTGCTGCAAAGCTAACTATTGATCATTCCAACATCATTTACTAAAAAAAAGCATGCATATATATATATATATATATATATATATATATATATATATATATATATATATATATATATATATATATATATATATATATAATTCTCTACTCCTTGCCCTGTGGTAAATATGAATACAAGGTTATTACCATTTTTGCAGTTTTGCATTATTATTTTTATGTATTTCTTACTTGCTTTTAATAACCTACAGGCCTCAAGTCATGCCGTTTCCACCCAAAATGTTCACAATACAGCATTATGATTAGAGATTATTCTTTCAGCTCATGTAATGCTTAAAATTGATTCTAGTAGTGTGCAATAGAAGATAAGGTTTTTCCCAAGAGAAAAACGAATCCCAGCTTCAAATTGTGAAGGAGACTAACGCCCCAAGAAACACTTGGAAAGCAGCTGCAGCATCATGACTGCAGCTTTATTTTAGATAATATCATCAGCATTTCAATTCTGAAATCATATTGAAGATCCCCAAGCTGTCACCTGAGAATCAGTTAAAACCCTATAGACAGGATGTTAATAGAAGAAAAGTTCTCAGCGCAGGTTACAAGTGTGATGAGTTTGGCTGTCTCAATTCAGACATCAGTGAGCAGAGAATAGTTCATAGTTTTGTAAATGATCCTGGAATGAACTGGTAGAGTAGTCTTTCAGGTCAGTGTCAAAAAGCACTATGGGATAAAACTAATATAGCAAATTGTGTTTGGCTATAGTCCTTCACCTTAAAGCTTACAGCGGTGCAAAGTGGTGTACACCTTAACATTGGTTAAGAAATTACTTTTTAAAAGTTATATTACTTAAAGAAGTCAGTCCTCAAGTACGTGAATAGTATTTTATTTGACATCAGTATTTTACAGGTCTTTTAAGGTACAAACATTCAAGTACTTGCTTTAAAAGTGTTTTCTTACCAGCTATGACAGCTGCTGGTATTGTCGAGTTTGACAAGTAAAAAATAAAGTAAGGGAATAACCATGCTGCCTGGCTTGTACTGCATAATGTGAGCTCAGCAAAGAGGGAGCAAGTAAGACTCCCTGTCCTCTTCGAAATGGTTTCAGTACCTCATAATAATTGAAAATGTGTTTTTGTTTTGACAGGGTTCTCCACTCTGTCCCTTGCTGATCAGATGAGCCTCCTGCAGAGTGCGTGGATGGAGATTCTGATCCTGGGAGTGGTGTACCGGTCACTGTCCTTTCAGGACGAGCTGGTCTATGCTGAAGACTACATCATGGACGAGGATCAGTCCAAGCTGGCAGGCCTGCTCGACCTTAACAACGCCATTCTGCAGCTGGTAAAGAAATACAAGAGCATGAAGCTGGAGAAGGAAGAGTTTGTCACCCTCAAAGCTATAGCGCTTGCTAATTCAGGTTGGGAGATTTGCTTGACTGTTGGCACATTTTCTTCATGCCATCTTATCTGTTTTCTAAGAACTTCTGCTGTGTTGGCTTCTCCTAAGAGTGCTTGTCTAAATCTTTAGCTATATGGCCAAAATTCCCTTCAGTTCTCTGACATGGTCAGTTCATTGTAGTTCAAATTTGATAACAATTCTACTTCCGACATACTCTAAGGATACTATAGAGCTTCCAGTATTTTAGAAAATATCTTGAAGCAGTCATCTGTTGCTGCTTTTTTTTTACTCTGCTTTTAGAAGAAAACATGCTCTCAAATAGTTTGCCAGCACAGAAGGAGTTAATTGTTCACAGAATGAACTCTACTCCCTTATTTGAATTTCAAGTGCTGAAGCAGCAAAGAACCTCCCCTTTTGCATCTCCCTAATGCTTTATTGTTGTCCCTTTTAGCATTTGCATAAAGTTCACCTTAGATCCCTCTTTAATAAGGTGCTGATCATTCGGTACCTGGATGTCAATAACATGCTCTGATGTTGCATACCATTGACAGTCACGTCATGGTTCTCCATCTCCTTTTGTTTTGATCTTTGAACTTTATCTTGGTTGCTGGCCAGTAGTTTTCCCCTTAATTACAAGAACTGTCAATAAAATCTGTTAAATAGGACGCAATGAGTGGCTTGAATGGGCGGGTGGCTATTTGTTCAAATTCTACAGCGTTCAAGGTATTGACAGTTTTTCTGGGGCCATATGTGACGATCAATCTCAGGCTGGGCTCAGCCACACTAAAAAATGAAAAACCAGATTGCTTTTGCTTGCTTGTGGATGACGGCTCCCTATTTGGCCAGCCCGAGTGAGATAAGCCCTTCTGCCCAAATTGCACCCCCGAGAGTCGAAGCGCGTAACTCTTTTGATAAATAATTTTTTAATTGATTTTGTAATTAAGAGTTCATCTCTATATTGATTTACAAATTCCCAGACTGATAGAAGGAAAATTGTTTTGACAACAAAGTTGCACTTTTTACATCTGTATTTGTTCCGAGTAACTTGGCCCACATGCTGCTATATTAGAATGAAGACATTCAAATACATACTAACCCATGTCTTCAATTTCCCAACTAAAGAGTGTTTACAACACAAACACGCTGCTCATTTGGTTCTGAATTGTGTTTCTCTGGCTGTTTTCAAATGGATATGTTGTTGTAATTGTCTGCATGACTCATTTCGACTGTTGATTTAATAATTCTATATTTGTGTATAACTTTATTTCAAGGAGAATTAACACATGATAAAAACATTATAGGGTTGTCATTTAAGTGCATCCTAGAAAGCTTTATAGAGCCAAGCAAGTTCAAGCCATGCTTTATAGAGCCAGCAGGAGATGTGCAGTTATTCACTCTAAAAGTTTGCAAAACAATATGTATGCAATAGTTGCTATCCAGAAAATAGTCAAATTGGCATTGCAATTGGTAATTGTCATCTATGTTCTCTATTGTACTAAGTTACTCTTTTTTGTACTGCTTGCTTTATCACTTTAAAAACAACCCTAGGTGTTTGTCACTAGAGCAGCAAATGCAAAAAAAAAAACACAAAAAAAACAGATAATAGCATAGCCAAAAGTATTAAGTCTAATGTATTCATCACGACACTTCTAAGTTCTGAGTACAAACTGAGCTATAGATTTCCTCTGCGCTCTCATCTGATTTCCCAATTCTTTTTATAGATCCCAAGGGGACTTGTTTCTTACATGTCAAGTCACAGATTTTGCATTTCTTTAGGGCCTGTTTTGGCAGGTTTTTTTTGCACTGTAGCTGAACACCACGTTGTGTGAGTTCAAAAGGTTTGCCACTGAGGAAGCTTGGCAGTTAGAGGGGAAACTTTATTCAAAACTGAGTGCGGAGCATCAAAGAGAGGGAAGTTCTAGAGCAGTGCAGTGGAGTATACAAAGCACACTACTTCATTTTTTGTATTGTTAAGCATGAATTACATAATGACAGGAAGGTGGTAGGTACACAGACACTGCTTAGAACAACAAAAATAACATTAGCATTTTGAAGGGCAGTGTCATTAATTAATTCCCTCGATACTAATCCTTTGCATTAATGACAGTAACCTTTAAGATATGTGTAAAAAACGTGCTTAACATGTAATGTACATATATAGAAACACGATTCTAGATAGTTTGGATGATGCATTGTTGAATGTAGCAAGTGAGTTAAGTATTAAACCATATAATTTAGCTTTTGGTGTTTTATAAATAATGCTTCTCAATATCAGGGGAGGGCACATTAAAAAAGAAACATGACCAAAGCTTTTTCTTAGGTTGATACCAATGTAGTTTAAGGAGACTATCTTCTAGGTTTTCCTTGGAAGTGTTCAGGTCTTAACTTTGAACAAGATACTGTAAATATATATGTTATGCAGGCCTTAGTATGGAAATGTATGTGCATTTGCTGTTCAAAAAATGTCCTAGAAGTGATCATTGAGACCTCTAAATCATTTAAATTATGGATTCATAAAAATACAGGAATACATAGATAGGAAAATGTAGGTGTATTGAAGCTATATTATTCTTTAAACTACATCTCTTTGAAATTTAAAACCTCTACATGTTTTGTTTGCTAATGCACTCTAATTATAACAGATCCTGTTAAAATGGATTTTCATTTACAACGTATTGAGGAGGCATGTCCCTGCCAAACAACATGGGCTTTAATGGGGAATTACTCTGGTTAAAATTGACTTCTTTGTAAAGTATATACCATTTAAAACGTAGTTTTCCTGTTCCACATGTAGATATTTTGCACAAATAATCCGGGAGAGTAAATGACAGTCACAGCAGCATTTGTGATGTCAGGGAAGGGAAACTGTTGCTGTTTACTTTTGTTCTGTGTGTTTGTTGCAACTGTACAGTATACCATTTTACAATTTTAATTACATTTAGCGAAAATATACATTTGTAAAATGGTACTATTTCTTATTACATTGTAAGGCCCACAGGGGCGTGTTTTGTACAAATAATAAACTCTTCTTTGGCAGTTAAGCTTTCTCGTGTTTATATTTAAGATACTTATGTTATGTTCACAGTTATCTACAGCACTTTGAATGGAAGTACTGATTTCCATTGTCCCTTAGAGTTATAAGTGGAGTGTACCTGTATAATTTTCTGTTAAAAAATGTGTCTACATTCTGGCATTTCTAGGGATTTCATAACAGGCATGCTAACTCATGCATTATATGCTAAATAATTGTAGTTGCATGCATTGTTTTGCATGCATTTACTGACATTTGGATTAACTAAACATGTTAAAACTCCGGGGATTCTGTTACATGTATGTGTAATTAGCAGATAACTTGTCATTGGAATCAATACAATGTGCTGAATGATTTAAACATGAATGTAAGGCAACTATTTTGAAGCTATCGCCATAATTTTCAGTCAGAGCACTAGTGGCTAAAATTCTTCAGACAATGCTACTGTCATTGACACTAGCCAGTGGCTAGCAGCTTTAACAAGTTCTAATTTACCTGATTCTAGAAAGAACCAAACACAAATTGAACCCTACACGCTTGTACAAGCAGTTGGTGCTTTTTTTTCTTCTTCTGTGTGAAAAAAAAATATTTATTTTAAAATGTATGCTTATATTACATTCTTGTTGCAATTAAGTCAGTTGGCCTTTCTTAGATATTTTGTTAAAAACTGACCTATTTCTCATATAGCTAACACCATGTAATTTGTATTGAAACAGGTCAACAGTAGTCTCCCTAGGAGCATGTCCTGGTAATTGGCTCGAAAATAGGGTGATTGTTTGTTTTATGCCCCTCACACCCTAATGCTATTTGAGAAGTTCTGTAAATAATTCTGTTGTTTTGTTTTTGTATTCCAGACTCAATGCACATAGAAGATGTGGAAGCAGTTCAGAAGCTGCAGGATGTCTTGCATGAAGCCCTCCAGGACTATGAGGCCAGTCAGCATGTGGAAGATCCACGCCGGGCTGGCAAGTTTCTGATGACCCTCCCTCTCCTCCGTCAAACCGCCACCAAGGCTGTACAGCATTTCTACAGCATCAAACTGGAGGGCAAGGTCCCCATGCACAAACTCTTCTTGGAAATGTTGGAGGCCAAGGTCTGATTTGAAACATCACAGGCCTTCACCCACTTTTTGTGCACAGAGTGGGTTATGGGAAAACAAATTGAAACTTTAAACAAGAGCGTGATGGATGGAAACTTTGTGTTTAAATTAAAAAATAATAATAGTAATAATTACAATAAAGACTGCACTGATTATTTAGCAGTGACTGTGAACCAACTCTTTTTTTCTGACTTTCTAAAGCAGTTTTGTGCTGTCAAACTTTTTCACAAAGAGGTCTCTAATTGAAGAGAGAAGGAAGCCAGCCCTGCCAAAGGATGGAAATCCATACAATGGATGCCAGCGAACTTATTACTAAGCGTTATGTCCCAAGTAACAAAGGAATCAACCTGAACCAGTTGCACCATGTAGTACAGTAGAGTATGGTGCATTGACTGAATGCAGTATTAGGTTTCTAGGAGCAGTCTCTAATTAGGTGACCGAGAGACGTTTGGATCGGCTGTTTCTTATCATTGCATTTTCCATCTAGATCAGTTACAGCCATTTGATTCCTTAATTGTTTTCTTTCAAGTCTTCCAGATAACTCTTAGGTTTTTCGCAACTTATTGTAACTATTTCAGGGAATAGTTTAAGATGTATTCACTCATGCAATACTAAAACAACAATCAAATACTGACTTTCTTTTTGGTGCGGCTTAAGCAATGAGTAACAATAATGAAGGAAAGATGATAATAATAATAATAATAATAATAATAATAATAATAATAATAATAATAATAATAATAATAATAATAATAATCATAAACTTTTAAGAAAGATTTTTTTAAATTATATTTTCTTGATAATTAATTGAGATTTTTTTTGTACCAGCTTTACCACTTTCAACCATTTTATTAATTGTGTGAAATTATTCTTATTCAAGCAATAGTTACTAAAAGGGAAGGTGCATATTAACACATATGCAATGTACATTGTGTGCCAGTCTAGTCAAGAACATCATTTTTTTTTAAACACATGCCCATGCTTTTCCTTTTATTAGATTACACCTACAGCATATTGACCATATAAGAAAATTAATCAAGGATGTAAAAGATAATGGATACCAATATTAAAACTAACGAGTTGTCAATCTCCTGTCATCTAAAAACAATTTGAATACAAAAACTGTGTATGTATGGCAATAAAGCAATGTCAGGCTGTTAAAAGAAATGACAAGGCTGCTTACCAAAAGCATAACACTAAAATGTGTCACTCAAATCTCTGTTAATCCTAATTTCTTTGAAACTACGATGAAATCAGGTTCAAGACTGTTACAGGGTGTAATCTAATAAAATGGTCAATCATAATCTCCCCCACAGATTACTGCAGTGGAGAAGTTTAATAATAAAACAATAACCTCCATCATCTGCTATAACCAATATATCAGTATTAGTAGCTTCTCCCTTTACTCTCTAAACATCCTTAACCTGTGTACACATATTGTAAATTAAAGATTGTAAACCTAACCTAAGACCATTTATTGGAACAAAAAACTGTAGTTCAGCTTTGCAATGTTTCATGTTTGCTGTGCTTTTCCTGAAACTTTTTTTTTTTCTTTTCACGTTGCATTCAAAGACTGTTGTCTTGTTCTTGTGGTGTTTAAACTTCTTGTGGTGTACGCTTTTTTAGACACAGGGTAGAATTAGAGACAATATTGGATGTACCATTCCTCAGGAGACTGCAGTCGTATACTCTATTCCTTACTGATTATAAGGCACTTCCTCATTTAGATCAACAGATCCGAACAAATAACTCTCTACTGGTAAATAACTGAATAATAAACAATATTTTCAAACAAAAGGGATAATTTGTGTAACGGTTTATTGTAGAATAACAATGTATATCTTAGGTGACAGATGAAGAATTTGAATATTTCAGAACAATAGCTAACTATAATTTTTAAAGAAATGCTGTAAATATCGCCCCCCAAATCATCTCAGTTGTTATTATGAACTTTACTCTGTGTGGTTGCAAAACTTTTTTGATGCGGACATATTTCCAAAACTACCGCTTTAACTTTGTGTGCTTTAAAAAAAAAAAAGATAATAGGTTGAAGGTCTACTTTTCCTTCAACCCTGTTCTATAAATACTGTGTATCTATCATTACCTATACAGAACTATATTGTAGATTGTGATTTCTCAGTAGAGAAGTGACTGTACTGTGATTCTAGACTTATTAATCATTCATAGCAACTCATGAGACGGTCAATAGCTTGAAGTGTATAGCTGTGATAAGAAGTTCAGATGTTGACACTTCCATTTAAATAAATACACAACTCCTGGAGACAAGGTGCTGTTTTTGTTTAAAAAAAAAAAAAAAAGGTTATCACTGATCCATAGAGGACAAAAAGGAGAGGTTTTTTTTTTTTTTTTTTTTTTAACAATTTCTTTTTCAGGGTTTAAGCTGAACCAGGTAAAATAAAAGCAAATATGTTTTTAATTTGGAATTCATACTAATCCTTATTTTAACAGAAGGATTGCTTTTCAAATTGCTGCCTCTGTTGGTAGGTGTTTCATAAAATGACAACACTTTGGCTTTCCCCACAACATTTAGCATTTTCAGAGTAGATTTGTTACTTTCCTTTTCCTGGTGTTTTGTTTTTTTTTTAAACTAGAAAAAAAAGTCAAATATTATTTAGTAACACCACTTTTTGACTTAAAAATAAAATAATAAAAGAAAATGAAAGTATATAGTGATGCTTGTAGTTAACTGAGTTTTGAAAATGTTTAACTAAAACTGATGTTGCAGCTTAAATCTTGCAGAGATAATGATTTTAATTATTTCTTTCAACATCTTACAATGATATTTAATATAGAAAGGTGTGTTATTTAGCCTTGCCAACGTTTTAATTTATTTTTTTTTTTTTAACGTTTTCTTATTTAAAGCAATATGATTGTGCAACACACAACAACTGCACTTGTGTTTCAATTAGATCAAAATGCTGTATTTATTCGACTATTTTGCATTTAAATGATAGGAATAATAATATAAAAATGTACAAACAACTGCTATTTTTCTTATAGAAGAGATTATGGGTGTTGGTGGTTGTATTTAAATTATTTATGCATTTGTGTATACCTGCCAACTAATTTAACAATTGATGGCAGTCTTACATGCAGAGTTAAAAAAAAAAATTGATTAAAAAAAAATGAAAATCAAAAAAGCTTAAATATAGAAATTCCAGGAGTTGCTGAAAACAGCTTGTAGTGAGAACCACGTCTGTAGTTCTCGATGTGCTTCACATCTGTAAAACAATTAACTGTATATTTTTGTGACGTGCATCATAAAGTGTGCTCCGACAATATGTCCATTTGTGTAAATGTATTTATTTTACATTGTATATATTGTTCAATGCAAAAAGAAAGACCTATGATTCTGTAACTCCGATCAGTTCAGATGTGTAACTCCAATTATGCCTTTCAGGATGATGGTAGAGCAATATTAAACAAGCTTCCACTTTTGGCTTTTTCTCTGGCGTGTGTTATTTTCCAAAGTTGCGCACAATAAATGTTACATTTAATATCTTACTTTACTTTTTCCTTAGTTGGCCAGTGAATCATCACACCAATATCCTTAGCATTTGATGCCCGTTATCCAACATGAAATAACCAACTCAAAATAAGAACTTCCTATACAATATGAATGTAACTTGTGCCACCTTTACACCTTGTAAATGTTATACATGCTTTTATTATCTCATACTCTGTCCAATATCCCTTCTTGCTTTTTTTCACACTGCGGACTCACCATGCAGTCGCCCAAGAGCTACAGCGTCAGAGGACAACGCAGCTCTCGGGCAGCTTACAGGCAAGCCCGCAGGCACCCGGCCAGATTACAGGGGTCGCTGGTGCGCAGTGAGCCAAAGACACCCTTGCCGACCTAACACCGCCCCCCGGGTGACGCTTAGCCAATTGTGCGCCGCCCCCTGGGAGCTCCCGTCCACGGTCGGCTGTGGAATAGCCTGGACTCGAACCGGCGACATCCAGGCTATAGAGCGCACCCTGCACTCCACGCCAGTAAAACTAATATAAGTTTTACTGGCATCAATGTGATACAACTATTAGAAATGTATTGGTTTCCAGTGGCAGTATCACACAGAGCAGTATCCGTTGAAAATTATATGAAAATACTGATTCAAATCATAAAAAGAAATGGAACAGCATTTAACAGTAAACCTGCAATAAGCAGAAAATAGACATTGAGGACAGTAGGTCGCAAAGAAAATACTGTGACATAGAACAAGAAAATTATATCTAAAGGGTTAAAGAAAAATAGTTAATAAGAACAAAAAGCGTTTGTAAGGTCTATGGATACCAGCAACAGTAATACACAACACAGGCAAGGAAAATATTATACAGAATATTTGGAAAGCTTTGGATTTGACCTTTATTAGCAGCTATCCCCAAACATTCTAATGTGAAATGCTAGATACATTTTAACTGCAATTTTAGCCCACAACACATTGGTAATACACACCTTGAGAGCAAAAGTTGAATACTTTATGTTTCTAATGCCAGCTTGTATAAAAGGCATGCCTATGCATACTGTGCAGTACAATAGGATATTGAAAAATAAATACTATGTACAACCCTATTATCAATATGAACAATAATTAAAAGTGTATATATATATATATATATATATATATATATATATATATATATATATATATATATATATATATATATAGTGCAGCGATCCTGGGGAAGGGGGGACAGTCAGGATAGTGTAGAGGGTATGTGTGCATGCAAGGGGTTGCATGGTGGTGTGTGCGTGCAAGGGTTGCATGTTGCGTGTGTGAGTACAGGGGTTGCATTGGGTGTGTGCATGCAGGGGTTGCATGTTGTGTGTGTGCGTGCAGGGGTTGCATGTTGTGTGTGTGCAGGGGGTGCATTGGGTGTGCGTGCGTGCAGGGGTGGCATGGTGTGTGTGTGTGTGTGTGCAGGGGTTGTATTGGGTGTGTGTGTGCGTGCAGTGGTTGCATGTTGTGTGTGGATGTGTGTAGGGGAATTGTGATGCAGGTTTGGCACCAAGGACGTGAGGGAAGGGGTCTGAGTAAGGGGCGGAGGGAGCGAGAGGATATAAGGGGTGCGTGGAAAGACCATGAGGATTGGGGAAAACAAGAGTGTGAGAGAAGGATGTGAAAAGGAAAAACTACTATAATCATTTATTTTAATTTTTGACTCCCATGCTTGAAGGCGGGCCAGAGAACATCTGAGGTTGTCTTCTGTGGGCCAGAGAACATCTGAGGTTGATCAGGTCTATGCGTCAACACTGCCAGGATTGTATTAATGCTCAGGGAGGTCATACCCGATACTAACTTTGTAATGTTTTCATTTTGATAGTGTGTCACTTTTCATACTGAAATCTTTACAACCAGCTCAAAAGGGGGGTAAATCCCGATCGATATGCCTAAAAATTAGTGTGTGTGGTCAGATTGACAGGCTCAACAAACCCTGTGAACAGGGTAGCATTTGGTTAAATACTTTTTGAGATACAGAGTGGCAATAAAAACAGCTGTTTTTAAAAAAAAATGGAAAAATTAAGACGCTTTTATATACACCTGTATCTCAAAAAGTTCTGCCAATTAAGGAACCACACTTGGCATAGACATAGTCCCGGGAGTGTAGATGTGCAACGGGGTATTTATATTTTTAGGGGGGGATGTCCTGGTTTTACTGTAATTGAACCATAAAGATAACAGTCTGACGTCACTTCTGTCTGACGTCAGTGATTGGCAGCGTTGCTTTCGACTTTATGATACGCTCGGGAGTTAATCGAAACTGTCAGTGCTCCATTCCACACACACACACACACACACACAGAGCGTCAGCCAACCTTATATACTTGTATTGTTGCTCACCAGTCCTTAATTTGAAATGACAGGGATGGCGGGGCTGCAGCGATAATTTAATTTAAAATTAAAGTCTGTACGTTGCTGCTGCTTGAATAGAATGAAAACACACACACACACACACACACACATATCAGAGCGAGAAAAAAAAACTTTCATAACTAAAGAGGGAAACCAAGAGGTGCCGTGGATCAGCCCTGGAGAGCCCTGGCACAAATTAAGCACTAGTTAAATATTAAAATGTAAGCCTTGGATAAAGGCGTCTACCAAATAGATAAAAAATAATAAAGACTACAATGTATTTTATGACACCTCCTATTTTAAACTCCAATTCCTTTTTGTTTATTGAAGATCATTGTTATTGGGTTTGTTATTATTTGTTTCTATCAAAGTTGTAATGTGCTTTGTTGACAGCTTTACATGGCCCGGCTTTAACAAAACTCTTGATTCACATAAAATAAAAAATTCATTGATTCACATAAAATAAATACATACTGCCTGCTGGATACGAAAAAAGAAAGAAGTCTCTCAATACTTGTAAACGCAATACTGTAAATGGTTATGATCTTGTATAGCATAGGTTCTAAAAAAAAAGTGAGAAGATAATATTTTGCCAAATAGAATAAAATACAAATGCATACTATTTTATGTATGCATGTTATATATTCCATATTTAAGCACATACATTAAACACTTTCTGCTGTTTGTTTACTGTATATCACTGCCAAAGGAAGTTTGAGATTTTTTAAATTAACAGCGCACGCTGGTCCACGAAATTGTTCTTCAGCTGCTACAGAATGTTTATCTTGAAAGAGACCTTCTTCACAACGCGAAGTAATTTACTCTCAGGTGGGTAAAAGCTAATATTAATCATTTGTGTTGATTTAAGAAACCCCTGAAATAAGGATGTATCAGACAGCAATAGAACATCCACGAGTAAAATAAAAAGTTATTTAACTTTTGTTAATGAAATGGGTCAATAACAATATATATTTTAGAAAGTATAAGACATGACTGATGACGAATCAAGAACATAAATAAAAAAATACTACTCGCAGCGAGTAGTCTAAAGCCGGTAAAAAACAAACAAACAAACAACAACAAAAAAACATTTTGTAATATTCGTATTGTAATTGTTTATGTCTACAACTCGTCAAGACAGTACAGTAAAGTACAACTATACAGAATTCTATTTATTACATTTCGAGTAAACTTTTGGGCAATTCAATTTAGAAATGCATGTAACCTGTTATTGTTATTATTTCATTTTTCATAAATACTCTTAGTATATCACAGATTATTATATACATTTTCAGATATCCAAATCACTATACAGAATTCTATTTATTACATTTCAGAAACCTTTTTTCCTTTGGTGGTTGATCCAAATATCTCCTATCTAATTCAGGTAAGAACTGACAAGACTTGAAAGATGCGCCTGACAGATAGAAAAGAGAAAAAGCGATGGCAAATCCAATATGGCATCAAGACCTTAAATTGCACACAACACATCCATCTGCCTAAAAACCTGCAGGATTCTTACATGATCTTTCTAGAGAGAGTGGACAGAGCCACACAACATGAAGAATAACTGCTCCCCGGCAGTACTGTTCAAATAATGTCACCAGCTCTTCAGCCTCAGGTACAGCCCTTGCCTTCCCCACCTTTCCAGCCTCAGATAGAGCCATTGCTGTCCCCACCTCTCCATCCTCAAATACAGCCGTTGCTGTTGCCACATCTCCAGCCTCAGGTACAGCCGTTACTGTCCCCACCTCTCCAGCCTCAGGTACAGCCGTTGCTGTCGCCACATCTCCAGCCTCAAGTACAGCCGTTGCTGTCACCACATCTGCAGCCTCAGGTACAGATGTTACTGACCCCACCTCTCCAGCCTCCAAGACAGCCATTCCTGTCCCCACCTCTCCAGCCTCAAGTACAGAGCCGTTGCTTTCCCCCCTCCTCTTGCTGGTTGTTTGATTTTCCAAGATGCCTTCTGCAAAACAATGGAAATTCAATGGCAAAAACTTTGTTAAAGTAACATTAACCCAATGGGGCTCCAGAGTGGCGCATCCAGTAAAAGCACTTGCACAGAGTGCAGGATGTGCCCTATAGTCTGGACGTTGCGAGTTCGAGTCCAGGCTATTCCTTTGCCGACCGAGTACGGGAGCTCCCAGGGGCAGCGCCAATTGGCCGAGCGCCGCCGGGGAGGGAGGGTTAGGTTGGCAAGGGTGTCCCCGGCTCACCGCGCACCAGCGACCCCTGTAGTCTAGCCGGGCACCTGCGGGCTTGCCTGTAAGCTGCCCGAGAGCTGCGTTGTCCTCCGACGCTGTAGCTCTTGGGTGGCTGCATGGTGAGTCCGCAGTGTGAAAAAAGCGGTCGGCTGACGGATCACAGCGTGTGCTCTTCTTCGCCCTCCCGAGTCAGCGCAGGGTTGGTAGCGGTGAGCTGAGCATAATAAAATAATTGGCCATTCCAAATTGGGAGAAAATATTTTAAAAAAATAATTGGCAACGACTAAATTTATAAAAACAAAACAAAACAAAAAAGTAACGTTAACCCTTTGCGGTCCTATGACGGACCTGGTCCAACATTGCAATTTTCCTTTTCCGGTCCAATGTCGGACCCTGTCCGACATCTTCAAAAAGATGTAAAAAACAGGTCTCTAGTCGTTTTTCTCCGGAAAAGCCGAAAACCATTAAATGGCCGAAAGTGAGACCGATAGGAGCCGAAAGGCCGAAAAAAGGGGCGATCTCACCAATACAGATAGCCCCTGCACCACAGAGATAACACGGAGATAAACAAACAAGATAGCTGCTTCCGCATCCAGCGCTCAAAGAGTATCACAGACATTTGAAGAGTTTTTTTTAGATGTTATAGTAATAAAATAATGACTTGGATCGCATTATTGAGGAGTTTGGTGATAAAACAAGTGATCAGGAGATGATTTATCAGTATGCACTACTATGAAGAGGTATGTGAAAAATACAGCGAACGAGGGGTGGGGCAGGGCTGGAGATGCAGTACTGAGTGTCCTGTTGATATGCAGTTCTTTTTAAACCTGTTTTAATGTGAAAAAAATACTTTTAAACAGCGCGTCTAAAATAAACTGCACGTGTGAAAATAAATTGAAGTAGATGCGCCAGAGACACGCTGAATAAATGGACCGCAAAGGGTTAAGGTTTGTTTGCAAATGTCCAAAAGGTTAGGAAATTGCAAGTTAAGGTATCCACGCAACCTTAACTCTGCACCCTTATGTGTATGTTTCCTGTGAAACTTGACATCATATATGACATTATCAATGACATGGGCAATGACATCACTAAGCACATGACAAATTATCCCTGAAAACTGGCCATACGGAAGTCATTGTGATTGGTAACATGTTCAGTAACTGCATTCCCACAATCTTTGCTGTCAAGCTCATTATTTCACCAGTGTTCTAAATAAAACCAATAAACTCAGAATACAGTAGAGCTAATTAATTAGTTGGGACCTTCCACAAGCCATATTTTTCCAAACTCTAATATTGGAATCCAGAACATTGGCTTTCTTGTATGAACTACACTGTTTCACATGGCAAAAGGAGTCACTGCATTTTCTACAGTATTATTATTCATTTTATTTTTGCACTGTTACTCATTCTTCTTTCAAACTTTACGTTCAGTAAGAATTCTTGCTAACATAATCTCATGGCTGGAAGCCAATTATGACATTGAAATGTTTAGGTACAATTGCAGATTTCTGCAGTTCAATGAAGTACATAAAGCAGAAGTGGATTGTAATGCGTGGATTTTATGCTTCCAAGAAACATAAAACACTGCTTTGTGTACCACAGTATACATGGAGCAGCAGTATACCATACAGTACTACAGAAGATTCCTTTTCTATTTCACTGGCGCCTTCTGAGTGAAATTTAATGGAGAGTGTTATCTTACATGTAGGGTTTCACATATTGCATGTCCCATCCATTTTCAGGTACTCCTTTCCAAACATCAAATACTCATCACTACATACCTCAACATGAATTACACATTTCTGAGTACATGGAAATCTGTTGTTGGTTAAAGCACATTTAGATAATGCATTTACTGAACATGTTACCAATCACAATGACTTCCGTATGGCCAGTCTTCGGGGAGAATTTGTCATGTGCTTAGTGATGTCATTGATGATGTCATATGTGATGTCAAATGTGACAGGAAACATACACATAAGGATGCAGAGTTAAGGTTGCGTGGCTACCTTAACTTGCAATTTCCTAACCTTTTGGACATTTGCAAACAAACCTTAACGTTACTTTATATATATGAAAGGTACCCCGCAGCTTAGGCCACCAGTGAAGGCTATAGTTCCTTGTTGGAGGCTGAATGTAGTGTTTAATGTACTGATGAAACCTCTGTTTGAGCCCATGCACTCACCTGAGCTCAAATGTATGTCTTTCAAGGTGGCTTTCTTGCTTGCAAGCGGGTGAGTGAAATGCAAGCATTCTCAATATTGAAAGCCTGTCTAATTTTTTCAGAATGAAGGTTACCCTTCGTACTAACCCTGCTTTTTTTGCTGAAGTCCAGCTCCTTTCCAATCTGACAGGGAGTGCCAGCTCCATACGCTTTGCCCAGTGCGAACAATTTTTTGTCTGCTATGGGGCTGTCCCAGGGACAGGTTCTGTCTAAACTGCATCTGTCTAAGTGGTTGACAGGCACAGTTAAGACTGTTTATGAACTGGCCAATCTACCTCCGCTAGAGAAGCTCACCGGACATTCCACCAGGGATCAGACAACTTCATGGGTTTTGTTCCAGGGTGCATCTGTCCAGGACATATGCAGTGCAGCAGTGTGGGCTTTCACCCATGCTTTAATCAGACTCTACCGACTGAATGTCGTAGATCCGCAAAACCCTGGGTTCAGCACAAGAGTGCTGAGGGCGGCTTCCCAGTCCACCCTCACAACAGAACATTAGAGGTGAGTTCATCCTAATATTTCTTCCAGCTATTGCTGGGATACTGATTAATAAGCACAAGGCAGTTTCAGCTTAGCTTCGTAGCTCAGTGGTATACAACCATGTCCTTGTGACAGCTTGGGTATAACCCATTTTGTAATGGTTAATATGCCCTAATTGAAGGGAACGTTAGGTTATTATTATAGGAATGTTAGCCATTAACTTTGGGGTCGCGGCATTCATGGTCGCAGTTCTCGAAGGAAAATGACATCGTTCTCAGTGCGCGCACCTCCTTTATGCTCTCGGGGGAGGAGCAGCAGCTGTGTCACACTGCTCTGATGAGAAGTCTTTGGTATAGAGTTTGCAGTTCGGGTGTCTTAAAGGGGAAACACCCATTTTGTAATGGTTAATATTCTTATTTCAGGGAACCAGGGTTATGAAGAAGTGAGCTCTTCTTTTCGTTCTTTGCCTGTTTGGTATTTTACATGTCTCAATTTGAGCAAAATAATTTGCTCTAAGACCGAAATAACCTTTCATTTCATTCTTTGATAATTTTTAAATGCACAAATCACGAAATGGTTATTTTTTATTGGTGATGACCAAATTCTGACTCGGAGTGTAACATAATATAGGAAAAACTGCTGTGTACCAAAAGCAGCAAAATGTAGGTAAACAGAAATGTGATTAAACCATTCAATTATATCAGGACATTTTGAAGTCCTTCTTCAGTTGGATGGAAATAGCAGTGTTATAAACAAGTTGTCTTTCAAAAGAAAAGTTGATGACATGATGACTACAGAATAGAATGTTATTTCCAAGAGGTTCCAAAGTGCCTAATTTGAAAATTAATTACGGTAGCGTTCTTTTTGCTTCCTGGCTGCATTTGTCCCATACAATGATTTATCCCACAAATTGTGATGTCTTCTGCAGTGCGGTCATTTGTGTTGAAATGTCTGGCAACAGGAGATGTAGAGGTGTTAATTCTTATACTTCGTAGATGTTCCAAGAAGCGAAACACTGTTTTGTTTCTCCGATGTACAGTTAGTTACACTTCACATAACCAGTGAAGTATACTAATCCTTTACTGGTGCAAGTAAAATTTTGATGAATAGTAAATTAAGATTTCGTCCCCTTTGATTACTGTGTTGCTGTTGATGTATTTACAAGTAGCACAGTTAAGATTGTCGCATGTTACTAAGATTTGTGTCTCTTTTTTAAGACATCAATGGGGGATTATTGACAATAGGAGCTGTAGAGGGATCTTCTTGGAGAATACAAATGTTTATTTTCATGAGAATAACAGTAGAAAGAATATAAAAAATACAAGACCAATATATTATCATTTACAATTGAAACTTTTTGCACTGATATTTCTAGTGTTCATTTGGTAACCCTACAGTATATTATGGTGTACTGCTCTTGTACCCTGTTTCAGAAACCGTCTCATATTTCAAATAGTTACAGCACAGTACGGTACACTGCTCTACATACTATAGGTATAGTAATTATTTTAGGAGGCTGCATAATAAAGATATGTCATTAACAATTCTACAGTAATATTTCATAAAACTATTTTACAACCATTTCCTGACTGTAGTTTGGATAATATACGTTTTTATTGTGCTAGTTCAGTGTTACTTTTTTTTTCAGTTAACGGGCAACACAAGGAATTTGAAAATAATGAACATACATAATACTCCCCATGCTGAGGTGAAACTACCAATATAAGAAAACTGACAAATGTTTCATTTGGCATTAGTTTCCAATAGTTTACCATAGATTTTTTTTTAAGACCTACCATACCAAGTCCAGCTGGTGCCAAACCCTTTAGAGGGTCGTCATTGCTGAAGTGCTAATGTGCACTTTCTGTCCTGATGGTATTTTGTCAGTGTGCTTGCCCAATTTATTTCTCAGTATCAGTGTTGGCCACTCTCTGGGGCTTTTGGCTGATGACACAGGGCCAGTTGCAGTAATGGCTTTTCAGAGACTCCCAATTCTCCAAGCACCAACACAGTCATGCCAATGTGTAGAGAAGACAACACTGGTTTTATTCATCTGTCCCAAATGGAGAGTTGTACATGTGATCAAGACGGCAATGTTAAAACATGCTTATTTCATAAAGGTCCAACCTGCAAGTTCTCTGTCTTTTTTCAGTAGACTACAACATGGAAATATGACAAGACTCTGACACTGTTCAACTGTTCTTTGTAAAAGACATTGCCAAGAACTATGCTGATGACTTGTATTGTCTACAATGAATTCCAGCTGTGGGTTTATTTCAGAGTTAATGATGTAGCAACAAGCAAAGGGGGCACATTCATGAGGGACGTCTTCTAATGACCTATCCTGGCAAAGCACAGGTTTTCTACTGTGAAAGAACTACCTAGCAATCATGTAAATTATTTTGAAACTTCTGTGAGTTTGTGTCGTTATCCTATAAGAATAAAAAATGTCTCTATGACAAACCAATATACAGTGCCTATAGATAGTCTACACCCCCTTTCAAAATGTTCACTTTTTGTTGCCTTATAGCCTGGAAAAAAATGCATTAAAATCGTTTTTTTTTCATTTATCTACACATCCTACCCCACAACTTCCAAGTGAAAAAAATATTCTAGAAATTTGTAGAAAATGAATTAAAAATAAAAACTGAAATAGCTTGGTTGGATAAGTGTCCACCTCCCTTGTAATAGCAACCTAAATTAGCTCAGGTGTAACCAATTGCCTTCAAAATGACACACCAAGTTAAGTGGCCTCCACCTGTGTTTAATTGTAGTGATTCACATGATTTCAGCATAAATTCAGCAGTTCCTGTAGGTTCCCTCTGCTGGGTAGTGCATTTCAAAGCAAAGACTCAACCATGAGCACCAAGGCACTTTCAAAAGAACTCCGGGACAAAGTTGTTGAAAGGCACAGATCAGGGGATGGGTATAAAAAAATATCAAAGGCCTTGAATATCCCTTGGGGCATGGTCAAGATGGTTATTAAGAAGTGGAAGGTGTATGGCACCACCAAGACCCTGCCTAGATCAGGCTGTCCCTCCAAACTGGATGACCGAGCAAGAAGGAGACTGATTAGAGAGGTTACCAAGAGGCCAATGGCAACTTTGCAAGACCTACAGGCTTTTATGGCCAAGACTGGTCAAAGAGTGACAACAATATCCCAAGCACTCCACAAATCTGGCCTGTATGGTAGGGTGGCAAGAAGGAAGCCATTACTCAAGAAAGCTCACCTTGAATCCTGTTTGAAGTATGCAAAAAAAACACTCAGGAGATTCTGTAGCCATATGGCAAAAAGTTTTGTGGTCTGACGAAACTAAAATGGAACTTTTTGACCTAAATACAAAGCGCTATGTTTGGCGCGAACCCAACACAGCACATCACCCAAAGAACACCATCCCTACTGTGAAGAATGGTGGTGGCAGCATCATGTTATGGGGATGTTTTTCATCGGCAGGGACTGGGGCACTTGTCAGGATAGAAGGGAAAATGAATGGAGCAAAGTTCAGAGAAGTGCTTGAGGAAAACCTGCTGCCCCCTCTCCAAGAAAGCTGAAACTGGGACGGAAGTTCACCTTTCAGCATGACAACGACCCAAAGCACACAGCCAAAGCTACACTGGAGTGGCTAAGGAACAAAAAGGTAAATGTCCTTGAGTGGCCCAGTCAGAGCCCCGACCTAAATCCAATTGAAAATTTGTGGCATGACTTGAAGATTGCTGTCCATTAACGTTCCCCAAGGAACTTGAACAGTTTTGTAAAGAAGAATGGTCAAATATTGTTAAATCTAGGTGTGCAAAGTTGGTAGAGACCTACCCCAACAGACTCACAGCTGTAATTGCTGCCAAAGGTGCTTCCACCAAGTATTAACTCAGGGGGGTGGAGACTTATCCAATTATGATCTTTCAGTTTTATATTTTTAATATATAATTTTTTTCTCAATAAAAACTTTTTTCCCCTTAACAGTGTGTAGATAAGTGGAAAAAATCATCATTTAAATGCATGAAACTCTGAGGCACTGACACAACAAAATGTGAAAAAGTTCAAGGGGTGTAGACTTTCTATAGGCACTGTACATTATATATATATACAGTACTGTGCAAAAGTTTTAGGCAGGTGTGAAAAAATGCTGTAAAGTAAGAATGCTTTCAAAAATAGACATGTTAATAGATTATATTTATCAATTAACTAAATGCAAAGTGAGTGAACAGAAGAAAAATCTAAATCAAATCCATATTTGGTGTGACCACCCTTTGCCTTCAAAACAGCATCAATTCTTCTAGGTACACTTGCACAAAGTCAGGGATTTTGTAGGCATATAGTCAGGTGTATGATTAAACAATTATACCAAACAGGTGCTAATGATCATCAATTCAATATGTAGGTTGAAACACAATCATTAACTGAAACAGAAACAGCTGTGTAGGAGGAATAAAACTGGGTGAGGAACAGCCAAACTCAGCTAACAAGGTGAGGTTGCTGAAGACAGTTTACTGTCAAAAGTCATACATCATGGCAAGACTGAGCACAGCAACAAGACACAAGGTAGTTATACTGCATCAGCAAGGTCTCTCCCAGGCAGACATTTCAAGGCAGACAGGGGTTTCCAGATGTGCTGTCCAAGCTCTTTGAAGAAGCACAAAGAAACGGGCAACGTTGAGGACCGTAGACGCAGTGGTCGGCCAAGGAAACTTACTGCAGCAGATGAAAGACACATCATGCTTACTTCCTTCGCCAATCGGAAGATGTCCAGCAGTGCCATCAGCTCAGAACTGGCAGAAAACAGTGGGACCCTGGTACACCCATCTACTGTCCGGAGAAGTCTGGTCAGAAGTGGCCTTCATGGAAGACTTGCGGCCAAAAGCCATACCTCTGACGTGGAAACAAGGCCAAGCGACTCAACTATGCACGAGAACACAGGAACTGGGGTGCAGAAAAATGGCAGCGGTGCTCTGGACTGATGAGTCAAAATTTGAAATATTTGGCTGTAGCAGAAGGCAGTTTGTTCGCGAAGGGCTGGAGAGCGTACACGAATGAGTGTCTGCAGGCAACAGTGAAGCATGGTGGAGGTTCCTTGCAAGTTTGGGGCTGCATTTCTGCAAATGGAGTTGGGGATTTGGTCAGAATTAATGGTCTCCTCAATGCTGAGAAGTACAGGCAGATACTTATCCATCATGCAATACCATCAGGAGGCATCTGATTGGCTAAATTTATTCTGCAGCATGACAACGACCCCAAACATACAGCGAAAGTCATTAAGAACTATCTTCAGCGTAAAGAAGAACAAGGAGTCCTGGAAGTGATGGTATGGCCCCCACAGAGCCCTGATCTCAACATCATCGAGTCTGTCTGGGACTACATGAAGAGAGAGAAGCAACTGAGGCTGCCTAAATCCACAGAAGAACTCTGGTTAGTTCGCCAAGATGTTTGGGCCAACCTACCTGCCAAGTTCCTTCAAAAACTGTGTGCAAGTGTACCTAGAAGAATTGATGCTTGATGCTGTTTTGAAGGCAAAAGGTGGTCACACCAAATATGGATTTGATTTAGAATTTTCTTCTGTTCATTTAGTTAATTGATAAATATAATCTATTAACATGTCTATTTTTGAAAGCATTCTTACTTTACAGCATTTTTTTCACACCTGCCTAAAACTTTTGCACAGTACTGTATATATATATATATATATATATATATATATATATATATATATATATATATATATATATATATATATATATATATATATATATATATATATATATATATATATATATATATATATATATATGTCTGTGTGTGAAATATATGCAAATATATTGTGCCCACTTTTTGTTATGCAATATATTATCTTTTTAATATATTCTGAACATAAATACATAAAATGTTTGTGTGTAAAATATGTCTTGAATATGTTGTTAGACAATGCTTGAACTTGGGGTGATTGAGCCTTCCAGGAGCGAGTGGTGCAGTCCAGTTGTGATAGTGGCCAAAAAGGACGGCACCAACCGCTTCTGCGTTGATTTCCGTAAGGTAAACGTTATTGCCAAGTTCGATGCCTACCCCATGCCTGGGGACAACGAGCTTCTAGACAGACTGGAAAAGGCAAAGATTATCTCTACTCTGGACCTGAAAAAGGGATACTGGCAGATCCCCTTAACCCACAGTTCTAGAGAGAAAAATGCATTTTCAAACCCTGAAGGGCTATTTCATTTCAAAACCATGCCGTTTGGGCTACATGGTACACCTGCTGCCTTTCAGAGACTGATGGACCAGGTTTTATCCCCACATCATAAATATGCAGTATACTGATGACGTGGTTATTTACAGCTCCACCTGGCGAGAGCATTTGGCTAGGGTTACGGCCGTCATTCAGTCTCTAAGGGTTGCCTGGCTGACAGCTAACTTGGGAAAATGCGTGTTTGCCAAAACAGAGACTCAATATTTGGGATTGTGAATGGGGAATGGAAGGGCGAAATCCGTTGTCACCAAAATCCAGGCTTTGGTAGATGCGGCGATCCCCAAAACCAAGACTCAGGTGAGTTCGCTACTGGGATTAGCCAGTTATTACTGCCGCTTTATCCCTGAGTATGCTACAGTGGTTAAACCTTTAGTCGACCTCACCAAAAAGAGTGCACTAAATTTAATTAAGTGGTCAGTAGAGTGTCAGAGGGCATTTGATACTATTAAGTGAAGACTCTGCCAGGCCCCCGCTCTCATCACACCTGATTTCACCAAGAGATTCATCCTCCACACCGACGCTTCGGATGTGGGTTTCGGTGCGGTCTTATCGCAAAAGGTTCATGGAGTAGGTCACCCAATATTGTATATCGTAAAATGATGCTCCCTCAGGGTCGAAAAGGAGTGTTTGGTCATTAAATGGGCTACTCACTCTTTACGATACTACCTGCTGGGACATTCATTTGATCTTGTCACAGACCACGCCCCACTCAAGTGGTTAAGCACAATGAAGGACAGAAATGCCTGGATAACTCGTGGTATCTGGCGTTGCAGCCCTTCATGTACCACATGGTACAGCGTGCGGGGAAAGACCATCAAAATGCAGATTATCTTTCCTGGGAGGGGGAAGTAATGGGAAAGGTAGATTCAGCCAGTGTTCCTTCGGTTCCACTCTGAGCATTGGGATATGTGACAGAAATAGAATGATCTTTGGTGGTAAATCTCACTCCCGACCTGTGAGGGCTAAAGTGAGGAACAGAGTACCCTGGACTGTTTGGCCTGACACTTCATTCCCAGGGTTGAAAGGAAGTCGGTCATCTAGAAAGGGGGAGGAGCTTCGGTGCACTAACTCATCAACCCGGAAAGGAAATGATGTGGCAGCCGCGGATTGGAGGAGCGGCTGCAATGGTTTACCAAGGGGTCATGTGTGACAGTACAAATAGGGGACGAAGCGATGTAATCTGTTACTTCGTTTTGGTTAGAGAACAACCTGGAAGGACCTGTGATTTGTGTGTAAAAACATATCGTGAGTGTTTATTTTGTTTGTCTCTAATTGTTACTTGTTGTGATTAGTAGAGGGGCTAACACATTCCTGAGCTGTCGCTGAGCACAAAATCTCGAACAGCACTGCACCAAAAAGTCACAAATACATTGTACCTGCACCACGAGCTCTAAAACATGCACCCAGGACTGGTGACTGTGTTTTGTATTGTGTTTTCGTTCTGCAAATTGACTGTGCTTATTATTTGGACCTATAAACCCATTTTTGATAACAGTGCACTACCCATTGCTGGGTATTGCCTGGGATATATTATTTGCGGTCGCCAGACGGGGATTATAAATAAACCATCATTGCACTTGGATTCTTGTTGCCTTTTCATTAATCACTGCATCACTCCTGCACCTGCACCTGCACACTGCAAGCCACTTTGCCTCAGTGTTTTATTATATTATGCAAATATACCAAATACAATGCAACAGATAAACTACGGATTACCACTGCCTTTGCTGGAGATCACATACAGTTGTCTAATTGCAGGTAGTGCCCACTGGAGTGAGTCTGAACTACAACACATGATTAGGTGCAAGAGAACATCAGCCACTTTTCATCTGTACTATTTTCTTTCAAATATCTGCATATTCCAAAATTAGAAATACAATACATAAAGGACCAAAATCTTTAACAGAAGAAATGATGACTAGTGATAATATTGATAGTGCTATTATCAATAATATAATATTGATAGGGCAAGAAGTTGATTTTTAACCTTGGTTGTCACTCATTTAAACAAAACAAAACAAAAAAGTTATATCAGCTAACACTTATATTTGATTTCAGTAACATAAAAAATAAAATAAATGGGTTTATTGTAAACTTGATGTCCTATCCCAAAGTGCAAAGTCAAATTCCTCAGAGGACCAAAATAATTTGTAACACAATCAAATTTGCAATTAACTTAGAGCTGGTTAGAAGAAATAGGGTCCTTGATGTCTAAACAAGTCAAATGATTTGTAAAATGCAAGTAGAGGACTTTATTTAATCCAAATACAGCCAACTGTTATTAGCACTTTATGGTTGCTCAAAGGGTCCTTTCCATCATAACCTATATGTCTTCTGTTGTATGAAGTTTGGCTCGTTTTTAAGTATCAACATGGGGCATGAAGCACATATTGTCACATATGACAACTCAATAAAGAGTAATCTTTCTACAAAGAGCAAGTTATTGCTGGTTGTGTTGCAAGAATGATCTTTTATATTGCTACCCAGTGAAGAACAGCAATTCCCTGGTAATATCTAACACCTACTCCTCATAATAAAGTTTTTCGCAAAGCAAGAAAAGTTTTTGTTTTTGCTGTGCTTAGTAATTTGGTAAAGCAAAATGTCAGAGTTGAATCCCTGTTGAATTTAGTATTAATGAAAGGTGAGGGCCATCTCTGTCCTGTAGTAGCTATAGCACTGTTAACATTTCTCTTTCTGCTTGAGAGTGTTCCCCAGCTGGGAGGATACCCTCTGCAGTTAACCCCTATCCTCCTTGGAAAATGCTGCAATAAAAAACAACCAGCCAACGTGGTAGTTGGTAAGTTGTAAAGCTTCTGGAACTGAAACTTTATTATACATTTTTATTCACAGCCAATTAAGATAAATAGAAATACTGTCATTGGGCCCTATACAAACCACAAATTTAATAAGTGCCCACAAATGTACTAATCTCTCCCAAAAATGTTATATCCATCTACCAACTTTCAGTTATTTATTATAAAAATAAAAAATAAAACATTTGTCATAATTAACTAGAAGAGTATATACTTTCAATCATTGGGCAGTCATTATTGGGGGTATCTTGAATGGCTTTTTAAAAATCTTTATATCCAAAACAGGCACTAATGAATACTATTAATTATAAGTTAAACTGTTATTTAAATATATAAATAAATATGTGCGAAGTAAGTCACGGGCATTATCATGGATGCAACATTTGTGGGAGACATTATATTATTATTTCTTTCTTTCTCAGCAGACGCTCTTACCCAGGGCGACTTACAGTTGTATACAAAAAATACATATCAAGAATTACAGTACAATTAAGAGCAAGTTACAAAATACACTGACTTCAGTCCTAATAAGAGCAAATACAAAACACAGTACGATTTGATATCGGGGCAGTTCAAGAGCAGATAACAGTGTTGACGGTTACATCAGGGTTAGATACGAGTGCAGGTGAAATACAAAGTACTACAGATTGGGTTAAGTGCAGTATTAAATACAGTAAAATAGGGAGAAGATAAGTGCAAGTTAAAGTGCATTAAAGGCAGAGTGCTATATTGTCCAGAAGGGAAGAGTTGAGTTTTACAGGTGTTGTCTGAAGAGGTGTGTCTTGAGGAGGCACCGGGAGGTGGTCAGGGACTGGGCAGTCCTCACAGCCATAGGAAGGTCGTTCCACCACTGCGGGGCGAGGGTGGAGAAGGGGCGGGAGAAGCAAGTCAGAGAGAACACCAGACGAGCAGTGGAGTTCTGGATGAGCTGGAGCGGTCGGGTGGTGGACGCAGGGAGGCCAGCCAGGAGGGAGTTGCAGTAGTCTAGGCTGGAGAGTACCAGGGCCTGGACGAGGAGTTGCGTGGAGTAGTTGGTGAGGAAGGGTCGGATTCTTCGTATGTTGCTCAGGAAAAATCAGCAGGTGAGTGCTCGAGTGTTGTGCTGCGAGTAGGAGAGGCAGGGGTCCAGGGTTACTCAGAGGTTCTTGGCTGAGGAGGAGGGAGAGAGCGTGGTAGATTCCACAGGAATGGAGACAGAGTGATCAGAGGAGGGGGAAGATGAGTAGGGGAAGAAAAGGAGGTCAGATTTAGAGAGGTTGAGTTTGAGGTGATGTGAGTACATCTAGGAAGAGATAGCAGACAGACAGGTAGAGATACAGGAGGGGATTGTGGGGTCAGAGGGGGGGAAGGAGAGGAAGATCTGAGCATCATCAGCATAGAAATGGTATGAGAAACCATAGGATGCGATGAGGGGGCCCAGGGAGCGGGTGTAGAGAGAGAACAGGAGAGGACCCAAGACTGATCCTTGGGGGACTCCTGTTGAGAGAGGGTGAGGTGTGGAGATTGAGCCGCGCCAGGTTACCTGGTAGGTGCGGTCGGAGAGGTAGGAGGAGAACCAGGCCAGAGCAGTGCCAGAGATTCCCAGGTCAGCGAGACAGTATAGGAGAATAGAGTGATCAACAGTGTCAAAGGCAACAGAGAGATCGAGGAGAATTAGGACAGAGGAGAGATAGGCAGCATGGGCAGAGTTTAGTGAGTTAGTGACAGACAGGAGAGCAGTTTCGGTGGAGTCAGCAGAGCGGAAACCAGATTGGAGAGGGTCTAGCAGAGAGTGGTTAGACAGGAAAGCAGAGAGCTGGCAGTGTACTGCCCGCTCGAGGGTTTTAGAGAGGAGGGGTAAGAGGGAGACAGGATGGTAGTTCTGGAGGGAGGTTGGGTCGAGGGTAGGTTTTTTCATGAGGGGCTGATAGAGGCTTTTTACAAAGCTGCTGTCAGCCACAGCTTACGCTTCTACAAGTCGGCTTTCTCTTCTCTCTAGCCCTTTCTCACTCTAGCTCTTTCTCTCTTTAGCTCTTTCTCTCTTCGCTCCGTTCTCCTTCTCTCAGTCCGACCCCAGGATCCAGCTCTCAGCTGCTTTTACAGGAGAGCTGGAGCGAGGCGGTGCCTGTTCCAGCCAATCCAGAATGGACACATCACTCTGCTGGAAGGTTCCAGAATGACAGCTGTATGGAAATCCCCCAGCCCAAGTGCCTCAGTCTGGGGATCGGAATATTCTAGATGAAAGGGGATGGGGCCCCAGCCTGACTGGGGGTAACCCGGGAGAATATCTTACTGCTTCATCTCTTTGTCTCTCTTTTCCTGTGTATCCCTTTTTGTCAAATCCAGTTTATTCTAACTTTATTGTTCACCGGTCACTCTATGGCAAACACAATAGGCCAAAACAAAAATTAAAAGTTGCAGTCCTCCAAATCCCAACTGATAAATAAACATACATATTTCAGTCTTAACATGGCATCCAAGCAAAGTATTGTGTGGAATTTCTTTATCAAGCAGGAGAAAACGGAATTTGCAAACTGCCAAGTAAATATTTCATTCAAAGGAGGAAGCACTAGCACTTCAATGTGCTACACAAATGTTTTTATTTAACCCAAAACAAAATAGGTACACGTTTCGTACTTGTGTGAGTAATGTTTTTCTCATACTCATTTTGTACGCCATATGCATTTTGGAGTGCGTATGCTTGTTCTTAGTAAATGTACTTCATTAAAAATAAATGTTTACGGTTTTCAGTGTGTTTTCTGGGGTACACTGCTCACAATACTTTAGTTATTTGTTTATTTATTTTTAAATAAAGGCTACTTAGTTTATATTTTTGGTAAGAAACTATATCTGTGCAATAACTGTAGATAAAGGCTTCCATATTGGAAGCCACACGGTAATTATTATTAATGGATAATTAAGAGTTATCACTGACATAAACATTTGTTTTCTTTCCGATTTAGTTCCTGAAAGAATGGTCACTGCAGTTATTATTATTGAGGTGTACTTGCCGCTAATGCAAAGCTTGTCTTTATTAAGCCACACTTGCAACTGCATTGTCATGTTTTCTACATTTTCTTTAAATTCTCAAATTAATAAATCGATACCTGGGTAGTAAAAGAGACCCGGGTGAGGTTGGGTAATTTAAAACCCGGGTTTTCGGTGTACCCGTGCCGACGTCTAGTTTGTAGTTTTGTTTGTTATCAAGAAACAACCAGTATCTTAAGAACACTCGAGGTATGGTATATATTATAAGAAGTGCTATCTAACATAGTAGGTGAGTGCACTAGCCTTTCACCTCCGACTTCAATTCCAGTTTAGGTAAACATGTAGTAGAACCGAGTAGATCTCAGAGGGTTATTATACTACATTATAGGTGCTTTATTAACATCAAGGCATTATAAATTAATAATGTCAGCAGGTGCAGAAGTGTGTCTAAAACACCAAATTAAGGTACTGCACATATACTATGCAAAGAAAATCTGAGACAATTATTGCAAAACAAGGCACTGTAATGAAGTGTTTGGCAATTTACAAAAAAGCACTCTAAATACAGTTTTTACCGTGCTTTCTCGTGCATGCCAAAGTAATCTGACTGTGGTTTTTGTTTTGCGTGTTAACCCAAGACAGAAATGGTGTCAACAACAATAACAAAAGCGCGCAGATAAACACAAACTGAATTTGGAGGTTGGCGAAAAAATCTTGTTTCAGCTTTTAACAGTACAATAATTATATTAATCGGTTGCTTTCTTGTTTTTTGTTTTATTGAATATGGTTAAACTGGTCAGTTTGTTTTACGTGAAGTGACAGCATATACATTCTCAAACGCACCATCTTCTTTTTTTTCTGAAACTGAATCCATTCTGTACTGCTAAGAGCTGAATTTTCTGTTTTAGACCCATAATAAATTGACCAGTTTCCATCTGTACCGTTCAGTTGAGGTCCATTGGTTAATAGTCGGTATCATATCTTACATTTTCTACTGTGGACTGTGGTCTCACCTCGGTGAAGTACCAAGCATTTAATCATTAATAATAACATTGCCAAGATAATATTAGAAATTGAGAAACAAACAGTTATGGTCAGGAGCAATTAACTGTAATTCCATGAAAAAAAACACACAGTTCGGTAGTTGACCAATGCCAATATAACCCAAATTGTAATCATTACAATACATGTAACTTTGCTTAAGTCATAATGAGTGAAATAAAAAATAAAAAAACGTAAGTTACATAAAGGCTTTTGTAAGAGAATAGTTAATGCGTTAGTTGGGAAAACACGTTCATAATATATATAAAACATTGTGTTAGATAAATTACTTAATAGCTACACATGTATTTTGTAGACACATACTTATGCATCAATTATACCTTAGTATTTTTCGTATGCATACAATTTTAGTTCTTTAAAGCGTACTGTAGTGATCCATGTACTGTAAATCCTGCTCCGGGACCCTATCTGCATAAGGGGCAGAGCTAATGGTTTTAAGAACGGGCTGAACCCGGCAATTTGTGTGCATGTGACCTGAGTAGCAGAGCTGTCAGAGACAAGGCACAGCAAGTGGCGGCAGGGCTCCCTAGTCAGAAAATCCTATTGGAAATCCCATAGAAAAATCCATTAGAAATCCCATAGAAAAATCCTATAGGGTTTGGAACCTTTCCAGTAGGATTTTCTACTGGATTCAGTAGGATTTTTACTGGATTCTAATATGATTCCAATAGGATTTTCTACTGGATTCAATAGGATTCTATAGAAATTCTACTGGATTCCAATAGGATTTCCATAGGATTTTCTACTGATTCCTATAGGATTTTCTACTGAATTCTAATTGGATTCCTTATTGGATTTTTCTACTGGATTTCTTACTGGGTTTTTTCTATGGGATTCCAACAGGATTTTTTTTTTTTGATTTCTATCAAGATTCCTATTGGATTTTCTTCAAATAATAGTAATAATATAATAATAAAAACAATAATAATAATAATAATAACTAGAAGTTGCAGGCAACTTGAAGGCTTCCAGGCCTTTACAGCAGAACAAGATACGGTCAGAGACTCGTGAAAATGGAAATCGTACGAACATGTTGTTAATTGGAAAGCATCATTTTATCGTGTGTGTTTTTTGCTGGACAACGGTTAGTATTTTATAAATGTCGATTTAGTATTCATTTTGATAACTACCTGTGATTCGTTGTGGGAGTGCAATTCGCGCTGTGGAACTTTCAGTTGCATATTTGAAATACCCGGCTGTTAATTTTCTGTACACCCGAGATTATAGTAATTTTATGAAAAAAAAATTCAAATAATAATATAAAAAATGTCAATTTTACACTGTTAAAAATAAACTGGGCACAGTATTTTTTTAACCATTATATAATTTACTGTTAGATGCGATAATAGTATTAAGCAGTATATGCTTTTCATGGTCATAAGCGGCCTCCTGTGGTGAGATTTTCCAAAGCAGTCTTTGTCTCCAGAGACTGTTGTACAGTTCGCCACAAGAGGGCAACCTTGTACCACCCCATAGTTAAAGGCCAAACTTAGTTTTTTTTTCTGCTTGTTAATGTGAAACACAGTGACATTTCGTTTTTTGTTCTAATAGTGGGATACTACAGGTAACAAGATAAGGTTAAATAGGTATAAGATTATGGCTGAAGCAGTGATCTGTGGCAAAGGTGGTGAGTACTGCATAGAAGCTGGTCAGCTACAATTATAAAATAACACGGTTATAGAGCAAGCGATTCTTAACCGTTCTGTATATACTTTTATTTAAATGAAATAACCAGTTAATTAAAGATACGCTTGCAAAGTGCACCCCCTCCCCCCCCCAAACTAGCAGATACAACTCAAAAGTTTTATTTATAAACATCATATCTAACATTTGCATAGCAGAAACATCGTATTTAAATGAAAAAATAAATATAAAAGGCTTTATTTTCAAAATTAGCGCATATAGGGCCATATAGCTCATTGTAGGTTATATTAATAATAAAAGCATGTGTTGTAACAAGCCGTCAAAATGACTACTTTTGGCGGTTC
The DNA here is from genome assembly GCA_030684275.1 of Acipenser oxyrinchus oxyrinchus. NCBI lineage: Eukaryota > Metazoa > Chordata > Actinopteri > Acipenseriformes > Acipenseridae > Acipenser > Acipenser oxyrinchus. Next base: position 40,964,710 of record CM060251.1, read on the forward strand.
TAGGTAGAAGTGCTCATAACTTTTTTTATTTTTGCAATTCTGACTTTCAAACGTCGTCAGTATATTCAATACATGTATTTAGGAAAAGTCAAGAACAGACAACCGTGGATCTTTAACACACGCATAGTAATTTCAATTTGAAAAGTGAAAACCGTCAAAAATGACTACCGTGGTGGTTCTTGTGTTAAAAAGAATAGTGCAGGTGTTTTGTTTTTTTGGCTTCTGCCTGCATGTCCACCAGGTTACTTTTAACATTATAGCAGAGAAGCTGGTCAGCTGGTATTTAATTAACTGAAATAACCAATTAATGAAAGATACACTTCAAAGTCGTCAGCCCCGATTTTTAAACAAACTGTATTCGTGTGACTTGTAAAGCTCATGTATTAAACATATTAGTATTACTATTGTGTTCTGGTTTAAAAATAAGTGCGTTTTTTAATTTTTCATGCTATACAGTTACAACAGCGTTTTTTAAAAAAAATGATTACAAAACATTTGTATACAGCACGAGATCACAGTATTTTTTTCAAATAATTAGTGTGTTTCAGTATGTCTACAGTTCTATATATGCTTGCATGTCTACAAGGTTGTTTCAAATAAACAAACAACATTAGTGCAGATTACAGTCATTTTTCTCATACAGTGAGAGTGTGTGCTCGCGCGCTGCTTTTTTCCAGCATTGATGCAATTGCAAACAGTAAAAATAATTATATGACGATTTTTAAGCAAACTGTATTCGTGTGATTTGTAAAGCGCATGTATTAAACATATTAGTATTACGATTGTGTTGTGGTTTAAAAATACGTGCGTTCAGTTGTTCAGTTACAACAGCGTTTCAAAAAAAAAAAATGATTACAAGACATTTCTATACAGCATGAGATCACGGTATTTTTTTTTAAATAATTAGTGTGTTTCAGTATGTCTACAGTTCTGTATATGCCTGCATGTCCACAAGGTTATTCTAAATAAACAAACAACATTAGGGCAGAGATTAGTCATTTTTCTCGTACTTAGTGAGCGCGCGCGTGTGGTGCATTTCTTTCCCAGAGTTGAGCAGCTGCAACAGTTCTTCAAAAAATGTTTTCTTAGTTTACAGTATATGCCTTTTTATACTGTAGTGCGAGGCACATACCTGTTATATTTAAATGACAAAAACATAAATACACAAGTACACGGCAGGCTTAGTACATCAGTGCTGCCTGCTTCACGTCTTTACGCTGTCTGACAGCACGAGTGTCAGAGAGCACTGCAGTTCTAAAGGGACAGCCAGAACGTGATGCGCTTTTGAAGTTCTGCTCGTCGTAGTTTTATTTATTATTATTATTTATTTATTTACTAGCTCGACAGAACTACAACATGCATGTTTCCCTGTGGTTGCATGGCTACACTTTTATGTCCACGTGGTTATTTTAAGTAAAGAAATAACATTACAGCAGAACAAGCTGATCAGCTCCTCTTACACTAATATGTCCGCTGTTTTGGGGAGGGATTCTCTGTGAATAACCGTGCGGTCTTCGTCCTTACAATTGTATTTAATAGAGGAAGCGATTTTGAACAGTTCTGTCTATGGCACTCATAACCTGAATGATACGTTTGTAAAGTCGACCCCCCCGCCGCGCTCCCTCCCTCCAAAGCGTCTTTTCAATGGCTTACACGCGCGGCTTTTTTGCAGCAGATTCAGGATTTGTGACTGTTGTAAAAATAATTATATGACGATTTTTAAGCAAACTGCATTCGTGTGACTTGTAAAGCGCATATATTAAACATATTAGTATTCCGATTGTGTTGTGGTTTAAAAATACGTGGCGTTTTTTTTTGTGTGCCTGCTGTTCAGTTACAAATGCGTTTCAAAAAAAAAAAAAAAATGATTACAAGACATTTCTATACAGCACGAGATCACGGTATTTTTTTCAAATAATTAGTGTGTTTCAGTATGTCTACAGTTCTGTATATGCCTGCATGTCCACAAGGTTATTTTAAATAAATAAACAACATTAGGGCAGAGATTACAGTAATTTTTCTCGTACTTAGTGAGCGCGTGTGTGTGTGTGCGTGCGCGTGCTGCATTTCTTTTCCCAGCGTTGAAACAGCTGCAACAGTTCTTAAAAAAAAAAAAGTTCTTAGTTACAGTATGAGGCATTGTACACTGTACAGTGTGTATGTGTAATATAATACTAGCCATTCCAGTGTAATTACTGTGTTAAAAGTTACACGAGTTAGTTAAACAGTTCTTGCCAGACACCAGCAAAAAAATGGCTGCCTTTTTTTCCCTAGACCTTGCTCACGTTTCCATGGCAACAGGTCCCTAGTGGTGGGAATGTATCATTTCAGGGTATTTTTTGGGCAAAAATGCCATATCACCCACATTGATTGGCTCATGGCAGCCATGTTTGTTCATGTAGGAACTTTTCCTGAATAACTTTTTTAGAGGACACTACAAAGATAACATATACCCAAGATTCACGTCAATCGGCCAAAGGGTTCATGAGGAGATGTCGTTTAAGCGTTTTATGCAAAATGGCACATAGTTTCCACACCATGTCCGCACCACACCGATCAACTTTTTTCTTACGTAAAATCAATCGTGGACAGGAGCTCACTATGTACAAAAATTTTCACAGCTGTACTATGTACCGTTCATGAGAAGAAGACATTTGAAAATTTCCCAAAAATTTCATTAAATCCAAGATGGCTGCCACATCATGTGACCAAAAACCGCCATATTGACCATGGCACAACATCCCATAGTCCGCTACATCCGTGCCAAATTTCGTGAGTTTTGGTGCAGCCGTTTAAAAGTTATAGGCTTTTGTAATTTGGGAGGAAGGAAAAAAAAAAATAAGAATAATAATAATAATAATAATATTAATAATAATAATAAAAATCTTTACAACAACAATAGGCTTCCCGGCCATTCTGGCCTGAAAGCCTAATAATAATAATATAATTCCTTAGGTTCTCTCAAACAGTATTACACATCTTCAGAGCAAAAATATACATTGCAACAGTTGAGTCATTTCTAATGTTATTTGCAAACAGATTTTCTGGAGAACTTCATTTAAACACGCACAGAAAACACAAAATAAAATCCTGCAAAAAAGTGTATTATTAATATTTTTTTATTACTTTAATGTTCAGAACTCAGTTTCCTTTTTGATATTTTTTCTTCATCACTACATTTTTGAGAGATGGCTTGTTTGATTATTTTTTTTTCCATTCCTGTTTTTGCATTTATGAAATCTGCAAAAAAAAAATTATTATTATTAATAATAATAATAATAATAATAATAATAATAATAATAATAATAATAATAATAATAAATCAGCACATGGCAAAGTGGAAGTCCTTGGGCAAAGTCATATCTTTGTTTTCATTCAGTTTTGGAAATAGGACTTTTAATTTAATTTACTACAAACACATTAATTTTGTATGATTTGTATCAATTATATCTTAGGTTTTTTAATAACATTTTCACATTGAAGAACAAGTTAAGATGCTCATATGAGAAATTTTATATTAAACATAATTACAAAAGTGCCATGTGATTTCTCTGTAAATAAAAGTAAGCAAACTACAAAGCAGTTAAAGAAAAAAAAAGGTTTAACTCACGAATGATGTCTGCAGTTTTCCCTGGATCCAGTGAATGCTTGGCTTCTTTATTTCTAAAAGCATTAGAAGTCTTCCCTGTCAAGCTGTGTGTTGCTAGAATTTTCCGTCCAAAGACTGCACAACACAGCTCTTTGGTCGCCTTCTTGGGATCCCCCATTTTATGTAGGAGTACTGCTCCGACGTTATACTTGTATTAGGACCTATCTTCACCTAGAAGTAAAACAACACTTATTTAAAAGTGACATTCCTTGTATTTGCAATTCATATTTTATTGATTTTTAAGCAATAAAATAACAAGAAATATTTGTCCATCTGCTTGAATCGCGATTCATAATGTTACAGTATTTCATAGTGTTTTACAAATGTCATAGTTATTGGTTATACAAGAAACTTTTTTTTATCCCATTGAGAATCTGTGGCACTATTTGAAAATTGCGGTCCACAAGCGTCGTCCAACCAATCTGAACAACCTGGAGCAAATCTGCCAAGAAGAATGGGCCAAAATCACTCCGACACTGTGTGCAAAGCTGGTACATACTTACCCCAAAAGACGTAAAGCTGTTATTGCAGCAAAAGGTGGCTCTACCAAATATTAGTGTGCGGGGGTTGAATACTTATGCAAGCAAGATATTTCAGTTTTTTATTTTTCTTAAAAATATTTCCCAACATAAAACCAATGTCACTTTACAATAATTGATTTTGAGTTTCAGTGTTTTAAAATAAAATATCAAACAGAACGAAATTTCAATGTACCATTTGTAATTCAGTAATATGAGAGAATTGGTCAGGGGTCTGAATACTTTTGCAAGGCATTGTAATATATATATATATATATATATATATATATATATATATATATATATATATATATATATATAGTAAAATAATCAGTGCATACATACTGTTTTATTGGTGCTTTTCGAAGAGTTTGATTCAAGATATTTAGATTGTCCAGATTCTGGAACCTTTTTTTTGTTGCACTTTCCAACTCCTTCTCCAAGAGCTCTTCAGGTTCTTCTTCCATTAGTGCAGGCAATCCTGCAATGAATAAGAGTAAATACAAAGCAAAGCATGTAATCCCACAAGTACGACTCCAAACGTACTTAATATTGATATTTTCCTATGAATGTACAGTATGTCATTTAACTAACTGCTGAACCATGATATACAAAGTGTGTCAGTAAGTTGAATAAATGATAGGTACAGAAGTGTATAAGTAGTAAATTAAAGAATACATCTTATTTACATGCTCTCTGTTGTTTATGTTTTAAAACATGTCAGAAATGAAATATTAGGAATATAGTAACTCATTAGTTTATTATGCCGCTAAACTCAGATTGACTTACCTTGTTGTTTATTGATTTTGTTTTCAAGTGCATCAATTTTTTTTATAAAGGCCATGAACTAAATCTTTCAGTTCTGCTATTTCAGAACCCATCTTATTTTTTTTTCAGTTTTTAATCTTAAAATGTCCTCATCTTTTTTGGTGCATTCATCACATTGAGTAGCAGATCTCTAGCATGAGAAAAGAAAATATGGTTTAAACCGTCTTTCAATGCTTTGCTTTTGCACATAAACTCTTTAAAGTATTATACAAACATTTATTTTCGTTACAAATACTGAAAAATGTCTCCTGCAAACTCTCTGAGGGTACACATTTTCTCTCAGTTTTGTAAAATATTGATGATGAGCTGGACCATTTTACAAAAGTGGTTACTGTGTCATATTGGTACTCTACTCATAAGTTAATGAAGGGCCACAATAACACTGACACATGCTAAAATTAGAAGTAAAGTGGTTATTTTGAAATCAACCAATAAATATACACTTAAAAAACAAAACAAAAATTATTTGATCATTAAAACAGTTATCTGTAACTCATCCTACCTGTGTATTAATTTTGTCCTCCTTATATTTTTGTACAATCTTCTTTGCATTATTGCTCTTTGTATTCATAGCATTTCTTTTTGCTTCAAGCTTTGCAATCTTGCATTGAAACCCCTAAAGAAAAATTGGCTGATATTAGTATAAGTTGCTAAACCTTGACATTAAAAAGTAATACATCAAAACATGTACCAACCTCATCCTCAGTCTCACTATCACTGTCTGTAAATTGTTTTACATGTTTATCACGAAATCCTCTGCCAAGAGAAGTTTCATCAGTTCTGAGTTCATCAGGGATTTTCAGTGAATTCTCTATTTTATTCAATTCTTTCATTAGTGTTCCCCGAGTTCCTGTGGACAAAGAAAGTCACCAATTAGTGTTGCAATTAGAAAAAAACAAACAACAAAATCAGTTCCATATAGTCAGCAGAAATAGGCTCGTTCTATCAAGACACACTCTTTCAGGTTTATACAGTATACATCTGAGACACATCTAGTAATAAAGAGGTAACAACAAATTAAATTCTCCCAAATCTTAATAAAATAAAATATTTAAATAGATAAAATATCCTATTAAAGCATTAGGAGAATAGTTCAAAAAATTAATACAGTAGCCACTAGAATTAATGTAATTGGTTTTAGCAAAATAAATGCAAGTGTACATTCAGTATTGTTGCATAAATAAATGAGACTAATAATTGCATATTTTTCTTAGTTTTAGATGTTCAGATTTATTCACCTGTAAATTAAAATGCAGTTATTTTGGACAGACATGTTTTTGCGATATCCAATACTGTGTTTTACAATTTTTTATGTTTTTTTTTGCTAAAACCCACTTTCAGTTACACTGTATCAAGGGTATGAATAATTCTGGAGGCTACTGTATTTAGAAAGATAGGTCTACTAACCAATCTTGAGAATTTTTGCTGGACCACTTTCTGTTCCATAGGTCACATCGCAGATGTTGCCCACAATGCAGTTGCCATTTACAATTTTTACAATGGGCAAAACATCCCACGTTGGGGGGTCCAATCCACTGAATTAGCATATACTGTGCCATTCAAGTTTTTTTTTTTAAACTGAAAAAAATATGAAAAAAATCACCCTTCAATGCTGGTTCGCAATCACGGGAGAACCAGAGCTACTGTGTTGGGAAACGGCGGCTGGAGCATGCGTTCTCCGAAATGTTCTTCTGCCAAGCTGTCATTTTTCGCAATGTGGATCCACAACGATGCCACCAGACCTATAGTGCCGGAGGACAACACAGATCTGGTGGCTCCACTGCAGAACCACAGGCGCACTATCGGCCACAGGGGTTGCTGATGCGCAGTGAGCCGTGGATTCCCCTGCCGACCTAAGCCCTCCCTACCCGGGCAGCGCTCAGCCAATTGTGCGCCGTCCCCTAGGAACTCCCGGTCACGGTCGGCTGTGACATAGCCTGGATTCGAACCTGCGATCTCCAGGCTATAGGGTACATCCTGCACTTCGCGCGGAGCGCCTTTACTGGATGCGCCACTCGGGAGCCCCTCATCCATACACATTTTTAATAAATAAGCCCAATGGGAATTTGGTCTTTTTAAAAGTATTTGTATTATTATTTTTATCTTAGTAAATGTTTCTCTTTGTATTTGTACTGCACTCTTCAGATGTACTTGTGCTGGCCCTGTGGGCACAAAGTGAATAAAATAAACTAAACCTTATAATATATCCACTTCTGTTGACAAGTTACATAGATAAAGGACTTTTTTTTTAAACAAATGATTTGCGTAAAAGTGTATTGATTTGCGTAAAAGTTTCGAGTGCTGTTGTTAAACTGTGGATTATTTTATACCGATTCAACACTTATCGTGCTTTAGGACAATTAAAGCATTTCCTCCTAATTGGTACTTGTTCCATAACGAGATGCAAGCGATTGTTAATTTGGTCATTGTATTTGGTTTTCACTCCTTTGTTACGCTTAGTTTAAATAATTAATGTTTTGTCTCTCACGTTGTAGGAATGTTGCCATGAGTTCGTTTGAAATACCACTTACACAGACAAAAGTGTGTGTTGCAAGTGAAGATAGTAGCGACAACTATGTTTTAGATGTAGAACATGTGAGTGGAAAAATTAAAAGGCAAAAAACAAAGGAATGCGAACGATGAGTAACATTTTAGTGTTACCAGACGTGCGTTTGACTTCAAGTTCTCTCTGTTCACAGGGTCCTGGCTGGTAGGACAGACTACACTCAATAAAACTATTTTGTGAAAGAGATTGAACTAGCCTAAAACACTTTGTGGTCTTGGGTTTTGTGGAAAGTTTGTTGTGGGAGGCATAATTTTAGAAATGCATTAAAATACATTGTTGACTTTGTTTTAAATGTCTGAGCGGCTTATTTTGTTTACACCTGCATTGCTAATAATTGCACTGTTTAGGGGTTACCCCAGAGTGATTAGTGTGCGTATCTGTGTTGCTGTGACTCTTGGGGCTTGCATGAGAGGTAAATCTGTTTTATTTAGGTAATAGGACGGGAAGGTAACATTAGATCGTTTTGAAAAACCTAAAACAGATGAAGACCTGAATATAATTGCCAGAGATCAGTTTTCTAAACGTACTAGGGCAAAATGTAAGTGTGCTGTAAGTAAACTTGTTTGAACAATGGTGAAAAGAAAGAAATACAAAAGCTGCTTTTACATCTAATGTGCGTGTAAATGGTGATTTACTAAGTGATGATAAAATTGCTGTTCGTGAACCTGTCCTGAAGATATGTGCAATAAAATTACAAGGGGGGATGTTTTTGTGTAAGATAATTTAATATATTTATTTTATATATATATATATATTGGTCCTCATCCGCACACTAGTGTAAGCTCCAGTGAGGTGAGGCCTAAAACCAGAACATGTTTTCATGTTGTCATAGAATTATTTGTGAATTGGGAAAGCTAATTAGAATAGTTGGAATAGTTATTTATTGTGTACTTTTCCATGTATATTTACAACAAATATTTACAACTGTCGAACCATTTCAGCTTTTTTATTTCTTTTTTGGGGGGTTTTGTTTTGTTTATGAAGGACACAAAAACATGTGTTTGATATGCTGGAAAATAAATTTGATGTATGTGTGGCATAGTAATGTATGGACCTGTGACAGGATGAGGTTGGTGATGTGTACACAACTGAAATGCCCAAACATTATTTTCACTCCCAAAACATTGTGTTTATTTTAGAACGGTTAAACAATAAAGCCGACCCTACCAACGATGGTATCGCAGGGTTTACGTGGCAGGTTACAGTCCCAAACACAAAAAATAATGCAATTCAATTTGTAATCCCTGTGCACAAAACTGTGCCCTTTAAATTGAGGACTTGTGGTGAGTGTCTGTGCTGTGCTGTGAAGGTTGTGCTCAAGGGTGGGTGCTGGCTCCGTGGCTGCAGCTCCCGGTGCATTAATCCTCCTCTGCAACACGTGGTAATGAGATCATTGAAAGGAGACAACTAATATGCTACACATTTTCCAACCAATCAATCCATGAACTTTTTCCATTTATGACAGTGACTGTTGTAAACTTGTAAAGGATATGTATTATTAGACTGTTTCAGAGAACTTTTTAATCCTCAGCAACCCACTGGTGACTACACATTGTCTGAAGTGAACCCACCTACTGTACCAGTTAAGCAGTGTGTGCTGGAAAGCCTTGTCAGAATGGGTCAGGTAAGGGCGCAGTGGCGGCTTAATTGACAATTTCATGTCTTTTTCGGAATTGTCAGCTCTTAGCGTCAAGTAAAACATAGTTTGTGTTTAATATCCATTCTTTTTTCACTAGAAGGCTGATTTTTATATGCAATGGAAAGTAGATCCCTCCATTTAGATTGCACTCCTCTCTGTATATCACAAAGAAAGTTTTTGGTCTGCTATTTTTTTATTTTTTTATTGTAGTGCAACTCTTAATTTTTGTATAAGAAAAATGGTCTACTATTATAACAAACATTTCCAAGTAGGACCACATTTTAGATGCACATATACATAGACTTCTCATACATAAAACAAGCTATTAGTATAACAATATGTATACCGCTAACAGAAAATGAAAACATATATACATCATTTTGTAAAAACAACTGTATACATAAGTTAAATACATACTTACAATTGTATAACCTAAAAATGAATACATTTGTAAAAGAACCCTACCTAAAAATAAAAAATAAAACCTTTTTACAATTTAATAAATGGTTCATAATGGTTGTCTTCTTCTTTTAAGACGGGGAACAGCAGGGTTTACATTTTTACATTCTTGAGTTTACATGTTTGAGATTTGGGCACAACAGAATTAGGCTTATACAAGACAGTCCCTTTAGGAAAGCAGACCAACCCAAGGGTCTTCTGTGTGCTGGTACATTACTAAACCCCGTCACGCTTTTGATTAAATCAACCATGTGTGAGACTCGCATGGTATTACCTTTTAAAATAAATTCTCCTTTATCATTCCATGATGTAATACTAGAGTTCTGACCCATCGTTTGTAAAAGAAATTCAGCTTTCCTCTTAGACCTATGTGGGACGCTACTCATTACATAATCCTCAACCTGTGATCCTTCTTCTGGAACGGGTTCAACAATAGCTTCAGTAGGGGGAAGTATTAGTCTCTTTTTCATCTTGTTTAAGCAGGGTGAGATATCTCTGTAAAATGACTGTATATAATTTACTTTTTTTCATAATCGCTGATGTCTGTTCTGAGTAGAATGTTTTTCATTTCCTTATCAAGACAACTTTCCACAGCCTTTCTAATAGGCTTTGCTGCCGAGGGGTTTTGCTGTCTAAGTCTGTCAAGCTGCTGCTTAGGGACAAGGAACATTTTCTGAGTACGATCCATTTTTTATTTTAGCTCCGAGATGCAAAGAGATTTGCAATCCCTAGCAGTGAACCTATAAAGCCTCCTTTCTTTTAAGAGTGTCTTTCTTATTACATAGATTTTTTTATAATGGTGCTGTTTTTTGAGTTGTTTTAATTGTTTTGTGGATGTTAAAGTGTTTAACGCTATTTCAGCAATAGATCTGATAAGATTGTCTGCGGCTTTTTTGTAAAACAACTGTTCTCTGCTGAGAAGAACCTTTAACTCAGTGTTTCTCAACGGGGTCTGTACCACCCCCAAGGGTGCGTTCTGAAGCCAAAGGGGGGTGTTTACATCCAAGCGGGCGGGAGGGGGGCATTTTAGCTAAAAAGGGGGGTGTTGTGTTTTCTTATTTAAAATTAAGGAAACTTTTATTTCAAAATGTTGATTAACTACTTACACACATTGTGCCAGTGATGTACTCACTGACTCACTGTCAGAAATGTTTGTTGCTACGCAGCAACATCACTGCCATTTGTGCTATCCGGTTTGTCATGCAAATGTAATATGGTCCAATCAGAACGAAGCAGCCGTTCCATTTATGCCTGTTGCCACTGTACATATAACATATGATCCATAAACGATGCATCTTTTGCGATGTTCCGACAATATTGTGCAATCTATGAAATCACCCTGTATAATTAACAAAATAATCAATAATCTCCAATTTGCACAGTAACAGTTTTATTACAACAGCGAAAGCCATTGTGTGCTTGTATATGAACCTTGTTAATTTCAAATTTCACAAAGCTTACAATTTAAAAAAATCTTTATCCACTTGGTATGTGCACACAGGTCAGTGTATGTTAGGATCCCAAGCTGAAATACAACCCTATCGGCTTGGGGTTAAATTACTTTTTTAGATAACCGAAATCGTGTCGTGTTCAGCTTGGGGTTGTCTTGTAAATGATCCCATCGAGGTGCAGAAGATTCACTTTACCTAAAGCATTTTCATCACTTCATGGAAAAGTGAGACTGAATTATTCTCCAGGGAAATGCATATAATTAAAAAAATATATTTAAACCCCACATTATTGCTGTAATAAAATATTTTGCAGACCTTTTTTTTCTAAGTATGAACGTGTCAATTATAGTTGTCAAATGTATTTGACAGAAATTAATATTTTAATAATCAGTTTTATTAAAAACATAATAGTACTCACTGCAATATTCCATAATAGTAAACATTTTATGTATGTATCTACATGTTGATTATACCAGTGGCTGGGGTTTAATTATTTTTGTTTTTAGAATTATTTCTCTGAAATTCTCAGACCTGGTGGAATTAAATGTAATTAATAATGGATGTTAATTAAACGGCATTGTTAATCGGTAATAATTCTTATTTTTATTCTCTGTGGCAAGGGGGCGATGACTAAGCTCAGCTGATCCTTAGGGGGCATTGCGTTAACTAGTCTTTTAAGGATTGGAAGATTCCGTTTTATTCTGACCAACATGTCTTTTAACGACACAATGAAAATACAGACCCCTCGGTAGAGACACTGAGTTTAAACGACCAAAATATTGACTCAGGTCCTGGAAATCGTGATAAATGATGATGGGATGTTCAATGAGGTAGACGTTTGTCTTGTTAACAGACTTGTAAAATCAAAGTATTCCAGCTTTTCATTTTCTTTAGCCTCATAATGTAAAGTAATGCCATTTGTTCAACCCCCAAACAGTGCATCACAGGGGTTAATATGTTCAGGAAAATCAGCTTTGATCAAAAATGCTTGAACGAGATGCTGTTTTTTCAGTGCCGTCCATTCATGCTCCCAAATCACTTGGACTGTCAAGCTGTACACCTCTTTCAAAACCCTAATATTTTCATTAAAACTATGATACATGGCACCACAGGTTTCTTTGCTTAGTGGGTTTACATCATTAGAGTCATAACAAGTGTCACAGCCATGGAAAAACAACCTGCAAATTCGTTAACAAGAGTTAAACCATCCAAAAAATAGGGCCCTATTTTTTGTTCTCCATCGTTCAGTGCATGCCGAATGTGGACTTTCAGTTTCAGATACATACGTTATCCATTGAATTAAAGCATTTGAAAAACTATTTTACTGGTTTGCATAGTTGTCTGATGGCATAATGGCAATGGTGTTTTCTGGCATAAATTTACTCCTGTACAGAGACATAAACAGGAAGCAATTGTGGTACATCGAAAGTGGTCAATTTGGCCTATAGCATAAACCTAATTTCTGAATCTGAAATTTAAAATTTCAACATCATTCTTACAGTAAAAACCCATCTCTTCTCTGAAGTTAAAGACTCCCATTTTAATCGATTCATACCATTTGTAAAAGTTGTCACGATCTGATGAACCCCATAGTAACAGGGTTCAGGGTAATACTGGTTAGCGGTAGTATTGAAAAAATGCAGAAAATACCCCTTAGCGGCATCAAAACCCATTGCAGCAGGCATCAAACCCAGTCTCATAGGTAAAAAGTTTAGAGAATCAATATAATGCATATTGAATGCTACATCTGTAAAACACATCATTTTACTACCCTGGGCAATGATCCAGAGTGTGATACCGTTAGAGACTAAATAATTACTGAGTAGGTACCTATCATAACCCTTCAAATTATGAGCCAAGAAAGTATACCCCTTGTAGAGGGGTCATCTGTACCTTTCAAAAAACTTTGCTGCACATTCCTCACCTTCCCACCTTGCTGTACCATCCATATGCAACCAGTAAAGAATTAGGAACATGCACCCCCACTCAAATTCGTAAAACACATACACATCAGTTACTTCAAGGGGCTTGAGGGTTTTAATGAAGCATTTGTGATTTTCGTCAGGGTTTAGAACCGCTCTGCATATCTTTCAATAGGTCTCAAGACACTTATGTTTTTTGGGTTTTGTGGTGTTAACCACTTCAACTCCAGATGTAAAAATGAAACCCCTTCCCAGGTACCAGATTTTGAAAATAAAAATAATAATGTTTTCAAACCTGTAATTACTATAAAATGTTAACATATGATAAATAAAACACAAATAAATGACTTAAACTGTGTTTTTCATTAACCCTTTATGCTGCTGTGTACTACATACCCATATTCAATATAGAGATAAAAAAAACGTGGGTTTTTTTTGTTTTTTTTAATTCAATATAGAGATAAAACGTTTTTTTATTCAATATACAGATTGTAACGTTTTGTTTTTTTTAACAATAACGCTGCTAATAACGACAATAACAATAATAATCAGTAAACAGTAATTATCAAATAAAAATCAAACAACATCAAAACGTGTGCCAGTATCGACTTGCTCTGTGCCATTTATTAAAATGTTCAATAGAACAGAACCCGGGGTTGCCTTCGCAACCACTGCACATTTTTTTTTGTCTTTTCTTTTGTTTTCATTTTCGTAGCTGACCCTGCACCTTTTTACGGTGTCTGCTTCGCTTGTGTTGGAGGGATAGTCACAAATGCGTGTACACAGCTACTTTGCACAGGCATTGTGATGGATCTGGCTGCCGCATTGCCTGTACCCAGTGCTGTGTTTTGAAAGTATTTCATCACAGCACTGCCATTTCAAACCAAACACCTTCCCGTTTGCTGCTGGCTTACCTGTAATGTAGCTGCATGCTCTTCTGTTTGTATTGTTCTTGGCTCCACATCCTCTTCATCATAATCGCTGAGTGATAAGTCAGCATCATTGTCGCTGGTATCGAAATCCTCCGAACCAACTTCACTCCCTTTGCTCACTCTAGAAAGACCACGTACGTTGCCATGTTTAGGTTTTGCTAAAAACTATATAAACTATAACTAAACAAGTAAAACTAATAATAAATAAAAAAATAATAATTTAAAACACTATATATATATATATATATATATATATATATATATATATATAATTGTAAAAGCTGAATGGCTTCCTGCAATATATCTCAGCCTTCTAAACGCCCACAGCTACAGACTGGAATTGCTACATGACACGCAATTGGATAAAAGTGTCACCTGACCCTCCCCCAACTTTTATTGCACATTCCACAGTACTAGCACTGCTTTAGAGAATGAAACCTGAAACGCTATACTAAGAAACCGATCATAGAATAGAATGGGAAACGTGACGTACGCAGGTATGGCATGGTACTGTAAGTGGGTTTTTAATTGACGTACGTGTGTACATCATGGTGTTGAAGTGGTTAATGGTGTAGAGTCTATAGCAGGCAGTACACAGTTTTACGATGTCACAGGCTGTTTCCTTGTTTCCCTTAGTGGTATTTAGCCTGAGAACATTGTGCTCATCATAACAAGCCTTTGAACAACAATTTCTATGGCAATCAACACATCTGACTTCCCCCCCTCATACAGGAACACATGAGGGAGAAAAACAAACATTGCAATGACCCTCGCAACTATGTCCTGAACAATTGCTATATGCAGTGTAACAATAATCACACAAATAGCATGTACTCAAAAAAGCTTTCAAAATTATGATCCTGTAATATGATCACTAAGAAACAGAAACACTGTTTTCTTTTTAGTTTGAGGACTTGTCTGGTATTTCATAAAAGTATCTTTCTTATGACATCTAAACCAGACTATGATTTTAACCTCAAGATGTTCTTCAAATATTGATGCCAGCAAATGACACCATCTAATCTTTACTTAACTTAAACCAACTGCTTCTTGTACTTTTAAAGTCTCGGCCATACTGTTATCATGGGTTCTTTTAAGGTCTGGGTGCAACACATTTAACACACAGTAAGAAAAACATAACTGATTTTTCATAAAAGTCTCTAATCCGCGTCATTTACCACGCCTTCTTGACATCTAACCACCTGAAAAACAAACATCAATGACTCGTTGTGGCAGGATGGCTTGCAGTGGTGAGGTGTGGTGACGTCATGGACCAGGAAGTAACTGAACCAAAACAATGAATGGGCGGGTGAAGCTGAACACTACTGCGGTCAGCGTATTTAATTAAATAATAATACAAACAAAAGATTTAAACAAACAACAAAACACAAAACAAAAAGGTGTGATGGCCAAACAAATGAACAGAAACAAGTATATTTTAAATATAGCAATTGCTTTGCTTTCTTTTGCTTTTGCTCGCTCTCCCGTGTTTTCCCGTACTCTCCTCTGTACACTCTCTCCCGCAGCACGGACAGCTGCAGGTTCTTATACTCTGGCCGAGGGGTTAACTTGCTGTTAATTATTACCCCTCGGCCACAGTCTGCACGCGTTTGGTAAGAATGCGTCAGCTAGTTAAATAATCAGTAGCTGATCAGTCACGCATCCTCACAGGGTTTTTAAATATAAAAAAACAATAACAAAAGACGCCACAAACAAAAATACAAATACAGTGCACAAATATATATAGGGGCGGAACACTCCGCCACACTCATCAGCCAAGGAGGCAATTTGACTGAGAAATTCATCAAGAGATAGAGTAGCCCCTGTCATCTGTAAGAAAACTGGAATATCCAAAGACTCTGCTCTTAATTCCAGCTTTACAATATAATTTGGTCTCAAGGATTCAACAATTCTATTTAACATGTTTTCTAAAGCTTCATGCATTACGATGAATATCTCAACATAGGAATCAATGTTACACAGATGTGCAAAATTAAATCTATGTCTAAGTTCAATATTGTTAAAAACAGGGTGCTGAATTATCTGTACATCCTCCAAACCCCTAATATTTTAAATATTTTGACCAGCTAACGCATCTGCACCCCCATCAACAGGGGTTTGGTTATCTGCTTGAGCCCCTGAGGTGCTGGGTCTTTCATCGTCATTAATCCTGGCACCAAGGGTTACAGAGTGTCTAGGTTGTTGTAACCCCAAGGGTCCAGGTTGTTCTCCATCATTACTACTAGGGTCATGGTGTAAATCTTCAACAACAACACTATCAATAGAGGTAGGAGACACCCTTCCCCTTAAACCATCTCCATTTTGTGAAACATTCACATTTTCAGTAGACAGGGCCTGCAGAGCGTTATCCAAAGCATCTAGATTAATCATGGGCTGCTTTAAATCAGCAATAGTAGCCCTTTCAGGGTAATCAATAGGATGCTGGGGCGTCATATCATTAACAGGGTTTGGAATTGCTTTACACATACCCTGTACCATGGTCTCTAAGACCTCAAGATTACAGGCAAAATGATTTAAATCATTTAACAAGCTATTTAGAAGATCCACATTTTGGATGGGATGATGTCCTGATCGGTCCTGGAGTTGTTACATTAGAGCCTTTAAGGGAGTTCTCATTGGGTTTATCAGAAACAAGCAGTTTAGT
Organism: Acipenser oxyrinchus oxyrinchus; assembly: GCA_030684275.1. Classification (NCBI taxonomy): domain Eukaryota; kingdom Metazoa; phylum Chordata; class Actinopteri; order Acipenseriformes; family Acipenseridae; genus Acipenser; species Acipenser oxyrinchus. The sequence continues at coordinate 40,981,339 of CM060251.1, forward strand.
ATTAGGTGGTGTCTGTTTATGATCATTTAGACCAGGTACATCACTCTCACTATGTCTTTTCTTGCAAGTATGTTTTTTTTTTTACTTATCCATTTTAAATTCTCAAATACCTGAGGCTTTCAAAACCATAAGGGTTTGCTCTATGTTAGCACCAATCTGCTGTAACAAGACTTTAAGAAGTATTAAGCGATAGATAGACTGGGTAGGAGTCATTTGAGTGGCTACTGTAGATGTCTGGGGTCTTCTAATTTCCTGGGGGTACTTTAAACCTGCAGAAAGGTTTTATTTTTCACTTGGACATTATGGACATTATGTTGATCAGTGGCAAAAACTCCTAATTAAATCCATTTTGATTCCATGTTGTAACACAATAAAATGTGGAAAAGTCAAAGGGGGGTGAATACTTTTGAGAGCCACTGTAAAGAAGAAAGTTTGTCTGTCGGTCTGTTCCTTTGTGCATTTGGACCCTGTAGGAGCCTCCTCTTTCATCCAGTGGAAGGTTGAGGGCTATGTTTGGATCCAAAATTTTGACCCCGGGGTACTTTATTTAGTAACCCCATTGCTGAATCACTACAGTAGCCACGTATCTCAAATTAAAGAAACCCACAAAACCAAAAAATAAATAAAAATAACACAAATTTTAAAAAATAAAAAAATGGCAAAAGCCAAAAAAAAAAAAGAGCACATTGTGTGACACCCAAGATCGGTAACTTATAGGAAACCAAAAGGCTTCTGTTCCCCAATTTATCATGCATGAAATATTTAAATATTGAATTTCCCTGGGCAACGCCGGGTACTTCAGCTAGTATATACATTTATAAATACATTTATATACACTTATATATACATTTATATATACATTTATAGATTTACAAATGGACATGCATTGTAAGAATACAAGAAGCTTCTGAATACATTTCCTTTCTTAATGATAAAGAAATGTGACAGTGACTCTTCAGCAATGTGTGCTATTATATATATATATATATATATATATATATATATATATATATATATATATATATATATATATATATATACTGTATATATATATATATATATATATATATATATATAATGTATATACACACACACATACACACACATCCATACATAAGATACATACCAAAAGCACTTGTTTCTGTTCAATGAAGGATCCTTCAGGAGTATGGAATGCGTCAGGATTGCAGAGCCAAACAGTACATAGATAGCTGGAGAAAAAAAAACTTTGATCAAGGGTTTATTATCTACATTTCAAAGAGTTATTGATTATATAAGAACCTCCAGGAATGTTGACAGGAGGTTGAAGAAAATGTAATCAATTACTGTTTATTTCACATATTCACGGGGTCTGCCCCCATCAAGACAAACCACATGGGGTATTGAAAAAAAAAGAGGGATCCATATCTACCAAAACCCAACCAACGTAAAGGACCCTCTGTCATTTTTGGAAAGGTCTTTGACCAGAGAAGACGTATCTCAATGCTCTTCAGAACAGCTAAAGAACATGTTTTGAAAATGGTAGGTCTTATTCTGTAGTAAAAGCCTAGACTTTACTGACATCTCTCTCTCTTTTTCATTTTAGAAACAGAGGGTTTATTTATTTTTTACTTTATTTAAAGATAATTTAAATGTGTTCATGTTTCACCCCTTTTTCACTGTAAATGTTTTAATGCATCCATGATCCCAGTTAACACAAGCACTATAACCAACATCTTAAAAAACAAAGTAACACACTCCATAATAAAAGGTATATTAACAGGTCGCACTCACACAAAAACATCCTATATAAAAGCAGTCATATTAACCCTTTGAGGTCCTATGTCGGACCAGGTCCGACATTACAATTTTCCCTTTCAGGTCCGATGTTGGACCCTGTCCGACATCATCAAAAAGACGTAAAGCACTGGTCTCTAGTCGTTTTTTTTCTCTGGAAAAAGCCGAGAAAACCATTCAATGGCTGAGTGAAGACTGATAGGAGCCGAGAAAAGCCGAAAAAAAAAAAAAAATGGGCCGGATCTGATCAATACACATAGCTCGGGCACCACAGAGATAACACGGCCATAAACAAACAAGATAGCTGCTTCCGCATCCATGGTTCAAAGAATATCACAGACATTTGCAGACTTTTTTGAGATGTTATAGTAATAAAATAATGACTTGGATCGCATTATTGAGGAGTTTGGTGATAAAACGAGTGATGAGGAGATGATTTATCTGTATGCATGACTATGAAGAGGCATGTGAAAAATACAGCGAACAAGGGGTGGGGCGGGGCTGGAGATGCAGTACTGAGTGTTCTGTTGATATGCAGTGCCTTTTAAACCTGTTTTACTGTGTCACAGGATGTGGGAGGGATAAAACACGTCACAGGATGTGGGAGGGGATAAAAACACATCACGGGAAGGGGCGGGATAAACATGTCACCAGAAGGGGCGGGATAAGCACGTCACCAGAAGGTAATTGTTTGATCAATGGGTAGTTAAGGCTCCAGCCACAAGATATAAAAGAGACCGCCTTGGCTAATTAAGAGAGTGAGCGCTAAGAAGATGATAGTGGAAAGATACTGTGAGTAAGAGAAAGACAAACAATTGCTACCAACTGTGAGACCTTGTAGGTACTTGTTCTGTTTAATTGTTTGTGTTTATTTTGCTTTGGCCAATGTGCCCATTTCTTTTGTGTTTTGTATAACTGTTTTGTTTTTGTTATTTAATAAAGATACAGGTACAGCCTGTATCATCTGTGTTTACTACTGTTTCCTGAACCTGACATTACCCACATGTCTTCACCCCTCCCAATTCAGCGCAGAGATGGTAGCGGTGGACTGAGCCTAAAAATAATTGGACATTACTAAATTGGGGAGAAAACAATACAAATAATTGGTGACCACTAAATGTATATATATATATATATATATATATATATATATATATATATATATATATATATATATATATATATAACCAAAGTCATTGTATTTATCTTGCTCTTAATTGTATTATTACTTGTACTGTGATTCTTGAAATGTATGTAACCCCCTTCAGCAAAGCAGGTTATTTGTATAGCTACGGTAGAGTGACTGAGCTCTTTAGGACCGCAGGGAATCTGTGCCTCTGCCTGTGATGACGCGTGGGCAGGATGTGCGTCTCAATTTGAGCTGAGCAGAGCGAGAGAGAAGGAGAAGACGCGAGATTGAAAACAGACGTCTGGCAGCTGGTCGGGAGAAAATAACCGGAAAGACCCAATACAGACGGTGGAGCGACGCTTTCACTGTCAAAATTATTACAGTTTAAATAAATCTGTAAATACCTAGTATCCAATCGCTGGATGCATCTACAAATGAAAAAGAAAACACCAGTTTGAATAAAACGACACTGCTCACGTTGCACGCCGCCTGACACAGGACAGTCACGTTGACTGCAGACTAGAGGGCCGACCCTGCAGCTTGGGCCACGCTCGCCACAAAAGAGAAAAACAGATCTCAGGTCAGTTTGAATTTTGTGATATTCCTCTGTGAATAGTGAGAAAATATATCTGGAAGTGTATTGTGAATTTGAGGAAAATTACGTTTGCTTGGAATGAATAATTGGCGGCTAAAAACAAAAAAGAAGGAACGACAGTTTAATAACGTAAAATACATTCCACCTGCAAGTCAATGACATTCACAAACCTCGTGGAAAATAAGAGTACTCCAACGAAATAAAACACAGAACTAGTTCTGCACAACAGGAACATTGACTGTAAAAAAATACAACAAACAATACATGTGCACAGTGGGAGGGATATAGATTGAATAGCACCATTTTCTTTATTTTATAGTGTTTGTTGCCCTTTAAACTGAACTGCATTTATTTAGCAATATAATCTATATTACTATAATAAACCCAATCATTGTTGTTATAGTATACTATTGTTGTGTAATTTGTGTATATATATATATGCTAAGCTGTGTATAATTGTTAATACTATTACTACAGTAATACTCCCCTGTATAGTTAAATGATATTCTGAGTTAACTATAGGGAAAAAGGTTTTGGGGTCATTATAATATTGAAGTGAAGTATTGACTGTGTTGCTGCACAATACCTCTTCAGAAATACAGCTGGAGAGTTAAGGTGGGGGAACCTATATTCCCCTGGAGGCACCACGTGTTCAAGCTGCATTGTTACACAAAAACCCAGGCCGCCGAGACCTCTACAATACCAGAGAGGACAGCGGGTAAGGGGCTCCTGTTTACCATCACACCTGCTGCATGTTATACGATACAAAAAATAATCCCTTACATAATGGAGGCTCCGCTGGGAGGCTAATTGCTAAGCAAGCAGTAATTGTGCGACCATTTAGTTTGACCAGCATTGCTGTTGTTGTTTCTGAGCCATCGAAATGGACAAAATTAAGTTACTGGCATGGTGCGCTGCCGAAGGTGTTGCTCCACCACGTGCTTTCTGGGTAGGCAATCTCCCTGAGAACATTACCACACAAAAATTATTAGAAGTACTCCGCGCTAATGATGATTTGGGAAGAGTAAAGTGTTTGGGAAGATATTACAACCTGAATGATGATCAGTGGTTCGCACTGTGTTGCAGTGACAAAGATCTGGTTGAGGTGGACCTGACAGAGACCATGGATACAGATAGTGATAGTCCCCCTTTGACGTTGCAGCAAGTACTTTTAATGCCTGACCCCCAAACTCCAACTCCAGATTTCAAAAAGAAGCTGCAAATGTTTTTGGAGACTGAAGGAAAGACACTGAACGATCTGCAAGAAGTAGCTGGAGTTCAAGCAGCCTCATCAACGAGCGCTACAGATGACTTACTATCTACTATTGGGAAAGCACTTGAAAAAGCTCTGAAGCCATCTCCAGAAGGCACTTCCTACAAACGGCTTAGAGTGTTCTCTGGCGTCAAGCCCACCCCTAGCCAGGAGGATGACTATGACACCTGGATGGACCAAGCAGCACATATGATCCAAGAATGGCAGTGTGGAGAAGGAGAAAAGCGGAAAAGGCTAGTGGAAAGTCTGAGAGGCCCTGCTCTTGATGTTGTCAGACCACTGCGTGTGGCCAACCCGATGCATCGGCTCAAGAATACCTCAGTACACTTGAGCACATGTTTGGAAGCACAGAGAGCGGAGAGGACTTATATTTACGATTTCGCACTACCATGCAGAAGCAGGGAGAAAAGCTGTATATATTCTTGGCCCGGTTGGAGAAGTTGTTACAGAAAGTATATGTGAAGGGAGGCATAGAAGTCAGTGCATTAGGAAAAGCACGCTTAAATCAGCTACTTAAAGGAGCCATATACTCTGACATGTGCCTAGTTAAACTCCGGCTTAAAGAACGGCAGAATAATCCTCCCACTTTTTCTGTTCTGATAAAAGAGATCAGAGAGGAAGAGGAGAGAGAGAGCCTCAAGCAAAACCCCCACAGCGCCCATTAGAGTGCATCATGCTAACACACCTGATGTCACACCAGCCCCTAATGCAGAAATGGATAGCCTAAAAGAGCAGCTACAGGAGATTAGGAAACAAATGTCATCCTTGACTGTGCAGCAGCAGTATCACTATCAGGATGCCCGGCCACGCCAAGATGTCCGCGAAGGGGTCGCCAGCCATTCTACAAGAGGGAGAATTCAGCTGAAGGAACTGGACAAGATGGAACAAACCTCCACTCTGCTGGAAGGCAGCCATTTCCAACTACTATCAGAGCTCCATTCAGATCCTTTTGCTACCGTTGTGGATTGGATGGTCATAGGATAAAGGAGTGTGTCAACACTGGAAATGCTACTTTGGTTGCTGAACGTCTTGAAGCCATGTATGGGAATCCGTTGGGAAACTACGAGGGGACCCAGTAAAGGAGTGCCCTGGGCCCCTATCTTCAAAAGCGCACTCCGATTCAAAGGAGCTATTTAGCCTGGAAAGTAACACTGTGAGAAATACACCAACAAATCCATGGCCTGCTGGTCTGTGTGGCCCTAAGACAGAAGTAACTGTGTGAATAGAAGGTCACCCATGCTGTGCCATTCTTGACACTGGATCACAGGTTACGATAATCTTTGAGCATTACTACAGGGAGCACCTCAGTCACCTACCATTGCACCCACTTACTGGTCTTGCTATCTGGGGCCTTGGGGAGGGACAGTATCCATATCTGGGATATATCAATGTATTCCTGGAATTCCCTGAAGATGTTGTGGGTGTGCAGCAGACGTTAGAAACCTTAGCCCTGGTTTGTCCTTCTACTGGTTCCCCTAACCATATCCCTTGCCTAATAGGGACAAATGCTGCCATATTTGGGATACTGGCTCGTGTGTGTCGCGACCGAGCAGGAGATAATTATGCCAGGAAACTAACGATTCATGCCTTGTGCCTCGATGCTTACATCAAGAAAGAGAGAGAACTCTTGCAGACAGCTAGAGGGCCAATAGGAACCATTCAGACGCTGGGTTGTTTGCCAGTGACCATACCCCCTGGTACCGTACAGGTGGTTGAGGGAAAAGCCCAAGTCTCAGATGAGGGGAAAAATCAGCTGATTCTCATCGAAGCTCCTGAAGATGACCGACTGCCGAACGGTCTTTTTATTAGAAGGGGAGTAGCTCAAACGTCACACAAGACGACTGCCACAGTCCAGGTCCCCGTTTGCAATGCCTCAGCGCATCCTGTCACAATACCGGTGGGCACACTGATAGCACACGTGTACCCGGCCGCAACCGTGGCTCACTCCATTCCAACTAAGCAGCGAACACCAAGTTTTGATATGGCTAAGCTGAATTTTGGAACTTCCCCTTTGCCTTCCAGTTGGAAAGAACGGCTGCAAACCAAATTAGCCCAGAGAGCTGATGTTTTCTCAACTTGTGATTGGGACGTGGGATGTGCGCGTGGAGTAGAACATCATATTCGCTTGAAAGATGACACCCCGTTCAGAGAGCGATCAAGACGACTTGCACCTGCCGATGTGGAAGACATCCGAAAACATCTTCAGGATTTGCAGAGGATTGGCATCATTCGAGAGTCTAGAAGCCCTTACGCATCGCCCATTGTGGTAGCTCGAAAAAAATGGTGATGTAAGAATGTGCATTGATTATCGCACATTAAATAAGCGAACCATACCTGATCAATATACTATGCCTCGGGTGGAAGAAGCTCTGGATTGTTTGTCAGGAAGCTGCTGGTTTTCTGTTCTTGATCTACGGAGCGGATATTATCAAATCCCGATGAGCCCTGAAGACATGGAGAAAACCGCGTTCATTTGTCCCCTGGGGTTCTATGAGTTCCAGCGCATGCCACAGGGGATATCTGGAGCACCGGCAACGTTCCAACGACTAATGGAGAGGACAGTTGGAGATATGAATCTCCTGGAAGTCTTGGTTTATTTGGATGACCTCATAGTTTTTGGAAGGACACTTGAGGAGCATGAAGAACGTCTCCTCAAAGTGTTGGATCGCTTGCAGGAACGAGGCTTAAAACTATCATTGGATAAATGCCAATTCTGCCAAACCAGCGTCAAGTATGTAGGTCACATAGTGTCTCAGCAAGGCATTGCAACCGACCCTGCTAAAATCGAGGCTCTCACTACGTGGCCGAGGCCGACCAATTTGAAGGAATTGCAGAGTTTTTTAGGATTCTGTGGGTACTACAGGCGTTTTGTACCGGGCTACTCCTCCATTTGCAGGCCCCTCCATGATCTGACAAAAGGCTATCCACCTACAAGGAAGGATAAGAAGCTTTCAAACTCCAAGGACACGTACTACAAAACTAATAAGCCTTTTGCTGCCAGGTGGACGGAAAGTTGCGAGCATGCTTTCCACACACTGATTGAAAAATTGACCAATGCCCGGTCCTAGCATTTGCTGATTCCACAAAGCCATATCTCCTGCATGTCGATGCCTGTTTGGAGGGACTCGGAGCCGTCCTATATCAAAAATATCCTGACAGTTTGAGGCCAGTAGCATACGCTAGCAGAAGCCTATCTGCATCAGAAACTATCCAGTCCACAAACTGGAATTTCTGGCACTACGGTGGGCAGTTGTCGATAGATTCCATGACTACCTGTATGGAGCCAAGTTCACTGTAAGAACTGACAACAACCCCCTAACCTATATCTTGAAGTCGGTGCGATTGGATGCAACTGGACACAGGTGGCTTGCTTCATTAGCTGTTTATGATTTCCAAATCGTGTACCGTGCCGGACGTCATAACATCAATGCAGATGCCCTGTCAAGAAGGCCTCACCCCAACAGACATGCTGACGATGAGTGGGTTGAGATATCTGCCCCTGGGATCTGAGCCATGTGTAAGATGGTAACAATGCAATCAGAGAATGCCACAGTAAACCATCTTAGGGCTGTAGATACCCTGGGAGCACCCCCTGCTGCAATCCCAGATGCCTATGCTTACTCGTCTGAGCTGCAAGTAACATCGCTTCCCAGACTAAGTCATGGGGATCTGCAGAGAGCTCAAAGGACAGACCCCTGCCTCAAGGGAGTGCTGCTTGCAAAGAAACTGGATAAGCCTGTTCAATGGGTCAAGATTGATCATCCTGACACCAAACTGTTTTTGAGGGAGTGGAACAAGCTCGTGCTCAGGGGAGGAGTCCTCTACAGAGTAGTCAAAGATCCACCTCGGCAGCTCCAACAACTAGTGTTACCCCAGGAGTATAGAGGAACTGTTCTGAAAGCCCTGCACGATGACAGTGGACACCTTGGTGTGGACAAGGTTTTGGACCAGGTGAGAAAACGGTTCTACTGGCCCCATCAAAGCAAAGATGTGGAGACACACTGCAAAAACTGTCTTCGTTGTATAGCCCGGAAGACGCTGCCCAAGAGATCCGCCCCACTGGTCAACATACGAAGCCAAAGGCCCATGGAACTAGTGTGCATGGACTTTTTATCTCTGGAGTCAGATAGCAAAGGTCTCAGCAACATCCTGGTCATAACGGACCATTTCACACGCTATGCTCAAGCCTTCCCCACTAGAGATCAAAGAGCTTGTACCGTGGCCAAAGTACTCTGGGAGAAGTATTTTGTACATTATGGATGACCGGCCCGGATACATTCAGATCAGGGGCGTGATTTCGAGAGCCGAGTGATCAAAGAACTGCTACAGATGTTGGGAGTGAAAAAATCACGAACCTCTCCTTATCACCCTGAAGGTGACCCACAGCCCGAAAGATTTAACAGGACCTTACTAAACATGTTAGGTACACTGGAGAAGTGCAAGAAAATCCAATGGAGCCAGCATGTTTTGCACCTAGTGCATGCTTACAATTGTACCAAAAATGAGGCCACTGGATTTTCACCCTACCTTCTTATGTTTGGGAGAGAGGCTCGCCTACCAGTGGACATTTGTTTTGGTGTTTCACCTGATGGAGCTGGTCCAGAAACTTACCTTCAGTATGTCAAAAAACTGAAACAAGAACTGCAAGATGCCTACCGCTTAGCCCTCGAGTCAGCACAGAAGATGGCCCAGAAAAACAAAGCCAGATATGATCTCAGGGTCCGGGATCAAGAGTTGTTTCCTGGAGATCGGGTGCTGATAAGAAGTCTAGGCGTGCCTGGAAAAAATAAACTGGGAGACAGGTGGAATGCTGAACCATTTGTGGTTACTGGAAAACTGCCAAACATACCTGTTTATCGTCTCAAGAAGGAGATGGGTCGGAGACTGATAAAAGTGCTTCACAGAAACCACTTACTACCTATTGGGCAGTTAGTGACCGTTCCTTCTGTAACTGAACCCAGTACATCTGTGTCCAGACCTAGGACTAGGGGTCTGTTGGATCAAGCCCAGAAAACTAGCCAAGAAGAACATCCGCTCGAACAGTTAAATTCAAGTTCTGATTCAGAATCAGAGGAAGGTGAGGTCACTCAAATCTTTGATTATTCTGGGAGTGACAAATCACAGAGCCCAGAACCCTCTGCTGAAACTGAGAATATTGTGGAGAACGATGCAGACTTACCCGTGGAGGCAGACGTACCACCTGAAGAAGAGGATATTAGTGTGCGTGCAGATAGTGAACCTGAAAGTGTGTTGGATCCTGTTGAAGTAGATCCAGCACCGGATACAGAATCTGAAGAGGGGAGAATTCCCTCAGTTTCAGAGCCAAAGACCTTAGAGCCAAGACGAAGTGGTCGTGAAGTGAAGCCGATTGTCCGCCTTACTTATAATTCACCAGGTACTTCTAGGGATGAACCGCTACATGTCGTTCGAAAACATACACAGGGCATTTCCTACTGGATCATGACCAGACCAGATTGGTACTGATCGTGTATAGAAGTTAATCTGATGGGGGCATCAGACATTTTAAAGAGGGGAGAATGTAACCCCCTTCAGCAAAGCAGGTTATTTGTATAGCTATGGTAGAGTGACTGAGCTCTTTAGGACCGCAGGGAATCTGTGCCTCTGCCTGTGATGACGCGTGGGCAGGATGTGCGTCTCAATTTGAGCTGAGCAGAGCGAGAGAGAAGGAGAAGACGCGAGATTGAAAACAGACGTCTGGCAGCTGGTCGGGAGAAAATAACCGGAAAGGCCCAATACAGACGGTGGAGCGACGCTTTCACTGTCAAAATTATTACAGTTTAAATAAATCTGTAAATACCTAGTATCCAATCGCTGGATGCATCTACAAATGAAAAAGAAAACACCAGTTTGAATAAAACGACACTGCTCACGTTGCACGCCACTTGACACAGGGGACAGTCACGTTGACTGCAGACTAGACGGCCGACTCTGCAGCTTGGGCCACGCTCGCCACAAAAGAGAAAAACAGATCTCAGGTCAGTTTGAATTTTGTGAGATTCCTCTGTGAATAGTGAGAAAATATATCTGGAAGTGTATTGTGAATTTGAGGAAAATTACGTTTGATTGGAATGAATAATTGGCGGCTAAAAACAAAAAAGAAGGAACAACAGTTTAATAACGTAAAATACATTCCACCTGCAAGTCAATGACATTCACAAACCTCGTGGAAAATAAGAGTACTCCAACGAAATAAAACACAGAACTAGTTCTGCACAACAGGAACATTGACTGTAAAAAAATACAACAAACAATACATGTGCACAGTGGGAGGGATATAGATTGAATAGCACCATTTTCTTTATTTTATAGTGTTTGTTGCCCTTTAAACTGAACTGCATTTATTTAGCAATATAATCTATATTACTATAATAAACCCAATCATTGTTGTTATAGTATACTATTGTTGTGTAATTTGTGTATATATATATATATATATATATATATATATATATATATATATATATATATATATATATATGCTAAGCTGTGTATAATTGTTAATACTATTACTACAGTAATACCCCCTGTATAGTTAAATGATATTCTGAGTTAACTATAGGGAAAACGGTTTTGGGGTCATTATAATATTGAAGTGAAGTATTGACTGTGTTGCTGCACAATACCTCTTCAGAAATACAGCTGGAGAGTTAAGGTGGGGGAACCTATATTCCCCTGGAGGCACCACGTGTTCAAGCTGCATTGTTACACAAAAACCCAGGCCGCCGAGACCTCTACAATACCAGAGAGGACAGCGGGTAAGGGGCTCCTGTTTACCATCACACCTGCTGCATGTTATACGATACAAAAAATAATCCCTTACATGTATTTTTGTTTACGACTGTATGTCGCCCTGGATAAGGGCGTCTGCTAAGAAATATATATATATATATATATATATATATATATATATATATATAGGGCCTCATTTACAAAAGGGCACTAAACATTATGGTGCACCATAATTGTGATTAGTGTGCACATTCATGATTTGCGTATTTACTATTGCAATTGTATTCATTACCACGCTAAATAGTAGGCATTTAAGGCATACACTGATTTTATTGTGCCACACTATGGTAATCAGAATGAATATGCGATTTGTATGTTAATACATGATAATGTATTTAAATGAGGTACTCCGCTCTGAATAATGAGACTGAGCTTTATTCACACCATATTTACAAAAGGGCGATAATCGTAGTGTGCACCTTAAAATGAACGATAATTAGTTTGCTTAGAAACCAGGCTTTAACCACTGATATGCGCACTATTTAAACCTATTTTTCTGGCCTGTAATCTAACTGGCATCATGGAGGCATTACTTGCATTAAAGTTTTCATATAGAGCAGTGAAGATTACCTGTAAATAACAGGTTATATTAAGCATGAATAAACATGAATTAATGTTATCATTTCTTAGATTTTATATTATAGTTCATTACATTGGTACAAATAATAAAGTGGTTTAATAACACACTGGACAAACAAGGTATTATAATATAAAACAACCTCCTCCACTATAATTTATAACTCCTCTGCCTCTGCCTGTCCCCTGCAGAGGGCTGCGTCTGTTCGCTCATTTTCGGTCAATGTAAGCCACCTCCACCTTTCACAATAAGCCACTGACCAAAAGATACACCTGGACTGCTGGGCTTTTTATATCACGGTGGTCACAGGTAAGTCTTGGACTTTATCGTGCACATTAAATTATCGCTCACAATACATGTAGCGTGCACACTATGGTATATAAATTAGCCAAATAGTGTGCACCTAAATTAATGTGTTCTCTGTTAGTAAATGAGACAGTATATTTAGATTTATGGTACACGTTAGGCTCACTACTTAATGTGCACATTACAGCTATATTTAGTGCCCTTTCGTAAATGAGGCCCATATGCATTATATTATCTCGTTATTGACAAAAGTAATATTATTACAGTAACGCGTTACTTAAGCAACGAGTTACCCCAACTCTGAATATTAATGACACAGTGACACAATGATAACAATACCATTAAAAAATTCACCATGTTTACCAATTATTAAAAAACAGACACTGTTCTCCTATTGTTTTTTATGGTAATTCAGAAAGCTTTAAAATTCAGCCTTAACTCCTTTTTTGCCTTTGTGTTAATATCAAGAGACTGCTGTAGTGTCAAGTTGGGTCATAATATCATTCTGTTTATGAAATTAACAGAAATGGAATATTCAGGGGGGCCTAAGCCATTCTCTGTGTCTGCTTGATTTCCCCCACTGACAGAGAATGCTTTTAAAAAGAGCTGTAAACTAAATACAGGACAAGTGGTTCATCTTCACCATCATTTAATAAATCCTGTGGCACCAGGGGTGTCTTGTAAAAAGGTAAAAACCAGACGGTTTTGAATGCTTTGACACCACGGACAGAGAACAGTCCACCTCATAAATCCAGCCGACAGTGGCAAAACAGCGGACCAATTGAGAACAGCCAATGGGAAAACACCCCATGGGGACTCGGGCACAGTCCCAAATAAACAAACTATCCAATCACTGAGGTGAAAAGAGGATTAGAATAGGACGAGCGCAACTGTCAATCTGGGCTCCCTGACACACAGAACAAGGCTCTGAACTTTGACAATTTGAAGACCCGCAGCCTGGGATCGGCTTGAACAGAGATACCGTTTTCGGAAATTCTGATACGGGATAACAACCCCAGTGTTTGCCTTGGTGTGGGAGTCCACCGCTTAAGACGTCTAAAATCCTAAAAGTGCTTGAATCAAATCTCTAACTTAGCCCCGATTGATCACTGGAGGAAGATAGTTGGACATATCCTTCAAATCGACAGAGATTGAAATATATTCAGTCTGTTATTAAGCTATCAGTGCCGGAGTCTGCAGGACAGCCTTTGAGCACCTGTTTTGATGAGATACAGACCAGCTAGAAGAGGCAGTGAAAGTCTGTTAAGTATTCAACATGTAGTGTTTTTATCCTTTTATGAACTCTGGAATAAGCAGACCTTAAAGTAAAATTAATGTTTTGTTTGAGGTAAAATGTAAGAAAAGTATTATTGCTTTCAATTCATGCTTTGAGTTAATGAACACTATAGTAACTGTTTGTTGTATGTGATTTATACAAATTATGTAGGTATTACAAGGCAATTATCATTCTGCGTTTAAAGCTAGAATCCAAATTAGCTGTCTTGATAGTAGATCATCCTCGTAAGGTTGTCTGGACACAAAGAGCGTCTTTATCTCGCAAGAGTGAGAATTGCCTTCTGAACCAAAATATGAGACTGATTTAACAATGCTTTGATTATCAAATATTAACGAAGGTAAATATTTGTGTTGCTAACGATACCCCTGTTAAGACTAACCTTTGTCTTAAGTAAGTGTCAGGAATGTTGTTGTAACCTGTAAATGAATCTGCCATAGATTGCTCTGGATCGCTAGTCAGCTATTGGGAGTGGGGTGTCGTTGTTTATATTTTCCTTTCTGTACTGCTTAGTTTAGTTAATTTTTCCTTTCTATATTACTTTAGTTTATTTGTTGCACTTTTATTTTTTCTTTATTTAATTTTATTTCCAATAAAACTGTTGCTTTGTATTCACTAGAAGCGGTGTCCAGTCTGATTATTTCAATATAGGTTGGTCCTACATGATTTTGAATTTAAATAAGAGTCTATATGATTACAACTTAAACTAGTCCCCCCCCAAAAAAAAAAAAAATTATATATATATATATATATATTTACCTCGCACTCTACACTGGCTAGATGGATGTTACCCACCAACCCTTTTGTTTTGTTTCGCAAAGGCAAACTCTGATAGATAAGGAATTAACCAGTGCTGGGGCCTGGAGACTTAGATGGAGATGCAACTCCAATGACTTTTCTCCCCTTGCTTGGAGAGCAATAGGAACTCTTCTTTCAGCAATTAGTCTGACAGTTGCAAGCCTTCTGGGGAGTGGAGCTGATTTATCCAATCAGTTGGCTGAGCGATTGGAGCTTGAGTTCTAAAGGCAGAGTATAGATGGCTTTAATTTTGTGAAAAATCCATGGCAATTGCAGTTTCTGCAGAGAAAATAAAGGCTCTGTGTTGGGTAGAACTCATTGAAAAAATCCAGCTTTCACATGGGAGGGAAAAACAGTTTTGCACTATGGTTCTTGTGGTCATCTACTTTTGTGGTTTCCTTGGTCTTATTTTTATTTGGTGGGCCATAGCCTTAAAGCAGTTTTTATTTGGTAATTGTGTTTTGCATCACCCCTACAGCAGTTTGCAGGGTTTGGAGAAATATGCTTACCTCAAACCATGACAGCAATAGAACCACAGCACAATCCCTTTCCAGTCTGCTGGGACTGTCTGCACACTGAGGCTCTGTCAGTAAAATGGAAGCCAGAAAGGACATATCACTAAGATTAGGCCCCCTTCGACCTGCGCAGGTGTCAGTTTTGCCTGCCTGCCTGCAACTTTTTTTCCCATTTAAGACCTACCTGCAGGGAAAATGCTAGGTAATTTATTGGTGGTGTTTGCTCAGATAAAAATACCCCCCCCCCCGAGACATATCATACCGTATATCAATACAGTTGTACACCATTTTCAAGGGAAAACATATATAAAAGGAGAAGAGCTTCAATAAAGGTAGTAGTTTACCATCCAGAGCAAAATGATGGAAAACAGTCCACACTCAGTTCCATGAGTTGACAGGTATTTAATAATCCCCTTGAGTTAAAATCAAACCACAAGCGATTTAAATGCTTGATTTTGGCATTAGTTAAAGTCTATTATACTTTAAATATGTCTTTTTGCATACAAGGTTCCACAAAAAATGATATGAAGTGTTATTCAGAAGTCTTGCAAACAGGAAACAGTGTTGCCAAAGAACCCACAAGCTTATTTTCTCAGTGGCTTAAAGAACTTTGTGTGTGTATTCTCAAAATGGAACAGCAGAAGTTTATCTAATTACCCACTGCAAACGTCTCATGTTCAGCTGCATTAATTAGGAGAACACCGAGCGAGTTACTCCACATCATAGGGTTCAAGTGTGTCAAGTGTGTCGAGGTAAATAAATATACTGTATATAGAACACAAGAACATACTCCTCATTCGCATACAGTCTCAGAGGCCTCTGGTTTGTTTATGCAACCACTTTACAAAAATTCCAATACTGTTTAGCACGGGAAAACTATGTATGTGTACAAGCATAAGGTTTTGTGCTTAAGGTAGTTTATTTTCCTTCAGCTAATAAAATTGAGGGGTGTCCTTGAAAAACTTGATAAGCCACTGAAAGTACATTTTCCAAAAATTAGGGTTTTGTTACAAATATCATTTGTAAATACAGCTTAAAAGACTGTGAAATTTGGTGTTTATCGTGTTTTTAAAATATAGTTCAGGAACCTCAAACTCAAACCCTCAATGAATTAAGCAATTAGTAGGTTAACATGTTTTTTATATTCAAATAAACGGTAAATTATTAATTGACAAACCACTT
Organism: Acipenser oxyrinchus oxyrinchus; assembly: GCA_030684275.1. NCBI lineage: Eukaryota > Metazoa > Chordata > Actinopteri > Acipenseriformes > Acipenseridae > Acipenser > Acipenser oxyrinchus. Next base: position 40,997,594 of record CM060251.1, read on the forward strand.
TTGAAAAAAGAGGCTTTAAAATGTTGTTTATGACAATTGTGTTAATTTTTCATCAAACCAATATGGTCTACAACAATACTATGTTTTGCTTCTTAAAATTAGAACAATTTTGTGGGGGAGTGTACAACAAAAGACAACAGTCCAGAACTTTTTGTGAAACTCAGAACTTTATTTGGGTATTATTTTGGTGCACGTATTCACATTACAGTGATTACAGGGTGAGATGGGAGTAGTGCAGACAAGCTTTCACAGTGGTTCCCACTTGCCTGAATGGAGAATGGAGCTCCTCGAAACTCCTTCGGATTGGGTTCCCATGGCAGCTCTTCAGTCTTCCTGAGAAAAGCAGGTTAGAGACTTCAGCACACTGCGTGGTTTGTTTACTTTGTTTTTTCACTCACTCACTCACCAAACTCTCCCCAACCGAACCCAACCACTCTACTACACAGTTCCCTTATATACCAGTCATAGGCGCCGGAGACGGGTGGGCCAACGGACCACTGCCCACGCACTTTTAAAACAGGGGGGGGCCCTGCCCACCCACCTTTAACAGTGAGGGCGAAAAAAAAAAAACTTAAAAAAAATAAAATGCACTTAATCTCATCGCTCTTCCAAAACACCATGACAAAGATAAGTCAAATACATCCATAAATTAAGCGTTTTAATAAATCCTATGCGACAAACTTAACCAATGCTGTAGGTTTGGATTGATTAAACCGGCTTCCGTACTACTAGTAGTACCAAGTCTGTGTGCAAGTTAAAGTACAGGTTAAAGCGCAAGATGTTGTTTTTAAATGTCAATTCTGCATCCAGAGCTGTGTTTTATTTAAATTTTATACCAAATGAACCAGGAATATACTAGTAAATATATATATATATATATATATATATATATATATATATATATATATATATATATTTAAGTTGCTTCCCGCATTTTTTTTTCAAAATCATAAGCCGAGCTAACTAACGGTATTGGTATACAGTGGCCTATAATTACCTCGACACTTAGTGTTAATGTGGAGAGGTTTGAGGAAATTTTATCGATCGCTGCACCCAGAGCAGACAAGCATTCGTGTGCTGAAAGAAACGAAGAGGGTGGCACGTTGTAATGATCCTTTATCTTGGTCTTTGTGCTTTTAAGCCATGTCACGCTGTGTGATGTCGTCACTCTTCTTGTGCTACTATTATGCTGTTTCACAAGTTAGAGTGCAGAGACGCATCACAGACTTTAGCAGTACAGACGTGCTTTTAGGAGTGTCCGATACTGTGGCCTGGTTTAGTTGGTAAAACGCCTGATCCTCTGATATGTATGCCGGGGAGGGGAAAGCCGTGGGACCTGGCTATGTATGGTCCGAATCCTATGAACTAATAAATGTGCTGTGCTTGTACCGCCGCTAATGGAAGTTGACTCACTTCTTTTACATTCCCCACCACAATTGCCAGCTATCCAGCACTACAACGTCCAAGAAGAAAAGAAAAAGTTTTCTAATTTAAATTTGTTTGAACTATTCAGCACAGGGTTTTTCTTCTCTTAAAAAAACAATGTTTTTTAATTTTTAATAATCAATGCATCGATTAGGTTACCGTTAAAAAATGACTACGTTATTAATCTAAAGAAAAAAGTTTGCCGATTGCACATGGTGTAGTTGAGAATGTTTTATCCTGTGATCTTTATTGCCAACGAGGTGACAGAAGTTATTTGATGTCGTAGCTATACTCAATTCTGTCATTTTTAGTAGTGAGTGATGATGATTAGTGATATTTCAAAGTGACACTGCAGCAGGTAAGCTATGTTATGACATGGTAGTTAACTTATTCAGAATTTTTTCGGTTAGCTGGCCCCCCCATTTGTGCAGTCCTTCCGACGCCTCTGATACCAGTCCCCTCCCCATTAACACTACAACCGCCATGCGGGTCAATTTGGCCCATTTTGGATTTAAAATGTTAATTACTCTTCCATTGTAAATCGTAAGTGTATGTCCTTTTTTGACTTTTCCTAAATATATGAATTAAATATCCAGATGGCGTTTCATAGCCAGAATCGCAACAATTATAAAGTTATAAACAGTTCTACCAAGAACCGCGACGTGGGTCAATGTGACCGATGCATTACAATACATGTCTTTTTTTTAATATAACATAAGATAGTCAATTTTTTTTGTAAATGCAGCAAACAAGACATGCCCCCTCATAGCACACGTTTTTTTTTTTTTTGTTCAAGCCTTGCATTGTTTGTAGACTGCGAAAACAGAGATTGCTATGATTGTGGATTTGTCAAGATGCAAACTCAGTGAAAGCCTAGTGCTTATTTTTCAATGTACCTGGAGACAACAATCCTTCGTTTTGTTCCACAAATACAACTGGGAATATATCAGAAGGAAATATTTAATCTTGAAAGTAGTGATTTTGATTGGAATACAGTCGTCATAGCGGAAGTAGTGTTATATTTTCTTTTTATGCTGTATTAGAAACAATGATTTTGGTTTTATAGTTTTGTGTGTACATATACCCGTTTACACCTGTACACGGGCATATGTACTCACCCGTTTCTTTTGAAATGTATATTTTAATAACATTTTTACACTGTTAGTAGTGTGCTGTATATGTGCTCATTTTAAAAATAAAGCCTTTAATGTTTAATTAAAATAAAGCCTTTGTTTAAAATAAAACCTTTAATGTTTAATTTTCCATTTAAATATGGTGTTTCTGCGATGCAAATGTTAGATATGATGTTCATGAATAAAACATTTCATAACAAAGCAGTTTAAAAATGTATGGGTCACAGTGACCCACGTGGCGGTTCTAGGTAGTTTGAAAATCCGGCGGTTCTAATCCGCCACAGCACCTTGCTAATCAACCCGCTGTGGCTGTAATCATGGTATTCAGGAACTCAGTACACCTGTGCAGCTGACCTCTCCCAAGATGGCCATTGCAACAGGACTCTATACCTACTGCATGCGCCATCTTGTTGAGGTCATGTTCTTCGGTCCATGTAGCGCCTCCGTCTGTTGGGAGGCCAGCTTTTCCACCCTCCAGCTTCCTTCACCCTGTTACAATAACATTTAACAAATGTTTTATTTTTGTTTTTAAGAAAATGTATCAACAGAACTGTAAATGTTGTTCTTAAAATTATATATATATATATATATATATATATATATATATATATATATACTGTATATATAAGCACATAAAAAAATCACAATAATATTAAGAACCATAGACGTACCTTTCTTTGTTTTAATACGATCGGTAGGCCTTTTTTCTGTGAGCAAAGTTATTTTGAAATTGGAGTTTTAAAAAACAGTTCTAGTTTACTTTACATTAACCCGAATTTACAGATTGTTTTATTTTTAAATTGATAATTACAGCATAAATTGATTTATATTAATTAATAATCTGTGAAGTTACATCCATGAGGTACCAGCACAGTTGGAGCTATGAATCTTCAACTATATTCTTGATATATAAATTGGAATGTTTGGATGATGCACGCTGATTGGCTGTGGAGAATTTTTACCGGGCAGTTAAATAGTACAATGCACGGCGGAACTTATTTTTGCCGAAACACAGTTCGATTAATAGATCATCACGACATATTAAACTCGCAATAAATATACACATTCTTTGAGTGACATTCCTTTCATCACTTTTAAACTTTTCAGAGGCATCACAGTAGACAAGTGGCTAAAATTACAAGTCAATAACTTAATTAAATAAAAACAGACAAAAAATGCTTGGGCAGCTGGTGCTTTTATTGATTGGATGAAACAAAGAAATGGTAATTGACTTGAAAACAGTTTGTCTTGAAAATGTAAACGGTCTGTTAAGAGAATTATTATGCTTCAGTCTGTAATTCGGCTGGTCAGGAGTACTCCATTTCTGCTTTGCCTCCATGTTGGTCTCAATTGCTGCAATGATAGCCTGTTAGTGACACTATGTATTTTTGTATTAGCCTCTCCAGGTCAGCGGTAGTAATGCGCAGATAGTGAACTTTGTCTTTGCCTCCTTTTCTGTATCTTTTCATTATCAAGACTAGCATGGAGGCTTCATTACAGTAAAAGTAAACATTGAAAACAACCTTAATTTGAGAGACTATTTTTTCTCCAAAGTGGAAGGATATATAATACAATATATAATTTTGAAATTATATATATATATAATATTTCTTATTCCCTTCGCAAAAGAAAACCTACTAAGACACTTTTCTTTATTTAGTGCATCTTTAGTTATTAGCAGTGTCCTCCAAATCTTCCCCATCTTCACTTGCTCCAAGACTTTCATCACCAACACAGCAGAGCACTTGCTTGTAGAAGCCTTCAATGTGGACCCTTGAAATGTAATTGTCATATACAGAGAAACCCAGGAAAGTATATGATAATATAATATTAACCTTATTTTCATTCTTTTTTTTCTTTGCACAGGTAATTTTTAGATTCCGTTGGACCACCCCAGACCACAACAGAGGTAACGGAATCACATGAACAGTAAGTAGGTATTTGAAAGATTTTATTACACATACAAGACATAAATGATACTATCCAAATATAACCTTATTGCATAACAATATAAACCTCCACTAAGAGCTCTAACCTCTACGGCTCTATTGTTTGCTATTCCACTGTACAACTTAGTCTGTGACGCATAGCCTCACTTCATCCTCTATAATAAAATTACTTACGTGCATAGCACAGTTATAGCAATAGTATAAAAAAAGACACCTTAGTGACAGCAATTTACTTGGGGGCTTAATTGCAGCAATAATAACAGAGTATACACTCTAATAGCAGTGATTTACATGGAGGATTAATAGCAGCAAGCATACCTGGATACATACTCTAATAGCAGCAAGTTAAAGTGCCGTGAAGAAGTATTTGCCCCTGTCTGATTTTCTGCATTTTTGCATATTTTTGACACTGAATGTTATCAGATCTTCAACCAAAACCTAATATTAGATAAAAGGGACCCTGAGTGAACAAATAACACAAAGATTTGATACATATTTCATTTATTTATTAAAGAAAGTTATGCAACTCCCAATGCCCCCGTGTGAAAAAGTAATCACCCCCTTAGACTCAGTAACTGGTTACACCACCTTTAGCAGCAATAACAGCAACCAAACGCTTCCTGTAGTTATTGATTAGTCTCTCACAGTGCCGTGGAGGAATTTTGGCCCACTCCTCCATGCAGAACTGCTTCAATTCAGTGACATTTGTGGGTTTTCAAGCATGAACTGCTCGTTTCAGGTCCTGCCACAACATCTCAATGGGGTTTAGGTCTGGACTTTGACTAGGCCATTCCAAAACTTTAAATTTTTTGTTTATCAACCATTCTGATGTAGACTTGTTGTGTGTTTCGGATCATTGTCTTGCTGCATGACCCAGCTGCACTTCAGCTTCAGCTCACAGACGGATGGCCTGACATTCTCCTGTAGAATTCTCTGATACAGAGCAGAATTCAGGCCCAAGGTGTCCAGGTCCTGTTGCAGCAAAGCATCCCCAAATCATGACACTACCACCACCATGTTTGACCGTTGGTATGAGGTTCTTACTGTGGAATGCAGTGTTTGGTTTTTGCCAGACATAACGGGGCCCATGTCGGCCAAAAAGTTCAACTTTTGACTCATCTGTCCATAGACCATTGTTCCAGAACTCTTGAGGATCATCCAGGTGCTTTTTGGCAAACTTGAGACGAGCATTCATGTTCTTCTTAGTGAGCAATGGTTTCCGCCTTGCTACTCTGCCATGAATCTCATTTTTGCCTAGTGTCTTTCTGATGGTGGAGTCATAAACACTGACCTTAGCCGAGGCGAGAAAGGCCTGCAGATCCCTGGATGTTGTTCTAGGGTTCTATGTGACTTCCTGGACGATTTTACAACTTGCTCTTGGAGAGATTTTGGCAGGACGGCCACTCCTGGGAAGATTCACTACTGTCCCAAACTTTCTCCATTTGGACAATATGGCTCTGACTGTGGTTCGGTGGAGCCCCAGAGCCTTAGAAATGGCTTTGTGGCCCTTTCAAGACTGATAGGCATCAACAACTTTTTTTCCGGAGGTCTTCAGGAATTTTTTTTGTTCGTGGCATGATGTGCCTTTAGAACTTGTGTGCTGACAACTTCACTCTGATGGTAAGGGCCAAAGTTAGTCAGATTTATATTGGGCAGGGCTGGCCCAAATCAGGCCTGGTTGTTAACCAAAGTACTCAAACAGCTGACCCTAATTATCCCTTTAATTGGGTTGAGTTAACTAGGGGGGGGCAATAACTTTTTCACACCTGAAGATTGCATGTTTGATTACCTTGCACACTAAACAAATGAAAGAAGCACCAAACATTGGTGTCATTTTTTCTCTCAGACTCCCTCTATATATTACTACAACCCACAAAAAAATCTGACCAAATACAATGTGAAAAATGTAACAAAATGCAGAAAATCAGACAGGGGGGCAAATATTTTTTCATGGCACTGTACATGGGTGGCTTAAATAGCAGCAACAATAATAGATGTACCATGATATAGTTACGTGAACACGGGGGTAATGGCCCTCAGATAGATATCCTCCTCTTCAAAAGATAACGGCAATCGGAAAGCTGGGTTCCACTTGTAAAGGCCTTGATTATCACAAAAACAACTGTCCTGATCCTGTGCGCTCAGGCTCCATCCTGATGTCACTGGAGCCCACGATCAGATCTCCCGCTCCACTTCCGCTCGTCCTCGGCTACTTGGCTGGGAGTAGAAACAAAAAGAAAATGCACCGAGTACCCCGCTGGTCATTGGCCCCAATTGTACACTGGTCTCTTTCACCCCCACCCCAGTCAAGCCTGAGTCAAGCACTCAGCAATGATCCCACTGGACGGGTTGGCCTCAACGTGCTACCTGCACTAGGCCTGACCCTAGTTCCAGTACTTAACTTTGGCAAGAGCAGGGTGGGCAATCGGGTATCGCCTCCACGTTGGGGCCCTTGGTCTCAGGTCGCTGGTGCCGCCTCCGTTAGTCTCCCAGTAGCTCAAGGATCTCTCTGGGTCACGACAGTAGTGCGGGAGAGGTCGAGCTGCGTTCCAGTTGTGATTGCAAAAACAACAATAACACTCCTGTTTTCTCTTGAACCCGGTTCACGTAACTCTCTGTAAGAATGATATTCCCTTTCCCCATGAGCCCCACAGTCACGTGAATTAATAAACAATGATTGTTAGCTTGAAGCAATTAGCAGATTTAAAGTACTTTCCGTAGTTCTCTATCCCATTCATGAATTATCGAGTACTTATTTACTAATTCTCATGTATTGCTATAATTCCAGTCATAACCCCCACAGTCATGTAGTCACGAAAACAAATATTATTTAACATGAAGCAATAAGTAGATTCAAAGTACTTCCCTCAGTTCTTTGTTCAATCCGTGAATGGTCGAGTATTCAGTCACTGATTCTTATTGTTTGTAATTCCAGTGCATTGCATTAGCCTGCACTTGCTCCATGCTCTGTCTTCCTGCTGTTTCTAGGGCAATTCCTCCCAAGCATCTCTCTCCTTCCTGTTCCTGGTCCTCGCTTTTTATGGGCTAGGTGAAACAAACTCATGTCCAGGTGAGATTGGTTACACCTGGTAGCTGATGGTGTAATTTAGTTCCTAGGATGTCTAACTAAATGTCTCTGTCTGTCACATTCATCCAGTGCAAAACAATTTATATATATATATATATATATATATATATATATATATATATATATATATAAAGAAACAGAATAATAAATCAAGTACAAAATAAATATATATGCAGAATTAAATAATAACAAAAATAAAACAAATACACAGCAAGTGATGTGACAATACAATACAATACAAAATAATCATCCATTTTAAAGTGCAACATTTCAATTAACTAATAATAAGTTCAATCAATAAAGTAAAACCCCACTACAGAAATGTGTCACTTGTGACATTATTGTACAAAAATTTAATATCTTGATGAAGGTATTTTCTTGGCTTTGTGGTATTTTTGGGTCAAGAGTTCAGGATCAGCCATGGATCTCTGCTTTCCTTTCTTGGACAGGTGAACTTTAATCCAGCTGTCTGATCCAAAGGTGCAAGAAACTTTCATATTCAGTGGCTCATCTTTGTCAAAGCAAAAGCTTACTACATCCAGAAGCACACCATATTCCAGTTCTTGTTTTGACACCACAGTTGTCAGATACAGCAATCAGCTTTTAGGTCTTGTCATTATCAGTGAAGTACCAGAAAAGGCAGCTGAAAATCTCTTCTGATCCCCTTCCAGCTTCTGCTTCATTCCAAACAAAACAGAACCCCTGTTATGTGTTCATGCAATGGATTCCTAAGTTGTATGCATACAACTTCCTCTTATCCTGGTCCAGTGTTAAAGAGGTAGAGTGAGTGCTTGCTGTAGATCATAAGTAATTCCATGAAGTTCTTCCATTTGCATTTCCTTAACCAATTCTCTAACTCTTATCACTTTTCTGTGATGAAGTTCTTGATTTCTCTCCAGTTCAAAAGGCACCAGTGCCCTCCTGTTTAGCTTGTGAAATCTGCAGATGTAGAGAGTTACATGTGTCAGAGTTTTAAAACCTATATTGAAGAAGCACATAATTTTTTTGAAATTGTTGAGGGACACTGGCTTTGCAATATTCTTTTCAACACAAAAGTGATCACAGTATCCATCGTAAAGAGTGTAAGGAGATTGCTCACGCCAAAAAAACATTCATTTCTGGATTGTCCTTCCAACTGTAGTGACTCCTATAGGTTGAGTACTAGCAAAAGCCTTCTTACACACTTGAACTTAATTTCCTTCAGTGAGAATAATGTGGTAGGTAACACTGCATGAACGTTTGCCATTTGAACTTTTTGTGTACCTTCACTTAACATCAGATACTCAGATCATGCCTTTAAATAATGGACCGAAGCCAGGGACATGTTGTCCCTTACATCTCCAGCACAATACTTCAGCTTTTTCAGTGATCTTGTGATAGCTTCCCGATTCTCCTGAATAACTGGGTTTGGGGCCCGCATTCCACATTCCCAGATTGTATCACCAGCTCAACTACGGACTGTTGGAAGAGGACTTCAGGGTCTTGGAAATCCGTTACCTTCTGGAGTTGTTTCTAGACTCCAGGAAAGCAAGTGTCCAATTAAGTTAACTTTCCCGACTTATGGTATACCAGAAGATGATTCTGATCCTTTAGTGTTTATAAGCACCATGATTTTCTTGTTGTACGACCTGTGACTGATGTTGAAGTCCTTGTCACCATTCGATGTGTGTTGCATGGCACTGCGCGGGACATCATCGTGAGTATGTGAACAGTTGGGAAAAATCTGAACATCTGAAGTTTATGACTGCTTTTTTATCAGAGGACTACGATGAGCTAGCAGAGAGGATCCAAACAAGGATACAAGGGGAAAATGAAACTATAAGACTTTGCTTTTTTCTTTTAGAGCATTGTGTAAGAGATGGAAACCTACAATTATTGAATTAGAAATAGTAAAATCCTGAAGAACATAAATCCTTATCTCCTAGTTAACTGTGTGGTTGTGTGTCCACTGTAGAGGAACTTGTGTGTCTGGGCCAACAATTGGAAAAGGATCAACAACATCAACAGGAATATGAACAAAACAAGGCTATTTTGACTAACAGGAATGCCAGCCCCAAACCCAGTTCTTCACAGAGATTCGGGAAGCTATCATAAGATCACTGAAAAAGCTGAAGTATTGTACTGGAGATGTAAGGGACAACATGTCCCTGGCTCCTGTCCATTTTTTAAAGACGAGTAATAGCCGAGGACATCTGGGGTCAGAGAAGAAAGCTTTGGAATCCCAAATTAAATCTAACAAAGGAAATACTTCTGGAACCCGTACAGTCACTGCTGTGACTGATGACTCAAATTCTTTCTCTGCTGTAGGGCCACCCCCTTAAAGAACTCAGTAGGTTGGAGGTCAATGTAAATCGGTTTCCCTCGTTTCCATTCCTCGTCAGTTGGTGGTGCCCTTATCCCTGTGTCAGTGGACTGGAAAAGCCATACTTGATACGGGAGCTACTTATACCCTTCTACATGAAAATTTGTGGGAGAAAATTAAAAATCCACATGAAGAATTGCAGAGATGGGAGGCAGGTCCTTTATATTTAGCGAATGGAGACCCCCCATGGGTTAGGATGGTCAGACATAGACTTTACCCATTGCTGTTTTACCTACGAAGGCTCTTGCTTGTAGTGTTGGGATTGGATTTTACATACTTCAGTGGATTACAGATGTAACAGATCAAGTGTATATGTTTAAATCTAAATATACTGTGGTATTTCCTTTCCAACCAGAAGATGTCCACATGGATGGATGGAGTCTTCATTATTTACCAGTTGTAGATGAATCAACTGCTGCTGTATCTTTGTTCACTTTGGTTGCTCCTGTTCCCATACACCCATTAAAGGTTGCGGTGGAGATATCTACTTTTCTTGAACAGGCTGTGGAACAGTCTGATATTCAGAATTTTGATAGATGCCAGCTTAACAAAATCTTGGAACAAAATTATCAAGTGTGCTCACTGAAACCAGGATGTACTACTTTTTTTTCATCATACGATCTACACAAACCATGATGCCCCTATTAAACAATGACCTTATTGCCTATCTCCAGTTAAACAGGCCATTGTAAAAGACCATCTTGATGAGATGCTGGCTATTGGAGTTGTTGAACCCTCTTTTCCAGATGGGCTTCCCCAATTGTTTTGACTTCTAAGAAAGATGGAAGTTTACAGTTTTGTGTAGATTTCTGGAAGCTTAACGCCAGTACTGAGGATGATGCTTACCCTCTGCCTACCATTGCTGACATTCTGGATTCTTTGGCTGGATCTGCTATTTTTACTACTCTTGACTTGAATAGTGGTTATTGACAAGTGGCCATGGACTTGGATAGTAAATCTAAAACTGCCTTTGCTTCTTCTTTTGGCCTTTATCAATTTATAGTTATGCCTTTTGGATTAAAAAACACTCTTGCAACATTCCAGCGTCTTATGGAGTATGCTTTAGGGAACTTGAGAGGAAAAAATTGCTATGTCTATTTGGATGGCATTATCATCTGTTCCTCTTCTGTTTCCCAACATTTTTGAGACCTTTAAGCAATATTATCCAAGTTGCAGCAGGCTGGACTGACCTTAAATTTGAAAAAATGTCAATTTTGCACAAATAAAATCAAGTTGTTAGGTCATAGTGTTACTTCTAAAGGAATTCAAGTTGATCCTAAGAAGACTGAAGTGGTCCATCAGTTCCCAGTACCCATTATCATTAAAGCAGTTCAACATTTTCCAAAATTTTCAGTGTTCAATGAGAACAATGGCAAGTCAAGCAAAGGTGACTTCAACCTATCATCCCCAGACGGACCAGTTTCTATCAGAATTTCGTTTTACAATTAATTCTGCTACACAGGAGTCCACTGGGTTTTCCCTGCTGAACTGAGCTTAGGGAGACCCCTGCGAGGACCTCTGGATAAAGTTTTGGAAGGTAGGGAGATTCTTCCTGACTTGTCTGTATAATGATGTGTTTCACAGATTGGATTCTTTCCACGATCAAATACAAGAAAACTTGAAAAAAGCTTGTCAACGACAACAGAGGAATTATGACAAGCATCACCATGATGTTCAGTACAATTCTCAGGATCGTGCTGGTGTGGTTACATGTTCATCCCCTGTCTAAGGCTGCTGTCCCTTTAAAAATAAATTGATGTGAGATCAGTGTTCATGCCGGGAATTAAAGATACGCACACTAAGTGAAAAAGAGACTGACAGATTGCAAACATTAAAGGAAGCAGGAACCAGGCAGAGCAGCATCCAGATGTCTGAAGGAGGAGAAAAAACTTGGTTACTAGTTGGAGACAAATCTAGGAATGGGAAACTGGTTTGAATTTATTTTCTTATGGCTGTGGAAAAAGAAAATGCTAGCAAGCCTGACATTTAGACTCTTGATAGATTTTGCTGTTGCCTGTTCCTTGGGGAAGCGTATTAAGAACTGCCTGCAGAACTTACTGTTCCGCTGAACTGTGTGTGTGTGTTTGTTATTTGTTGTTACATTGACTGATTTGTGTGCTCTGTGCTGTTTTGAATGGCTTTTGGAATAGTTTTTGTTATTTAAGGTTGCTTGTTGTTTTGGTTACTTTGGACTGGATATATAATGGGCTTATTCTAGATTAATTTAAACTGGATTTAAGCAAACTGAGATAGTACAGAATAACTATTAAAAAGTTTTACTAATTGCAGTTGATTAAAATTCCAAGTATGATTTTGCTAGTCTAAAAGTGTATACACCATCCATTCTTTGATTTTGTATTTTGATTTCAATATTGTGGGGAAAAAAATTTAGACTGTGCACATGCCAATGTGTTTGATTTTGTTCTGAAGAAATCTGTTTATTACTTTGGGTTGTGATGTTTTTTAATTGGCTGCAACCCCTTTTAGACTGATTTTTGATGATTTTTGATATAATTTTGTTCCTTAATATGTCTAGATTCCATTTCTGCATGTTGCCAAGGTGAATAATTGTCAATCTGGAAGCAAACATGTTTTCATTGTTATTATTCTTGCGTTTATTATTATTATTATTACATTAAAAACCGGGCTCCTGGGATTAAGAAAAAAATCTATCTCGAAATCCAGGAATTGAAAACAGTGTCCGGGACTGGACTCCCTACTTGTTTCCTCACCAAAGCAATTGCAGCTGTTAGAAAGAGATTTGAAGATTACAAACATGTCAGGAGATATTAATGGCATTCTTAATTTGTTTGCTACAGGTTTGCAGATCAGTTACTGTAAACACATCTTGAACAGCTCTTGTTTCCCTCCCTTTCTTATTTTATGTGAGGCAAGCAGGTTCCAAGGGGGGATGGGGAGGAGTCTGTACAGCTAAAACTACATTTGGTCCTTGTAAACAAACTTTGAGTGTGTAGAGTATACAAATGCCTAAACCATAAAAGACTGGACCCTCCAAAAAATCTTGTTTGAAAACACTGCAGCTTGAATAAGGCATACTAACACCATATAAACCACACTAATCTCTGTTCCCAATGTTATCTACTGTACTTCATTTGTATTTCTATCTTTAACAATAAGTGGCTATAAATGTATTTTTCTTTTTTCTACCACTTTTATTTTATTTGCTGTCATTCTGAGTGGTTCTTACTGCAATGACTCGAATTGTGTGTGCGTGTGTGTGTGTGTGTGTGTGTGTGTGTTTGTGTTTTTTAACTGTGCTGAAGTACTTCAGGAGCTGCTCTTAGTTCCAACTACCTGCCACTGATATACTGTATGTAACATAGGCTAGATTATCCAGTGACTTTATAGAAGTAAAAAGCCATTGCTATCTAATGATCGGCTACTTTGGATCTAGTTTTCTTTGTTTTTCTGTGAATACACTGCTGTGCACTTGATGGGTCTGGTGCACACTTTCATAAAGACACTTTGGTTGTTCTAGTAATGCCAGGCAAGTAGAGCAGACCAGGTGGAAGCACTGTATAAAAAATGTGCAAACATCATAAAAAAAATTCTGAGTAATTAGGGTTATTTACAGAGATGCTACTTTCTATTTAGTCAATACAAGCTCTTTAATCTTTGGTAAAGGACCTTGAATGTTATCTTTCAAACTATGTTTAATCACTGTTCCAAATCAATCCGCCCGAAAATACGTAAATATAAGTATTTGTGTATTTTACTTTTTTCTGCTTGATGAAAGAAAATCTCCGTTCTTGTACACACCCTTTGAATGTTGTCTTTAAGTTTAGTATAGCAAATAAAAAAAACAGAATAGGGTTTGCTGTCAGCAGCAACACCGTGACCACAACAGCAACTAGTCTCCGGTTTGAATGACGAGTTGAAGAAACAACTGGATGCAGTCTGATTTCAGCATATCACAGAAACAACACAGGCACGGTGCTCTCTTATCTAACAAAGCCAGGTAGGAGGCTTTGAATAAAATTTCATGAACACACACTGTGAACAAGTGAACAACAACACAATCGCAAACACATAGACAGCTAGATATTTGTAACACATAGACAGCTAGATATTTGTAAGTATTAAAACTTTTTTTGTATTTATTTTGCTAATAAATGTTGGGACCTAATGGTAACTTAAATACTGAAACTAGCACAAATGCAGAAACATGCACTGAAATCCCCCACCCCCCCAGAAACAGTTCACAAACCATGTTCCCTTTTCTGTACAAGGTACCTTAACTGAAGAACAAATCCATGTAAGTAGAAACCTCAAAATGGAGCGAGATAACCAGTGGTGTACCACAGGGATCAGTATTAGGTCCTCTGCTATTCCTAATCTACATTAATGATTTGGATGCTGGTATAGTAAGCAAACTTGTTAAACAATGTGGGGAAGCTATAAAAAAGGCCAACCAGATGCTCGGATATATTGTGAAAAGTGTTGAATTTAAATCAAGGGAAGTGTCCACCGCTGGGATGAAGCCAGAGAGGCTACCAGACCACAGATGGAATTCTGAGCAAACCTCATGAAATAGGAATGAGGAAAATGATTGTATTCATAAGCAACAAAAACAAGTGCTGCATAAAATCATGAAAAAACAAACAGAAAAACTGTATAGTTATTTTGTTTAACATATCCATGTTCTAATAGCAATAGAACCCTCATAGGAGGTGTAACGGGGGTTTGTGTGTGGGTTGTCACTGAAAAATACTGAGGCAGACACAGAGCATTGGGTGTTGACACGCTGCACATATTTAATCAACGCAAGTGCTGACACTAGGGTAACAACAATGGTTGCCCTAGTGTCACATTTAATAAAGAAAACAAAACAAAGCTAAAAATAAAAGTTTGCCACACAAGGCCAGCGCTAGCCTCAATAAAAGAGACGTCCCGCTCCAGGAACCTACTACACTATGAAAACCCTGTCTATTCCCTGTTTGGGATTAACCTCCCCTAAACTAACCTACTTCTGGCCTCCCGGCAACTCCTGCCTCTTCAAAATGCCTCGGCTGGGCAATGCTTTCATGAGCACTGTCTTGCAGTTTAAGGGTTTGTTAGTAGTTAATCTTGCAGAGCGGACACTCTCCTCCTTGATGTCAACAAAGTGCAAGCTTTTGTTCAGCTCCTGCCTGTGTAGCAATGGCTCGAGCTGTGGTGCAGACAATTTTGAGCTCCGCGCAGCCTCCCCGGGCAAAACCCCAGCCAATCCGGAACCAGCGACAGGGCTCTCCCTGTCACAGAGGGTTTTACTGTCTGGTAATGCAGGTTTATTTTCAGTTCTGTGCCAGGAAATGGGATCTGATCATCAGCAGCTACTATTTCATACCAAAGTAAGGTGGTTATCACGTGGGAGAGCACTTCTTTGCCTTTTTGAGCGTGTTTGCTCTTGGCTGGCTATGCTTTCTTACAGCGTCAATGCAAGACAAGGACTCAAATATCCTCCTCCTTACAGACAAGGTAACAGCTTTTCCACAAAGGGGGGGGATTGAGAATTTAAAAAAAAAAAGTAACAAGACTAACACCATTTTTATTTTTTATTTAACATGTTATCAAGAAACAACAGAACGATATCGCAAAAGTCTACCGGAAGCCATAATAGTTGTACAGTAGTATTTCATGTTGGAGTTCGAAATGTCACATTTTTTAATTGTTGTCAGTTTTTCGTTAAGTATGGAAAACTATAAAGTGGTATGTAATTCAATATGTTAATGTCGCATTATTCCACAGGCTTCATTCGACATCATGCTCTGTTCGCCCACCCTAATGTTAGCTTGACGGCACAACAGTATTTATATCAGGATATAACTGAGGGCAAAAAAATATATTATTTTAAGTAAAATGGTTAAGTAAATGTAATTTTTTAAACTCATTTAAATGTAACTTCTTTCGAACATCAACACCTCCTCTCACCCCCGGGGAAGCGAAGCGTTAGCGAGCTTCCATAATGCCAATCCCCGGTACCTCATCTCTCTTCTCTGAATGGATGGCTTAATAGGGATCCCTGCTATCATTGGTTGTTCAAGTGCCCATTAAAAGAAAATTATTGATCTTATGAACTGGAGTTGTTCCACCTATCACTCTTCATATTTTAATAGAAAGCAGCCAATGATAGCACTAACAAGGAGGGCCTGTAGTTATATTGTAACCCTCCCGGAGATTGCTGACACCGCCCGGAGACCCCAGAGTCTCTGGGAAAAATCCAGAGGTCAGGCAGGTATGGCAAACGTAAGCACCCTCGCTGCCTTTATCAAAAATGCTTTCCTGTTAAAAATGTACTGACGGTACACCTTTGCATAAAGAACAATATGGAAGTCCGCATTTTTCTTTATTGGTTCGCATGCGTACCTGTGTAACAGTTATGTGAACCCCTGTTAATAATGCAAATTTAAATAAACTTCTTGCTGTGAAAAGTACACTTCAATATGGTCACCTCACTTTTGTTTGTCATTTAAAAACTGACTTTCTGGTGCTGTGCAATACAAGTTATTAAATAATAATAAACATATAACAGCACACAGGATTTAACTGTTTTTATCTGAACCAATGTTAATGATTAGGCTTCTGTTTAGAAAAGTCATACAGGGTCAGCATTGTGTGTTGTTTTATACTTTCTATAGTATACTTTAATAATGTACCTGTCATTATTTTTATGAAAAACATGTTAACATTTAGAAAATGTAGTGTTGTTATGCATAAAGTTGCAGGTCATGCTTCCTAACAGTAAGGCCATTTTTTTTTATCATAAACAACAAACAATCCAAATCCATGTATCCAAAAGAGGTAATTATTACAGCAGACCTGTACATTTCAAGGGTGTATTGCAGAAAAGAAGAAAAATTGTGTGTTTGATGTTTGATCTTTTCTTTCTGTTCTTTTATTTGGCTTTCAGATGACAGTCTCTCATACCCGTGGAAAAGCGTGGATGTCATCTTAGGCCGCAGGTTTCCTTTTGTGTAATTAGGTATTGCAGCCTCTTCTAATGTGCTGGACTGTGAAGATGTCACCTCTAGCACGGCCATCATTATTTATTTAAGATTACTACATCAAGAAGAACCCTTTCTATCAAGAATGAATTGTCCCTTACTTCAAAAAGGAACAGTGCTATTATTTTATACGATTGCCTGTTACATCTCTGCAAACCAATTCAACCCCCAGGGTCATTTTCCACAGCTTGAAAACATAGGAGCTTATAAAAATGTTACCACTGTGCCAACTCAATCTACCTGTGGCTCACCTGAAAGGAATGCCTTTTCTCAAAGCACTGTTGCAATGGAATCCTGCAAACCTGCACCCAGCAATTTTGCATCCAGGAATGTGCTTATCGTTCTGCTGATCTTTTCTCTGCAGGAATTAGTACCTGCATTATAGAAGACAAGAATGATGTGTACCCAGGCTCCTTAAACAGCTCTACAAGTTTTATTTTTTGAAATCAGATTGATTGTTTTGTAGCCCCTTCACCTCCTAATATAGGGCTTGGAAATTCATTTACTTTAGCAGAGTGGCTGAAACCAGAGCAACGTGTTTAATGTAAGTACTGCAACAGGTGTTTATTTCATATGCCCTTAAAAATCCCTGATACTGTAAAATGTGAGTGTGTTGTCAGGAATACTGAAATCCCATGACTTGTAATGACTTTTAATGTTGTATCATTTAACCATATTTTCTTAATTATGTACTGTAGAGTTGTTTGGGGATGTTCATTGTCTTTCATCTTAAAGCTGCAGTGTCTCTAAATCCCTTAAACATGTTTTGCACAGAAATAATGTAATTTTGTATTGTTTATTTACATTCTTCAAAGTTAGTTTTAGCTTCAGGGCACAGGGGAACCCTGCATGTATATCACTCTGTCAACCATTATTGCTACTACAAGCACTGTGTAAGGTGATCGTCTTTTTTGCTATATAGTTAGTAACAAAAAATACAGGATAGTTAATTTATGTTTCAAAGGTATTTTTAAAAATGCACCTTGCTAACTCTGGAATATCATCATAAACCATAGCAAAGTGTATTATAAAATGTAGTGTTAAAATGCTGAACACTGGTTGGTCAATCAGCATTTCAAGCAGTGACAATAAAATAAAATGTTAACCCATCATGCTGAGGTACAGAAATGTAACATTGACATGCTAGAAAAAACGTGAAGATTAAATTAGTACCACTAAACAAACACATTGTTCCGTAAAAACCTTTAATGACTGGCTTTCTGAAAAAATAATATAATTTGGCTTTCAATGAATTACAAAAGAACAGTTAAATAATATCAGCGATTTCTCTGGTATAGTCAATATGGAATAAGCAGTTATGCTGATCCGTCCACCCCTGCTAAGTTTATCCTGAACTCAGTTTAATGAGTGACACATAATTCACAACTTCAAACAATGAGTTTGTGGGTACAAAACTGAGACAAGAAGGCTGGGATAAAACACAACATCACCTCTCAATAATGGAAATAATTCAAATAATTAGACATTATGCCCTAAACCCTGACACAGTGGCCCTGAATATCAAAGCTTTTCCGACCATCGGGGAGGGCTTTTATTGGAATGTTTTAACTTTCCGACTGTTTTTGGTGTTCCAAGCAAAAATCTAAAATGGCCAAGAAGGATGACAACAGTGGCAAAACCCCAATTCCGACACTATGAGGGATGCAATGCAAATGAAGTGGGTACCTAATTAATATACCCCCCTGTGCAAATATCAAATGAGTTGATGTGGTTGGATTGAGTATTTTACGTTCCAGTGAGGAATCGCAGATGATGCCAAAGGTATACCCCGCTGGTGTATTGTCAAAGGGCCACCACAGTTTGGACCTTACAGAAGACCAAGTGCTACGAAGATATCGAATGGATAAGGCTCCAATGTTATATTTATGTGATGAACTTAAAGAGGATTTAGGCTATGCTTTGCCAGTATCAGTCACAGCCTTGTCATTCTTTGCCATCTGTTGTTTATATGATATCCTATTATACACTCATGTTATTCATTTTCAAAAAGTGCAACCGGGTTCATGAAACTACAAGTGAATTAATACATTATTATTATTATTGTTAGAACATACATTTACAAAATTACATTAAAATGAGCTCTATAACTTTCTCTTTGTCCTGATGTACTTACTTTATTATTATGTTCTATAAAATATATCTCCTTCTTTCTCCATATCGCCTGTTTTGTTTTTCTCTGCCTTTATCTTTCCATGGATTGAAATCCTGAAATTACGTAAAAACTGTCATTTGCATCATTAACATAGGTTTGTCATTTATATACTGAATAGTTATTCCTCCACCTTTTATGTAAATTGAACCCATTCCACCAGTTTCATTTTATGATGGAAACAACATCATACTGGTCTTGTTAGTAAAGTTTGGTTTGACGATGCTGAGAAAAAGAAGGACAACTAAGAGCAGATTCCTTTATTTTAAAAACAGATGAAAATAGAGCTAAGTATGCCACCATGACCTTTAATGAAAGTACAAAAAAATCACTACCAACGGTACAAAGAATCTCACCGCAGATTCACCGCTTTTGCCCTGTAGCTTCAGTGGAGAAGTACTTCCGGAAAATCTACCTGCCTTTTACAGTATCTTCATCCTAACAAGCCATAGAAAAGCACCTTAAACTCTTGTGCTGTATGGTATTCCCTAGAGCCAATGGGAGTGAATTGCCTGGCAACAATAGGGCAATTTTCATTGAAAAAGAAAGATAAGTCTCACATTTTCTCACTCTATTTTGGTAGTACTTTCGGGTTGTGTATGTTTCCATGTAGTTTTCTTTTAGCCAGAGAAAGTATCCTTCCAAATGCAAATAACCCAATTAATATAAAAATATGGGACTCAGTGGGAGGGTATATTTAAATATTGGTGTCTGAGTTCCAATTTGGCCTTGTGCGAGTATTGATATCATTCAACACATTTCAACACATTTCTCAGTGCTGTCCACCAGGACTTTCCGGAACTTCGTTATGCAAATCTTGCAGCAAGCTGGTGTTAGCCCAACAGGTTTTTTTTCATATTTTCATATTTTTAAAACAAATCTTGCTCAATGAATTAGGTTTAAGAGATCAAGCGTGGTGTGGTCATTTAGCAGTCACTTGTAATAAAACCTAGGGTTTATGTCTCATCTGAAGGACAGAGCACAAGGAGGTTAAGTGACTTGCTCAGGTTCACACACAGTGAGTCAATGGCTGAGCTGTGATTGAACTGGGAGCCTCCTGGTAACAAGCCCCTTTCTTTAGCCACTGGACTGCCTCATGTGGGACTTGAACAAACTACCCTGCAAATCAGAGTCCAATGCTTTACCAACTAAGCCAGCCAGACAGCAATAATACAGCTATGCTAATGTAATATATATTTTGGTACAAACATGGCTTTTTTTCTCTTTGGTATGTACCCATGTGTGACAGAGATCAAATGATTCTTGGTGTTAGATCTCCCTCCCGACCTGTGAGGGCGCAGTGTAAAGGGAACAGAGTACCCCGGACTAAATGGCATGACAATTTATTCCTTGGGTTAGGTGGAAGTTGGCAATCTAGAAAAGGGGCGGAGCTACAGTACCCAAACTCAATGACCCGGATGGGAAACGGCGTGGCATCCGTGGATTGGAGGAGTGGATGCGCTTGTTAACCTAGGGGTCATGGGGGAGGGTATAAAGGGGTCATAGTGTAAGTAATCTGTTCCTTTGTAAATGGTTAGATAGACCTAAAAGGAGACCCCTGTGATTCCAGAAACCGTGAGTGTTTTGTTTGTGTTTGTCCGTGTTAGTAATTTGTTTGTCTGTTGTTGTAGACTACAACTAACACACTCCGGAGCTGTAGCGAAAGCCAGCACGAACCCGGACATCAGCACTTTCACCCTTCGTTCACGGAGGACTGTCTTGCACCACTAGCACTAATTTCACTCACTAAAAACTGTGTTTGTGTTTAGTGTGGGTGTGTTAAAAGACTGGACTTTTGGTTGCGGGTCAAACCTGGGGATTTAGAAATGACGAGTGATACATGCCGCTGTATCACTCCATCATTTATTATTTACAGGTGTTCGCCATAAGGCTCTGGATACTGTAATCACCTATAAACACCCTTGCATCTGGATATTATTGCCTGTCTATTTATTCCGCACTGCATTGCATTCACCTGTGTTCACTCACCACTCTGTCTCACCATGATATTCTTCTTGGCTAGTGTACAATGAATTGCATCTTATTGCTAAAGGGACAGAAAAGGCTTTAAGCAATCAGCTATCTGATGACCAATCACGAAGATAACAAGTGTAAAGGATGAAAAAAATCTTTCTGTGCTTTGCAAAGGGATGCATTTTTTATTTGTAGTAGCTTCAGTATTTTTTATAACCTTGCGTGCTTTTATAAAACAACCAAACTATAACACACTATCATTGTATGAGTCAAATGGCGATAACTTGAAACGTTGTCACATAAAATGAATGAAAAGCTGTACCCCTCGTACTGTATGATTGTTTTTTCCTATTTGGTCAAAGAACCTCGCAAGGGTTACTTCTAGCACATCTCAGATTATAAAGGATTGCTTGGTATGGCCTTTACTTATGGTAGAAAGTTGTGCCATGTTTACATCACAAATGGGATTTTCAGTGATGGAGTCTCATACGGCTGCCAGACATGCAAAAACATTTTCTGTCAATTGTACAGGTTTTAACCCACCCTTTAAAGTCATACAATGTTTTAGACGCGCACTTACTATAGCATGTGGAATGTGTGTGGTATGTGCTGCTACATAACATAAATCATGCCGGCAGAGAGAGTGATGACTTTCTAAGCTGCGTGGAAACCCGGCCAATGGTACCTAGAATATGCAGGAAGGAAGCCACCTCACAAATTTACACTAATAATAGCATCTGTAGTAGGGCTGGGACAATGCATTGAATCGTTGGAATAACCATCGATGGATAAAATAACCATCGATGGTTGAAAGAAAAAAAAAACACATCTATCAGTTCACTAATAGGACTGTTTTTTATGAGGACCGGCAAAATTTAAATCTACTCTCTTATTCCTTGCCTTTCCTTTGGTTCCTTTAAATAATAATAATTAAAAAAACCTTCCCGCCCACGACGCAGCACGTACCTTTTCAGAGTTCCTGAAAAAAACGTAGAGAAGAGACTAGAGGTAGGCTGCATTTCAGGATCAGATTTTGCTCGTTAAATTGTCGATTTAATTTCATTTTAAATAATGCCGTAAGTTTTTTTTACAAAATAACAAAACGGAAAAGTAAAAATAATAATAATAAAATGCGCTGTTTATGGAGTTAATGAGCTTCTGTGGCAATACCACAGCAAGCAAGCAAGCTGCAAGCGAGCGTGCTGTGTTACTTTTTGGGTAGCGTGGCAAGTGTGAGCTGTGCAGGGCACAATATAAATCTCTCCATTCAGAAAAGCTTGGAGGATGTACGACAAGTCCATAGGTTAGAGGAAGCAGCAAGGAGACTGGTTGTACATTTTAAAAAGAGTGAGATGGCAACAAGCGCTTTAAATAGGAAACAAACAGAAATGCTGAACACAGAAAAAGCACCACTCAAGTTAATACAGGACGTACAAACAAAGTGGAACACGGTTTACTATATGTTTGAACACCTTCTTGAATTAAAATGGCCAGTTATTGCTGTTGTGTCAAACCCAGATTTGACCAAAAAGTCTGACGCAGCTACTTAGATCTCACGACTGAGCAGTGGAAGCTAATGGCTGAGATAATACCTCTACTACAGCTATTCAAACTGGCTACAGTACTTTTGAGTGCAGAGAAAAACATTACGGCTATTGTACCCACTTGCAACAGGGATAAAACACAGACTGAAGTTGCTGATGAAGGGGTAGGGTTGCCAACTGGCCCCATAATTCCGGGACTCGAAGACAGATCAGGTTTTTTAACTCACCTCTAAACCACAAATTAATCTATTTTAAGTAAAGTGAGTGAGAATTGCGTGAGCGGCTTCAATAAATGTGTTTAATTGTGGCGGCGATTCTATCAGGAGAGCATCATGTATTAAAATGGTATTGCTTGAAATTTTGTATGGTAAACAATAGCTATCAAAATAGTGCAGTAGAGAATTTTGCACTCACACGCACTCTTTCTGGGGATGGGGTAAAAGCCGGAACGAGACGGAACGGCCCGCAACGGTACTTTAATTAATTCAGTTGCTTTAAAAAACAGCATAGAAAGTTACACACATGTGAGGAGAATATTTTAACAATCAGAACCGATTAATAACGCGCTGTCATTAACCCGTTCCGGGCCTGAACCCTCTTTTTATCACCAAAAAGCTCCCGGAACACTGGGTTCCGAAGGTGCAAAGACAACGAAAAGTATACACATAATACAATTAAGTGAACCCATCTTTCATTTCCCATTCCGTGCAATAAACAGCTGTATAGACAAAACCGCCCGGAACACGGGGTTCCGAAGTATGAGAGTATGAAAATGATACACACAATACAACTAAGTGAGGACATCATAACTATTGAAAAAACCCACCGAACCGACCTTTAATTTCCCGTTCCGTGCAATAAACAGCTTGATTAATAAAGCTGCACGGGAGATGAAAAAAAGATACACATAATACAGTGAGTAACATACTTACAAAAACTGTCCGAAGTGTTAACCGACCTTAAATTGCCCATTCCCTGCATGAAATGGGTTAATATGAATAGATCTACTGTAAATTCAAGAATGTGTATTCAGCCGAGGGGATGTTCCTTGAT
Organism: Acipenser oxyrinchus oxyrinchus; assembly: GCA_030684275.1. Taxonomy (NCBI): domain Eukaryota; kingdom Metazoa; phylum Chordata; class Actinopteri; order Acipenseriformes; family Acipenseridae; genus Acipenser; species Acipenser oxyrinchus. The sequence continues at coordinate 41,021,296 of CM060251.1, forward strand.
TTTTACTGTCTATACACACTACACTTTTCAGCCTTGATAGAAACACCTGCAAAGGGCCACTGATTAGTACTTTAATACTGTACTGGATCGGAACACTACATTTGCCTATAAATTCAGTGACGACAGAGAATATCATGTTATTGACCAGATATTGTTTTTAGTGATTAAGCACTAGAAGCAAGTTTCAGCTATGTGTTATGCTCTCAGGAAAACAAAATTTAGCAAAAACGGTTCTATGTCATGTGGAACCGTTTACCTGGTGCTGTTTGAAACCATGTGTAAGATTCTGTATTTGTACTTTATAATAATCAGTTTAATAGTCCATGCAGTATGCTGAGAACTCTGTACTCATTTCTCCAAAATGTCATAACTTCAGTAAACTGCTGAATGTGCTTCGCGTTGACAACCATTCCAGGTTGTGTTGGTAAGTTTGTGGTACACTGGATGTTGTTGAAGACTGAATGATGAGAATATAGGGGTTAGAGAACAGCAGCTTGCTCCTGGGTTCCCATGCGCTTCTTCTTGGTCCACGCATCACTAATAGAGAGAGAATTTGTCCATATTACTAGATGTACATATTTTAAGAATCATAATATAAGAAAAATGTGTGTGTACTTTTAAGATGTTGACTGTAACCACATATAAATTGTTTGTTCACTTTAACAAGCTAGTGTTGTTGATGAGACTGTTTTTAGAGTGAGATACAAAAGCGGCAGATAAATGTGTGATATTAAGATTGCAATATAAAACGAGTGAGATGTAGGTCGGATTGTTAAACTGTATCTCACTTTTAACGTGGTATCTGTTGGGCATGATGAGATTGGGGTTTCATTAGCCTTTAATGTAAGATACAACCCCTGTGGGTACGAATGAGGCGGAGCATGGCAGATTTTTTTTTTTACAACACATCTCAGGCCAGTGTTTATTAAATTAATAAGAAAAAGGTAACGGGAACTCAGAGCAAATAAAAGACTGAAGTTATTTGTAAACCCCCAGCGGCCACTGCAAAGCACAATAATAAACCCCCCAGATAACCCCACAATCACACTCCACACCCATGCTCACACTATCCAGACATTCAGTAATTGCTCCCTCTCTCACCGAACAACCAACAATAGCCCCCAACACACCCCTGCCCAAAACACCTCCTCCTCCCTCATCCTGTTACATAAGTAAATGTGCTCCCTCTGTGCACAGAATATTATAGGCTACAATGTAATTATTGGACAAATTGTCATGCACTCGGCTAATGACATAAGAGCGAGAGTTAAAAAGGTGAATTAGCTAGGTATTCGATGAAGCTTGGGTAAGGTGGCCCAGTGGTTAAAGACAAAGGCTTCATACCAGGTGGTTCTCGGTTCAAATCCCAACTCCCACTGTGTGGTACTGTACTGAAAGTTAAATAATAAAGGTTTATTATTATTATTGTTGATTGATGGGCTACACTTGTGTTAAGTGTCTCATTATTACTAATACCTTCCGGGAATATTCTAAAACATATTCGTGAGGTTTAAAAATCTTACACTCTTGAAAAAGTTATTCCAAGAAACTGTATTTCAGGGGTTCCAAATAGTATACAAAGAACCTTTTTAAACAGCAGGCTAAACAACCATGAATAATCGTTGAAATCTCAAAGGATTAATAAGAAACCCTAAAATTCAAAAATCTATATAGCCTTCTAATACTGAAAAGCCATGCAAATTGATTAAAGCTATAAAAAAAGGCCAACAAGATGCTCGGATATATTGTGAGAAGTGTTGAATTTAAATCAAGGGAAGTAATGTTAAAACTTTACAATGCATTCGTAAGACCTCACCTAGAATATTGTGTTCAGTTCTGGTCACCTCGTTACAAAAAGGATATTGCTGCTCTAGAAAGAGTGCAAAGAAGAATGACCAGAATTATCCCGGGTTTAAAAGGCATGTCGTATGAAGACAGGCTAAAAGAATTGAATCTATTCAGTCTTGAACAAAGAAGACTACGCAGTGATCTGATTCAAACATTCAAAATCCTAAAAGGTATAGACAATGTCAACCCAGGGGACTTTTTTGACCTGAAAAAAGAAACAAGGACCAGGGGTCACAAATGGAAATTAGATAAAGGGGCATTCAGAACAGAAAATAGGAGGCACTTTTTTACACAAAGAATTGTGAGGGTCTGGAACCAACTCCCCAGTAATGTTATTGAAGCTGACACCCTGGGATCCTTCAAGAAGCTGCTTGATGAGATTCTGGGATCAATAAGCTACTAACAACCAAACGAGCAAGATGGGCTGAATGGCCTCCTCTCGTTTGTAAACTTTCTTATGTTCTTATGTTCTTGTGTTCTTATGTTATTATTATTTTTGAATCACATAAAACTGTTACAGTTAGGGGCTACCAGCAATTCCAGACCTTTGCAATTGTTCTACTTGTGTAAATACTGTTACTTTATCACCTCCTTCCCTGCAAAGTAGAAAGAAGGCCTCACTATATTCCGCTATAAAGAAAAGAGAAAAACGATGTTAATCAATATGGTTCTGCTAAAATAATAAGAGAGAGAGAGATAGAGAGAGACTTCTGACTTTTAGTGCTCCTTTATTAAATCAATTGTTTACAAAAAACACAAAAAACCTTTGATTAAAATAAACAAAATAAAAACAAACAGGCCATTTCTCTGGCTCTGGGGATCAATCAAACCCTAACTAAGAAAAGCTTTTTATTAAAAACAATGAACACTACAAACTTTTTTTTTTTTAAATAAAAAAGTATTCCCTCTACTAACAAAATCCCAATGCTTATACCACAAAAACTCTTCAGTAACAACTTTTACCCCTTGAGAAGTAATTCCTCCTCTTCACTGACCTCACAGAGGGTGTTGTTAATCCCCCACTTCATTTTAAAATTCTCTAAATCCCTGGTTAGTTTGTAAAAAGCAAAATCAATTTTTATCCCGCTGACCACCAACACCCTCCAAATACTCAACACATTACTCACTTGACCTACAATAAAATTTGCCAAGCAGCAAGTGGTTCTTCTATTGGCTGAATATCTGAAACCAAAAACAAAAAACACCTGTGAGAACTCAAACCCCAAAGTGCCCAATATGTTCTGAATCAAATCAAACAGGGGCGTGAGTCTCAGACACTCAGTGAAGGTATAAAAAACAGTGTCACTCTCCTCACAGAAGGGGCGCTGTTCTACTATTTGGGGATCAATCTTATTAACGAAGGAGTTGGTGGCTATGATCTTGTGTAGGATCCTCCACTGCAAATCCCCTGAGTGCTTTGGAATAGGGGGTTTATAAAAGGACCTTCAAACAGGAGAGATAGAACCGGGGACAGACAGGTGTCCTCTCCAGACAGTATCCGGCAGATCCCTAAGCTGATTAAAAACATACACCTTAAGGCGTACTCCATACAGCTGCCTTTTCTCCATAATACTAAAAGAAAGTTTTTTAAAATTCCTAAATGACAGCAGCTTCCCATCCTGCTCTTCCCTCCCCTCACAGGCCCAGGGAGTCACAACCAGGTCAGGGAACACGGCCGGCTCCTCTAGCAACTGACGCTTTGTTAAAAAACTATTTATCGAGTGCAAACCCTGGAGAAAATGAGTCTCTCAACTCCTTCAGGAGCCTATGAATGACTCGGACTGAGCAAACGCCCACCTGTGCAGCTACCTGCTCCCCAGTCCTCCACTGGAAAATGTTAAGATCCATCAAATGCCCCAGCCTTGTAACTCCAGCCCTTGTAAAGGTAGAGAACAAGCTGTTTGAGGAAAAAGCCTGACAGGGGAACAGCGGGTTAAAAAATAAGGGTTCTTCCATTATTATTTATTGGCAGACACCCTTATCCAGGACGACTTACAATTGTTACAAGATATCACATTATTTTTACATACAATTACCCAGTTGGGTTTTTACGGGAGCAATCTAGGTAAAGTACCTTGCTCAAGGGTACAGCAGCAGTGTCCCCAACCAGGGATTGAACCCACGACCCTCCGGTCAAGAGTCCAGAGCCCTAACCACTACTCCACACTGCTGCCCATTAACCAAAAATCACTCAAAGAAATCACTTAAAATGCTCAAGCATTAAACACACACACATAGAAAGAAGGCAAGTTAAAAGACCTCAATCTGCTGCTCTCCAATAAAAACAGGTGCCGTATGGAGGATGGAAAAAGCAAAGAATCTCCAGCCCACACTGTCTGGAGAGTACAGCAGCTTCTGTGCTGCCTGCAGCCGAAACGCTGCCACTCTGCTGACCAGGTTCATCAGCCCCTGCCCACCTTCATTTATTGGTAGGTATAAAATCGCATGTTTACGCCAGTGAAAACCACCCCCAAAAAAATCAATTAAGCATTTCTGAATAGCCTCTAAAAACCCTTGTGGTGGATCTAAACAGACCAACCTATGCCAAAGCATTGAGGTCACCAGTGTGTTTAAAACCAAGACACGCCCCCTGAAAGAGAGCTGGGGCAGCAGCCATGCCCACTTCTGCAGCTTCCCCTTCACCTTCTCTATCACTCCCAGTTTCTTTTCATAAAATCATCATTCCCAAAAAACACCCCCAGTGCCTTAATCCCTGTACGGTTTCACTGCAGCTGCTGTGGAAGTCGAGGAGGCCCAGTGCCCCGCCAATCTCCACATAACAGACTTTCACATTTATCCCAGTTAAAATGAACCGAAGACGCCTTCTCAAACTTATTCAAACATATTGGGAGAGCTTTCATATCCTGACCATTCATTATCAGAACTGTGATGTCATGAGCATATGCTGTGAGTTTCACTACTGGAGAATTGGACACTCCTGGCACTGCAAGCCCACTCAGATGTTTCCTCAGCTCATGTAACAGAGGCTCTATAGACAGTGAGTACAGCAGCCCTGAGAGTGCACAACCCTGCCGGATTCCCCGATGTACTGGGAAAGGCCTACTGAGAACATTAAACACATTGTTATATTACAGTTTCACATATGAAATAAACCTCTCCCCAAAACCAAACACTTGCAATGTTTTAAAAAGATAATTATGATCAACCCGATCAAAAGCCTTTTCCTGATCTAAAGAAAAAAGCCCAATATTAATATTAAAAAGTTTTGCTACAGTTAAAATATCTCTGATCAGAAACAAGTTATCAAAAATACATCTGTCTGGGATACAGTACGTTTGGTCCAGGTGGATTAATGCATCTAAGTGATCTTTTAAACGATTTGTTAATACTTTTGAAAAAAAATTATTGTCGGAACATAAGAGAGCTACAGGACGCCAGTTTTTTATGTTCCAGAGATCTCCTCTTTTTTGGCAACAAAGTTACAACAGCTCTGCGGCAGCTCAATGGAAGTTCCTTTCCTTCAATGCTTTCCAACAGTACTTTAAAGAAATCCTTTCCAATCACTGTCCAAAAACACTTGTAAAATTCTATAGGCAATCCATCGAACCCAGGCGATTTCCCATTGCTCTGCTGCTGGACGGCGGCTGTAAGCTCTTGTAAAGATGGGGGCGTCCAAGCTGCTCTGCTGCTGGACGGCGGCTGTAAGCTCTTGTAAAGACAGGGGGGCGTCCAAGCTGAGCTTCCCAGTGTCTGACAGCCTGGGCAGGCCCTGGTACAACTCCTCGGTTACCAGCTCCTCACACTCCTTGGCCTGGTACAGCTGGGTGTAGAAACGCACCGCAGCTCTGTGGATTTCCTCTGGATTGATAATTTCCACTCCGCCTGGCAGTTTTAAACAGTGTAGCTGTTTTTTCTCAGCAGATTTCTTCTCTAGCCCAAAAAAGAAACTAGTGGGAGCGTCCATATCCTTCATCTGTGTGAACCGGGCCCTGACCAGCGCCCCCTGCACCCGCTGCTCCAGCAGACTGCCCAGACACTGCTTCTTTTCTTTCAATTTCTGTCCTAGCCCGGTCCTGCTCTCTCCATCCAGACTCATCTGTAGATCTAGGATCTCTTGCTCTAACACACTCATAGCTTGCTTCAAAGATTTAGTGCTATCAGCTGTATATTGCTGCGAGAAATCTTAATCTGGACTTTGCCAATATCCCACCATTGTCTCAGTGAATCATAAAACACAATCTCTTGTCTCCAACTGTCCCAAAAAGAAAGAAAAAAACAACTGTTAAAAATTGGCATCCTGAAGTAATTTACAATTAAAATGCCAATAAGAATTGTGATGTGTGGGAAAATACAACAGAGTTGTAGTGGTGATCAGACAGACTATTTGGGGAAATACTGCTCCTAACAATCCTATTCATACTGTGCTGTGTGGTGTAAAACCGGTCTAATCTCGCTCTAGAAATTTGATTGGAATTCACCTTTAACCATGACTATTGTCTGTCTGTGGGGTTGAGCATCCTCCATACATCCACTAATTTACAAGCAGTCAAAGCCTTGGAAAGCTCCACCCCAGACTGCGAGTGAGGCTCTTCATGATTCCTATCAACTACATGATTTAGAGTACAGTTAAAATCACCTCCTAATACCACAACACTCTCAGAGCTACAAATAGAAAGTGCCTGATACAAAATTTTTAAAAAATCAACACGTTCCTTCCCTATATTAGGAGCGTATATGTTAAAAAAGTTAAACAGAATATTCCCAATGTTCCTCTCCATTCTTAAAAGGCGTCCCGGCACAATTTCCTATTAAACTCGGTTTGACTGTAATCCCTGGAGAAAATAAGATCGCCACCCCCGCACTAACATTAGTACCATTGCTCAAGATAACCTCCCCCTTCCAATCCCTAACCCAGTGATTCTGATTCTCTGAATCAGTGTGCGTCTCTTGTAAAAAACAAACACTCGCTCCCTTCTGTTCAATAAACTCAAACAAAAGCGCTCTTTTCTTTATGTCTCGACACCCATTGGCATTAAGAGATCCAATCTGAAATAATGTCATCGAGATTGTTTAATATAAAACAGAAAAAAACAGCACATTTTGAAAAAGTTCTATTACAAAACTTAGCCATATTAAAACCTGGTTTTCCAGAAACAAGCGTTTTATACTACTAATGAACTTTGAAAGTCTGAAGCATTTTTTCTGATCGAATTCCTCCATTGTAGACTTTTTCATCACTACATTACTAGAAATCACAAACAGCTTTAAATTAGAAAAGTACGACTGAACGTTTACTGCCCTTTTCCCCTTTGTGATGTCTAAAAAGTCACTTTTTTGTTTCAGTGTATATAATTTTTGTTTACTATGCTGACTCACCGAGTTGTTCGAAAGCAGCGAGGAGTCGGACAGCCCCCCATCATCTTCAAGATCTTCGCCGACAGAAAACTCAGCTTCCTCCATTGTGTCATAGTCTGCAGCATCAACTCCTCCCTCTTGTTGAGGCAGGGAGTCAGCCAGGAAAGAAACGGTAGCCGCGACGGGCTGAGACCTGGCGCTGCCACTCACCTCCCTCTCTGAACCGGAGGTCAGCACAGACCCAGACTGAGATCCAGGTCCGTCTTGACCGCCAGTCCCCAAGCCCTGATCCACCATGACAGCGGGTCGAGGCCCATCAGCCCCCGGGGATCTCAGACTCGGAGATCCCTCTCCCCGCAGCCCCGAGTGGAGGCTCGGTGCTGCCGTGTGAGACGGACACAGGGCCCCATACTGACTCCCCCTCACCGCTCACGGGGGGGTCTCCAATATTTGACCCTTTCGTGATCTTTTTTTTTTTTTTAGCCACTAATGTAAACTGCTCTTCTCCATTTTCTATCTCAGCTTCGTTGGCAGCTACTACTCCCGCTGTCTCCGCCACTGGCAGCGCCTGGTTGTCAGTATCTGCCCCGGCAAATCTTTTTTTCCGCGGCATTGGTTCCGGCTTCTTCAGCCCCGACTGCTCCGCTCCTCCTGTGCCCTTCAAACAATCTCGGCTCCACCATCCTTGTCTTTTCTACAAGCCCTTTTTAAGTGACCATATCCCCCACAGTGGAAACATCTCATTAATTCTGAACTAATATAAATAATATAGTCCTTACTTTCTACTGTGATCTTTACTGAAAGGTCTAAAACATCTTTCTGTCTTTTCATTAGCAGAAAAGTTTGTCTCCTGAAAGATGACGTGTTTCAAATCAGGGTTTTTACACCCCAGCGGGACCATTTTTTCGGGGCCATAATTTTGCCGTACCGGCACAACTCTCTCTCTAATACTTCATTCTTAATAAATGGAGGCACATTAGATATCATAATCTTTTTGGAAGGGGTAGATAAAGGTAAAGCAGACACAAATGATTCTCTCACCCAGAGCCCACTCTGTACAATTTTGTTAACCATTTGTTCTTGGCTGAGAAAAAACACTATGGCCTTGTTCATTTGTGAGGCTGACTTAATATTTTCAGCCCCAACCTCTTTACCCACAGCAAGCAGACACTCTTCAACAGACACTGCATCATCAGGAATGCATTTAAAGCCATTTCTGCAGGTCATAGACCCAAACCCCTCTACTTGTGACCCCATATATATAGGCCACAAGCTGACAAAAAGTCAGCTCACAGACAAAAAAAACTCCAAAACACTTATATGTTTTAAACTCACTTATTCAGAATTTTTTTTTAAAAAAAACCCTAAAAGTCCTCCAGAGCTCCCACTCACAGCACCTCTGTACTCACCACCACTCAAGCTCCTCCCACTACCCAAAAACCTTGGAGAGAGAGAGAGAGATCATATATAAACAAAATAAATAGACAGTTTTATTACCCACAATGGTGAGCTAAAGGTGGGTTCGGTGGGTTTCTTCAATAGTGTTAAGATGTACTCACTTAGTTGTATTGTGTGGATCATTTTCATACTCTGTGCAGCTTCGGAACCCCGTGTTCCGGGCGGTTTTGTCAATACAGCTGTTTATTGCACGGAATGAGCAGTTTAGGGTCGGTTCGGTGGGTTTTTTTCAAGTGTTATGTTGTTCCGACTTACTTGTATTATGTGTATAATTTTCGTCGTCTTTGCACCTTCGGAACCCAGTGTTGCGGGAGCTTTTTGGTGATAAAAGAGGGTTCTGGCCCAGAACGGGTTAATGACCGCGTTATTAATTGGTTCTGATTGTTAAAATATTCTCCTCACGTGTGTGTAACTTTCTATGCTGTTTTTTAAAGCAATTGAATTAATTAAAGTACCGTTCCGGGCCGTTACGTCTCATTCCAGCTTTTACCCCATCCCCTCTTTCTCGTTTATTAATATTTCTTCCTGCTTCACACAGTCCCATGTTTGATTGATGGAAACGATCCTCACAGGAGATAATTCCCGCCCGCGGACAGGTGTGTATTTTTAGTAACTAGTTAGCAAAACAATTACATTCATACAATTCACACTTTATATGTTCAATAAAATCAATTAATTTGCAGTTAGAGAGGTGAGTTGAAAAGCCGGATATGTTTTGGTCTCCCGGAATTAGGGGGACAGTTGGCAAGCCTATGAAGGGGAGACACTGTCTTCTTCAAATTCAACTGATTTGCTTAGTGCAGTTACACAGAGGTTGAGAGATAAGCTAGTGCGTAATTTGTATCCGCGATTTTGTTTACATCAGCTGAATGACCCAAGTAATGAGGTTATGCCACTGCTTTTTGTGTCATTTCTTGGCCCCACGATTTCGCTGACCTGGATTTCCTTTTCGAACAGGCCAAAGCCCGCGTGTCTGAAGCACTGTCTTCCAAACTAGTGAGGCTGGTGAAGGACAACCTCGAAAATGATGGAAATCGTGCCTGTACAAGTGAGTGCAGCACAGAGGACTTACCTGTTAAAAAGAAAACAAAGACCGAACAAGCAGTGGAATTGCTACTTCGTGGACGGCAACAAACACACACTACTTACATGGAAACCTTAATCCAAAAATAGATGACGATTTATACTTCTGAAACTTCTGAAACTTAAACATCAGCGAAGTCCCCCTGATTTGGTGGAAAAATAACCAGACACGCGTTTCCAACCTAGCAGCCTTGGCAAAGAGCATGTTAAGTATCCTTGCAACATCAGTCCTGAGCGAGCGAGTGTTCAGCAAAGCAGGGATGCTTGTGAACAAACTCCATTTTTTTTTTAAACTGGAGAATAAAAACAGAAAATAAGCTCAGGAGAGAGCGCAGACTTTGTTACGTAGGACTTGTAAATAGTTATTCTTGTTTATTTTATTTTTTTCTCTAATACAGTTGCTGGTAAGACATCTTCAGATAAGACAGTAATATTTTTAACGTTTTATTAACTTTTTGTGGGGAGCCTCGCCGACAGTGACTAGACATAAATAATTAGAAATGTGTAGTTTTAAGTTTAACTGGAGAAATGTTTACTTTTCGTGATTAGATTTGATGAAAATATATGTCCTTATTATTTACACGTTTCTTTTGCGTTATGAAAAAACCATTCGGCCCATCTTGCTCGTTTGGTTGTTAGTAGCTTATTGATCCCAGAATCTCATCAAGCAGCTTCTTGAAGGATCCCAGGGTGTCAGCTTCAACAACATTACTGGGGAGTTGGTTCCAGACCCTCACAATTCTTTGTGTAAAAAAGTGCCTCCTATTTTCTGTTCTGAATGCCCCTTTATCTAATCTCCATTTGTGACCCCTGGTCCTTGTTTCTTTTTTCAGGTCAAAGAAGTCTCCTGGGTTGACATTGTCTATACCTTTTAGTATTTTGAATGTTTGAATCAGATCACTGCGTAGTCTTCTTTGTTCAAGACTGAATAGATTCAATTCTTTTAGCCTGTCTGCATACAACATGCCTTTTAAACCCGGGATAATTCTGGTTGCTCTTCTTTGCACTCTTTCTAGAGCAGCAATATCCTTTTTGTAACGAGGTGACCAGAACTGAACACAATATTCTTGGTGAGGTCTTACTAATGCATTGTAGAGTTTTAACATTACTTCCCTTGATTTAAATTCAACACTTCTCACAATATATCCAAGCATCTTGTTAGCCTTTTTATAGCTTCCCACATTGTCTAGATGAAGACATTTCTGAGTCAACATAAACTCCTAGGTCTTTTTCATAGTTCCCTTCTTCAATTTCACTATCTCCCATGTGATATTTATAATGCACATTTTATTGCCCGCATGCAATACTTTACACTTTTCTCTATTAAATTTCATTTGCCATGTGTCTGCCCAATTCTGAATGCTGTCTAGATCATTTTGAATGACCTTTGCTGCTGCAACAGTGTTTGCCACTCCTCCTATTTTTGTGTCGTCTGCAAATTTAACAAGTTTGCTTACTATACCAGAATCTAAATCATTAATGTAGATTAGGAATAGCAGAGGACCTAATACTGATCCCTGTGGTACACCACTGGTTACCTCACTCCATTTTGAGGTTTCTCCTCTAATCAGTACTTTCTGTTTTCTACCTGTTAACCACTAATCTTTTATGCGGGACTTTGTCAAAAGCTTTCTGGAAATCTAAATAAACCATGTCGTATGCTTTGCAGTTATCCATTTTCAACGTTGCATCCTCAAAAAAGTCAAGTAGGTTAGTTAGACACGATCTCCCTTTCCTAAAACCATGCTGGCTGTCTCCCAGGATATTGTTACCATATAGGTAATTTTCCATTTTGGATCTTATTATAGTTTCCATAAGTTTACATATAATAGAAGTCAGGCTTATTGGTCTGCAGTTACCTGGTTCGGTTTTGTCTCCCTTTTTGTGGATCGGTATTACGTTTGCTATTTTCCAGTCTGTCGGTACAACCCCTGTGTCAAGAGACTGTTGCATGATCTTGGTTAGCGGTTTGTAAATAACTTCTTTCATTTCTTTGAGTACTATTGGGAGGATCTCATCTGGCCCAGGGGATTTGTTTATTTTAAGAGCGCCTAGTCTCTTTAACACTTCTGCCTCTGTTATGCTAAAGTTATTTAAAATTGGATAGGAACAGGTCGACATGTGGGGCATGTTGTCCATGTCCTCCTTTGTAAAAGCCTGTGAAAAGTAATCATTTAATATATTTGCTATTTTTTTTTCTTCATCTATGATTTTGCCATTTGTGTCTCTTAGACATTTAACCTCCTCTTTGAATGTTCTCTTGCTGTTATAATATTGGAAAAATATTTTGGAATTGGTTTTAGCCCCTTAGCAATATTGATTTCTATCTCTCTCTTGGCCTTTCTAACTTCCTTTTTGACTTGTGTTTGCAGTTCCAAGTACTCTTTCTGTGTACTTTGCTTTTGGTCCCTTTTAAACGCTCTGTAAAGTGCCTTTTTCGCTGAATATTTTTTTAATTGATCTATTAAACCATTTTGGCCATTTTGTTTTAGATTTAGATTTGTCTACTTTTGGGATGTAATCGTTTTGTGCCTCTAGTACTACATTTTTAAAAAACAGCCATCCTTTTTCTGTGGATGTTTTCTCTATTTTACTCCAATCTACTTCTGTTAGTCTCTGTTTCATACCTTCATAGTTTGCTTTTCTAAAATTGTAAACCTTAGCTTTAGTCATTACTTTTGGGGTTTTAAAAATATTTCAAATGAGACCATGTTGTGGTCTGAGTTTGCCAATGGCTCTCTGACCTCTGTTTTCAGTTATTCTGTCTTCATTATTTGAAAAGATTAAATCAAGGTATGCCTCCCTCTAGTCGGTGCCTTGACAAATTATGTTAGGAAGCAGTCATTTGTCATTTCTACCATTTCAATTTCGTCCGTCGTGCGCCCCACCGGGTTCTCCCATTTTATACGGGGAAGTTGAAATCCCCATTAGTATGGCTTCTCCTTTTCTACACACATTTCGAATGTCATTGTACAACAGATTATTTTGCTCAGCGTCTGAGTTTGGCGGTCTATAGCATGCTCCTATTATTATGCCCTTGAATTTGTGTCCATTATTCTGACCCATATTGATTCTGCATTGTTTTCTTTGTCCTGATTTAACACCTGGGCTTCAAGACTATTTCTTATGTATAGCGCTACCCTCCGCCTCTTCTGTCCTGCCTGTCTTTCCTACATAGTGTGTACCCACTAATATTATATTCGTCTCCATCACTCTCAGACAACCAAGTTTCTGTAACACCTATCACATCGTAGTTACTTGTTACTGCAGTAGCTTCAAGTTCTAACATTTTGTTTCTGAGACTTCTAGCATTAAGATAGATACATTTAATAGTTGTCTTAATCCTTGTTTTGATGTGGTCTCCCTTCTGTTTTTTTGTTTTCTCCCCCCTTCCTTTCTAGTTTAAATGCTTCTGGACCTCCTGAAGGATCCTTTCTCCGAGTAGATTGGTTCCCTTTCTGTTTAAGTGCAGTCCGTCCCACCTATATAGATAGTCCTTGTTGTAGAATGTGCTCCAATGTTCAAGAAAGGTGAAGCCTTCCTGGGTGCACCACGATTTCAGCCATGCATTTTGATTTTGTATTTCCAGCTGTCCATATGGTCCTTTGCAAGGCGCCGGCAGTATCCCAGAAAATACCACAGTTTTGGTCTTGCCTTTTAATTTTCTTCCTAGCTCTCTGAATTTGTTTTGCAGGGATCTTGGCCTGTCTCTTCCAATGTTGTTTGTACCGATGTGGACGACTACTACCGGGTCGTCTCCTGTTCGTTCTAGGAGCCTTTCCACATTCTCAGTGATGTGCTTGACTGAGGCTCCTGGAAGGCAGCACACTGTTGTAGTAAGGGGGTCCAAACTGCGAACTGAACTTGCTGTGTTTCTCAATATGGAGTCCCCAACGATCATGACTTCCCTTCTTTTTGCTGCCTGGCCAGCACTGTTTATAGGGTCCTGGATGTTGTTTCTTTCATTCTCTTGATGTTGGTTTTGGTCACCTAAATGTTGAAGTGGCTCAAATTTGTTGGATGTTTGGATTTCTGGTGGTTGTGTTAGACAAAGTTTCTTTTTTTCCCTGCTTCTGCCTATCTGAACCCAGCTGTTTCGACTTTCTTCCATCTCCGTGGTGGCTTTCAGTCTGCTAGGGGTGCAGACTTCAATGAATTGTGGGTGTGTCAGCTCCTCAAGCTCCTGTTGCTGTCTCATTTCCTCCAGCTCCTTTTCTAGCAGGCTTAATCGCTGGAGCAAGTCCTGGATCGTGCGGCACTTTACACACACTTGGTTGAGCTCTGTTGGGTTTTCTACAGTACTCTAAAGTACAGGATTTAATGCAGTCAAATAGGGGGCAGATAACAGCAAGTAAAGCACATTTAAGGAAGAGTGATGAATGTCCAGGGGAAAAGAGGAGTTCTACAGGTGCTGTCTGAAGAGGTGAGTCTTGAGGATGCATCGTCTTTATAAAAACGATGCATCGATAGTAAAAAAAAAAAACCTCTATTGTCCCAGCCCTTATCTGTAGTACCCTAATACAGAAACTGTCCAATGCTGGATGTGTTTAGAGTTATTTAAAGTCTTTATTAAAAAAAAAAAAAATAATTGCATTTAGAGCGTGAAGCTATTATCTTCAAGTTCGTGTTCGCCGTTTGCCATTATTCCAGATCTATTTCCGCAAGCGAGTTGCAGAGGATAAAGAGGAGCTCAATAAATTTCACATGTCAAGGAAGTGTGTAACATACACACGGGTTAGCAAAGGCTTAAAAACAGAATTATGTAACACTTTAAAGAAAACTTATTTTTTGTTTACTATTAAGGAAGCAACCAACTTTTCCATGAACAAGACCATACATATTCAAGTTTGTCAAAACTTTAGCATGGAGGAGCAATGAATAAATAAGTGAAATGAAGTAATGTTGCGTTGGAATTAACTGTCTAGTTACACAAAACTAGTAGCCTCTAATGAAAAACTTAGTGTAGCAGCGCAAAAAGTGAATCTGTGTACTGTAATGCCTGCTGTGTATTTGTGTTTATGTGCTGTGTGTGTCTGTAGTAATGGCTTTCTGCATAAGGTATTAATCATGAAACAGATCATTTATTTATGTTTTTCATTATGTTTAGATTGTGTTTCAATGTGCTTTTATAGTTAAGTTGCTTTAATGTGTTTAATAATTCAGTTGCTTTAATATGCTTTTACATGAAGTTTCTATACAGTATTGTGCAAGTTTCGAGTTCTCTCATTTCCCATCGGCAAAACCAGCTACGTGCAGTTTTGCATAGGCTATTGTGACTGTCGCAGATGGGTGTCTGAGCTAAACTCCAAAAGGCAGTAGATAAGGGGACGGTAACTGACAGACAAGATGGATGCGTCCTGCTATGTACAACGTGGCATGTAACGCGTCATGGACAGAGCACAACCCCCCCTCCCCCCTTTCCCCCGCAGAGGGAGTGTGCAATGATAGAGTGGAAACCCCTATCATTGAACAGAAGTAAGACAAATGGGAGGGAATCACCAGTTGCTTACAAAGTTGCTTATCAAGTTTTGTAACGTTTGTTAGTCTTTCCATTCCTTTTGAGCTGACTCAGACTGAACAGATTCAATTATTTGAGCCTGTCTGCATACAACATGCCTTTTAAACCCGGGATAATTCTGGTCGCTCTTCTTTGCACTCTTTCTAGAGTAGCAATATCCAGGAGCCATTTCTGGAGCCCGTAGAGCACTTTAACAGCGCACTTGCAGTGCTTTTAACGTATTCACACTTGCCTTTGCAAAATGTTTGACATAATCAAGCATTAATTTGCATAAATAACAGCCAGTCACTTTATATTAATGATATTTTGTATTGTCATTAAAAAAATACAGGTATATCTTGGTGCTGCAACACAGCATTGCCGCAATGTATTCAGAACTGAGTGGGCTCCACAAATGGCGCCTGTAATTGAGTACCGAACTGCATCTCAGGATTGACTGTCCTATCCTTCTTTATATAGTCCTCGGTTTTGAGTCTATTGCTCTGTTATTATAGCTGCTAGACTGAATGGGGTGGTATCGTTGGAAAGTTTAGAAGCACAGCCACCACCCCCCATGTTCATTTCATATTGAGGTTCAATGGTGCATTGTTGTTTTTTTTAGCCATCTATGATTACAGTATATAAAGCAGAACCAAACATGATTTTTCTCTACCACATATAATATGCCTGATCCTGTTGCAACTTACATAATATGAAAGGAACTTTTGTGGCCTTTCATTTGATAAGTTACATGCATGCAGCACAAACTATGCAGTAGTTAAACATACATAAATGAAAACAGTGACAGGCTGAAATAGGGCTGAGTGTAAAGAGTTAAAAAAAGAAATGGAGCGCTGGTCAAAGAAAAAGCACCTTTTTCTTCCGCTGGATGCAAAAACTTCACGTCAGGCAATGGCAAAAGCAATGGAGAGTGCTCTGTCTCACAGTGATGAACAGCTGTTAGGTCTCCTGAAAGCAGCTTATTTTAAAGCAGATATATATACAGTGCTTTGAAAAAGTCTTCACACCCTTGAACATTTTTCACATTCTGCTGCCAAAAAATGCATTAAAGTAGGAGTTTCAACATGAAAGAACAATTATAGAAATATTCAAAAAGTAATTAAAAATAAAAAGCCAAAAAGACTTGATTGCATAAGTCTTCACACCCTTTGTCATAGCAAACCCAAATTAGCTCAGGTACAACAAATTGCCTTAACAAGGCACATAATAAGTTAAATAGAGCCCGTCTGTGTCCAATCACAGTAGTTCAACTGATTCGAATACTCCTGGATGAAGAATCAAGCTGTTTCTGTTGTATGAAGTGAATTTGAAGCAAATGGCAAAACATGCCGAACAAGGAGAACTCCGGGAAAAAGTTATTGAAAGGTACAGACTGGGGGAAGGCTATAAGAAACTTTCAATGTCTTTGAATATCCCTGGTGGTGGTGGCAGCATTATGTTTTGGGGATGCTTTGCAGCAGCGGGGACAGGGAGGCTTGTGAAGATCGAGGGAAAAATGGATGGTGCAAAGTACAATCAGATCATGGAGGAAAACCTGTTCCAGTGTGCCAGAGACCTGGGACTGGGGAGAAGATTCACCTTTCAGCAGGACAATGATCCTAGGCACAAAGCAAAAGCAACAATGGAGTGGCTCAGCAAGAAGAAAGTGAATGTCCTCGAGTGGCCTAGTCAAAGCCCAAACCTGAATCCTATAGAAAATCTGTGGCAAGCCTTAAAGACTGCAGTCCACAGATGATCCCCAGCCAACTTGAAAGAAGTTGAGCTATTCTGCCAAGAAGAATGGGCAAGAACTGCACCATCCCGCTGTGCTAAGTTGGTAGACACTTATCCAACGACTTATGGCTGTTGCTGCAAAAGGGGCTTGCACCAAGTATTGACTCGAGGGGTGTGAAGACTTGTGCAATCAAGACTTTTTGATTTTTAATTACTTTTTGAATTTTTATAATTGTTCTTTCACATTGAAAGTGTAGATGATGTTGTGTAGATCAGTGAAACAAACTCCTAGTTTAATGCATTTTGAATTGTATTTTTTAGGCAGCAGAATGTGAAAAATGTTCAAGGGTGTGAAGACTTTTTCAAACACGTGTGTGTGTTTTAAAAAACACATTTATATAGTAAATCATTTACTGTATTCAAATTCAAAGTAGAGCAAGTGTACAGAGTTGAGGGAGAATTATATTAAAAAGCAGAGAAGGAATCCATCTCCTTACTTGGGTAGATAGTTTTTCTAGTGTCCTTTGTATTTGTAATGTAGACTTGCCAACTACTAATGTAATCATAGCAGTTTAAATAGTAGAAATAAGGGTACTTAGGCTACTCAGAACAAGAAAAAACTTTGAATTCTGGAAGCCAACTGTCCCAAGACCAAATTTTTCTTTTTTACTTTTTCACATTTGTCATAATTCCAATGTTTTACAGAATAGTGAAATTAAAACTACACGGGTTGGAAATGTTTTCATATAATAGACATCATATAATCGTAATAATATCAAAATTGGAGCATAGAAAATGAAAAGATAGGAGGGTATTAATACTTATAAGCACTGTATTATACTTTTCAAACAGACTCCACCCCTAAACTGTTGCTAATTACTATGAATAATACAATACCGTATTCTGCTTTGCATTTAAGGACTGTTATTGAAAAAAGTGTCAGCAGGCAGGTGATCTTTCAAGCGCCACTATAACTCACTGAGTGGCCTGCAACCTCCTTTGAAAGTAAAGACACTGGGAAGGATTCCTTCTTATCAATGGACTCATTTGGCATTGCAGGTGCATATCCTTGTTAAATATTTTGTGTGTCTGTAGTGTAATACAGTGTAGAATGGCATTTACATGCCTTTTTAACAACAAAACCGACCTAAACTGTCATGCCAAACTGATAGCCTTCGCAACAAGACAATGTCTAGGTCCTGCAATATGTAGAGCATACTTCTGTGTAACTGGGCTTTCAAATGACTGATTGGTTTATTATGCTATCCCTATGGTATCCCTAACATGTTGGCTTCTTATGCAAATTATATTCCTGACATGTAAAAATGTCTAAAAGCTGCATATACCTGTTTCAAACTATTTTTACCTTTGGTGGGCTTGAATGAGTTCTAAAAGCAGGTGCTGGGTTGGCAAGTTCTTCCACATACATGTCTGATGCCCATTAGTGATGTTTCACAAACAGTCCCAATGTGATTACTCAGTACAACATTCTGTAGAGAAGACTTTAATAGAATTGGAGGTGAAAATCATTGAGGAATGGCCCCATGTCATAGAGGAGTAGTTACTTTGTAGATGTGTTGTGTCCAATCAGTGCCACCTTGGCAGCCAATCTTGCCCTACACCCTACTGACAATGGTGATTCAATTTTTTTTTTTTTTTTTTGGCCCAACCACTTTCATATTCAAATGTGAAGTTCATAATGTGGTTAAAACATTACTGGAAATCTGGGCTGTGTACATTATACTAGGATGAGGCATTTTAAATGGTTCATTTTGATGTTTTGTCAAATACTATAGGTATCGTAGACCTGTGAATAGTTGGAAAGACCGCCTACTCCACAACAGTGTGGAGTAGTGGTTAGGGCTCTGGACTCTTGACCGGAGGGTCGTGGGTTCAATCCCAGGTGGGGGACACTGCTGCTGTACCCTTGAGCAAGGTTCTTTACCTAGATTGCTCCATTAAAAATCCCAACTGTATAAATGGGTAATTGTATGTAAAAATAATGTGATATCTTGTAGCAATTGTAAGTCTCCCTGGATAAGGGTGTCTGCTAAGAAATTAATAATAATAATAATAATAATATCAACATAAAGAACAGTACTGTATTTTGTAGACGTCACAGCTTTGTATCAATGCCTTCAATAAGTATTGATTTTACTCCTGTAACTAAAACCCACCACATGTTTATATTGAAATGATATCACATCATTTTAAATATAGGCAAGATCCATACATTTAATGCACTGAGAATTAGGTGGTAGATAGGGAAGCATCTAATTCTCAGGCAATAAGGTCTCATGAGGGAAGGTGAACTGTTGTGCAATATGGGTTGTGGCAAAACCCTTTGGGTAACTATTACAATTTAACTATATTTTGAACACAGATCTCTTCATCATGGGCATCCTGAAGCATAAATTGACATTTTCTCTTCTACTTTCATCAGTAACTGTCTCTGCAATTGATACCTTGATACCCTGGTTCCCAGCCCTCAGCTGCAACTAAGTTCTCATTACTTATCTAAAGTGTTCTGACTGAATGTCACACTTACATTTGTAAATTTAGAAAATGACTTATTCAATTGTGTTGTTTTCAACATTATTTATCAATGGTTACTGATACTGATAGTATCAGAATCTATGGTACTGTATGTGGAGGTGCACTTCCTGTCCTCTGTCTCTCTGGAAAAGCTTTGTAGACACTCCTTATTCAGGTATTTCAAGAGCAGACACAATTTATTAAATACCTGTATGATGTAAAGTAAGACTACCGATATGTCAATATTTTGAGTAATATTAATTTCCAAAACTTGCTATGTTGTAATTTAACAGTATACATTTAAGAAAGCAACAAAGTAGTGAGAAAGTGGGATGTCTGGTATGTTGTCACACAGTGTGGTCACAGCTTAGTGTCCCAATAAAATTAATCTTTGCAAAAACATAAATACTTAAAAAGGAGAAAACCTCTTCTCCATAACCATATGAATTAAAGAATTGAAAGCATGGCATAGAACCTTTTGAAACTTTTATCTGCCAGGATAAATACTGTGCATTGTCATTACAATAATAACTATGAAAAGAAAGACAAAGCTGGGTTTTATATAATAAGGTTTTACAGTCGTGCTAAGACATCCACAGCTGTAGCAAATTAAAATGGTTAGATACAGTATGTTTGTAATATGCTGTTGGTAATTGTCCCTCACAGCATATGTATTATCACCAAGATCAAGAGTACTATAAAAGTGGAGACACAGTTACATTTTAGTGTCTGTATTTTCACATTCCTCTATCTTACCCCATTATATCAGAGTAAAATTGACAAGTTTTGGCAGATACCAGCCCATAAAAAAGAGCTGTGGAAGGAAAGTTCAAAATGTAAATGCAGAGGTAACCATGATTGAATCACCCTCGAGGGACAGAGACACTCTTAGAGTGCCTATTGAAATCAGCATTATCATATCAATACATGTCAAATATGAGTCATTTGCTAGTCGAGGCAAAATGTCTTTATAAATGTTTAAAATCTTACAGTTCTTTCAAGTAAAGGTTGAAATACTTTTGATTTAACATGACTTCCTCGCATTAAAAACTTTTAAGATTATCAGGAGGGAAGCTTGTCCATTTCGTTTTATAACACAGAGACTATGGTTTTATCTACACATCTGCATCAGACTTTAAAATAAGGACAGCATTATTTGCCTCTGTTACAGTACTGGTACTATATGATAATTGAACAGTAGGTAGTATGAAGTGATATACTTTGAAAAAAGGAAAGTCGTTGTGAATGCATATTCATAAATGTGTACTTCCTTACTTACGTGGAACTGTAATTCTTACTGTAATTGTAAGCTTCAGAAGAGGCAAAAAATCTGAGTTTTTTTTTTTTTCAACTGCCAGCCAAAACTGGAAAGCTCTTTGATGCAGTATTGTGTATTGCAGTAATGCAACCAGTCAGTGATGGATTTGAATGGCTAGAAAGTACAAACAAATCAACCTTCATTATACAGTACATAGAGTATCCATGGAGAATAATACAAATACAATAGGTAAAATTTAATATTGTAGTGTACGGTGGAAAATGAAGCAAGGAGACACACACAATTTGCAGGTACTTGAATGATTATTCTTGGACCCTGTTAGCCTGGGTCACATCAGAAACAACAGACAGTCTTGCACGCTCACAGCAGCACATTGACAGCACATGCTTGTCTCACTCTTCATAGGAGGCTGTGTGGTCCAGTTGTTTAAAAAAGGGCTTGTAACCAGGAGGTCCCCGGTTCAAATCCCACCTCAGCCACTGACTCATTGTGTGACCCTGAGCAAGTCACTTAACCTCCTTGTGCTCCGTCTTTCAGGTGAGACGTAATTGTAAGTGACTCTGCAGCTGATGCATAGTTCACACACCCTAGTCTCTGTAAGTCGCCTTGGATAAAGGCGTCTGCTAAATAAACAAATAAACAAACTCTTTAGAGCTGCCCATTTATTTCCTAGAGCATCCCTCTGCCAATCTTATCAAGAAAACCTCTTAGTTTTTCATCTTTTAGCCATCTATGTAATGTAGATTCTGCAACGTTTATCTTTTGAAACTGTTGCTTGAGTTTCACCTTTTCTTACTCTGTCTACTGCATCGAGTTTCATTTTAACAGACAAAGATTTTCATTTTTTGCTGTCTGCCATGCTTCGTACTGTATCTGGAATATTCACCCAATGTTTGCGAGTCAAATTGCGTCATGGGGGAAATGGGAACCAAGACCTTACGTGTTATAACCAATTCTTCCCTATAGGTTGTGTTATAACGGGTTAGCGCTGTACATACATATTATGTCTGCGCGGTAGCTAGTTAAGGTTTGAAGGAAGGTTCTGTTTAAAGCCGATTTGACAACCAGCTCAAAAGGGGAGTAAATCCCCATCGATATGCATGAAAACTGTTGTGTGTGGTCGGATTGACAGGTTCAACAAACCCTGTGAACGGGGTATCATTTGGTGAAATACTTTTTGAGATACAGTGTGGCGATAAAAACAGCTGTTTAAAAAAAAAAAAAAGAAAAATTAAGACGCTTTTCTATACACCTGTATCTCAAAAAGTACTGCTAATTAAGGAACTACACTTGGCATAGGCATAGTCCCGGGAGTGTAGATGTGCAATGGGGTATTTATATTTTCGGGGGGGTCCTGGTTTTACTGAAATTGAACCAAAAAAGATAGTCTAACGCCACTTCTGTCTGACGTCAGTGCTTGGTAGCGTTGCTTTCGACCGTTCCATTTCACTGAATAGGGAGACATTGAAACCAAAGAGGTGCCATTGCTCAGCCCTGGAGAGCCTTGGCACAAATTAAGCACTAGTTAAATAAAAAAATGTAAGCCTCGAATAAAGGCGTCTTCCAAATGGATCAAAAATAATAAAGACTGCAGTGTATTTGTTATGACACCTCCTATTTTAAACTCCAATTGCTTTTGTTTATTGAAGATCGTTTTTACTGGGTTTGTGATTATTTGTTTCTATCAAAGTTGTAATTTGCTTTGTTAATTTAATGATCTGACTGACTGCTTTACATTGCCCGGCTTGAACAAAACTTGTTCATCGAGGAACACATTGATTCACATAAAATAAATACATACTGCCTGCTGGATACGAAAAAAGAAAGAAGTCTCTCAATACTTGTAAACGCAATACTCTAAATGGTTATGATCTTGTATAGCATAGGTTCTAAAAAAAAAGTGAGAAGATAATGTTTTGCCAAATAGAATAAAATACAAATGCATACTATTATATGTATGCATGTTATATATTCCATATGTAAGCACATACATTTAACACTTTCTGCTATTTGTTTACTGTATATCGCTGCCAAAGGAAGTTTGAGATTTTTTAAATTAACAGCGCGCGCTGGTCCACGAAGTTGTTCTTCAACTGCGACAGAATGTTTATCTTGAAAGAGACCTTCTTCACAACGCGAAGTAATTTACTGACAGGTGGGCAAAAGCTAATATTAATCATTTGTGTTGACTTAAGAAACTCCTGAAATAAGAAAAAAGGATGTATCAGACAGCAGTAGAACATCCACAAGTAAAATAAAAAGTTATTTAACTTTTTTTAATGAAATGGGTCAATAACAATATATATTTTAGAAAGTATAAGACATGACTGATGACGATAATCAATCAGCCTGAATCGAGAACATAAAGAAATTAATACTACTTGCAGCGAGTAGTCTAAAGCCGGTAAAAACAATTTAAAAAAAAATTACAATACAATGTATTATTAATTCAGTGACAATACAACTGTAGTAATATTCGTATTGTAATTGTTTATGTGTACAACTCGTCAAGACAGTACAGTAAAGTACAACTATACAGAATTCTATTTATTATATTTCGAGTAAACTTTTGGGCAATTCAATTTAGAAATGCATGTAACCTGTTGTTGTTATTTCATTTTTCGTAAATACTCTTAGTATATCACAGATTATTATATACGTTTTCAGATATCCAAATCACTATACAGAATTCTATTTATTACATTTCAGAAACCTTTTTATCCTTTGGTTGTTGATCCAAATATCTTCTATCTAATTCGGGTAAGAACTGACAAGACTTGAAAGATGCGCCTGACAGATAGAAGAGAGAAGAAGCGACGGCAAATCCAATATGGCATCAAGACCTTAAATTGCACACAACACATCCATCTGCCTAAAAACCTGCAGGATTCTTACATGATCTTTCTAGAGAGAGTGGACAGAGCCACACAACATGAAGAATAACTGCTCCCCGGCAGTACTGTTCAAATAATGTCCCCACCTCTCCAACCTCAGGTACAGTCGTTGCTGTCACCATATCTACAGCCTCTCTGGCAGGCGTTGCTGTCCCGACCTCTCCAACCTCAGGTACAGCCGTTGCTGCTTCCACCTCTTCAGCCTCCAAGGCAGCTGTTGCTGTCCCCATCTCTCCAGCCTCTGGTACAGCCATTGCTGTTGCCACATCTGCAGCCTCAGGTACAGCTGTTACTGTCCCCACCTCTCCAGCCTCCAAGACAGCCATTGCTGGGGACTCCAGGGACAGTCTTTGCTTTCCTCCTTCTTGACATCATATATGACATCATCAATGACATGGGCAATGAGATCACTAAGCACATGACAAATTCTCCCCGAAGACTGGCCATAAGGAAGTCATTGTGATTGGTAATATGTTCAGTAACTGCATTATCTTTGCTGTCAAAATGCTTTTTAACCAACAACAGATTTCCATGTACTCAGAAATGTGTAATTCATGTTGAGGTATGTAGTGATGAGTATTTGATGTTTGGAAAGGAGTACCTGAAAATGGATGGGACATGCAATATGTGAAACCCTACATGTAAGATAACACTCTCCATTAAATTTCACTCAGAAGGCGCCAGTGAAATAGAAAAGGAATCTTCTGTAGTACTGTGTGGTATACTGCTGCTCCATGTATACTGTGGTACACAAAGCAGTGTTTTATGTTTCTTGGAAGCATAAAATCCATGAATTACAATCCACTTTTGCTTTATGTACTTCATTGAACTGCAGAAATCTGCAATTGTACCTAAACATTTCAATGTCATAATTGGCTTCCAGCCATAAGATTATGTTAGCAAGAATTCTTACTGAACTGTAAAGTTTGAAAGAAGAATGGGTAACAGTGCAAAAATAAAATGAATAATAATACTGTAGAAAATGCAGTGACTCCTTTTGCCATGTGAAACAGTGTAGTGTAGTTGTGGATTCCAATATTAGAGTTTGGAGAAATATGGCTTGTGGAAGGTCCCAACTAATTCATTAGCTCTACTGTATTCTGAGTTAATTAGTTTAGAACACTGGTGAAATAATGAGCTTGACAGCAAAGATTGTGGGAATGGTAACATGTTCAGTAACTGCAATCACAATGACTTCCGTATGGCCAGTCTTCGGGGAGAATTTGTCATGTGCTTAGTGATGTCATTGCCCATGTCATTGATGATGTCATGTGATGTCAAGTGTGACAGGAAACATACACATAAGGGTGCAGAGTAAAGGTTGCGTGGCTACCGTAACTTGTAATTTCCTAACCTTTTGGACATTTGTAAACAAACCTTAATGTTACTTTAACAAAGCTTTTGCCATTGAATATATATATATATATATATATATATATATATATATATATATATATATATATATATATATATATATATTTACAGTATATATATATATAAAATTAGCCATGGCTGCATTAGAGTTGGTTAACCAATAAATGTAAACTTATTTTTTTAGAATATCTGTTAGATTGATTCCTGCCAGTGCTGCTGTAAACTGTAACCCATAGTAGAAATATCAAAATAAGTAGAAATTATTTACGTGTACTGTGTATCAAAAATAAATAAATACCATATTCGCTCGAGTAAAAGTCGACCTTGTGTAAAAGTCGAGCCCCCCATTTTTTATATTTTTTAATTTGTTATTGAAACAGATGGTAAGTTTAGTGAAACAGAAAACAAAAATGAACTCCTGAAAGCGAAACTGTTGTTAGAGTGCACTTCAGGCATTAGTTTTCCTAAATATATGTATTTAAATATCCTGATGGTGTTTGAGCGACAGATTTGCAAAAATAAAAATTTTATAAGCACTTTTACCTAGAACCATTACAGTACATCTTTTTATTGTTGTTGTTTTTTTGTATGTATTTCAATGGAATGTGGGAGGTGGTGTGGTCTGGCTGTAATTCAATGAAACTGCGTCTGTGTTTTACGTAACAGCTCCTGCATGTAAACCAACCTGGGTCTCATTTTTTTATATGTAGACAATGTTACAGAATTGTTTTCGGCAAATCTTGAGATATTTGCGTTTTTGATTTGAGAGAAATTAGAAACATTTGCTCTGGCAACGAAGGCAACAAGGATTTGCTCACAACAATGTCAATGGAGGTGCGCTGTTTCCACAGAAGCACTCTGCTACAGGGTCACGCTGTAACAATCAGCCCTTAGCCTATAGCCAACTATATACGTTCCCAGAAATTAGAACTAGTTACTGTGCCAAATATAAGAATATCTAAAATATTTAAGTACAGAAGGATTTTGTGCGCAGGCAAGCACGCTCAATTCAGTGCAACAACCACAACAAACAATTCATTCAGAATGAACAATATTATCTGGAGAGCAAACATTTAAACGTCATCCTCCACAAATTAATTGACCATAAGTTTGCAATGTTCTGTGTGTTTAAAGCAATTGTCCTGTACAACAAAAACAAAAAAATACAAGACGTGCACTAAAGCTCAGTAGCAAAAAATATGTACATTTAAAAAATAATATCCAAGTTAGCTGTCCAGCAAGGTAAAATTATTAAACTGTGTTTATCTCACCCATTTGTGATAAGTGTAGCAATGAGATCTTCTGAGTTTTAGCATCCAAATGAAATCTTCATTCTTCATAGTTTGTACTCCACAAGGGAAAGATCATAAAAGCATGTTCAGTGAAACAGAAAAATCTTTCTTTCAAGCGCCAATACAAACTATTGATAAAGAAAAATAACAAACAAGCGGCAATGAGCAAGCCTCAAAGCTAGGCAGTCCCTCCCAGCAAACCTGCAGGTGCGTTGCTAAGTACTGTATGTGAACTTGCCTCGTGCACAGGGCTCCCCTGGGTCCTTAACTCTGCTAGGTACAGGCAGGGATTGAGTAACCAGACACTGGTCGGCCATGACTTTTGCAGACATTAAAGGTTTGCTGTCAAGGCTTCAGGATTGTGTTTTGGGGTTAAATTTCTCGACTTATACTCATGCAAATACGGTAAATCCTTTTTAAACATAAACATGCCAATAAATACTTCAGACTTCAAATTTACCATACTAATGTTTCAGGTTCTTAATATGGCCCACAGTATTTGGTTGGTTTCCATAATAAGTGGTAAGTCAGTAGGGCAGCGATAAAAAGACTGCAGACTCTGCCAATCTGCTGCCTAATACTGGAGCTGAGCAATCAGGAAGGTAGGAGGTATGAATCAGATGTGGCAGGTTTTATGGGATGTGCATGATGGAGCCAGATCACAGCAGCTCTACACTTGCAGTAGTGCGTAGCATGCAGGCTTATAATTATTATTATTATTATTATTTATTTCTTAGCAGACGCCCTTATCCAGGGCGACTTACAATTGTAAGCAAATACATTTCAAGTGTTACAGTACAGGTAATACAATAAGAGCAAGATAAATACAATGACAATACGTGCAACAATACGATACGATAATAACAATACGATAACAATACGATAATACGTGCAACAACTGTGTTAAAACCTAGTAAAATTGAACACAATGAGGGAAGCATGTAATGATAACAAAAGGGAGCCAAGTCAGTAGATTTCCAATAGAAATGTTACAAACCAGGAGAAACATAGGGATTTGATTCAATGATTAGTGGTGTGAGGCTGCCACAAACTAAAACTACCATTCCTGAACCTTGTTTTATATTGTGGACTTTATTTTGCCAGCCTGTTGATGATATTCTAAGGTAAGAGCTGTGCCGGGTGAGACCACTTGCGGGCGCCTTCAGGGTAGTGGAATTGGCTCATTTAAATTAGGGGGAAGGTGCCTCCTCTTGTTTGTACAAGGCAAGTGTGGTCCGCAACACAGGCCATCAGCTACAGACGGTTTTAGGGAACTGTTTTAATTCTGTATGTATTGTTCCCTCGAATTTTTCAACTTTTTAGTGCACTGTTGTTGCACATATTGTGTGAATAAAATTATTGCATTTTAAACGTGATGTTTGTCCCTTTGTATGTTACTGCCAAAGATATTCAAAGTGAATTGGCTGCAAGTGGGACTGGGGTTTCCATTTCAACCACAGGTCGAGTATTGCATGGTGGAGGTCTCAATGGTCGCAGGCCAAGGAAAACATCACAAGGACAATTGCTTAAAGTTTGCAAAATGTCATTTGAATGATGGTTGTGAGTTCTGGTCAAAGATTTTGTGGAATGATTAAACAAAAATCAAGCTATTTGGTCACGCTGATAGTCGTTACGTTTGGAGAAAGTCTGGTGAGGCGTACAAAGAAAAGAACACCATACCTACTGTCAAGCATGGAGGTGGTAATATCTATTTATTGTACCTTTTTTTCCTCATCCACAAAAGCAAAACTTTTGCTACAAAAGATTTTTCCTATAATTTGTTTGATACATTTCTAGAAATTATAAATTTCCATTGGGGTATGTTAACTTTTGACTACAACTAAGATGCAAGGTTGGATAGTAAATATCAATTTATATACTGTAAAGCCATAATTATTTGCAAGCCTTTTATGTGTTTTCGCATATGAAAAAAGTAAACATTTTTGGTATGAATATCTTAGTACTGTACATATAATGAAGTAATATACTACTACCAATGCAACAGATGGAGCAAAATAGTTTTATGAGTGTGATTCGCCAAATATTGTGGTCGCTAATATTTATGGCTTTACAGTATTTTGTTTAAATTAAAGCTGATACAGTATAAGTAAATAACATAAATAAATAACAGAATGTTTTTGAAGTTCATACTGCAAGTTTTTTTTTTCTTTTGTGTATTTTGTAATTCATTTTCTGTCATAGAATCGCCGTTCAGCAGTTTTTTTTTCCATTCAGCCATTTTTATCTTGTTTGAGTGGTGGAGGGCGTGCCTTTGAAAATGGGCGGGACTGACAGTGATGTGAACCAATCACATGACAGACTGAGACTATTGGCCGGGGATGTGAGGGCAATAGTTAAATCCTATTTTTGCACCAATGATGAGGTTTTAGCAAATCACAGGCCAGAATTTCCAAGCACTGACTCTTAGAATGTCTTTACTCAGCGGAAAGGTACCGACAAATCAGTTTTTAAAAAGAAAGCAATGGTAAAAATAGTTTTGTAATAGCGATAGTGCCCTCTCGATGATGGCTCTACCGTGTGATAGTTGACCTTGACTTTCGTTAGCGCCCTTGCCTACAGCTCGGGATGCATAACTCCCACCATGGTCGGTCAACTATCACACAGTCATTGACGGGCACTATCGATTACATTTATATATGAGAAGAATATAAGAAAATAAAAAAAACTGAAATATCTTGCTTGCATAAGTATTCAACCCCCACACATTAATATTTGGTAGAGCCACCTTTCGCTGCAATAACAGCTTTAAGTCTTTTGGGGTAAGTATGTACCAGCTTTGCACAGTGTCGGAGTGATTTTGGCCCATTCTTCTTGGCAGAGTTGCTCCAGGTTGTTCAGGTTGGTTGGACGACGCTTGTGGACCGCAATTTTCAAATAGTGCCACAGATTCTCAGTGGGATTGAGATAAGGACTTTCACTGGGCCACTGTAGGACATTCACCTTTTTGTTCTTGAGCCACTCCAATGTTGCTTTGGCCTTGTGCTTGGGATTATTATCCTGCTGAAAGGTGAATTTCCTCCCAAGCTTCAGTTTTTTAGTGGACTGAAGCAGGTTCTCTTGCAGTATTTCCCTGTATTTTGCTCCATCCATTCTTCCTTCAATTTTAACAAGATGCCCAGTCCCTGCTGATGAGAAGCATCCCCACAGCATGATGCTGCCACTACCATACTTCACTGTAGGGAGGTTGTGTCTTGAGGCATGGGCAGTGTAAGGTTTGCGCCACACATAGCGCTTTGAGTTTTGGCCAAAAAGCTCTGTCTTGGTCTCATCTGACCACAAAACCTTTTCCCACATCGTAGCTGGGTCACTCTCATGCTTTCTGGCAAACTCCAGACGTGCTTTCAGATGGTACTTTTTGAGTAACGGCTTCTTTCTTGCCACCCTCCCATACAGGCCAGTGTTATGCAGAGCTCTTGATATGGTTGACTGGTGTACCATTACTCCACTCCCAGCCACTGAACTCTGTAGCTCCTTCAAAGTGATTGTTGGCCTCTCTGTGGCTTCTCTCACAAGTCTCCTTCTTGTTTGAGTGCTGAGTTTTGAGGGACGGCCTTTTCTTGGCAGTGCCTGGGTGGTGTGATGCAGCTTCCACTTCCTGATTATTGATCCAACTGTGCTCACTGGGATATCCAAACACTTGGATTTTATTTTGTACCCTTTCCCTAATCTATGCATTTGTATTACTTTATCTCTAACTTCTGTAGAATGCTCTTTGGTCTTCATTTTCCTTCAGATTCACAGCCTGACCAATGATCCTTCAACAGTGCGGTTTTTATCCAGAAAATGTGACAGCAACTTTTAATGGTTCACAGGTGGAGGCCAATGGTAAGGTAATTGTGTCCTTGTTAGGGCAATTTCTTTCATCTGTGTAAACTGGGAGCTTCCACAGCACAGGGGTTGAATACTTATGCAAGCAAGATATTTCAGTTTTTTCTTAAAAATATTTCCCAACATAAAACCAATGTCACCTTACAATAATTGATTTTGAGTTTCAGTGTTTTAAAATAAAATATCAAACAGAACGAAATTTCAATGTACCATTTGTAATTCAGTAATATGAGAGAATTGGTCAGGGGTCTGAATACTTTTGCGAGGCACTGTATATATATATACAGTACTGTGCAAAAGTTTTAGGCAGGTGTGAAAAAATGCTGTAAAGTAAGAATGCTTTCAAAAATAGACAAATTAATAGATTATATTTATCAATTAACTAAATGCAAAGTGAGTGAACAGAAGAAAAATCTAAATCAAATCCATATTTGGTGTGACCACCCTTTGTCTTCAAAACAGCATCAATTCTTCTAGGTACACTTGCACAAAGTCAGGGATTTTGTAGGCATATAGTCAGGTGTATGATTAAACAATTATACCAAACAGGTGCTAATGATCATCAGTTCAATATGTAGGTTGAAACACAATCATTAACTGAAACAGAAACAGCTGTGTAGGAGGAATAAAACTGGGTGAGGAACAGCCAAACTCAGCTAACAAGGTGAGGTTGCTGAAGACAGTTTACTGTCAAAAGTCATACACCATGGCAAGACTGAGCACAGCAACAAGACACAAGGTAGTTATACTGCATCAGCAAGGTCTCTCCCAGGCAGAAATGTCAAGGCAGACAGGGTTTCCAGATGTGCTGTCCAAGCTCTTTGAAGAAGCACAAAGAAACGGGCAACGTTGAGGACCGTAGACGCAGTGGTCGGCCAAGGAAACTTACTGCAGCAGATGAAAGACACATCATGCTTACTTCTCTTCACAATCGGAAGATGTCCAGCAGTGCCATCAGCTCAGAATTGGCAGAAAACAGTGGGACCCTGGTACACCCATCTACTGTCCGGAGAAGTCTGGTCAGAAGTGGCCTTCATGGAAGACTTGCGGCCAAAAAGCCATACCTCCGACGTGGAAACAAGGCCAAGCGACTCAACTATGCACGAAAACACAGGAACTGGGGTGCAGAAAAGTGGCAGCAGGTGCTCTGGACTGATGAGTCAAAATGTGAAATATTTGGCTGTAGCAGACGGCAGTTTGTTCGCCAAGGGCTGGAGAGCGGTACACGAATGAGTGTCTGCAGGCAACAGTGAAGCATGGTGGAGGTTCCTTGCAAGTTTGGGGCTGCATTTCTGCAAATGGAGTTGGGGATTTGGTCAGAATTAATGGTCTCCTCAATGCTGAGAAGTACAGGCAGATACTTATCCATCATGCAATACCATCAGGGAGGCATCTGATTGGCTCCAAATTTATTCTGCAGCATGACAACGACCCCAAACATACAGCGAAAGTCATTAAGAACTATCTTCAGCGTAAAGAAGAACAAGGAGTCCTGAAGTGATGGTATGGCCCCCATAGAGCCCTGATCTCAACATTATCGAGTCTGTCTGGGATTACATGAAGAGAGAGAAGCAACTGAGGCTGCCTAAATCCACAGAAGAACTGTGGTTAGTTCTCCAAGATGTTTGGGCCAACCTACCTGCCGAGTTCCTTCAAAAACTGTGTGCAAGTGTACCTAGAAGAATTGATGCTGTTTTGAAGGCAAAGGGTGGTCACACCAAATATGGATTTGATTTAGATTTTTCTTCTGTTCACTCACTTTGCATTTAGTTAATTGATAAATATAATCTATTAACATGTCTATTTTTGAAAGCATTCTTACTTTACAGCATTTTTTCACACCTGCCTAAAACTTTTGCACAGTACTATATATATATATAAATGTTATCGATAGTGCCCGTCAATGACTGTGTGATAGTTGACCAACCATGGTGGGAGTTATGCATCCCGAGCTGTAGGCAAGGGCACTAACGAAAGTCAAGGTCAACTATCACACGGTAGAGCCATCATCGAGAGGGCACTATCGCTATTACAAAACTATTTTTACCATTGCTTTCTTTTTAAAAAAACTGATTTGTCGGTACCTTTCCGCTGAGTAAAGACATTCTAAGAGTCAGTGCTTGGAAATTCTGGCCTGTGATTTGCTAAAACCTCATCATTGGTGCAAAATAGATTTAACTATTGCCCCTCACATCCCCGGCCAATAGTCTCAGTCTGTCATGTGATTGGTTCACATCACTGTCAGTCCCGCCCATTTTCAAAGGCACGCCCTCCACCACTCAAACAAGATAAAAATGGCTGAATGGAAAAAAAAACTGCTGAACGGCGATTCTATGACAGAAAATGAATTACAAAATACACAAAAGAAAAAAAAACGCAGTATGAACTTCAAAAACATTCTGTTATTTATTTCTGTTACTTACTTATACTGTATCAGCTTTAATTTAAACATATATATATGTACTTTTTTATGTAGTCAATCATGGACTACCTGGTTGTTTAAAATTCATAGTAGTAGATCTTTTCTTTTGATGTTTAGTTTGTGGATTATTACTCAAACATAGAAAATAATGTTTAACTCCTGATGTATAAAGTAGTAAAAATGAGTAGCCTGTAAATGTATAAAGTATTATATCAAGCACATAATGTTCATCAACATTATGTTCTACAGACTTAAGTTGTTCCATTGCTCAATGATAACCGGATTTGAGATTCTGGCAACATGTCACAGGTTACAACACTGTTTGTCAACCCCCACCCACCAATTAAAAAAAAGATTAAGGATGAAACCAAGATGGCAGAAAGGAAAGTACCAGATCTAATGTCTAGAAGCAAGCATCTGTAAAAAATACAAAACAAAGAATAGGTGAACGAATAAATAAATAATAGCTATAGATTTGTTTTTAAGAATTCTAAATGAAGAGGATAATTTCTGGTTTAACACTACAGTCTTGCGTGGAGCGAGTCATCCCAGAAAGAATCATGAGCACAGATCAAACAGATCAAACACATTACATTGCAAAGGAAAATTGACATCTGTCAATCCCCCAGGACACAAAGTAGTTGCAGGGAAGTGATGTAGCTGATTTAGTACCCCATGATACTGTATGTGCAAAAATATGTTAAATGACTAGCAGGATGCCACACATTAGTGGATCATTAAGTGGGTTATTAACTAATTAGCAACCACATGACTGGAGCTAAAAATGATACAGTAAAAGGATAATAGCCCTTTAAAAAATGTGTTTAGAGAAGATATATATCTTCTTTAACATCCATACATAGAAAGAAAAAAAAAACATACTCCTAAACGTTTACAAAATTTATTGAGAAAGAAACCAATGGTTCGGCTGCAAAGCCTTCATCAGAGTATAAAAAACACTAATAGAGTATATACCCATGTTACAATACTGTCATGCCCCTTCCCGTATTGCTTTCATTGAACTCACTGTACTGTTATTACAATATGCGAGGCTAATGCAGATCCCAAAGGAGATTACAGCAGACCTTGCGACATCATTTTCTCAATTTTGAATTGATTTTATCTCTTTTATAGGGCATGAAAACCATGATACATTTTTTGTTTAAGATCAATGCGCTTCCGCGTGGCTTTTCTTATTACAGTAAAGATCATGCAAGTAACAATAATTAAATAAACCGTATAATCTACCAAAAATTCTGCTTAGGACATAACATGTAAGGGGGAACCATTTTAGGTTAAAATCTAATATGTTTCTTTCGGCAGAGATTTCTGGCAGTACACTTCAGATTCTCGTTTTAGGACCCTCCATATTGCCTAACAGTTAACACTCAAAATATCTCACCTTGGAACAGATTTTGTTTGTGCATGACTAATATTAAAAAATATACCCATTTTGTGGGATTTAAATTATAGAATTTTAAATGGAGAAACACACTGTACAAAAGTAGTGCATATCCATGCTCTGTGTAACCTTAATACCCATTTGGATAGCTGATTAATGGTGTTAATGACAATTAAATCCATTAGGACTTTTTACACTCATACATTAAAATATTTATCAATTAAAGCGCTGCTGAAACTAGCATAGATCTTGCATTTAATGTAGGTTAAAAATAATAAAAAAAATCTCATAACTTACCACGTATAACAGTTTTTAAAATGGCTAAGTACAAGGTGTATCCCAGCTTGTTAGCTAAAATCATTTGATTTCATTTCAGTGACATGATAAAAAAAACTGTAGATATGTCACCTGCTTCAACAAAAAAGGTCTGCTTGGAATTATTACCTTTATTAAACCAGTGACACCCAGCTTTACCCATACATTTCCAACTTCCATTCTTCCATAGAGACAATTTTCTTTTCTTAAATAAACTGTCATGCTAGTGTTAATATATTGTTTGCTAGCTCATACTCTTGAGAAATCCTGCTGATATAAAACATGTATATGTTAGCTTGGTAATAGTATCTTTAGTGTGCTTGAGTAGAACAAATGTGTTTCCTTCATGGCTGTGCTAATGTGATAAAAGAAAATTGGCTGTTCATCAGCCCTTTGCTGGATAGAGACAGTAAAGATGGAAGCACATTCTTTGCTGTGCATTAATACTTGAGACAAACTTTCAGGCAGTTATATTTCATATGTCAGCACTATTCACTAAAAGTGTTGTAAAACATGTGACAATGTAACAAATTATAAAACAGAAAACATTTTACCTTATTTAAATAAGTCGGCCTTAGGGATACTCAATATAAGCTATAAATAATATACAGATTGCATGTTCATACTGAAAGAAAAAAAGCACATATGTATAAAGACAAGTAGAAAACTTAAACAACATTTGAAACTCAAGAATTAATATTAATATTAGTCCATCCACACAAATGGTTATTTCGTGTTTTATAATTCACCCCAAATACAAAATTTGTAGGCAAACCTTAATTATTGTCTACATCTTGAGAAGGGAGTACTTCAAATAATCAGTGCCACATACAATATGCCAGGCACGCAGTTTGATCTACCTTCAACTGTGTCATCATTGCCACTGGAACGAACATGAAAGATGTTTGCCAGCAGGTTTGAATGCCAGCCATCCGTGGGTTACAAGGCCAATGTGATTTGGAGGATGACGCATATAAAACAGACGGATCACATTCCCATCTTGCAACTTCACTTATAAATTGCCCTTGTCATTCCTACTGATATGCTACATGTTGATTTGAAATTGCGATTGATGGAATAGTTTTGAAAGTAATATAGTTGATTATCCAGAAGTTTAGTAATCGGATTGTCATAATTAACCTGTATTTTGTAACATGTTCCATGTTATTTGGGATTAGCAGGCTCATAACTGGAAGCATTGTGCTTTTTAAAATGTGCAAAGCTAGGTGATTGCAGTAATTTCTTTGTCTGTGTCAGTTATCCAGAAAATCAGTTAATTTGACTGCTTACACCTTCTCTGTGCTAGGGAAACATATTCAGTCATATTCAGTGTGTTGTCGTAAGGGCCATTGCAAATATGATCTTCATAGCCTCTGCATCTGGAGTATATTTAAATCAAAAACTAAATGTGGGAAAAGAGCAATTGGATCAAAGCAGCTTAGTACATTTCACAATGCTGGAAAAATTGGCTGTAGTCTCGGCGGAATTCACAAACAGTTAAAAAGGGACATTATTCCTAAGTTAAAGATTTGTTTTCAGAAGTCTTTTTGGTTTTAAAACTTTAGAAAACTTGTAATTCTACTGTGAGGTATAAGATTGGATATATCATATAATATAAGCAGTATGATGATTGATATCCACAGCATGACTGTTTTATCCACAAGTACTGGCCTATTCATCTTCACAGTCGGGTTTCGAGAATAAAGGGAGTTGATTTTTCAATTCTGAAAACATTTTTACATCTTGTGTTTTTTATACTTTACTCTTGTGTTATAAAGAATTTTATATTTCACTAAACATAATCTAACCCTGGCCATTTCCCTGCATGACTGTGTGGTTGCCATAGAAGTATGCGTGGTATTCATGCTTGTAAATAATGGCATTGGAAACGATATGGAATTGAAAAAGAAATAAAATGCACTTACTTTTTATAGAATAATGAAAGTCTCAAACATACAGTAACTGAGGTACTTCTCTTTTCATCTTTGTGTCCAACTTCTAGCAAAATCACACAAAAAATGTGTGTGTGTGAGAGAGACACTATATTCGGAGTTAAAAATGGGAATACTGCTAGTTTATTCTCAAATGATAGCAGCCTGCCTTATGTTTAAGCTGGCCTTTCACCCAACGATTTTATTCTTGTGGCCCCTTGGTTTGATTGGAGTGTCTAATGAAACTGTCGAGAGCACTTCAGGCCCTCTTGCTGCCCTCTCTTGAGTGTATGTGTGCAAAGCAGCAGTTCTTGAGAAGGTAATCAGGCTTGGGTTCAGAAAATATTTCCTTTTACAGTGCCACTGTAACAAGGTGCAGAGCACTTCCAAAAACTGACAATTGAACTTTGTGAGTGCAGAACCTATTTCAAAAGACTGAATCTGGGCTAAATGGGATGCAACACTTCAGAATGAATTTATATCAGCCTGACTCATCTTTAGATCTTTTGTGGGCTCAAAATGATCTTCAAATTCTTCAATTCTTCATAAAAGTATGAAATTTAAGGCACTCTCCTGTTGTCTTATTATGAAAGGAAATATTGCCAGACTATTTATTTCTTTAGCATTTTACCATTTTCACCTTAAGGCAACAGTTTAGAAGATACTGTACATTATACAGTACATAATAGTAATAGGCAATAACAAAGTCTTTAAAGCCCAAGAAGATTGGTAAAAATGTAATAAAAATCTTATTATAAATGTTAACAATTCTGATTATGGTATATTGCTCTCATTTTGTGGGATTTTCTTTTTTTCTTGTCCTTCCTTGTGCCCTTCTAGTCCAGGTGTTTCGAATAACTTTTTGTTGGCATTTACTTTGTCTTTTTTTTTTTCCAATTAGGGTTGCCATGGCGAATATGTGTTACTGGGAATAGATATAAAATGTATGAAAAATAGCAAAAGGCAGAAGATATATTCATTCTTACAATAAAGTTTCAGCCTACATAATCCTATTAACATGTACAAGAGAGACCGTTCCAAAAGCAGCTTCTCTGAATTTCTCTGTTTTGATGTCAGGCAATCCCAAATGATGGTTAAAAAAAGCTTAGCAGTAGTCATGGGAACAACTTCTCTGAGTGACTTAATTACCATCATTGTTGCTCCTTTATGATATGATAAGTGAAAATCCTGAGATTTATTGCTTAATGAAAGTGACACATCTATAAAGAGCCTCTGCTGAGCCATTTAAGCGACGTTAATATATATTTCAGCTCTCTTATACTTGAATGTATTGAAGCTGTTAGATCTTAACTGGACTCGGAAATACAAACCATTTTCATCCTTGGCATACTAAGATGCTCTATCCTGCCCTGAAAAAGCATGTCTACCCAATGAGATCACCACATGTGCAGCCCAGAGCTTGAACATTTACCTTGCTGGATTTGCTGGTGGCAGATATTATACTAGCCAAGGCTTTAAAACTTTTAAAAAGTTTTTTTCTCTTGTTAACATTAGCAACATTATCACTGCTCCCTTATTGTGCTGAAGATCATTTTGTTCCTTGCTTATACAAGCACCACAAAAGAAGGTGTACACATACTTCTTTCTCATTAAAATTCACGTGGAAAAGGATCATTTCCATGATCTGGCCAAAGGGTCTCACTCTGGAAACCCATTTGAATGTGAAAGTAAAAGTGTACCAGCATTCCAGACTAGGTTTACAAAGCTATAGAGCAGTTCTGGGGGGAACAAAATCCCTGATTTAAAGTAAATGCTCTATGCACAGCATTACATCTATACATGGGATGTACTAGAATTTTCACAAATCTTCAGCAGTGATTTGTTGGTAAGAGAAAATCGATTTTAAAGCCTTGGTTAACATTAACTAGAAATTAACTAGCCAATTTCTGTTAGCAAATGAAATATAATTGAGATTTTTCATTACCGCTGTATTTTATTCATTGAATATTTGTCATTATTTTTCAGGTTCGGATCAGTTTATTGGAAGAACGCAGATTTTCGCTTTTATTACACAACCAAGAGGTAAAGGAAACTTAATTGTAGAAAATGATAATAATAAAAAAATATAACTTATAATAACACAATGCAAAGTCACATTAAACATGCAGTGGTGTGAACTTCAGTTTGTATTTTAGACAGCACCCTACAGGTATACTGTTTTTTTTAATAAATAATTCAATACAAATTTAACAGTTTAGCAAATCTTGGTGTGACATAATTTTCATCTATATATGTTATATATTAATATAATTGTCTCTGTGTGTGATTTACCTTTTAAATTACAATACATATATGGCGTGGAATGAAACATGTTAGGGTTATTAACCACTCTTTCAAATATAAACTTATATAAACATTTCCTACAAAAGTTATGGCTACAAAACATTGAGGGGTTTCTTTAAAACAACCTGTATTGTAGGTATCATATGAGTACTTGTCAAAATACAATTTTCAACAAATCATTTACTGTATGGAATAACAATAGGGTTATATTGGAAACTGTCAGTGGAAAAAGCTGCATTTTTAAAAGTAAGGCAGATAAAAGATATATTGTTCATCTTGAGGTGGCATTATTTAAAAAAAAAAAATTGCACTAGATTCCATTGCATACAATCCACATGTTTCCATTCTGGTTTAATTTCAAAGTTATATGCACTGTTAGGATCTGTGAACAGGATGTGAGTGGTGTAAAACACAAGTGAAAGTCCAGGCAGGAGTTCTCCCAAAAAGTCCGTGTTTATTTGTTGTAAACACAAAATAATACTACTACTAATAATAATAATAATAATAATAATAATAATAATAATAATAATAATAACACTCCTGTGACCACAATCCTCCGTGCACGAAACTGTGCTCTTTCTCCGGGGACGTGGTGAGTGCTGGTGCTGTGCTGTGCTGTGCAGTGTTGTGCTGTGAGGGACGTGCTCCGGGTCTTTAGTGCTGGCTCCGCGGCTGCAGCTCCCGACTCTCACTCCTCCTCTGGTTGAGACAAAACACAAAACAAATAACAAGACACAGGCTCCGGCTGGATACTGTCATCAGCGCAAGGGGCCGTACTAACGTAGCTGCTCCCCTTTGTACCCAGAACCTCCTCCTTGCAAACAACCCGCAGCTGATTGCAATGAAATCCTTCCAGGTACATGCAACCACGCTCCCCTAATATGGTCACCTTCCGGTTTCCGCCTACCGTCAAGGCAGTCCATCTCGGAGGAAGCATACGATCAACCTTACCCAGCCTTTCTTGGTCGGGAGGAGATTTACAGTTCAATTCTTTCTCTCTCTGTCACACATCTCACCCCTCAGAGTGATGCCGAAGGCACACTCGCCAATGCTAAGTTCCCCAATGGGCCCCTCCCTTGAAAAAAATCTGCATTTTGATGCTCCTTACCCGCACGATGTTTCACGGTATAGTGGAAGGGTTGCAGCGCCAGATACCACCGAGTTATCCGAGCGTTATTGTCCTTCATCGTGTGCAACCACCTTAAAGGAGCATGATCAGTGACAAGAGTGAAAGAACGCCCCAGCAAGTAATAGCGAAGGGCGTGAGTGGCCCATTTGATGGCCAAACACTCTTTCTCAATGACGGAGTAGTTAATCTCCCGTGGAGCCAGTTTTTTGCTCATGTAAATAATCGGGTGTTCCACTCCGTCAACTTGCTGGGACAGGACCGCCCCCAGACCAATCTGGGAGGCATCGGTCTGGAGGATGAACTCCTTACTGAAATCTGGTGAAATAAGTGCTGGGGCCTGGCATAGTCTCCTCTTAATCGTGTCAAAGGCCCCCTGACACTCCCCTGTCCACCTAACTATTTTTGGAGCCGTCTTTTGGTGAGCTCTACCAAGGGGTTAACTATGGTGGCATACTCGGGGATAAAGCGGCGATAATAGCCTGCTAACCCCAATAGTGATCTCACCTGCGGTTTGGTTCTCGGATCGCCGTCTCCACTAGAGCCTGGACTTTAGAAGCGATCGGCTTTACCGCCCATTACCCATAAGGAAGCCAAGATACTGGGTTTCTTGTTTGCCGAATGCACATTTGCCCAGATTAGCCGTCAGCCCCGCCTCCCTCAGAGACTGTAGGACGGCCGAAAGTCTAATAATATGCTCTCTCCAGGTAGAGCTGAAAATCACCACGTCATCAATGTATGCAGCGGCATACTGCTGATGGGGCGCTAGGACCTGGTCCATCAGTCTCTGAAAGGTAGCTGGGGCTCCATGCAACCCGAAGGGCATGGTCTGGAAATGGAACAAGCCATCTGGGGTAGAGAAAGCAGTTTTCTCTTGCGAACTCTGGGTCAGTGGAATTTGCCAGTATCCCTTCGTCAAATCCAAAGTCGAAATTAACCGCTCCTCCCAGTCGGTCGAGGAGCTCGTCCACCCGAGGCATGGGATATGCATCAAACTTGGAGATGGCATTAACCTTTCTGAAATCCACGCAGAACCGAGTGGAGCCGTCCTTCTTAGGCACCATCACTATCGGGCTGCTCCACTCGCTCCGGAAGGCTCAATGACTCCAAGCTCGAGCATATTCCCCACCTCCCGACCAACGGCACCCCTGCGGCTCTCCGGGATTCGATCACGGTCTCTCTCGAACCCTGACACCTGCTGGAGTAATAATAGCATGTTCAATCATATTAGTTCTGCCAGGCAAGTCAGAAAAACATCACCAAATTGTTTCACTAACCCATGGAGTTCACACTTCTGATCAGGAAGTAATTGTTCCCCATCGGAATGTTAACTGTAGCTGGTGTACTGACAGAGGGACCAAAATCCTCTTCTATACTGTCATTGGCTATAAACAGGGCCTCCCTTTCATTGTAGGGTTTTAATAAATTAATATGATAAATTTCTGTTTTGTTACGGCGATCGGGTTGTCTGATTTCATAGTTTACATTACCAATTGCCCGCATCACCTCATATGGTCCCTGCCACTTAGCGTACAGTTTAGACTCCGAAGTGGGAAGTAGCAGCAGTACCTTATCTCCTGGCCGAAAAGTCCGAATCCGTGCTTGTTTATTGTACTGCTGCTCTTGCCGATGCTGAGCCCGTTTTAAGTTCTCGTGTGCCAAATGACCAACCAATTCCATGCGATCTCTTAACATAATTACATATTTCACTATGTTTTTAGCATCTTTATTTTGCTCTTCCCATCCTTCCTTTACAAGATCAAGGACACCTCGTGGTTG
The DNA here is from genome assembly GCA_030684275.1 of Acipenser oxyrinchus oxyrinchus. NCBI lineage: Eukaryota > Metazoa > Chordata > Actinopteri > Acipenseriformes > Acipenseridae > Acipenser > Acipenser oxyrinchus. The sequence continues at coordinate 41,062,734 of CM060251.1, forward strand.
TCTCCCATACAGCAGCTCAAAGGGAGAAAACCCGGTCGAGCTCTGAGGCACCTCTCTCACTGCAAACATCAGGTAGGGAAGGAGTTTAGCCCAATGTTTTTGCTCCTGGTTGACAAACCGCCTCAGCATCTGCTTCAATGTCTGATTAAAACGTTCCACTAAACCATCCGATTGCGGGTGATAAACGGAGGTCCGAATGGATCGAATTTGTAATAATTTATACAGTTCTTTTAAACACCGTGACATAAAATTAGTTCGTGATCAGTCAGAATTTCTTTGGGGATCCCTACTCTCGCTATGATCTGCACTAACTCTTTTGCAATCGCCAATGCACTAGTGGACCTCAATGGTACTGCCTCTGGATATCTGGTCGCGTAGTCCACCACTACTAAAATATGCGTATATCCACAGTCAGACTGGCTCAATGGGCCCACTATATCCATTGCAATGCGTTCAAAGGGAATATTGATCAGAGGCAGTGGAACCAATGGGGCCGGGCGAACCCGCCCCGGCGCTACTTGTTGGCACTCCCTACAGGTCGCCACATACCGCTTCACCTCACTGTACACTCCCGCCCAGTAAAATCGAGCCAATATTCGTTCCTGAGTCTTTTCCCTACCTAAGTGGCCCGAACAAGGGACATCATGAGCCAACCGCATGATCTCATGTCGAAAAGACTGAGGAACGAGTAATTGTGTTACAGTCTGCCCTGTGCTCGGGCTCGGGATACTCTATACAGCAAATGCCCAAGCACAATGTGGTGAGGGTAGGTGAGCGGCCGAGTGCCATCTACTTCCTTCCCCTCGATAGACCAAACCTGCCCCCAGAGGTTAGCCAGCGTAGGATCATTTTTTGTTCATACGCTAGATCAACATCTCGGTCCCAGACCTTCGGTATATCGGCGGGGATATGGTAGCCTCAGCACTTGGGGTCTCAGTAACCCGGCCCGGTCGGTCACACTGGATCCCAATCCCCTTTCCCTGGCGTTTATCAGACGTGGAGGAGTCTCCCACCAAACCCCAACCTTGTTTCATTGATCGCCTCCCATTTTTCCACCCTTCTCTCTCGTTTAGTTTTTTGGGCGGAACCGAGAGGGAAACAGATCAGCATGCAGCGGAAAGATATCCCCAATAGTTTCCCCTGCTGCTCCTATGGTCTTACCGGAGACTGGCTGTACCTTTTGGTTTATAATTATTCCGAAACATGGCCAGTCTTTTTGCCACCGCCACAATTACACGGCGGGTGTGACTACCAACTGTCACATCTAATTTAGTGAGGGGGTAGTCCTTGCTATCTCCATGGATACAGGAGATGACCACTAACCCACGTGACCACCAAGGTACCCCTTCTAAGAGAGTTTCCGAAATCAAGGTCTGCCCACACCCTGAGTCCACTAATGCGTGGGTGCTCACATTACCAACCCGCACATCAACAATACAAGGTCCCTCCCAAGCATTACCCCTGGACTTACCTGTCGCCGGTACCAAATAATACGAAGCCGCACCACACTCCATTGCTGAGGGGCAATTCCGGCAAGGTGGCCGACCCCATGGCACCGGTAACATTCCAGAGGGAAGGCGCCACGAGCCTGATTGTCCCGCTGCCGACCTGGCAGCGGGAGAGGGCCCTGTTCTACCCCAGCTGGGGTTTGACCTCGGCCTCCAGTGTTGTGGAGCGAGGCCACCCGTTGGGGACTGAGAAGGTGCTGGTCCGGTAGGGAAGGGTGTGCGTGGGTGAAGGGGCCCCGGCCTTGGGCCTGCCATCCTGGGTCTGATGAAGGTCGGCGTCGGATGTATCGGGGTGGGCAGCGGTGTGGGCATGGAGTCCTCATATCCCTCGGCCAACCTGACCGCTGCGTCCAGCGTGGTGGGCCGGTGCCGGCTGACCCAATTGCTGGCCTCTGGCCCCAGCAACTGTATAAACTGTTCAATGGTGACCAGTTCGGTCACCTCTTCAGCTGTTCGCTCGCCAGGGCAGAGCCACCGGGTCACCTGGTCCACCAACTGCTGGGCCATGACTCGGGTCGGACTCCTGCGGGCGTTGGTACTCCCGGAACCGGGCGGTGCGTCTCCTCTGTTATATCCAGTCGCTGAAGGATGGCTTTCCTTACCACATCGTAATCCATGGCTTGTTCATGGGTTAAAGCATGGTAGGCTGCCTGGGCTTCCCGATCAGATTGGGTCCCAGCTGGGTAGCCCACCACTCCCGAGGCCATAGGGCTGCTGTCGCCTGTCTTTCAAAAGATGTTAAATAGGCCTCGGGATCATCCTCCAGCGACATCTTCACCACTTTGGGTTTTGGAGGAGCCACTGTTGGTTCAGCCACCGGTTCCCTCCTCTGGTTGGCCGCGAGGAACATGGCATTCATCCTTTCCATCACCGCTGCCAAGGTCTCCTCATGCCTCCGTGCCTGAGCCTCCATCATGGTGTTCAGTGCTGCTGGGTCCATCGTGAAATCCCGTTCTGACACCACTTGTGAACAGGATGTGAGTGGTGTAAAACACAAGTGAAAGTCCAGGCAGGAGTTCTCCCAAAAAGTCTGTGTTTATTTGTTGTAAACACAAAATAATACTAATAATAATAATAATAATAATAATAATAATAATAATAATAATAATAATAATAATAATAATAATAATAACACTCCTGTGACCACAATCCTCCGTGCACGAAACTGTGCTCTTTCTCCGGGGACGTGGTGAGTGCTGGTGCTGTGCTGTGCTGTGCAGTGTTGTGCTGTGAGGGACGTGCTCCGGGTCTTTAGTGCTGGCTCCGCGGCTGCAGCTCCCGACTCTCACTCCTCCTCTGGTTGAGACAAAACACAAAACAAATAACAAGACACAGGCTCCGGCTGGATACTGTCATCAGCGCAAGGGCCGTACTAACGTAGCTGCTCCCCTTTGTACCCAGAACCTCCTCCTTGCAAACAACCCGCAGCTGATTGCAATGAAATCCTTCCAGGTACATGCAACTACGCGCTCCCCCTAATATGGTCACCTTCCGGTTTCCGCCTACCGTCAAGGCAGTCCATCTCGGAGGAAGCATACGATCAACCTTACCCAGCGCCTTTCTTGGTCGGGAGGGAGATTTACAGTTCGAATTCTTTCTCTCTCTGTCACAGGATCTCTTTATACTGTGGTACTTTTTACACATTAGCATGGTTCTGCCATGGATTACTTAAGCAATAGGACCCTCATAAGAGGTCTGTCTGGTAAATCCCACCTTGTGCCATTAAATGACCCAAGCCAAAGGCGAGGTAAAGTCCTGTGTGAGTGTTCTATGGCTATTAGAAAATGGATAAGTTTAAAAAAAAAAATAACATTTAATGTTTTTCTGTTTTGTTTTTGTTGTGCTTTTATGCAATGCGTCGTGTCTTATAACGCCTTAAGTGTGCGGTTATATCATGTCAGCCAACCTCCTGTCATGCCTCAATGCTTCATCGTGCTGTGTGCTCAGTAAATTGTTCACAGTGTGTTCATAAAATTTATTCAAAGCCTCCTTCTGGAAGCAGCAGCGTTCACATGACCAACCTTTCATATGATCAAGCCTTTAAGATAGCGTGCTTGTTGCGCACGCTTCCATCCAAGCCAGAGTTGCCAGGTCCGCGGTTTTCTCACGGAATTGGGCTAATTTAAAAAGACAGCTGCAGGAAATATTTAGGAGTCACGGGTTGGTACTTTTTGGGCTACTTTCAAGAGGTTTCACGTTTTTTTTGGGCTAGTTTACTTTATATATAAAAAAGAATAACTATTAAAAATGAATAACCTAATCACAAAAGTATTTAATTGAACAAATGATCCCTGTCCACAACTTTTGCAGCCTAACCGCTGCAGTGCACACAAACTATATAAAACTGTTTCCCAATAAAATAACATTTTGCGCATGACCACAACCACCACTGCGCATGACCATGCGAGTGGACTCAGGAGTGAGAGACGAACGATTGTGTTAATTGACGAGGAGATTGAAAGTAAGAAGTTAAATGTTTCTTTTTTTGTTCATGTTTATGTGTTATATTTCAATGTATGGGGCTACAATTAACTGTAAACTTTATTTGTGTTTATTTAAAAAGAAAAAGGCATGCTGTTGGTCTATTTTTTGCAGTTTGTTAAGGTACATTTATTTCATGTTTATGTTTCATTGATTTAATTGATGTTGATCATCTAATTTAGATTTTTTATAATGTCATGTGGATGAGCTGTGCTGGGGTTTGTCATTTTTATCAAATCGATTGAACAATAACATTCAAGGTCCTTTACCAGAGAAAGACCCACTCTGCTGTGCTCTAGGTTCCTAAATGGAGTGTAAAAGGTAGTCTGTCAGTAAGGCAAACACTTGCTGTATTTATTTAAGTAATAAAAAATATGAATATATACACTACGACAAACTACATATTCCACAGCAATGGGTATATTTCGCAAAAAAATCATGAAATCTGTGATAACCATGAAAAAAATGTAGCCTTAGTTATGTGGCATAGACATAGCTGACGAAAAGTTCCCTGGTTTAGACCAACAAAGGGTGTGAAATGGAACTAACCCAAGTGTCAAGATATTTACTATTTGTGAAACTGAAATAGTAGTGTGCAGAAGTACTAAGCCCCTTTCACACTGGCATGCTCTGCCCAGGATGGACCCTACCCAGGTCATGACCCAGAGTCACGTGGGTCAGATACGAGATTTCACACTGTTTTTTGAAGAAGCAGGGTCGACATGGGTGACAGAAGCTAGTACGCACTGCGCATATGCAACGTCCCGGAAGCAGCAACATTTACATGACCACCCTTTCATCTGTTCTTGTAAGATGGCGTGCTTATGTTTGCGTGACTTTACAGGTAAGTATATTTTTTGTAATAACCGTCTCTTCTGTACCCCCCCAGGTTGTTTGGATCTCAGACTGACCACTGGACCACCCCAGGAGCACACAGGGACCACACAGACAGAAATAAAATGGTTGTTCTTTATTATGTCAAAAAACACGGTTGTCAATAAGAACACTTATAGCCCCTAAAATAACAATGGTTTTCCCAGCGATGCTATCATTTAATATCCACACAGCATAGCATCACAATTATATAGTATCACCTGACCTATGGCTGCAGAGTGTCTCATTCCTCAAAGGACAAAAACAAAGTGGTCTTCACCATAATGCAGGCACTAATTTATCCAACTGGCTCCTTGCCAATACTTTGCATCCACATCCCACGCCCACCTCCAGGGGGTGTTTCCTCCCTCCCTCCGTGACGTTGATTCAGGAGAAACAATGAGAACAATCTGTCCTTAATACTCACTCTCCCCTTCCTGTCTCACTCTCTTAGGGGGCTAATTCACACACCCACATTTGCCCCTCCCGATAAGAGTATTAGTCTTCCAACCCAGCCACTGATAGTTAAGTAGGTGAGAGCCTCACTTATCGGGGTGTCTGCAGGTCATACAGCAGTCCGTCTTCTCTGCAATCCTTCTTCTGGAATGAAGGGAGAGAGAAGGCAAGCCCTGGAGACAGACAAAACGACATCGCGTCAGCACTCATAATACAATAAAGATATCTTCCAGTCCAACAGTATACTTATTCCATTCACAGTCCCTATGTATTGGAGTTGTGTAACAGTTAACAAATATTAGAACACTAGCATCCATCAAACAGGATGCTTGCATAAATAACACGAGTTATACTTGCAGTCCGTTGTGAAACAGTATTCTAATAGTCTCAACAATGCAAAGAGTCCTTCACTTCACTGCATTTAGTTGTGCTGGTTTATTTCCTTCTGCTTCTCTTCAATGCATTTGTTGTTTAAGCACCAGTGCTGCTTCACTTCCTTCAGTGTCCAAAATGGCCATGGTCCAGTTCCAATGGGTTCCCCCCAACATGCTCCCCCAATGCCCACCCACTCTCTCTGTACTAGCTGTACAAATTCAAAGGAAAAACAGCAGCAGCTCAGAGTGGGTCGACTGGCAGTACCTTGCAAAAAAATTGCAGTATCGTTGGAATGGAAAATAATGGACCTTTGGAAAAGCCAGACTCTGTGAACTGCCTTCAACTTCCAAGGTATTTTTATGTTTATTTCATGTTTCATGCTTATCCTATAAGCAATCCATTATACATTGCGTAAAATGCAATATAAATTTAGTGCATACAGAACTTTAAATATTAAATACAAGAATAAAAGTATGATAAAGATTTTACATAAATGATATTTATTTATTTTAGTACCAAAGAACATAATTTTGCCTGTTTGAGCTATGGTTTTTAAATGTTCTAACATACCAATTTAAATATAGGTAACAGTTGCACTCTTTTGACTTCCTGTTCCTATTGCATTAAGTACCAATTTAATACCTTCCTAGACAGCAGTTCAGTTGTACAACGTTTGTCGTCTGACAGAAAAATTTACCTTTAAGTCCTGCTCTCTAACCAATGGGAAAAGTTTTAATCTGCCCCTCTATGGGACTATTTAAAAAGCCGTCTAATGTGTACTCAGGCATTAATGATTATAATTAATATATGTCAGTTTATAGCTATATAACACTGTATTATGTTCACAAGACGATTATTAAAGATAGGTACAGTATGTGAGTAAAAGAAAGTGTTTTTAAAAATACTATACATTTTTTCTTTTTATATTGTGTATTTTATGCAAAAAGCCTGTATAAAAATATACTGTAGAGTGGTTCGTTTTCAGTTTAAATATTGTTCTCTTACCTTGTTTTAGCAATGTTCCATACTCTCGTGGTAATGTGACTTTAGTGCCCTGGATACAGCAATTTTTTATAACATGTCGACTCTGCATGAGTTTGTCAAAGCTACACATGTTTGGATACATCTGAAAGGCCAGTATCATACCACCCAGGCATCAGTGAACTTCAGACACAGATATATGGAGTGGATGAAATTACCATTAGTAGAAGGTAGAACTTTGTTTGAAACTTGTAACAGTATTTAAGTATATTCTATTTCAGTTGTTCATTCTTCAGTAACAGATTGTATTCTTCTTGATTTTCAGGACCCAAGTTATTTATTATTTGTGCTAAATTGTTGTATATCTGTTTAGTGGAATAATTTAATATTTAAGATTATTTATAGACACTTATTACAGAAGCATATGCAAATGTACTTGTAGGATAATGTACATTACTGTCCAGATGTAAAGTTGACAAAAAATAAGCTCCCAATGTGTTCAGCTTCTTTGGTTTCCTGGGCCCTTTTTGGTGTTTTTAATTTTCCTCCTTTGATACAGACTTGAGCTTTTTTTAACCTGTTTTTTATTTAATCATTAAACAACTGGATTACTTGCAGGTATATGTTAATTTGCCATTGTGCATTTACTGTACCTAAAACGGAATTGTTTAATTGGAAAGAGTGCAAATGCAAAATAGGTTAAGGTACAGTAAACACTCTTCAGGCTAGGATTTTTGAAAAGGGAAAAGTGTAAACAAGGTGTTTAATTTCTGAGCTTTAAGGCAACAATGCCAGTTTAAAATCTGTTGTGTTAGCAGTTTAAGCATACATACAGGCAGCGCTGTGCGTGTAAAGTCTGCCTTTGAGATATACAATCTAGTTGTCATGCCCCGTCTCACGCTATTAGTGTCAGTTTTATGGTTTATGTTAATAAACCAAAACTGTACTGACAAGCCTTTGTATTTACTGACTTTTTAGCTACTATCAAAGAGTAGACATTTAAATAATGAGTAATTCCCAACACAAAAAAATGTGCATTTCAATGAATATTTAAAAAGTGACCTGGAATTCTATATTATGTAAAAACCAGGCCTGTCAGCTTGGAGCCCTACATTATAGCTCCAACTTGATATTTAATTTGGCATTTATAAATGTTGAATGGAGCCACCATCTAATGTTTCAAAACTCGTTCCTTTCAGAGACTCCATTATCCTTATCAGGCAGAACATTACCTTCTGACAAATAATAGGAGGATGTTCCACAAGTAGTTTGTTGAGTCTGTGTTCTAATGGTCGCTGGTGTTTGCAGGTGTAACTGTCATGGCCATGCTGCTTATTGTGACAACAGCCTCAACCCATATCGATGCTCCTGCCTCGCGGAGAGCCACACTGAGAGAGTTAATGTAAGTCCCCAAGGGGAAAGTCAATTATTCATTAGTTGCATGCTATTAATGACGTAAAAGTTCTGTAATGAACAAGATCTAAAAATAGGTCTTAACAAAATTTAGTAAGGGTAACTCACACTAATTTCCCAACAGCAAGCTGAATGAAGGTAAAAAAGTCAAGTAAAGAAAAAAGACTTTGTGGGCTTCTACAATTACATCTGTCCACCTGCAAAGGTGTCTTTTAAAAAAAAAAAAAAAAAAAAATGAATAGATGCAATTAAATCTTTTCGAAAAAAAAGTGCTGTTTAATGACAAAGAGACCATTCTAAAGAATGTTCAATACATAATTAATGTTGTAAAACATGTTTTTTTTATTATTGTTCTGCAGTAAAAATTGATGTTTGTATATCTCTGTTACTCTGACTCATAGTTCAAGAGTTGAAGAGTAAATTTATATTAAACATAACAGAGGTTCATATTAAAAAGACTTCCCATGTCCTGGCATATCAAAGTGTTTATTAGCCTCTAAATCAGTCATCTTCACTATTTTTCAAGCAAGGGCCACTTCACCAAAAAAATCACTGAGATGAGGGCCGTACCAGTTTGACAATACAACTCTATTCTTATACAAACAACCATTTAAAAAGTGAATAATGCAAAACATACTTTAAAAATTGGAAGAGCGGAAGTGTGCCTGTTGCTCCTTGACTTTCTCAATGCAGTACTTGTAATCAGTCATTGCAATCCTAGTGAGGCAGTCCAATTGCTCATTGGTCAGTTTGTTTCCGTTTCCTTTCCACAACATTCATTGTTGAAATGGTGGACTCGCAGGTGTATGTGCTGACAAAAAAATGACAGCACTTTTTGCACATATTGTTTCAGAGTTGGGTATCGTAAATCAGGGACCATGTTCCAGAAATGATAAACACCGGCTTTGAGCTCAGACTTCATGATGTCATCCATCTGAATTTCCACTGTTTCACTCTCCACTTTTGCTTGATCTACTCCAAGGTCTGTTAGAATCTGTGACAGAGATGACAGTAATGCATTGAAGGGGTTCTCAATTAAAATTAAAAAGCTCCTTGTACACAGAGTCATCTTTAAATCTAGACTCAAATTCCTGTTGTAATTCTTTCAAGATATGTACAAATGATGTGTGCTAGTAATGATTTAAAAGATCTGGATTGTCCGAGGTGACTGACTTCAATTTTGGAAAGTGAACAAAGCAATTACTGCGCAAAACAGGAATGAACAACATTGTGATCTTGCACTGGAATGCTGTAACAACACGCAGCATGCCACTCGTTTTTGTTTTCCCTCTAATTGGGGGTTTAGTGCATTCAAGTGGCTTGTGATGTCAGTCAAATGACAGCTTTATTATCCAGCCTGGATCTTCCAATTCTTTCTCCCCCTTCCCCTTGCTATCAAGAAATTCACGAATCAGAGGGAGAAGAGCCAAGAAATCTTTCAAGAACCCTGCAACGAGACAACCATCTCACTTCATTGTGCATCACTAAGTCGCCATACTCTGTTTTGTACTCTGAAACCAAAACCCCAAATTGCCTGTGATTCAGTGCTCTTGAAACAATGAAATTGACCACCTTTACAACCAGCTGCATGACTGCTTGCATTTCACCATTTTTCTATTTGCTCACGAGTGCTTCCTGGTTAATTATGCAGTGAAACGTAATGAATTTTGGAATGCCATCTCGCTTTCGCATCAGACCAAGCAATCCATTTTCTTTCCCCCTCATGTTTGGTGCACCGTCTGTACACACAGATATTAGCTTCTTCCACTCCAGGTTATTTTCAGTAAAAAAAACGAGAAGTGCAGAAAAAACATCTGAACCTTTCGTCTGGGTTTTCATGGGTATCAGAAACAAAAGTTCCTCACAGAATAATTCTTCTTTGGGGAAACGAATCCACACATCCAATTGCAAGAAGTCACTTATATCTGTACTTTCGTCCAAAGCTAGACTAAAACAAGGTGCTGCTGAAAGATCTGCCAATAACTGTTGCCGGATGTCTTTTCCGATTTCCTCCACCCTTCTCATTACTGTTGTGTCAGACAGTTGTAATCCTTTAATTTGCTTTAAAATCCCATTCTTGTTGTTGAAATCGGTGTAAAAGATTCCCGCAGAAGTGAGAAGGCTTTTTTACGGCATGCCAAAATCCATGCAATTTCAAAAGATGTCTCTGTCAAGCACTCTGCAACTGAACTAGTTTTTTAAAATTATTTTCTGTTGACTTTTGAAGGAAATAACAAGTTGTCCAATTTTATTTTATCTAAGGTTACTGCCAGATGGGTATTTTTGACTGAATCCTGCATGCACCGTTGTAAGAGGTCTTTCTAAATTGCTGTGTTTAAAAGCTGAACAGGCTTGCTGACAAATTAAAAAAACTGGCTACATAGAACGTTTATTAAGCACAAAGAAAAACTCATCAGTCCACTTTTCTTAATCTTTGCTTTTCATCTTCCAAAGCATGTACCTTTCTTCGTTTTCCAGTTCCAGACTCGCTTGCAGCCTCATGGCTACTGCTACCTCCAGCCCCCTTTTGTTTGGCACTTAATGAATCGCTTTCTTTTGTTTCATTTGCTTCTGTTTCTTTGTTATTTTCTGATTGTCTTTTTAACGGAATTAAAAAACGACACATTCTTCCTCGAGTAACTTGCTCCACAAAATATGCATAAAAAATCTCCACAAACCGCTATGCATTGGTGACGTAGTAATAGAAGCGCCTATTTTTTTTTTTTTTACCTCATTTTGAAATATGCGCATGCGTCAGTGTTTTGTTATTTTATGTGATTACTGTCTTACACTATTCATTTATTACTGCCGTCATCAAAACAGTATAAAGAGAAATTATAACATAAAAATAACTTAAGTGAACACAGTAAAATCATTTGTAAGATGAGTCCGGGAGCTGCCTAGGGTTTACAGTGGCCACCGTGCAATGAAGAACAGTGCTCTAAATTCACTAAATGCACACAAAATGCACCATTATCTTATTTAATTATTTTAAACAAACGCCTTCAGAAGTGGCTTCAGTTATTTCCATTGAAACCAATACATTATGCAGTGATCTAGATGTCATCATATTGGAATAAAAATGTGTCAACACCCTTATATCAAACATGAATCAGACAAGCTGTAACTGTAACAAGCAACAGTTGAATTCCTATTTGGTAAATGTGTTTTTTACTTTAAACTACATCTCTGAGATGACCAGCTTTTTTTGTTTTTGCTTACATATGTTTTTTTCTTTTTCTTTTGGGCATTTGATACAATGTGTTGGGTACATATTGTGGAACATTATTTGTAATATTTTACTTTATTTCAACATTGTATACTGATTTACACATTTAATCAATTTAAAAAACAACATTGCCAGTGTCAAATGATCATATCCTCTGCCATCAGATTAATTCTCCTTTCACTTAGTTGAGTTCTGATGAAAGAATAGATATTGTAAGGTCTGGTGATCCTGACATATTCTTAAATAAAATAACTCCTGAGAGCAACCCAGTGCTTTATTTACTTGACAAAACATTGTGAAATGTTGCTCAGTCAGACTCAAATTGTTATAAATGCTTAATAAGTTATTGGTATTCAGCTGGTAGATGTAGATAAATCACAATCCTTGCTATATTTTAGATCTAAGCAATGCAAGGCAAATGTGATAACCCAATCAGTTCAATAAACTGAAATAGACAAGCGTGGTCACAAATAGGACAATATATTATGTACCACTATTTTGTACTTTAGTTTACACCTTGTAAAAAAAGATGTATAGTTTGTGTACGAACCATTATCAATTACCACTTTCTAAAGTTGTTCTTGATTAAGTCCTGTCAAATGGTATGGTAATTCTGTGTTAATTAAAATAAAATATTGGTTTATGATCTGCCTTGCTTTGCTGTTGCTATGCTCAAGCTCACCAGGGTAGAGTATGATAGGTAGGTATTACTCTGGTAGGGATATAGGGTTACTTTGCAACTCTGTTGTGTCTCGATAGGAAAAATAATTCAAATTAACAAAAACATAACATGTGGCTTGTGTACTATGCTACTAACCAGTGCTGGGCATCTGCTTTTCTAAATATTTGGTAATTATTTTTGTTAATAATGAAGATATAAAACAGCATGTGGATGGAATCTGCCTTGGTGTAAAAAAACTCAGTGTCTTTCAGATTGTCACCACTATCCAAATTTTAAATAAGTGGTTCTCTGTAATATTGAACTCCTGAGTTACTCTCTTTGTGTTGCAATCTCAGTCCAATGCCAGCCTGGATTGTGGTTTGTTTTTCACAGAGATGTAGGTTAGCAGATTTTCAGCTTGCTGTCTTCATACATTCTCTGTGTTTTTTTACTCTGGCACAGAGTGGCTTCTTTGACTCAAATATGTTTTATAAGAATATTTACAACTCATGGCATACGGTGAGGAAACAATTTTGTATATGTCTTTGTAACAGGGGTGTTCTGTTACTGTGTGGATATCTGCTCAGAGAAACAGAGGGTTTGAAGTTAAAACGCCACTCAGACGTCTAAGTTTTATTACAGATCACAGGCAGTTGCAGTGATTAATGGCTGCCACCTGAGTACCAGCAATGGTAGCCCTAGTGCGGAAGGATAGATACAACAATGTACATGAATATCAAAATACAAAACCAAACACAGTGGGGAAAAAAACAGCTACAAAACAAAAGGTGGCCAAGGTGACTGTGGTCATTGTACATGCTGGTATAAATGACATAAGGAACAGAAAATCTGAGATTCTGAAAGAGGATTTTAAATGCTTAACAAGACACCTGAAAAAGTTAGGATGCAGAATTATCAGAAAGATGAACTGCACCTAAATAGATCAGGGGCAAGCAGGCTAGCTGATAACATCAAACATCACCTAGCAAGGTATTTAAACTGGGAACTAGGGAGGGGAGGGAATCTAAAGCGGCATGTAAAATTCAGGTTAAAGTATCCTGCCATTCCCGCTACCTGCTGAGTAAATACAGAGGTGTATGCTACAGTAACCTTTGTCAAATTGTTATTACCCCTGCTCAATCATATGCTCTTGAATGGACCAATTTACGCATAGATTTATTTAATGTCAGGTCTCTGTCTAATAATGCTCTGTTAATTAGTGATTTTATTCAGGATTACAACATTGATATTCTCTCTAACTCAAACATGGCTTGGACAGAATGACAATGTTTCCCTGATTGAGGCTTCCCCACCGAACTATTCTTTTTTCCCATAAAGCTCGCTCTGCTGGGCGGAGAGGTGGACTTGCTACTGTTTTCCGTAGTGAACTTAGAATCAAACAGGAAATTGTTGAAGGTTATTATCGTTTGACGTTTTAACCTTGACCTGTTCATACTGTAATTATTTATCGACCACCTAAGTCAAACCTGCTATTTCTGATTGAATTTGGGGATCTACTATCTATATTGACAGTCAAATATGATATGATTCTTTTATTGGGTTATTTTAACCTTTATGTTGACATTGATTCTGATTCTAACTGCTTTTTTGAGGCTACTGGATTCTTTAGATTATATCCTGCATGTCAAAGGTCCTACTCATAATCGTGGCCATACTTTAGATCTGGTAATTTCTCGTGGTTTAGCTGTTAAGAACGTCATAACTTTAGATCTTACTTGCTGATAAGCTTTCTGATGTATTGAGCGCATTACCACTCTGAGTCCTTATCAGTAGATGAGCTGGTTAATACCTACAGCACCACCTTGACTGGTATCTTAGATACTGTAGCGCCAGCCAAAACTTGGAGAGTGACTTTTAAAAAAAGTTCACCGTGGTTTAATGATACAACTCGTAAGATGAAATACGAGGGTCGTAAACTAGAACGGAGATGGCGGGACTAAACTGCATGTTCATTACATTGCATGGAAGGGCCACCTGGTTAAATATAAGAAGGCTCTGCCGTTGGCTAGATCATCATATTATTCTCATTTAATTGAAACAAACAAAAATAATCCTAGATAAATTAATTAATCCTTCCCCTAATAGTCCTACCCTTGACATTGGCTCCTCTCACAGCTGCAATGACATCTTACATTTCTTTAAAAATAAAATACTAGACATCAGAAATGAGATTCCACAGACACCTTCTATTAAGGGGGACTCCAGTGGAATTTTACCAACTACACCTATTAACCCTTTGCGCTCCTATGTCGGACCTGGTCCGACATTACAATTTTCCCTTTCCGGTCCAATGTCGGACCCTGTCCGACATCATCAAAAAGACGTAAAAAACTGGTCTCCAGTAATTTTTTCTCCGGAAAAAGCCGAGAAAACTATTCAATGGCTGAGTGAGATTGATAGGAGCCAAGAGAAGCCGAAAAAAAGGGGCGTATCTCATGAATACAGATAGCCCTGGCACCACATAGATAACACGGTGTAACAGGGGGAGACCTGTACTGACTCTTCTGATGTGTTCGAAGTGCTGCAGGAAGAGGGCAGCAGCCCATCAATATTCGCCTGTCAGTCATGGCAGTGACACGGAGAGGTGGAAGAGTGGGTGTGCGGGCTTTCCTTCTCTCTGAGTGGCTGAGAGGCGGGTCTTGGGGGGATTGCTGGCCCTATAAAATAATATTCTGTTGTTCCCTCAGGTTTGCCCTTCTAAGACGTGGGGCGTCGCGGAAGCTCTGGTCCAGGACCGAGAACGGCTGGGAAAGAAACAAAAAGAAAAGAAACCCAAAAGAAAATAGTGGTAGCGGGGAAACCGTGGGCAGACCCCTTAAGTATTTGTATAGCAGGCTGAGGGAGCAGCTAGTGTAGGACGGAGACCCGGGCCGTGCGGTAGCGACGGTTGGGGAAAGCTGCCGAGCGCAGCACCTTTTATTTTGTAGTTTTGTTTATTGTGCTTTATTTTCCCTGTTCCTTTCGCCTTTTGATTATTCCTGTGTTTGAGCACCTGTACTCTGTACCGCTCCGGTATAGTTGTGGCTCTGTCTGTACCATCGCTGGTAAGACAGACCACAGACAACAGCCCTCTGCGGGCTGAAAAGAAATTACAGCTCCCATAATAAAACTGGGCACCTGTGCGGTGTTCCCAAATCACCTTTGTGTCTCCTGTGTGTCAGTGAACTACCCACCACCCTTCTACACACGGACATAAACAAACAAGATAGCTGCTTCTGCATCCAGCGCTCAAAGAATATCACAGACATTTACAGAGTCATTTTTGAGATGTTATAGTAATAAAATAATGACTTGGTGTGACACTTGGTAAGGTTGATCGTATGCTTCCTCCTAGATGGACTGCCTTGACGGTAGGCGGAAACCGGAAGGTGACCATATTAGGGGGAGCGCGTAGTTGCATGTACCTGGAAGGATTCCATTGCAATCAGCTGCGGGGAGGGCCCTTATTGGAGAAACCATAGCAACGGGTTGCTTGCAAGGAGGAGGTTCTGGGTACAAAGGGGAAGCAGCTACGTCAGTACGGCCCATTGCGCTGATGACGATATCCAGCCGGAGCCTGTGTGTTTGTTATTGTTTTGTTTTATCATTATCAGAGGAGGAGTGAGAGTCGGGAGCTGCAGCCGCGGAGCCAGCACTAGACCCGGAGCACGTCCCTCACAGCACAACAGAGCACAGCACCAGCACTCACCACGACCCCGGAGAAAGAGCACAGTTTTGTGCACGGAGGATTGTGGTTTAGGAGTGTTATTATTTTGTTGTTCAGGGCTGTAAACCTGCCGTGTTCCCCCCGATACCATCGCTGGTAAAGGGGTGGTTTATTATTATTATTATTATTATTATTATTATTGAAATTAAAACAGATATTTTTGGGAGAACTCTGGTCTGGACATTGCCTTTTATTTACACCACTCACATCCTGTTCACACATGGATTGCATTATTGAGGAGTTTGGTGATAAAACGAGTGATCAGGAGATGATTAATCGGTATGCACGACTATGAAGAGGTATGTGAAAAATACAGTGAACAAGAGGTGGGGTGGTGCTGGAGATGCAGAACTGGGTGTCCTGTTGATATGCAGTGGCTTTTAAACCAGTTTTACTGTGAAAATAAATACTTTTAAACAGCACGTCTAAAATAAACTGCGAGTGTGAAACTTTGGACCTGACACGCCTGAGACGCGCTGAATAAATGGACCGCAAAGGGTTAAGGCTACTATATTTTCTTTGATTACTTTGCAGGAACTGACAGAGCTAGTTAAACATATGAGAGCTACTTCATGCTCTCTTGATCCGATTCCTACAAAACTATTAAAATATGTTCTTGGTGTTATCAATACCCACATTTAAAAATGTATAAATGGTTCACTTTTCTCTGGTATAGTTCCCTCAGCATTTAAGGTAGCTTTGGTAAAGCGTGCTTAAACACAATTTGGACCCTAAAGTCCTCAATAACTATAGGCCAATCTCCAATATACAATTCTTAGATAAGGTTCTAGCGAGAGTTGTTAAAATCCAATTACACAACTTCTAACTTTCATATTCGAGAAGTTTCAGTCTGGTTTTCGTGCTGCACATAGCACCGAGACAGCCCTTGTCAGAGTTCTGAATGATCTGCTGATAAGCTCTGACTCGGGCATTCCATCCATTTTAATTCTTCTAGATCTAAGTGCTGCCTTTGATACTGTGGACCATTCCATCCTATTGAACTGTCTTGAAAGCACAGTGGGACTGTCTGTCCTTGTCCTATCCTGGTTCAAATCTTATCTTTCTGATTGGTTTCAGTTCGTCTCTATTGGGGAGGTAAAATCGGCATTCTCGGAAGTTGTCTATGGTGTTCCACAGGGCTCCATTCTAGGCCCCTTGTTGTTTTCATTATATATGCTACCATTAGGTGATATTATCCACAGACAAGGAGAGAACTTCCATTACTATGCTGATGATACCCAATTATATTTGTCCCTAAAGCCAGGAATTTCTTCTGCCTGGGTATCATTAGCTACTTACCTTAAAGACATCAAGCATTGGTTGTCACAGGGATTTCTAATGTTGAATTCAGATAAAACAGGTTATGCTTGTGGCTCACAGAACCAACTAAAAGGAAATGTGGGATTACTTGAGCTTGACCCTTGCAGTCTCACATCAAAACTTAAACTAGAAATTAAGAGTTTGGGGGGTCATCTTTGATCCTGATCTATCATTTGAGACTTAGGGAAGATACTAAAGTATATTTTTACCATTTGAGAAATATAGCCAAACTGCCAAGAGACTAATGCATACCTTTGTTTCATCTAGAATAGATTATTGTAATGCACTTTTTCTGGTGTCCCAAAACATGTGGTATCCCGCTTGCAGCTCGTTCAGAATACCGCCACTAGAATTCTGAATAAAACCAAAAAGTGAACATATTACCCCTGTTTTGGCCTCTTTACATTGGCTCCCTGTGCAGTATAAAATTGATTTTAAGATTTTGCTGTTAACTTACAAGGCCCTGAATGGATTAGCACCTAGTTATTTGCAGTTACTGACCCTGTATCTTCCAAACCGCACTTTGAGATCACAGGATGCGGGGCTGCTGGTTATTCCTAGGGTCAACAAAAGGGCTTTTTCTTGTAGAGCTCCTAAATTATGGAATGATCTACCTTCGTTTGTCAGGGAAACTGGGACTATTACAGTTTAAGTCAAGACTAAAACAAACTTTTATAAAATGGCTTTCTTATCTTAGTGGGGTTTAATGTAACTTTAAAATTGCTGCTTTATTTAAATGGTCTGATTATGTTAGTTGAATGTGTGACATGCTATACAAATGTATTGTGGTTTGTTCTTTTTTTCTATACTTTTTTGTACTATACAGTGCTTTTCGATACTTTGTTATAAAAAGCGCTATATAAATGCAATATATATATACTCCAGGAACCTTCTCCCTATTCAAACTAACTAAATGTAATGTTGTTGAAGCTGACACCCTGGGATCCTTCAAGAAGCTGCTTGATGAGATTCTGAGATCAATAAGCTTCTAACAACCAAACGAGCAAGATGGGCTGAATGGTCTCCTCTTGCTTGTAAACTTTCTTATGTTCTTAAATTTAGGAGGGATTAAAATTCTCCTAAATTAACCCCTACCGTAAACACACTGTGATCCTCCTGGTTCACACTCCTTGGCAATCCACGGACGCATTATTCTTCATGCTGGTACACAAGAACAGGAACAAACATCAAACAAGAAGAACAAAGAAACTGGCTTTTCAGCCTCTTTTTAAAGGCAGATGACCAGGGTTAATTGATTATCAATTCTTCAATTGACACATGGCCATCTGCTGCACATTGGGGTTCAATTAGGCAGGCAGGGAGGTCTAACCTCCCAGCCCTGCCATCCAGCACACACTTTTTACAAAATGTTACTCATTTTATTTACAATCAAACCAAAACAGGGGCAGGCCTCAGCCCTGTCACAGTCTTGTTAGGCATTTTTATATTTCTACATTTAAAAATAGATAGTTGACATAGCATTATGTAGAAGTATATAAAAAAAACAACTCAATTAATAGTTAGCTGAGAGAAGATGTATATACTATATAGGACATTATACACATTTCAGATTGTTTTATTTGTTACCAAACACTGCATTTTAGCATTAAGCCATTCTTATGTATTGCTGCAGAAGTTGCTATTTGATTGCCAGCAAATTGTGAAAACAAGAAACACTTGTTTACATTCATTGTGCTATTGATTGGTATGTTGGATACTTGCTGTGATCAATTGTTATCCAGAATACAATTTCCAATTTTTCTGGCTGCCAAACTCATGTCAACCTGCTATCCATGATCGAATACCATATTACCCATGTGCTGATCGCACGAAGCACCACGCTGTGTATAATATAGGTCTCTAAGTGGAGCATGGTTCAGAAAAAGGATGAGAATGGGATTTTTCTTTTAGGTTGTTGTGACAGGATGGCTGAGTCGTCTGACGTCAGGCCAGAAGCAGGAACTAAAAACGCTGACACCAAATACTGCAGTTGCAAAAGAAAGACGCAGCTGGCCATCGTTTTATTTAAATACAAAAATAAATCAAAGGTTTAAACAAAAAGAAACTCTTGCTCACAGAGCCAAAAATAAAACAGGTAAACAAAAACAAGTCACAAACACAAAGTATAAATAAACCATACAGGTCAGGCTGGGCTGTAGCCTTCACTGTTCCTGTATCTTTTTTTTAGTTTCGTTTTTCTCTCCTCGCTCTATCCAGTCTCGCTCCTCATACACCCACCCCGAGTGCAGCGAGCTGCAGGCTTTTATATCGTGGCTGAGGGGTTTAACTGGCTATTAAATTATTCTATTACCCCTCGGCCACAATCGGCACGAGTTTATTAATTACTGTGTGGATGGGGTTCCCATCCACGCTACTTAATAATACAAACAATGCTGCTACGCCGTCATTTAAATACGTTTCTAAATAAATACAAAAATAACAAAACACTCAGCTACTCCGGCAATACATCTTTAAATAAATACAAATAAACACACAGTGCCTCGCCGTCATATAAATACAATAATAAACAAATACAAAGGGGTGGAGGGGGAAACCCTGTTCTCAAAATAAACAAATACATTTAAACAGCAGGGCTTACTACCCCCCTGCTACAGTTGTAGACTGGGATTCTAAATTAAAACATAAATAAAGTTTTCTTCTTCTAAAATGAAGGTGTTGGTCATCATAATAGTTCCACAATACTAGATACCCCCAGTAGACTAAGGGCCTGACCAAATCAAAGTTAGCACTTAGCGAAAGCATTCGCAGTAACAAAACACAAGAAAAATTAGAAGCGAAATCTCGAGGAACCAAAACAAGCCCTTCAGAAAGCACCTGTCGCTTTTTAGATATATTTTCTTTTATTTCTTATCTTTGTAGTAAGCTACAACTACAGACATATTCACACGTCATCTGTGCTGTCACCTACCTCTCTTCAAATTATTCATTTTTTAAAGGCACAGTGCTCCATTACATCGAACTTCGATCAAACGCAAGGCTAACAAATGTAAACAAACTAGAATAGTAATAAAGAACATATGAATGTTTTAACTTTAAAGATATTAACTTTTAGTTTTAAACATTTGGTTGCTCTAGTAAAGTACTTCAACATGTTGGCCTACACAGAAACATTATAAAGCCCAAATTCTTGGCATGTAAGAACAAGCCCTCCGTTCCAGTACAAGGGAGCACATTTTGGCTATACCGTGTCAGCATGCCAAGCGATCCCCTCAAAACGTATAAATCCGTGAAGATAACAAAATTACGTAATACCTATAAAGGTCATGTTGGAAGCATCAAGATGAAGTTTTTAAATTTGCTTTGGGTTTTTGACAGAAGAAAAAAAAAAAAAAAAAAATAATAATAATAATAATAATATACAACTACCCGACTCTGCACGTTAAAAAATAAAAAAAACTGCAATCAAATTTTTTTTTCACGGCACTGGATAGCATTTCATTTGACTTCTTATTGTATAATATGTACCGGTACTGATCCAGGCGACAGTGTTACGTTGGTTTTTGGATGTTCTATTCACCCCAAGTTTTTTTTTTTTTTTTTTTTTATCAACATTTTAATTTTATAATACTCGTATGGAGTTTCTTTAACCATTTTTTATTTTTTTTAATCTTTGTTCTTGTGCAGTTACTATACAGCCTTGTGCACAACAGGGCTCTGGGCAGCACCGTGCCAGTCGGGTATGAGGATGCTGGCAATGCGTGGTGCTGACTCAAGCCGGGGCACGGTATGGATTTTTACAAAAATCATGAAAACAATGTGGCACGCTTTCATAACAGTGACAGAACAGTGCAGCACGATGCTGCAGATGTCGTGGAAACAAGGTAATTGCCAAGTGTAAGTGTGTGTGTGTGTGTGTGTGTGTGTGTGTGTGTGTGTGTGTGTGTGTTTTCTTTCAAACTCGCGTCCGTATTTTTCAATATTTTACACAATAAAAATAAAAGCAGATAATTGTTTTATTAAACCTATTTTTATTATTATTACTACTAGTCGTAGTTGTATGTAATAGCATTCATTCACTGATATTCAGACGAAACAGTAGTACAGCACAGACACTTATTTTATTTCTGCCCTGGCTGTCTTCGCTTGCCTTTTCGCATGTTCCCGCCTTGTTTCCTCCCGTTCAAAATGTCACAAATAGTGACTGGGGATTGGTCAACAGCTGTTTATATGTTGCTTTCGGCGGTCCCTCCTACTCCTGCGAAACTTCTCTCCTCCCATTTCGTGGATTGGAAATGGCTAGTTTTGGTTTCATGATAAAGAAAATGCGATATGGAAACTAGCGATAGTTTAATTTGGTCCGGCCCTATACCCCATACAGCAAATTCATTCTGTGTGAAGGTCAATCTTTAAGTAGGCAAGGACCGAGGTATAGAATATCCTTTTCATGCTGTTTTTTTTTTTTAAATCCGAAAACTAGTATTCCATAATGTGAATCTAAAACAATATATATATATATATATATATATATATATAGGAGGCTGTGTGGTCCAGTGGTTAAAGAAAAGGGCTTGTAACCAGAAGGTCCCCGGTTCAAATCCCACCTCAGCCACTGACTCATTGTGTGACCCTGAGCAAGTCACTTAACCTCCTTGTGCTCCGTCTTTCGGGTGAGATGTAATTGTAAGTGACTCTGCAGCTGATGCATAGTTCACACACCCTAGACTCTGTAAGTCGCCTTGGATAAAGGCGTCTGCTAAATAAACAAATAATAATAATATATATTGCTGAATTAAGGGGAATTCACATTAAACCTGCACTGATTTTGTTACTGACGTATAAAGTATACTGGAAGTAAATAAACTGACTTGTTTTTTATTTATTTGGTTTTGTATTATTTATTTAGTGTGAACACTCTGTGACTCTTTTCAGTGACAGACCTTTCAATCAGGGAGACCAACTACAAGCATATAACTGCAAGCCCTGTCAGTGCTATAACCATGCCACAAGTTGCCATTATAACAGCTCTCTGGACTCATTTATCAGCAAACATTTCAGAGGGGGTGGAGTATGTGACAATTGCCAGCATAACACTACACTAATGTTTTCTTCACTGAAAAAATGGGATTTACCGTGACTTCAAAACATAATGTGCACCCTGTGTATACTGAAACTTGCATGACTAATAATAAAATAATACAAATATCAAAAAATAATATTATGTATTGGCTTTGAATGGAATGAGGAAGGCTGTTCGGTCCCAGAATTTCAGATTATCCAGATAAACTCAAAGCAGCTCAAAGCCTGGTAAAGGCAGGTTTAGAGAAATGATAATGACTCAATATTTGAGTAACATAGCCCACAAATTCAGAATGATTGCAAAAATGGTTTAATTAATTAAAACAAAATCTGTAACAGGTTCGTTGTTTCATATGCTTAGCATCAGTAAAGTGGCAAGTACAAATGAAAAGAGGCATTACAATGGACTTCTCTTGAAAATTACAAAGTTCTTCCAGACCTCTAAGGAATACCTCTTTTAATTTTGAAATATACTCATATTAGGATTGAATTTTAAGCAGTTAACATTATACTTTTTCAACTGAAGGGAGAAACTGAATTGTGCAGGTATTTCTTTTTCCGACAACTGGATGTTTTTCTTTCTGCAATCAATGCGTGCAACCCTTGTGACTGTTATGAAGCTGGTGTCATTAATGTCAGTGGGATAGGTGCGTTTAGTTTTTCTGGCATGCAAGCAAATTGGTAAAGCTAGGCCTAAAGGTGACATTAATTGGTATGTGTTTAGAACTAAACACTGAGAAAAAAAAGGAAATGTACTGATTTGCTGGTATTGCTTTATTTTAATTTTCATTATTGGCAATGTTATTACAAAGTAACATGGTTCCCTAACACATTTCTGACTATGAAGTAAACATTAATTAATTATACATTCAGTACTTATTCCCATCATCTACTCTGTGTCATGATAACACTGCCCCTGTTCATGATGAATTTGTGTTAGGTTTAGAGTTTAGTATGAATAATGTGGAATGTATCTTTATGAAGTACAATGTAATTACTAAGCAGTCGCAGTAGTAGTCATTAAATTAATGGAACTTAAAATAACATGCTTCCAATTTGCTTATAGCATATATTACATTTACCAATGATTTACTTCAGCATAGCTTTTCAAAACAATGGTGTTTTCTTACTGACAAATTGTTTACATCATATATTGTAAACACAGAACAAGGAAATCTATCCACTGACATATTAATTGCAGCTTGGTGATTTAGAAGGATATTTAATTAAGTTACTATCAGAAAAAAACGGGTTGTCAGTATCTAAAATTCTCTTTAAGAATCTGGTTTCCAAGTGTACACGTCCTTTCAATGACTACTTTGAAATCAATTGTACAAATAGAGATTCATTTCTGTGGATAAATAGGAAGGGAAATTGAAAATCAATTCTATGACCAGTCAGATGAAATATTAGATAAACATTGTTTGCTTATCCAGATTCTCTGCATTATTTTCTTTAATCATTATCCTTCCTTTTACATTATCACCACATAATAATTTCTGATCCTGTTTCTGCTGTACCATGTTTTCCTTTTTAAGAAGCTATCTTTTGTGTACAAATTGCATTTCTCTTCATTTGCTTTGGTCCATGCACTGTATGTGCTCCTTGTTATAATAAGACCAGGCTTAGCGGCTGATTCTGTTTTAGTGGGAAGACATTTTCTTTGTCACCTAATTATCTGTTTTCTCAACATATCTTTTATTTGTATTCCTAGAGTGGTTTTCTGTTTTGTTTTTTGTTTTTTCTGACACTTTTCTTTACAATTGTATCAGCTCTGAAATGTTCATAGTAAAATGGGTAATGATTTAATCCAAATCACATGGCGTTCCCTATCTCTTTTAGATTGGAGGGCAGTAAAACTGTAAGAGGCATGTGTCTGGCAGACAGTGCAATCAGTGCCAGCATGGATTCTATAATCTACGACACTTGGGCCCTGATGGCTGCAGTCCTTGTAACTGTAATACCTCAGGGACGCTCAATGGAGATATTACCTGTCACCAAAATTCAGGTCAATGCAAGTGCAAGACAAATGGTAAAAAGATAGTGTTTGCGTTTTTGTGTTTGTTTCCTGCTACAAAAAAAAAAAAAAAGCAAAAAAACAACCAACACAAAAAACAACAGCATATATGATTTTTATATTAATGTAAACATCTTCACACCCACTTTCACCTAATTATTATTATTATTATTATTATTATTATTATTATTATTATTATTATTATTATTATTATTATTATTATTAATAATAATAATAATAATAATAATAATAATAATAAATTTAAGACCTGAAATAAGTGTTATATTTTCAAGTATTTTTTTTATTTTTATTAAGTCAATTACATGATTAAACTGTTCACCACCTAACACATTCCCAGCCAATCAGTGCATTTTATATTAATTTCTTTATTAGCTCCAGCAAAATGGATTTCTTCAGAGCCTTTCCATGTTTCAGAGGTCCTTTGTGATAAATCGGTTTCATTTTCCTTTCTTTTTCTTTTGACCTGTCTCTTAAGAAATGCAAACAAACCATTACTCTGAAGATCATGGATATTGCCAGGGCTGGTTAATAAGGGCCACATCATTTTAATTTTGTAATTTAATGCCAAGTTGATTATAACAAACTGCCCCTTTGTTATTTATCACTTTTTTTTCGTTATACAAGACTCGCTTTTTTGTTTGTTGCTCCCACAGGTATTTTCCCGAAATTAGATTTGATTATAGCAATTTATTACATATTTGAGGGTAGCAGCAGTTTCATAAAAAACATTTAACGAGTGCTTGAAATACACTGTGTACATAATGCACTTTGAAATGTTGATGTATGGGAATATTACACAGGGAGTGTTACTGATAAAGTGAAGATTGCATTGTAGCAATGCCCACGTCTCATTCCATACATATGGGATACATTATTTTTACAGAATTTAATTTACATAGCAGTTAACAGTAACCGCTATTTGCATAGCTGACCCAGATTACAGATAATATCCCCTTGCTTTAAACACTATTAACTGGCTTTGAAAAACAAGATGCAGATTGTTGGGGCTTTAAATAATCAAACAGCTATTCTATATTTTTATCAATGCAATCATAATCCCTATGATGCTTAATTTCATGAACCTGTCTTTGTTAGAAAATGCTTTCAGAACGTATGAAAAAGGGGGAGAGGGATATAAAATTGATTACTCTTGTTCATCTGATCTTGATAGTAAAGCCCAGTGGGTGTAATCCACCTTTGGAAGAAGGATCACTAAGGCCCTGACCACACTCATAACCGATCTCAAGAACCATAATCAAAAACGTTTTAATTAATCCAGCTCAAAGTGTCCACACTAAAGTACTGTTTCATGTTTAGTCTGGCTTAATGCGTACAAACACTATTAAAATAGTTTGGTTACTGTTTCTAGCAGCGCAATGCACTGTGGGACTAAATACGATAGTATCCCATCATGCACTGTCTGTTTACAACCTTGCAAATATGGAGCCCATGCCCACGGAAGACCTAGCGCTTCTTAGCGTGAACGTTATGGCTTTGTTTCTTAAAAACACAAGGCACATTTTATCATAATGTGTGTCCTTCGTTTTTAACTCAAGTTCTTCTTGACCGATTTCATCGCTCCAGATATCATTGTGCCTTGATTTCAGCATCTAATCACGTCGCTCCATGATCCACCGTTTTACAACAAGCTTCAGAAATTGTATACGGTACAGCAGTATAGATAGTCGTTCTCAACTCCTTCAGGCGCCTGTTCTGAGTACTGCATTTGTCAAAACATATCAGAAAGCATTTTGGGATATTGGAGGATACACAAAAAATGTAGTTTGGTATTACAGCGTCCACACTTCTGACAAACCGCACTTCCTGATGCAATCTAATTTAGAATTGGACTCGAGACTACCCCTTGAGGTGGTCTCGAGTCCGGTTCTTGAGTATGGTATTAAACGCTGTGTAGTGTAGACGCTAACCATATTTAGCACTTTTAAGCTGGTTTAAAGGCCACTAATACGGTTTGAGGCATAGTGTGGACAGGGCCTAAGGAGAGGATAACACTGCCCATCCTTGTTTGGAAGAGCAAGCTGTTTAAACCTCCCTATTGCATTTCCCTCAGAAATAGTGACCAAGGCAAGGCTATTTACCAAATCAGTGTTAATGTATTTCAAGTGTCAGTTGTAATCATACATAACTTCAGAACACTCAATCAAAAATATGAGGTTAAGTTTATATGAAACTATGTGAAATAGACAAACGTTTTGGTTAGTGCCTTCCTCAGTTAAGTTTGCCAATTGTCCGGTTTTTGACTGGACATCCGGTTTTAGGGAATTTGTACAGTGTCAGCAAAAGTTTGGTTCTTGCGAATCTTGCTTACTTCCTGTTCGTTGCCGTTTGGGTATTTCCATTCTCACTGAGCCAGTCCATTTTTTTTTAAATTATCAGTCCGCTAAGTTTGTGAACTACACTGAAATGTATTCTGCGTTATTTTGCCATTCACCACTTAGCGGGAAACGATTACTGAACATCTATATTTTAAAATATATGTTTGTGTTATATTTAGTTATCTTAAGTAGTAGTGCACCTTTTTTGTTTTTTGTTTAAAAAAAAAAAAACCTCTCCCTGAACTTGTGCTTTTTGCAAGTGCAGGAGAGACAGGTGTTTTCTTTTTTATTTTTATATTTTAAACATGCTTAATTTATCCTTTCATTTTTAAAAATAAATTGGTTTAAACCCCCCACTTC
This sequence comes from Acipenser oxyrinchus oxyrinchus, assembly GCA_030684275.1. NCBI lineage: Eukaryota > Metazoa > Chordata > Actinopteri > Acipenseriformes > Acipenseridae > Acipenser > Acipenser oxyrinchus. The sequence continues at coordinate 41,089,529 of CM060251.1, forward strand.
TGCTGTGTGCGGAGTGGGGGAGGGGCAAGCAATCAGATCAGCCTGAGTGCTTCAGTTTTGTTTGGGGAATGAGAGCACACAGTCCTTTCCTTTTTGTTCTGCGTTTTATTTTTTATTTTTAAAACCTTATTTAAAAGTGTTTGTTAGCTTTTGATTTTCTCCCCCTTTGTTTAGGGAAAGGAACAAAAATGTTGTTTTTCTTTTGTGTGTACCCCTGCATTGGTGATTTTTGCAGTGCAGGGGGGTTATCTGTCTTTTTTTTGTTTTTGTTATAAAAAAAATACAATTAAATAAAAAGATTAAAAAAAACAGTATCATGAGTGGACAACAGGTGGGCACTGGTGGCTGCAGAAAATAGAGAACCCTTTAAGAACATCACAAGGGGGCTGCATCCTTCGAGACACCCTCTCAAGTGTGGCGTTTGTAAAGGCCATGGCAAAGGTGGTCGGACCATCAGCCGTCGTGGCAGCTCCAAAGATGTACAAGAAGGCGGTGGTCTTCCTGAAATCACAGGCCGCTGCAAACGAAGCAATTGAGAGGGGTCTCATAGTATTGGGGATGTTCATAGAACACCTTGTGGGCACAAGGGTCATCCTGTCCAATGTGACACCTTTTTTTGCAGGATGACCTACTGAAGCCCCATCTGCAGGCCCCAGGGATGAAGACTGTAACCCCTCTAGGATACAAAGACCAGCCCCTCCGCCACGTGTTGTCTATTCCACTTGGCAGAGCACAATGCGGTAGAGAACAGTTTTGTTGTCCCCTTTGAGGGGGCAAATGATGTCATTTTTTATTCTTCAGAGGAGGTCCGTGTTTCCACTGCAAAAAACTGGGGAACGAGAAGAGGACATGTCCCAAGCTCGTGCAGAGCAAAAAACACCTGCTCCAGCACCAGACACCTGTCCACCTCCCCCTAGGGCCGTCCAAGAGTCCTGCAGTAGGGTACAAGAAAGCACCTGCCCACTTCCCAACTACATCAAAAGGGGATAAGAGAGAGGGAACCCCTGAAGTGGACGGACCCTCTGCACCACCTGATAGTGGGCAAGAGGGGAAAACCACTGATGGGGCAATACCTTCCCAGAGAAAAAAGAAAGGTAAATCATCGGGGGGGAGGTCAAACAGGGGTAACAAAGCCTACCACCACACCATCTAGTGGTAGGTCAGAGGGGGGTCGCTGTAAAGGAGATGCCTCTTTGGAGCCCCCTTCTGGGCAGGGCAGAAAGGCTTACCGGAAAACAAAACATCTCTCCCTTAAAGGGCAGGGGCAATGTACCCCTCGTGTGTCCAGAGACATGGCAGGAAATTGCCTCGGGTGATTTAAGTGGAAAGAGGAAGGCACAGTCGCAGCTGTGCGAGGGGAAGACAGGCAAGCCAGCCAACTACAGTTCCCGATACCACCACTGAGGGACGAGTTACAGTCGGGGTCACTGAGGCAGATATGGGTTCCACAGATAACGTGGAGCCCATTTCAGGACCACCACCGATGTACCATTTGAATTTGAGAGGACAGAATGAGGTGGTGGTCTTGATGTAGATCCCCTCCCTGCAAGGATTAGAGGATGAGCCTGAATATAAAATGTAACCATTACCAAATGGGTATTAACCTCTTTAAGACCCGAAACCTGAATAAGATATAACAAAGCTGCTCAGCCGAGCCTCTGTGACGCAGTCATGCCCGCCCCCGAGGGTATGAAGGACTGCATAGACATTTTTCCTTTCAGGAACTGACCTGACAGGAGAGCCTATTCTGATGAGTACTTATTAATTTTTGTGTTATAAATGTTCAATGTTTAATTGTGTTTTACACAAATTATATGTGATATTACAAATAATAGCTGTTTTACTTTTACGAGTTACATGCTTTTGTGCACTACAGCCTGTTGTTTGTTACATCCCGCTGCGGCCTTGTGCCCCTGTGAAGCCGGTGGCTTGAGTTGTCTCTTACCAGGGATCAAGCAACGTAAGTCACCTAACTGTGCTCTCCCCCAAGGCTGCAATAGCTCCGGCAGGTGTTATTTTATTCTCATTTTGGCTTCGACCAACATTACAGTCTCTGTAATTTAAGTTATTGTATTACTGTATTATTGTATGAGAGCAATATTTTTCTTTTTTCATTTTATGTTTCTGTTTTCACAGAGACTACGTGCATGCTTGTCTGCATTGCGTGCTGTGGCACACGTGTAGTGAGAGCAACTGCTGGACTCAACAACGCTGTGCAGGACTAAGAGGCTGCTTTGAGCATCTTGGTGCCGTTTTGGTGACAACTTTCGCATTACCATTATGAGGGCTGTTAATGCGGACCAAGCGATTGGCAGACTTAGAGCAAAGGAACTGTCCTTGCAGAGTTGTTTCGTGAACGTTCGGCACCACCTGCCCCGCCTGTCCCTTTGGGGTCCCAGGGGGCTACGAGTGCAGATTGGCAGCAGGATGATGCGCTCTCCATCACCACTTCTGAGGAGCTGGGCGAACAGGAGCTGACGTTCCCACCTGAGGATATTGTCAGACAGCATGTAACCTGCGGTTAAGCTCTTCCTGTCAGTAGAGCTTCTATCATTGATCAAGAGGACCACTGCAGTCTTGCAGGTGCCCTGGTCTACAGAAGGTGAGGCAAGGCAGTCAGTCTTCAATGAAGAGCCTGGCATCTCTACTGTGTCCCTTTGAGATCCAGTCATCCTGGGGTCACCCGGCTACAGCTCCTGCTGTGTCCCGATCTAGGGACACCCTATATAGGCTGCACAATTTGGAAAAGCTGGGCTTGGCCCAGTTTCCACCAGTGGAGTTTTCTATTGCTGCCCGAACAAGCCGTGCCGGGTCTCAGAGGTGATCCTTAAGTGTGCCTTTTCAGCCAGTATGTTCGCCGCATGGCTGGGCAGCTTTAACAGCATTCTGGTAGGCTACCAGTCATATTTTCTGAGGTCCCTCTCTGACAACCACAGGCCATCACCACAACAACTGAATGAGTTGTGCTTGATCAATAAGAACCTGTTGCATCCATCTAAACTAAATGGGCAGGCAGTGAGTAAAAACCTGGCTGCACTGGTAGCCGCATGCAGGCAGTTTTGGCTTAACTTGGCACGTGTGCATGATGGGGACAAAGCACTGCTGTTGGATGCCCCTATTACACCAAGGCATACCTTTGGTCCTATGGTGGATGCTGCAGCTCTATCACTGCTTGCAGGAATCCATGAATGAGCTGGTGCGCTTGCTTCCTAAAAAACTACCACCACCAGTGTGCAAACCAGCAGAAAAATGGCACCCCTGGCACCAGCAGCCTTAGGAACTGGCACAGCGGCTGCCAGAGGTGGTATTCAGAACCGGCCTTCAGTTCTTCGCCACAGAGGCTATAATAAGTTCCACCGTCTGCCACAGAGGCAAAAGAGGCCAAGCCACAAGGTGAGCAGAGGCCCTAGGGGTTTGCTGCCACAGGGAGCCATCTGGAGAATTGACGTCAGTGCACCATGGACATCTGGGTGCTTACTACCATTGAAACCGGCTACTCTCTGCAGTACAAGCACGGTTCCCCTCCCTTTCAGGTTGTGACTCCAACATCAGTCATGGACCCGCAAGACACCACAGTGGTGTCTCAGCAGGTAGCAGCTCTGCTGCAAAAGTGGGCTGTTCGTATGGTACACCCCCTCCAGTTGGAGGAAGTGTTCTACTCCAGGTACTTCCTAGTGCCCAAGCGGGATGGTGGCCTCAGACCGATCCTCAACCTCAGACAGGTCAACCTGTATCTGAACCGAAGAAGGTACAAAATGTTTACGACGCAACAGCTGTTGCAGTCAATCAGGACAGGCAACTGGTTCAGCACGGTGGACCTCAAAGACGCCTATTTCCATATCCCCATAAAACCAGCGCACAGGAAGTACCTGCGGTTCGCCTTTCAGGGAACAGCATACGAGTTCCAGGTTTTGCTGTTTGGCCTCTGTCATGTCCACCTTCAACGGTTGGGTCTTATGGTGAATCATGCGAAGACCCAGCTCACGCCTTCTCAGAGCGCCTCCTATATGGGAGTGCGCTTGGACTCCAGGTCCATGCTGTCCACTCTGTCAGACGGCAGCGTGCAGATAATAGCCGCCTGTTTAGAGCTCTTTCAGCTCAACACAGCACTCATGGTAGTGATGTTCCAGAAACTTCTGGGCTTGATGGCAACAGCTTCTCAGACCCTACCTTTGGGTCTACTGCACATGTGCCCTCTGCAAGCCTGGTTGAACCACAACTGGCTATTGATAGTGTCTCGAAACAGCCTGCCCATCTACACCAAGGCATAGCACTGGGCAGTGTCACCAGATGGGAGGTGGTCACCATGGACACGTCCAGCCTGGGCTGGGGTACTGTGTGGAAATACTAGGGGTGTGGAACCCCCCTTGGCCGGGTCTCCACATCAATGTTTTGGAGCTGCAGGCAGTTTACATGGCTCTTGACTGAAATACACTGAAATGATCAATGTTTGGATAGCTACATTGCAATTTTATATTTAAAAAATAAATACATACATTTCCTCAGCTAGATATTTATATATGCATAGAGGTTGACTGTAAAAAAAGATGCATCCAAATGCTGATGAATTGTAGAAAAATTATTTAATCTTACACTGTTAACACGTTTTTATAATGACGTTAAAAACGATGATGCCAAAAACATGCTAGTGCCTATAAATTCATAGAAGTAGGCATTTCAAATTCAATAAAAAGGAGGTGGAATGTGCAGTAAATGCCAGACGTACTAACTTCCCTGTACTTGTTAACACTAAATGTGGTGCCCTCTAGGCATTGCTCAGTAACATTAGGAATAGATTACCTGTCAGGAATATGTATGGGAAATTCAAATAAGGGCTGTGCATATTTTAAAAACTTGATATGATATGAATCCATGTAGACCTGTTTTAATAGTTCAAAATGAGCCATAATTCTTTTCAACCATAGTTATTTTTCCATTTTGCTGCTTTTTATTGTACTTTTTATTTATTTATTTTTCTTAGTGAAATTAAATGTTATGCCTGAGGTGAGTCATCAATCAATGTTAAGGACTTGCCTTGTATTGAAATGTCTTTTAATCATGCTTTATATATATATATATATATATATATATATATATATATATATATATATATATATATATATATATATATAATTCTACAGTTTTAATGAATGGCCTGTTTGCTTAATTTGTGTATGCAGATTTGGTCAATCATATGTGTATGTCATTGACTGCAATCATCCTAAATGTTATTGTCTATTTAGGCAATGTTGTTTCTTGTAATGATAAAGCCTACGTAGCTGCCATCGAAAAAGTCAATGATTTGGTATTTGTTGATTTTTCTCCCAAAGTGAATATTTTAGTAATTGTAGAAATAATATTCAGTATAAGTTACTTCAACTACTATTATGACTACAACTACTAACGCAACTAATAATAATTAAAAAAATAACATTACATACAACGATAGTAATAACAATACTAATAATAAAAAGTGTGCCCCATTGTTATTTCCCATATTGATTATGCATGAGTTTGATTTGGCCATGACATAAGTTGTACTTCACTAATTCATATATTTTGGGTGAGATAGCAAAGTAACATTTACGGTACATTTGTAATTAGAAATCTTAAACATTGTAGTAACCTTGGCAACCTTACCTCCTAAACTGAAACAAAGCAAGGTTTGACCTGGTCAATACTTGGTTCTCTTCAGATTTAGATATTAAAGTAAGGTCCAGTCTACTGTGTTAAGATTAACAATTTCAGAACTGCAGACCTGGTCCACTGCATACCACCTATTGACCTATAGAAAAGATAAATCCACTAATCCAGTAAACTGATCTACTATACTATATGTGTATATCTATTTTCATTTGTATATTTTTGTTGTACTTTTTAAAATAACTTATTCTAGGGTGGTCATTCTTTAAAGTTGCTTTGTACTTAAAGAGTTAAAGACAACTGGAGATGAACAGGGATGTTATCTGTTGTGTTTTGGTTAGTCCCAATATTTTCCAGGTACATTGTACTGTAGTAGGTTAGCACAGTGCTTACCCCTCCACAACTGCATCCCTAATTTACTGGCTCTTAACTGGATACATCAGTTTATTGCATTAGGTTGAACGGGTACTGTACATCTGTTTTATTTTATGTGCCATGTCAAATTGTCTAAGTAATATGGTTCGCCAGAGGTAGAACCCTTCTGGCTCATTACTATGACTTAAATCAAACAAACTCAGATGACCTCTGCCATTGACTTCCCCCTTCCCTTTTAGGACTTACTTGTGACTGTTGCATTTCGGCTTTAAATTCCCGAGCAGCACCAACCGGGATGGATGTGAACCTTGCAGATGTAACAGAAACGGCTCCCTGCACCAGTTCTGTCACCCGTTCACTGGCCAGTGTGAATACTGAGAGAGAGTTGGTGGACTTCTGTGTGACATCTATAGGGAAAACATCTATGGACTGAACACTAGTGGCAACAGCTGGCCATGTGATTGCAACCCTGCTGGGACCGTTCTTGGCACTGTGTACAATGCTTGGACAGGCCAGTGTTTCTGTAAACCTAATGGTGATGGATAGCGCTGTGATACATTCTTCGTTGAATACCCTAGGCTGCCTGTATTGTTGCTGTGACACAATGGGAACAGTGAATGGCTTCACAGTGCGTCACAAGTCAACTGGTCAGTGTCCATGTAAAACCAGTGCTTGGGAGCCACAGTGCAACCAGTTTGCCCCTCATTCCTATAATCTCACTTTCTCTAACCATCAAGGCTGCCAGCTGTGTGACTGAGATCACACAGGCATGATGGCAGGGACCGTGTGTGACCAGATTAGTGGGCAGTGTGTCTGCTTGTCCACTCGACAAGGGAGGAACTGCAATCTTTGTAAACCAAGTAAGCCGTACTATACTGAATTTTCAATGTAAGCATTTGGAGAATAAGAATGCACCAATTTCACTAGCACTGGTGCAGCTGCAGCACACCTTAAATAAAATAATAAGAATAAAAGCCGATGTGGCAAAGTGGATAACAATGTGCAAGTGCAGGTGATCAATAATCAGACAAACAACGATATCCAGGTGCAATGAAGGTTTAATTGTATAATCCAATGCCTGATGGCTAAGAGCAGTAAACAATAAAAATGTTAATGAAGCAATACAGCGGCGTATATCACTTATTTATAATCCACCCCGAAATAATAAGTCCCATTTCACCCACGCGTAACACATACACAAACACCAGTCCACAATGCGTGCTCTGGTGCTCGTGGTGAATACAGTTCTTTAGTGACAACAAAAGTGCAGTGTTGTTGATCCGGATTTAGTGCTGGCCTTTGGCGACAGCTCCGGATCATGTTAGCCATCTAAATAATTACAAACAGTATTAACGACAAACAAAACACTCACGTTTCACAGCACAGGTTCCCCTTCTTGTCATTCAACGTAACCATTCACAAAGGAACATCACATCACTAGGTCCCCTTTTTATAATGTCACCCATGACCCCTTGATCAACGAGCACATCCGCTCCTACAATCTGCGGATGCCACAACGTTTCCCATCCGGCTTATTGGTTTCGTGTACCGTAGCTCTGCCCCCTTTCTAGATGGCCGACTTCCATCTAACCCTGGGAATAAACTGTCGTGCCACTTAGTCCAAGGTATTCTGTTCCCTTTACACAGCGCCCTCGCAGGTTGTGAGGAAGATCTAACACCAAGAATCATTCGATCTCTGTCACAATGGACCATAGTTTTTTGATAAAGAAAAAAGAAAAAAAAAGAAAACGGAATAGTGCTACTCTAAGTTAGCAAAAAGAATCCTCAACAATGCTTATGCATTTAAATTATGACTTAACCTGGCCTTAATCAATGAATGGATCATCCAAATGTAACTTTATACTGACAAATTCCTTTTGTGACTTAATAAATAAAATGCTCTTAAGACAATTCTTACTCTTTTTTAAAATAAATAAATACAATATTTATTTTTGTATTTGAGCTGTACATCTTTTTCATCTTTATTAAATTTGTTAACCAGGGTAGTCAAACTGAGACTAGTGTCTCTCTTTCAATGAAACCCCAGATGGGCTCTCTTCATGGAAATCTGGGATATAGCTTGGGAATTGCCTTTCCTTAGAGCAATATGAATTCACTCTTTAATCTTGAGGTTTCACATCTTACTCTGACAAGAAACCTGAGACAATTAAACAGTTTCACGAAGAACACGCACATAACCAGAGAACCAACAATTGTGAAATAAAGCAATTGCACACTCTTAATATGTGGTTGATGTAATCCAGGGAGATTTCCCCCTGTTGTAAAATGCTCAAAAAGTCCAGGTGGCTTGTCACTGTGGGGTATAGGTTGACGAAATCCCCCCCGACCCCCACCCAAATCATTTTGATATAGTTCCCTCAGTCACTATTAAATAATGTTTAAGAGAAAATAACATTTTTAAATAAATATCTGTATTAAGGTTTAGGTGAATTTGATTTCATTGTGAGTGAATGTTTGACCACTGTTAAATGTGGATCTGCCAGTATTTCTAAAATTACATCAACACAACCGAAAAAAAAGCAAAATGCAAAAGAATCAGATTTTTTTGACTTAATTGAGTTTTTGGAAGGGATATTGCGCAAGTCAATTATTATTGAAGATGGGACAAATCATATTTACATATCAAAGTAAGATTCTGGATAGGGTTTCTAGATTCTAGGCTGGAAAAATGTTATTTCAGCACTGATGTCAGCAGAGTTATCAGATAGGGACATTTATTGTGGGATAGTTTATTTTTTTAAAAAAAGGTCAATCCAGTTACTTTTGTGTGGTGGCAGAAGGTAGTAAGCAGCATATTGTTTGATTTGCATGAATTTATTTATTTATTCACAAATTTTCCTCACCAGGATAGCCTCGTGAGATGTAACATTTTGTTTTAGTGTTGGTCCCAGGGGACAGCAAGCATACAATTACTACACCATGCATCACATCACAACAATAGCATGGCTTATAATACAAACAACAAAATACAATGAATAAATAATAAGTCTGTTCTTTAAAATTACTACAACCAGCATATAATTATGTCTAACAATTTCCTCCAAGTATTCCATGATGGCCATTGTTTTTAGTAAATCTGGTAAATTGGCACCTGGTGTTTCTAAAGAACAAAGAGCATAATTAGTTGTTGAATTGTGCTCCAAATAACATAGAAAGTAATTGTGTGCATAGTGTTCCACAATTAAATTAGGACCATACCTGGTATCACACTGTTATTGCAATAGGTTGAATGGGTACTGCCCTTTTAATGATTTAAACAATGGCGGAATTTAGATGTTTTAAATAAACCCCAACGTATTATACTATCTCTGTAGCATAGAACCCCTTTGAATACCCACCTACTCTGGTTCTGATTTGACAAAAAGTTTGATTTAATGTCTTTGTATTACACTGCTAATATTTTCAGATCATTACCTTATTAGCTTTGTTCTGTTTGTTTCCATTTTTATATTGCTTATGAAGTGTCTGAAATAATCATTTCTTGGCAGCCTATCCTACTGAGGGCGATAGGCTGGTTCAGCTGCAGGCTGTTTTTTGACAGGTGCCTGACAACTCCTGTATTGGTCCGCCAGTATGCCAAGCAAGCCTGGAAGAATCCAGGGGACAACCTCTCGTCTGATTACTGAGGAGAGTGACCCCCCCTTGCCTGGCAGGCTTGAAATCCAAGAACTCACCTTATCATAGGGTCAAGTTCAGATCTTAACCCAGCCAGGGGTGAACTGGCATCGGATGTGTTGGGTCAATAATACTCTAGCGCAACTAGTATATTGAGCCAAAGCAACAGCTGCAACTTTGGAGTCTGTGTTAATGGAGATTAGATAAATAGAAATACTGAAAGGACGCTTTTTTCTTGCATTTAGGCAACTGAAAGATATATCCATCCTGAATTATGTCAATATGAAGTGGGGTTTGTAATTTATAGCAATGGCCAATAATCAGTACCTTGTTTGTGGGGGTATCCAAGAAACCATTAAAGGAATGGCCAAATAAACACAGTGTATACTGTAGGTGAAGTATAGTTGCCTTGATATCTTTAATCACTTTATTTTTGGATTGCATACAAATAACACTTGATGTCTGAGTATTCATGAATTCCATTTAGCTGTGATGCCATTGGTCTGGTATAAACTTGAAATCATTATACAATTGTTCATGGTTTGTAATAATATTATCATCTATTTGTTTCACAACAGGTTTTATCTAGCACCACAAAATGAAACTGGCTGTTTACCATGTGACTGTCATTCTGTCTGCTCCATTCACAAGATCTGCAGTGGTGGCACTGGCCTGTGCATTTGTAAGGATGCTTCAGTAACGGGACAAAGCTGCGACCAGTGCAAGGAGCTTTTCTTTCGGTTCAACCCTGGCACTGGGAGGCAAGTACATACCAAAGTAAATTTATTACAAATGAATGCAGGTTACCTGAGATGCAAGATCTCTTGTTCACTGAGGTATCCTCTCAGCAGAGAATAACATTGATAAGGGAACATAGAGTTGAATCAGAATGGGTAAGATTCACGATCAGAATGAAATATTCATTAACAGTATTTATTGGGGAAATGTTTTATTTGTGGCTTCTATTCATATTTTACATTTTCCTAAATCTAACAAAGGGCAGGTGATGCCATTATTGCCTGCTGAGTAAATACATTGAAATCACATCCAGAACGTTGCGATTAAATTAGCAGATTTGTGTGGGATTGACACAGTAGTTTTCTTTTATAGTTTTTAAACACAAACTACTATATATGTAGGGCTTCTGGTTTTGGTTTTAATCGATAATAACTGAAAAAAACCCCACCTATACCAATACATTTTAAATAATATAAATCATTCACTACTCTTTCTGCATAAAAAAAACTAGCTTTCAGAAGGTGGGTAGTGTGCAAAGACATGCTACTGACCAATCATCAATTTTGTGGACCTACGTAATACGCTAGGAAAGTCAATGCGTAATTTGCTTAGCAGCGTCTTAACAATCACGAACCTGGTTGTAAACAGCCCGGCACCCTGGCATCACAAGTTAGTTTTTATGGTGTTAAGGTTTTATTCAGTGATGAACCGAAAAAGTTATTGTAAATGTAAAACTGCTGTACAGTTGTGCTTCTACTAATGCATATTCAAGTTGTTCTTGTGTACAACGACTGCCTAATTATTATTATTATTATTATTATTATTATTATTATTATTATTATTATTATTATTATTATTATTAGGGATGCGGACCGGACCATGTTCTGTGAGTGGTCCGATCCAAATCTATGGAAGTCCGGTACAGGTCCGGTACACCTTAAGGAAGTCCGGTACAGAGAGTGGTCTGGTATGTGGCCAGTCCGTCGCACAAACATTGGGCCAGCAAGCTTTTTTTTCTCTCGGTTTTAAAACGATTGGAACTAGTGCAATAAAGGAAACGCTGCATACTGCAACAAAACACTGCATACTCCTAAGACGTATAGCATTAACTTTTTAAAAAGCTTCACAGTAAAAAAAAACAACACAATACATACAAAGCTAAATCCGACAGAGGCTTTAATGAGAAGTTATGACAGTATAAAACACAAAAAACAACATATGGATTTTATATATTGTCATGTAATAAACCAGAGTCAGTGAACATGTCATGTGATTTTCTCAATTCTCTTTCCCATGCGACATGGGACAGTGTTTCCCCTCAAGCAATTATCTTTTTAAACTTAGTAAATGATTGCAAAATGCAGCCGAAAACTGCTGCGCATGCAGATCACTCGTATTTTATCTCAGACACAAGCAAAAGAAAAATTAGGCGTGCCTGTGGGATGATCTAATTTTAGGCATGCACAATGCGCCAGGGGATACAGGTTTCTGAAGGGGTACTGAATTGTTTACAACACCGGCAGTGTCACAGAGACCTGAACCGTCTTTTTAGACTGATAAACATAGTCCTGAGCCATTAATCAGCTTTGGGAGCCTGATCTGGGATTTACGGCCGCACTGACCACTTTAATAGAGAAAAACCGGTATGGACCGTTGATGTTGAAGTCCAATCTGATTTCTTCGACTCGCCAATGGCGGTTCGGTACATACCGCGGTACCGGGCTGAACCGAATATCGGACCGGTTTTTGCGATCCAATATGCATCCCTAATTATTATTATTATTATTATTATTATTATTATTAGTAGTAGTAGTTGTAGTAGTAATTGTAGTAGTCGTAGTAGTAATAGTGTTTTCTTTTGTCCCAATCTTTAACCTCTGACTCTGTACAGAGTCCGACCCTGGCGCTTCAGAGTATACACCACACACATTCATAGCAGTGACGGTTTTTCTCTTGGCGTGTTCAGTGTAGGTGACGGCATCCCGGATCACATTCTCCAGGAAAACCTTCAGCATCCCACGGGTCTCTTCATAGATCAGCCTGGAAATTCGCTTCACTCCTCCACAGCGAGCCAGACGGCGGATAGCGGCCCTGGATGTTATCACAAAGCACTTTTCAATGATGCTTTTCCCCGAGTCCTTTACCACCCTTGCCTCTTCCAGACATGTTGTAGATGCATGCGTATTAAGAAAATAACCAGTAGTAGTCATTGTAGGAGTAGTATAGCTGCATAAATATCAAACCTTAATCAGAGCACCATGATGAATGTTTAATCTTAGGATAACATGTAAATAACTTGTTGTATGATGGCTGAAATGAATTACTACAGTACACTATAGTCATACGCTGGGGTCGGCTGAAAAAGTGTGTGATACTGATAGATACACAGGTGGTAATGGGGTATAAAATGAAATCTGTTACTTCTTACAATTCTCAGATTCAAAATCCATCCAGATTTCTACATTGCCAGAATCCTAAATGTGGACACCCTCGCTTCAACACAGTAAGTTAACCTTTGTATGTGTTTTAGTGAAACGTACATGAAATGTATTATAGAAACTGAAAATGGGTGCGCTTGACTGTTTATTTTTAATAACTGAAAATAACTGATTTTGCCTAATAATAATAATAATAATAATAATAATAATAATAATAATAATAATAATAATAATAAATGAAAAAACACCCCTGAACTAAACAAAAAATAAAAAGTGAAAAATTCAAGCCATATACAGTTGTAGTCAAAAGTTTATACACCCCAATGGAAATTTACAATTTCTAGAAATTTTTCGAAAACAAATAATTTTAGGAAAAATCTTTTATAGCAAAAGTTTTGCTTTTGTGGATAAGGAAAGAAAGTTACAAGAAATAAATGTCTACAGTTATGTATTTCAGCAATTTTTTTGCAAACCTAAAAAATGCTAAATCAAAAGTATTCATACACTGACAAGGAAAATTTAATTAATAGCTAGTTGAGGCACCTTTAGCAATAATAACCTCTTTTAAACTATTAGGATATTTGTCAATGAGCTTTCAGCATGATTCTTTTGTGATTTTTGACCATTTTTCAACACAGAATTATTCCAGTTCATTCTCTTTGTGCACAGCCTTCTTCAACTCATACCAAAGATTCTCAATCAGATTTAGATCAGGACTTTGACTAGGCCATTCCAGAACCTTGATTTTATTCTTTAACCATTCTGAAGTAGATTTTGATGTGTGCTTTGGATCGTTGTTGTGTTGGAACGTCCAGTTGTGCTTTGAACCAAGTTTTGTAGTGGAGGGTTTCAGATGATTGGCCAATATCTTTTGGTATGCTATGGAATCCATTTTACCATGTATTGGAAGTACATTTCATGTGACATTAGAGAAAAAACAGCCATAGAAGGATATTACCACCTCCATGCTTGACAGTAGGTATGGTATTCTTTTCTTTGTATGCCTCACCAAGCTTTCTCCAAACGAAACGACTATCAGCGTGACCAAATAGCTCGATTTTTCCTTGGCCTGCGACCATTGAGACCTTCATCATGCAATACTCAACCTATTGTTGAAATGGAAACTCTTGTCCCACTTGCCACCAATTCACTTTGAATATCTTTGGCAGTCAATCTCGGATTGTTTTTAACCTTCCTCACAATTCTTCTGCTTGTTATTGGTGAAAGAATCTTCTAACCATTTTATACTCACGAAGAATGTTCACCTGTAATCCAACATTTTCTAGACTTTTCTAGAAAAGGGTTCTGCATTAACATATTGAAATTTCTAGCGCCTTGTAGGCCTTGTATATATATAGTGAAGGAGTGTAGATGCCAGATCAAACTTGGGCAGCTGTGGGGCCCTGGGTGTAAAGAATGCACACTCCATCTGGGTAAAGGCTTGTATGAATGAATCTTTGAGGAGATGTTTAAAATAAAACAAACAAAAGTAATAGTGTGAAAAGACAACATAAACCAACTGGATAGTAAACAAAGTGTGGAGATAATGTAAAATGTTTAAAAGTAGAATCAGAGAGTTAAAGTGGTTATCATGGCTTGATTAAGAAAGGTTAAACCACAAACTTGGGTTTAAAAAGAATCAATGTTATGTTTGGTTGAAAAAGGTATGTTATTATATTGGAAAGGTTATATGGAGGCGTTAAGACCCTGGGGACGATACTGACGTCAGGATTATCTCCAATGTAGGTTAATTGTTTGATTTATTCATATGGCTTAATTGTTTAATCATGTAATTGCCTGGGAGTTAAAAGAGTAGTAAGGTTGAGAAGGTAGGAGAGAGGGGAACGTGAGGAGGAGTTATTGAGTATGTAAGTGGAGTTGGTTGTGTACGAAGGAACGAAAGTAAGGAAAACGAAATAAGTTACGTGTGTGTCAGGGTAAACAGGAGTAGCCTGTCCCCGTTTAGAGAGGGATGCTTTAACTGTTAAACCCAAAAAAAAGGGTTTAGGCGTTTCCTTTCTAGTTTTTGTTTGCACCAATGTTGCATTTGTTCTGTTTTCAAATAAAGCGACGCCCCGGCGTGTTTCATTCTAAGTACTGTTTTCCTTGGAATTATTCTTACATACTACCTGAGACAGCAGCAAATATATATATGCCTTTCAATATTAGGCAGTATTGCTTGCAAACAAAGTGTTTGAAATCATTGAGAATTGGTCTCTCATTTCAACCATGCCTCCCTCTGCGGTCTGTGACACTGGCAGCCAATCGGTGTGGGGAAGAAGGGTACAGAGTCAGTGCTTCAGTTCATTCAATTCGAGAGGGCTGTATCGGGAAAAGTAAGGTGAGCAGCTTATATTTTAACAGTTGCACATATTCATTACAAATAGAAAACAAATATGCATATAACCTACAGAAACAAACACACACTCCGCAATAATTGCAAAAAACTTTACATTTTCAAAAAAAGCAGACATTTTAAAAATTCCCCAAACTAAACAAAACAGGCAATATGGAAGAGCCTACTTCTCCTGCTGCCTTCAAGCCAAAGCTAAGTAGCCAGGGTTACACAAGGACATATTGGGAACTTTAAGATATGGATAACCAGGAGATTCCTGAAAATATAAAATCGAATTTTACTGACATCCTACTGTACAGTATGCTGTTATGGGTTTTCATGTCATGTCAATTGAGAAGGAAAAAAAGAAAGTATCTAAAAAAAATAAAAAAATGAAAACTTTGTATTTTGATGGGTTTTTTCTTCAACACTGTTTAACAAATTTACATACGCACCAAGCAAGAACACTTATTAATGATATTAAACTTAAATACTGTTGTATATATTATAATAAAAGTTTGTACTTACTCCCTCGCCATTCATGTATAATCCTCATGCAGCTGTTTTTTCTTTTCATGAGATGCAGTTAGCCTATCTAAACAGAGCATGTGTTTTTTTTTGGGGGTTCAGAAAAAAATACATAACTACGGTAATGCATTTATTAAAAAACAAAGTAATCTAAATAATGTCCTCTTAAGTCTAGTACTTCACACTCACTCCAGTGTGTACTGAAGCTGGATTTACTGGCAGTTGAAACAAGAGTCAGCTCAACAAACTAGACCGTTATGCTACAGACAGTAAAATGTCAGTGATTATATGTCACAGTAGCACCACTCTTTATTTTCTCACCCTTGCCCAATAAACGTACCTTTTTCCTTCCGCCATTTATCTTGATTGTACCGCTTAGTTTAATAATTGTAAAGCGCCTTGGTCAAAGGCGCTATATAAATATAAATAAATAAATAAATAAATACAAAGAAACTCAGGAATTTCTGTCAATCAACCCACAGTAACTTTTTTTTTTTTAAACAGAGGTTGGATCGTCAACTAAACTCAAAACCTGATTGGTTACTATGAATGTCAGTGATGAATCAAGAAAGTGGTTGGATGTAATTTAATGATAGAAACATTGATATTTATCTAAGGCATTTACATTACATTAGACTATTGCAAGAAATTAATAGTAAGTTTATTTGGGGACGAACTTCATGAACCAGGGACCGTTCCAGGGACATTGTTTGCCCGGGGACTCAGTACCTCATCCGGGGATTGTCCCTGGAAAACGGGGACGTATGGTCGTATGCTTACATTTGTTTCACTGTGTCAAGAAAAAATAAAATATTTTTTGGAGGGGTAGGAATTTTGAAGACAACTGCTGTCAGGCCATGAGCCTTAAAAATATTGTGTATCTATTTTCATTATTGTTCAAACGATTAAAAAAAATCACCTTTCTGCATTATCTTTCTTTCATTACACTCTGTTGTTAGTGGTTATTGTGGTTCCATTGCTTATAGTTATGGCTCTTAATTTTTGTTTTGTTTTTATTTTTGATGATGTAATGTCCCTTTTAAGTTTGTTTTGAGCCAACCTAATTTCTTAATTAAACTCTTGTAGAAGTGTTGATTGCAAAACAAGATCGTTTTTGTTGTGTTTTTTCCCCCGCTGTAACTTAACTAAAACTCTCATTCCGTTTCACTGCTAACAATGTTTGTATTTTATTTATTTTTATTTAAGGCAGCTCTTTTTTTAAATCAAACTGAAACCAAAAAGCAAGCGAAGTTAAATTGCTTTAATCCCCATTTTGAAATCCTAGTTTAACCTGTTCAGATGATTTCACCTGTTATGCAAGTTTTCTCTTAACTGTGTTTTGTGAATCTCTGATTATCAGTGAATCAAACAGAGCGTGTCATTCAGGTTACGGGAAGAAAAAAAAACACAACAAAATTACCTTGTTTTACAATCAACACTTCTACAAGAATTTAATTAAGAAATCAGGTTGGCTCAAAACAAACTTAAAGGGACATTACGTCATCAAAAGTAAAAAACGAAAATGAAGAGCCCTACTTATAGTAGAGTTTTGACGGTATATATTGCACAGTATATATTATATTAAGTGAAGTTCAGGTCTGATCGGTAGGCTGGTTATTTTCTATAAGTTTTGTGGGTAAAAAACTACTGGACAGTTACTACTCCCATTTGGCAAGTTACTGCATCTAAGTAGTCTTCAGTGCCTTTTGCTGGTGGGGAGGTGCATTCGCACTACAAACAGATTAAAATCACAGGGAAACTAACTTGCAGTCAAGCCATTTCTTCTTTATTAATATTTTATTAAACATGCATACAACACAAATATAAGGTACTGGCTTCATTTTCAACATTGCATAAAAAAATGTAAGTAATTTGGCATTCTAATAATAAAAAAAAAGATGAAATAACTTGGTGGAGCATTTGTCATGTGATTAGTCATTATTATTGATGTCATGTATGACGTCATATCTCATGCGATGCATAGGCATACTAGGGGTGAGTTAAGGTTGCGTACAAACTTAATGTCCCTGTAACAGGGCGAGGAGCTCTGTACATGTATTTGTTTATTTATTTTTAGAACGGGGTCTCCCCCTTCGCTCCTGTGTCTCATTTGTTTTATTTTGTATGTGTTTTATGAGTTATGTATTTATTATATAGGAAGAGTGAGGTGCTGTCCTTCAGGGTTTTGTATTTGTTTTGTGGTATTTATTATTATTGTTGTATTTGTTCGTGTTTTTGTAGTTATGACGGTGAAGCACTGTTTGTTATTGTTTTGTTTTTATTAAAAATGTGTTCTGGCAGAGGCGAGGTTGGGAACTTATCCTCTGCCAGGAATAATTAAAAACCTTGTGCAGATTGTGGCCGAGGGGTAATGAGATAATTGATAGTTAACCCCTCGGCCACAGTAAATAAAAGCCTGCAGCTCTCTGCACTCAGGGTGGGTGTTCAGAGGAGGAACAAGAGCAAAATTTATTTAAAGATTCCATGAACAGTGAGAGCAACTGCCCAGCCTGACCTGGGATCATATTATTATTTGTGTTCAAGATTTGTTTTGATTAAAATCTTTATTTTTGCTCTGTGAGCACAGTGTTTTTGTTTGAACCTTTTATTTATTTTTGTTATTTAAATAAACGGCACGCAGTGTCTTTTTGCCTACAGTACCTGTCAGTGTTTTTTCCTTCCTGCACTCTGGCCTGACGTCACCACACGTCCATCCTGTCACAGTCCCATTGCCTGACTCTTGTGATTTTGAACTGCAACCTTATCATTATTTTAACAAAGTTTTGTTAATATATATATATATATATATATATATATATATATATATATATATATATATATATATATATATATATATGTGTATATATATATATATATATATATATATATATATATATATATATATATATATATATATATATATATATATATTCTATTTTTTATAATGAACTCTAAATATGTTGTAGGTGTGGAGTTTAAATTGATTATTTTCTGCACCTCAGATCATCATAACTGTCAGTCACCTTGATATGGGCTGCTTGTAGTATAGATATATCAGGAAGTATAGTACGACTACTATCCATTAAGAAGGTTCCTGCACTAAATAACTCCTTGTTTACATCAACAACATGACTGGTGAACATCACAAATTGTTAATCTATACCAGACTTGACAGATTGCTATTTATAAAATCAATTTACCAACTAAGGCTTTCCCATAAAAATGAAAAAATGTTAAATTGATTATGAGGGAAGCCTTAACTGTGTCTAGAGAGTCAACACAATAAAGATTTCTTTATCTGAATATTATAAACCCATCCTCACAAAATCAATGTTGTAATGGATCTTAGTTAGTTTCTTTACATTTTAGGTCAAAATGGTTTAGTTTATGTTGTGTTCTTCTCATAAAAGCTATATTAAGTATGTTAATAAATTTTGGCAAATGTTCTGTGGTTAAAGTCAGATTTTCAAACAAATAAGCTATACCCCAATAACCTTGAAAATAACTGTAAAAGGACAGGAATTACAATGCTTATGATTTTTATGTATGCTTAATAATGATCATAATAACAATAATCAATAACACCACATTATATATACTGTATATGCAACAATAACACTGTATTACACATACCGTAAAAAGCGTTGACTAATTCAATTTTCTAGGCATTTTTATGTGGTCCTTAAAATGGGGGAGCGACTATGTGCCAGGGTGTCTAATATTAAACTACTATACCAGTGCCACAATGGGATTACTACAGCCACGGTCTCACACAAACTTAACTGCGGATGTATACACAATACAAGTTTCTGATTTAGTCTAAATTTAATTGTGTTTTAATTATTTTAATTATTTTTCTTCCCAAAAATGACAGGTAGTCATGTTATAAGCGGTATAAACCACTTCGGGCAGTGTGGTTCCGATGATATATACCACTTCAGGTGTGGAATGCAGTGTTTGGTTTTCGCCAGGCATAACGGGGCCCATGTCGGCCAAAAAGTTCCACTTTTGACTCATCTGTCCATAGAACATTGTTCCAGAACTCTTGAGGATCATCCAGGTGCTTTTTGGTAAACTTGAGACGAGCATTCATGTTCTTCTTAGTGAGCAATGGTTTCCACCTTGCTACTCTGCCATGAATGGTGGAGTCATGAACACTGACCTTAGCCGAGGTGAGAGAGGCCTGCAGATCCCTGGATGTTGTTCTAGGGTTCTTTGTGACTTCCTGGACGATTTTACGCCTTGCTCTTGGAGAGATTTTGGCAGGACGGCCACTCCTGGGAAGATTCACTACTGTCCCAAACTTTCTCCATTTGGACAATATGGCTCTGACTGTGGTTCGGTGGAGCCCCAGAGCCTTAGAAATGGCTTTGTAACCCTTTCCAGACTGATAGGCATCAACAACTTTTTTCTGGAGGTCTTCAGGAATTTCTTTTGTTCGTGGCATGATGTACCTCTAGAACCTGTGTGCTGACAACTTCACTCTGATGGTAAGGGCCAAAGTTAGTCAGATTAATATTGGGCAGGGCTGGCCAAAATCAGGCCTGGTTGTTAACCAAAGTACTCAAACAGCTGACCCTAATTATCCCTTTAATTGGGTTGAGTTAACTGGGGGGGCAATAACTTTTTCACACCTAAAGATTGCATGTTTGATTACCTTGCACACCAAACAAATGAAAGAAGCACCAAACTTTGGTGTCATTTTTTCTCTCAAGACTCCCTCTATATACTACTACAACCCACAAAAAAATCTGACCAAATACAATGTGAAAAATGTGTAAAAATGCAGAAAATCAGACAGGGGGCAAATACTTTTTCACGGCACTGTAGTTGTCGGACACCCTCGCGTCCAAATCTTTACGCACCAATCTGACCGCAGTGTCAGGGGACAGTACCTCAGTTTCCTGCAGACACTTCAAATCCAGGCCGGTAATTCGGGGGGGGGGGGGGTCTGGCCTTGTCTTTACCTGCTTTTTTCCTGACTGACAGGAATACATTATTGCTGGTTTTAAACTCACTGGTCAGCAGAGATGTTAAAAGTTCTACTGTTAAAATATGTATTTAGTCCTCCGTTATAAAACTGGAGACTGAATACTGGTCCCCAGTTGAACTTCTTGCACTGGTATAAAAGTCCCTTAATGTTGAGATTTTTTGGACTTATTTCCATAAAATGAATGTCCATATTTCTTTCTTTAAGTACATTAACTAGCCCATGCTGTATTGTTTGTGTGTTTTTTTCAATCTTTTTTTCTATTTCATTTAGCTGTTCCTCATCTACTTTTATGTGTCTACTCTTACTGGTGCACTTATTTAATTTTTTTTTTTTTTTTTTGGATGGACCGCTGTCTTCACTCAGAAAGTTGGTGTTGTACCAGTTATGTGGAGTTTTATCCACCAAATATATTAAAGGAAATAGCATTTTTGGCTGTGGTTTTGTAACTAATAACAAATAAAATGGCAGTTTTTCATGGAATTTAGAATGTAGTGGTGCATAGTGATTTATTCAGTATGAAGCGGCTCATTAATATGCAAGCCATGCTATACGCTATATATACGCACGGTCATGTGATGTATATATATATATATTTGCAGTGCCTTGCAAAAGCATTCCGACCCCTGACCAATTCTCTCATATTACTGAATTACAAATGGTACATTGAAATTTCGTTCTGTTTGATATTTTATTTTAAAACACTGAAACTCAAAATCAATTATTGTAAGGTGACAATGGTTTTATGTTGGGAAATATTTTTAAGAAAAATAAAAAACTGAAATATCTTGCTTGCATAAGTATTCAACCCCCACACATTAATATTTGGTAGAGCCACCTTTCGCTGCAATAACAGCTTTAAGTCTTTTGGGGTAAGTATGTACCAGCTTTGCACACAGTGTGTGTATATATATATATATATATATATATATATATATATATATATATATATATATATATATATATATAATTACAAGAAATAGATGTCTACAATTATTTATTTCAACCATTTTTTTCAAAACTCCAAAAATGTTCCAAGTATTCATAACCTTTGATGCTATGATAGTATTGTGTACAAGGTGCTAGAAATTTCAATATGATAATGCAGAACCTAATTCTAGAAAAGTTCTAAAATTCTAAAATGATGGATTGTAGATGAACATTCCTAGACAGTATAAAAGGGTTAGGCATAGGATGATTGCTGTCATTACCAATAAGTCAATATGGGAAAAAGTAGAGAGCTATCTGAAGACCTTAGGCAGAAAATAATTTATTGTCATAAAGCTGGAGAAGGATACAAGAAGATTTCCAAGCATTTGAGTATCTCAATTTCAACTATTGTTTATATTATCTTGAAATACAAGACTCACAGCGCTCACGCAGTCTGGAAGAAAGAATGTTCTTTCATCAAGAAAAAGTAGAAGAATTGTGAGGAAGGTTAATACCAAATATATACAAAAAGAATTGGCTGCAAGTCAGAGACTGGGGTATTCATTTCAACCATAGGTTGAGTATTGCATGGTGAAGGTCTCAATGGTGGCAGGCCAAGGAAAAAGTCACTGTTAGGAAAACATCACAAGGACAGCGCTTAAAGTTTGCAAAACAGCATTTGAATGATGGATAGGAGTTCTGGTCAAAGGTTTTGTGGAGTGATGAAACAGATATCAAGCTATTTGGTCATGCTGATAGTCGTTACATTTGGAGAAAGTTTGGTGAGGTGTACAAACAAAAGAATGCTGTACTGTGACTGAGAAAGAATCAGTCTTGGTTATAAATCTCCCTCCCGACAAGTGAGTGCGTGGCGTAAAGGGAACAGCGTACCCCGGACTGGATGGTTGGACAATTAATTCCAAGGGTTAGGTGGAAGTTGGACTAGAAAGGAGGCAGAGCTACGGTACACCAAGTCATCGACCCGAAAGGAAGGATGTGGCAACCGTGGATTGGAGGAGAAAGCGGTTGCACTCACTAACCAAGAGGCGTGATTGATGGTACAAAAGGGGACGTGGCTAGGTAATCTGCTCCTTTTGTTATGGTTAAAAGCGAACCGCAAAAGGAAAAACTGTAAACTAACCGTGAGTATTCTGTCTAATAATTCTTGTTTGTTCTTGGTAGATGGCTAACAAGATCCGGAGCTGTCGCTTAAGGCCAGCACCAAACCTGGACAGCACTGCACAACTGTTCATGAGTAGATTGTATTTCACCACTCGCACTTTAGCACTCACTCCGGACTTGTGATCATGTGTGTGTTTAAAACTGTGTTTATTGTTTCGGGACTGAACCCAGTGGATTTAACTGAGCAATACACATCGTTGTGCATTGCCAGTTCTCATTATTATTTACTGTTGTCAAGCGACTTTGGATTACAATTAAAACAATCATTTCACCAGTAACTGTTGTATGTCATTCTCTTGAACACCGTATCACCTCTACAGCTGCACACTGCACTTTGCCACATGTGGTGTCAGAACATGGGATGGATCACACTACACTGGCGGCGCTGTTGGAGGTGCTGGATAGGATGGGTTACCTTACCTCCCCATCATGGAGGCCACGGTTGGCCCCCAGCTGGGGTAGATTTGCTGCCCCTGCCCTGTTGCCTTATCAGCAATGGGACAGATACTTAACCTCAGCTCTCTCTGCCCCTCCTATTTGTTTCAGGTGCCAACAGCCAGGACTCCTCGCCAAGTCATGCCCATCGGCAATGGAGTGTGACGTGGCGGCATGTTATTTGGTGTCAGAAGCAGGTAGGCGATGGGGAAATGGTCGGGAGGGGCCTTGTATTGTTGATGTGGTTATAGGGAAAGTGAAAACCCACGCATTAGAGAACACAGGGTGTGAGCAGACCTTCATTTGAATGGCTGTCTTGGGCAGTGTGTTGTGGCAGCCACAAGGCAAAGTGGCTATCTCCTGTATCCATGGAGACACGCCGACATACCCCGTAATAAAAGTATATTTGTCGGTAGGATCGATTAAATGTCACCTGGTAGTAGGGGTGGTGGAAAGGGTACCACACCCAGTAATTCTGGGCCAGGACTGGCCAAACTATAAGGAATTGGTGAAATTAATGGGAGCCCTGGGTCACTCTCGTAAACGTGGCAGAAAAAGAGAAAGGGGAACTGATTGGTGAGATTTTCCCTTTTATAACAGATATGTTTTCCCCCATTTTTCGTCCTAGAAAAACAAAAAGAGAAAGAAGGATCGAAAAATGGGAGGGAGCATCAATGAGATGAGGCTGGGGTCTGCTCTGATGGTAACAAACGCCAGTCAAAGGGGGTTGGTACGCAGTGTGACTGGGACATCCAGGGCAGAGGCTGCTCTAGCCCCTTTCAATATACCAGACATGTGGGACTCAAGCACGGACCTAGTGTGGGACCAGTAAAACGATTCCACACTGGTGCACACTTGAAGGTAAGGATGTTGAAGGCGCTGGGCGGCTAGTATATCCACACTTCATTATAAAAGGGCAATTGTTATATAGGGTGAACCCTGACACGGGCACAGGACAGCCTGTAACACAATTAATGATTCCCCAGTCGTATCGGTCCAAGGTCATGAGGCTTGCACATGACATCCCTTTTGCGGGACACCTCGGAGTCGATAAAACTAGGGAACGCATATATCTAGCCACATGCCCAGACTGCCAGTGAGTAGCGCCGGGTCGAGTTTGCCCCGCTCCTTTAGTTCCACTGCCAATTATTTCCACCTCCTTTGAACGCATCGCGATGGACATTGTAGGCCCGGGTATACACATATATTAGTGGTGGTAGATAATGGAATACAATACCCAGAATGAGTTCCATTGAGGTCTACAAGTTCTACAAGATATAAAAGCGTATTTTTTTTTGCCCACGATAACAGATTTCAAGTATGCTATTCTCCCTGTTTCATCTCCCCCTGCACCCATAATTGTGATCTGGAAACTGCGGAGTAACAGAATTAATGCACCTTTAGTTTTGTTTTCAGCAGAAGAGGAAGCAACCACGTGAAAAAATGTATTTGCTAATCTAGGTACATCTTGTTGTTTAAGGTGGGATTCCTGTATCATGGCGAGAGCTATTTTTTTGAGATCTAGGCAGGCTGTGCATTTAACAGGTGACTTTAGACCTTGCTCATTCCAGGACAGGACAGAAAGACTAGTCATAGGAGTCAAAAACAATTTTAGTATTCAGGGACACATGAACACAATGTCGTGAAGTATGACCAGTGATAAGAGAAGCAGGTCTGACAATGAGAAGAAGTATAACAATCTTGTCCTCCCCGATAGTTATAGTTATCCATCCCAGCTCAAATATTGAGGTAGCCACCAGTATCCTCATCAACCACCACAATACCACCATACCTCCCCCATCCCCACAAAACCCAGTACTATGGGACAAACATCACAATCCACAACCCCCCCCCCTCTATCCAATCAAAATTCGATCAGCAGGGCACAAAAAAAGAATCTCATTTTAACCCCCCCCCCCCCGCCGCCATATAAAACCATGACAATATAGAAAAGGAGAGATAGCATGCAACTTATATACAATTCACCCGAGAGCATTCGCTGATTATTCACGGCTCACATATATTCCACTATATTTTAAGGAATCTTGATAACAGGTGGTTATACATCTCTCCTTGCTTTTTTTTCCAAGGGTTACAGCAGTTTCTGACACAACCTTAGTTGACAGAATACATTTTCAAATAATTATGCAGCTTTAGCTTTTATCAGCCATTTGAAGGCTGTTAAATTGTTGCCCCTGAGATTACCTAATGCAAGGCCCATGGAGGTTACATATGTGATGGAAGTCAGGTATTGTCCTGCCACTAGTAGAGGGTATCTGATTTAAAATATTATATCAGAATAGATGAACAGTAAGAGGTATTTAATTAATAAAAAACAAACTCTTCCTCTCAAATCTTACAGAGCAGGTGAGTCAGCCCCACTTTGTGGTACAACAATCAACATAATAATAAACACCCTCAACAATTATAATATTACAGTTTTTGTTTATTATTGTCTTGTTTATTGTGTTTGTATCATAGAAAACAAATTAGAGTTAGGCAGATGTATTAGTTGTTAATTACTTTGTTTTCTTTTCACTCTGAAATGCGCATTTGTCCATTTTATCAACTATTCTTCACAAAGTAGATTATCTGACACCAACTCACTGTGTTGCTGACTGAGACTTCTTTCCCTTCAGCATCTGCTGGTTCAATGGCTGTATAGAAGTCTCACTCCTGTCTTCCCGTCGTCTCTTTGCCCTAATATACATGCTAAATTGAGAGAAAGGGAAAGAAAAATAGTAATACTAACTTGCCACTTACCCGTTAAGTTTACTATGGTCTCCTGGACACCCAAGAATGTCAGCATCGCAGAAAAAACAACCTTTGTCACAGGCACCATCACTGGCTAAGGCTGGAAATGTGGCCCGACTCTCTTTCAACCACTATGAACACCAATTTTTCAAACTGGAGGATATGTATATGTCGGACTCCAAACTCAGCTCGATTTACATAAGGAACTAACTTCTCTCACTCTCAAAGAAATAAAGGCTGATATCACCCTTGTGCGAACATCGGCTAAGGATAACAAGAAAGCGGTCTCCCTCTGCAACTCCAGAGTAGACCGCATGGAAGCCAAGGTCGCTGATCTGGAGGACAGGAACCACCGAAATAACCTTCGTCTCGAAGGCCTACCTGAGTGATCGGAAGCCAAAAGTGCCACCACTTTCTTAAACAAGCACCTTCCGCTGTGGTTCCCATCTTTGGCGAAAAAGAAGATAGAAGTCATGAGAGCACGTCGTATTTACGCTGACAAATCCGGCACGAACGACAGGCCTCGTAAGCTGCGTTAGTCAGACCGTCGGCTAATACTGCAGTCAGCCTGATAGGCCTCTCCCCTGCCACTTTGACAAGACTCTCAGGTTTTACCCGGAGTTTAGTAATTATACTGTCCAGCGCAGATGTGCATTTGCCCAGCCTCTTGCTCTGGCTCCTTCCCAGGGGGTGCAGGCCTCCCTCCTCTATCCTGCGATCTGCAAGATTATTCACGGCTCACATATATTCCACTCTTCGGCTGACACACAAGCTTACCTGGACTCACTGGACATCCCTGGTTCGTCTCGCTCCCGGCCCTCATGTAATGATGGAGTCTGATGAAACAATGAGAATATCCTCCCGGCGCCAGCTGGACTTGTAACGACTCCTACTTCATCTGACGTCCCAACCTGTATGGCTACTGTCTAACTCTGACATCGGGGATCCACTTTCCTGGGCCTGGTTACTGTGTCATGACATTTTGCGATGCCTGAGGATCATTGTCTGTGCCGCAGATGAGACTTAATAAGAATGGCTGTTTACTGTATGCCACACTGGAGATCTTCTTTACCTGACCGAACTGGCAAGCTGAGTCCTCTTTTTTTTCGTTCTTCTCTTTCCTTCGCAATGAGTTTTTCCTGTGGAAATTGTTAGGTTGTAACCTGCAGCGAATGCTCTCGGGTGAATTGTATATAAGTTGCATGCTATCTCTCCTTTTCTATATTGTCATGGTTTTATATGACGGCGGTGGGGGGGGTTAAAATGAGATTCTTTTTTTGTGCCCTGCTGATCGAATTTTGATTGGATAGGAGGGGCGGGGGTTGTGGATTGTGATGTTTGTCCCATAGTACTGGGTTTTGTGGGGATGGGGGAGGTATGGTGGTATTGTGGTGGTTGATGAGGATACTGGTGGCTACCTCAATATTTGAGCTGGGATGGATAACTATAACTATCGGGGAGGACAAGATTGTTATACTTCTTCTCATTGTCAGACCTGCTTCTCTTATCACTGGTCATACTTCACGACATTGTGTTCATGTGTCCCTGAATACTAAAATTGTTTTTGACTCCTATGACTAGTCTTTCTGTCCTGTCCTGGAATGAGCAAGGTCTAAAGTCACCTGTTAAATGCACAGCCTGCCTAGATCTCAAAAAAATAGCTCTCGCCATGATACAGGAATCCCACCTTAAACAACAAGATGTACCTAGATTAGCAAATACATTTTTTCATGTGGTTGCTTCCTCTTCTGCTGAAAACAAAACTAAAGGTGCATTAATTCTGTTACTCCGCAGTTTCCAGATCACAATTATGGGTGCAGGGGGAGATGAAACAGGGAGAATAGCATACTTGAAATCTGTTATCGTGGGCAAAAAAAAAAACGCTTTTATATCGGTATATGCTCCCACCATATTTGAAGCAGGTTTCTTTAACTCTCCGACCAATCTTTTGCTGGAATTGTCTGACTTCTCTTTGATTGTCGTCGGTGACATGAATGCTGTCATGAACAATTGTTTGGACAAATCTGCGTCACAAGAAGGGACCTCACACCGGTTAGCCTCTTTGGCACTGAGAACTCGTCTCAGATACAGGTGTGGTTGATATTTGGCTTGTGATTAATCCCTCGGCTAGGGAGTACTCCTTTTCTTTTCATCGAGACATAAATCATTCTCCAGGATTGATTATATCCTTGCAACGGAGTCTCTCTTCTCCGAAGTAAAGACTGTCAAGCTTATACCCATGAGCCTCTCCGACCACCATGCAAACCTTTGTAGAGTAATTCTGACTGATGCCCTGACTTGCGCCCATGCTTCTGTTGACGATCCTCACATACTGCGATGAAGGGATTCATTAAAGATAACACCACTGTCTTTGCCTCCAACCAGAGGCGGATTAAGATTTATTGGGGCCCTGGGCACAAATAACATTTAGGCCCCCAACACTCCCCAGAAAACATGAATATATCAAAACGCATGAATACATAGACTTAACATTTACACTGCATTAATAATAAAGCAATTGCATAGTAATACACTGTTCCTAAATTAACTGCTCAAATATATGCCTTCGGAAACTGATTTAGATTAATGGGATCGCGGAAAAAAAAATAATAACATGAAAACGAAATGACGTTAGAGTTTTAGCAACCTTGTAGACTCCTATTTACTGAGAATTATTAACAACTGCGGTTGCCGGCAAGCCATTATTGTATTAAGAGTACGTGGTGTCATACTGTAAAGCATCAGTAGATGTCGCAATTAGTACCGTACTAAGACTATTTACAAAGAAGGTATAGCCATTATACTACGACTGTATACACAAGTTCGTGTTCGTACTGATGTGCTCTTGAATGAAGCCTGCTGAACCCAAATCCATATCCAGTTACTTCCACTACACAACCCAGTTAAAAAAACAACAAATAAATAGAAACCCATTTTACATTGTGCACTCCAGTATTTTTTTTATGTAACTTCCCATTACCCCTACATTTTAATACTGTACCATCACATAATGTAACCAAAAATACAAAGATATCAAATATAATTACAACGATGTCTTACCTTTTTAAATGATCAGTTTCTTCCTATTTTTCATGGAAGAAAAGTCCTGTATAATCTCGTCGTCCGTTTGTTGTACCAATTCTGACTTCACTGCCATCAAAGATAAGGCATTCACACGCCTTTGAAGCATTGTTGATCTCAGTTCATTTTTAATCCTTGCCATCTTTGAAAATGAACGTTCTCCTTCACAATTTGTAATTGGCAGAGTCAGGAAGATTCTCAGAGCAACGTACACATTAGGGAATGTTGATTGGAGGCCGCTTTGCTTAACAACTTGCAGCAATTGGGTAAACTGCCGCAAGTTCAGTGGCACGCTTGCGAATGTCAGTGATGTCCAAGTTTTTTTCAAATAGTACTCCAAACCGATCGTTCAGCAACCTATAGGCATCCAGTTGGTGACGAAGACAAGTTAATAACTGGTCAATTACAACATAGAAAGTCTCAACCTGAAATTTTTGACTTCCCTCAAGTAAAACTTCAGGTTCTCCTGATTCATCGGCAAACTGTTTTCGTTTTCGTGTACGAGTCAGATCACTTTGATATTTTTGTGAAACACTCTAGCATGTGTTTTTTAGCAGCATTTTCAAAATTTTGGAATTGATCTCGTAGGGATGCCACAAATGATTCAAATGATTGCAGTAACTGAACTGCAGTCTTCAGGTCGTTGTCACTTTTCTGTAATTGCAAGCTGGTCATTTTGAACCGCTGAAGAACAGTGTCCTAAAATTATGCCATAAAGGCCGTTTCCAAATGTTCCATTTTGCTTTTGAGGGAAGCAGCTTCCAATCGTGTGTCATGTGATTGGTTCGTACCTTTTGACAGGTTTTCCAGGGCTTGCTGAATTGTGCCATAGTTCTGACACAGAGCTCTTGTAGAATCTGTGCGGCTGCTCCATCGTGTGTTTGAGAGACTTTTGAGTGTCAATGAGCTTCCATCATTATGCAAAACCTGTTTCCAGCGATATGTAGACGCTGAGAGAAAGCATACAGTGACTGCACAAACCAGAAAAAATGTATTGCATTTGGACAGCTCTTATTAATACTATTAACTCCCACTAAATTTAAAGAATGGGCAGCACAAGGAACATAGTGAATCAGAGGGTTTAGTCGATTTAGATGGGCCTGCAGACTGTTGTATCTTCCTGACATATTGCTGACATTGTCATAGGATTGTCCACGGCAATTAGATATGTCCAAATCCAAGTTGTTTATCATTGCAAGTACACATTCAGCAAGGCTTGCACCTGTATGATCCTCTATCGGCTCAAATCCAATAAATCGCTCTACAATTTGCCCCTCTGAATTGACAAATCTGAATATGAAAGTCAGCTGATCAACATGCGATAAATCTGGTGTTGAATCCACAATAACTGAAAAATATTTGGCTTGTTGAATTTCTACAGCTATTGTTTTTTTATTTTCTGCCCCATCAAATCAATGAATTCTTCACAAGTAGTTGACGACAGATAAGTATTGCCTTTACCCTTCTGTCCAAATTTTGCTATGTGAAAAAGGGATCAAACTGAGCAATTAGCTCCAAAATCCTTAAATAGTTGTCATTATGTGGTGAACCTAGCAGCTCATCATGGCCATGGAAAGCCAGTCCACGCTCACTTAAGAACTTAATAACTGCAACAACACGCTTAAAGGCATCTCTCCAAGACATTTTAATCCTTCGATAAAAGCGTGTGTTTTGGACCAAAGAAGTTTGCAGGCAAAGCAATAAACATTTCCAGAGGATGGTGAGTAAATAAGCCAGTCCCGCGTAACAGATTCACCGTTGTGCAGCTGACAAGAGAACACATCTTCAGACAGCATACGCGTCCTCCCTCCAATCACCCGAGCAGAAGCAGGGAATTTTTAAGGTTTTTATTTTGACAAGCAGCTGAACCCTTAGCAATCCAAAAACTCCTGAAACTTTCATTAATGTTATCCCACAATGCAGAATCGCTGCTAAATTTGTCTGCTTGTATTGCGTTTACCTCATCATCACCAGCATCACTTGGTCACGGTCACGGCTCCGACTCCGGCTCCGGCTCGCATGCTTCCCGCAGGTCTCGATCTGTAGCTTCCTCTCGTTGAAGCAGGCCAGGGCCTATATTTCCAGCAGCTGTGTCTGCCGAACTCGAAGCCGCGTCCTCTTCGTCTGCTGTTTCTCATTCCTCTCTCTCCTTGAAGAATTGGTCAATTGTTGGTATATTGTGTAATAAAGCAACTCCTTTAACCTCCTTTGCTTGCTTCAGCTTTCTCTTAGCGCTCCCGCTTAAGTATCGCCTATCCATGATAACGTATTTTACTACGTCGGTGAATTCTAACGGAAACTGTGCATCTATGACGAGTCACGCAACATCATTTGCGTATTGGAACGCGAGTTACAGCAGCAAATGCAGGCTTGATCTAACTGTCAGTGGAAGTTACACTTGCCCATTGTTCTGTTTTGCTTGAATATGGAGTCCATGGATCTCGTATAGAATAATTCCACCGCAAAGATTTTTCCCGGGGCCCCAAATTGGCGGGGGCCCGTGCGTTAATCCGCCACTGTCTCCAACCTTAATAAGTCACGTCTTAGAGAAATCTCAAAGCTGGAGACCAAAATGGCTTTTCTGGAACATGCCCAGCAAAATGCTTTCTCTGATACCACAGTGCTCGAACTTAATTTGGTCAGAAAACCTAACCTACTATTAAGACATAGGACAGAATTCCTTATTCACAGAACAAGGCAGAACTATTATTTTAATGGTAGTAGATCCTCTCATTTACTCGCCGAGACAACGCAGAAATGACCATTTTGCTAACATTGTTACTAGTAAGTCCACACAGAGGGATACACTATGTGACCCCTCCCAAATAAACACTGAGTTTCGCTCCTTCTACACCCAGCATTATGGCTGTGATATTCAATACGATAGAGACAACTGCTTGCGTTTCCTTCAGAATGTCCAGCTGCTGACGAGGCCAGCTATCTGCACATTCCAGGACCTATAACAGACACACAGCATACCGGTGTCTTCCCTTTTTTTTTTTTTTAACCTCCGGCTCCGCTCAGCTATTCGTGCCTATGGGGTTCCCTGGGGGACAACACTACCATCACATCCAATTCATAAAATACTAGATACTGGGGGTAAAACAAAGGGGTTGGTTACTTCATTATACTCTCATTTTTTAAAAACTTCATACAGACCATTAGCTATCTGTACTATCTGGAACAGTGAATTAGCCCCCCCCCCCCCTTTACTACAGAAACTAATTGGTATAACATCTGGCACAATATAGGCCTAGCCTCCAAAAACCCTAATCATCAATTGATTTATTTTAATTTCCTTCACAGAACATATCTAACCCCACACAGGCGCTTTCAAATTAAACTTGCTACCTGTCCTGTTTGCCCACTTTCGCCTCAGGGTGCCCTGGGTACCTTCATGATTTTTATGACCCACTCCCGACCCACTACTACACAACCCGACCTGACTCCGCAACCTGCTTCAACACCCTCTTCTATCCCGCAACCCGACCCGCAACCTGACCCAAACTGGCAATCCAATAATTAAATTATATTCTTGCACTGTTAACTTACAGTACTACTTTCCATTAAATCTAGAAGCCTTTTGTTCCTGTTTGATTGTTTATTTATATTTTGACTACAATCAATAGCATATTGAAACCTATTTCTAATGACAATTTGTAGCGTCGATTTTTCAAAACACAATGACACGAAAATAATATGAAATATTTAAATTTTTGTTGCCGCATTATGCAATACAGTTTCAACTTAATATTGAATCATGCAACAACAACAAGAAAAAAAGAATCAGGAAAATGTTTTTGCAATATGGGACTGTGGCGGAGTGTCCCACCCCTATTTATTATTATTTGTATTTTTGTTTGCGGCGCAGTTAAAAGCGCCGCGTCTTTTATTATTTATATTTAAAAACCTCGTGAGGATGCATGACTGATCAGCTACTGATTATTTAACTAGCTGACAGTCATGCATCCTTACCAAACGCGTGCAGACTGTGGCCGAGGGGTAATAAGATAATTAACAGCTAGTTAACCCCTCGGCCAGAGTATAAGAACCTGCAGCTGTCCGTTCTGCGTTGGTGGAGTATAGAGAGGAAAGTACGGGAGAGCGGAGAGAAAGAGCAAGGAAAAAGAACAATTGCTATATTTAAATATACTTGTTTCTGTTTGTTTGGCCATCGCGCCTTTTTGTTTTGTGTTTTGTTATTGTTTAAATCTTTTGTTTTGGTTAATTAAAAATGCTGAGTGCCATAGCATTCAGCTTCACCCGCCCATCCATTGTTTGGTTTCAGTTACTTCCTGGTCCGTGACATCATCAACCTCACCACTGCGAGCCAGACTGCCACAGGGACACATCAAATTTAACAAAGTGTGTTTCTTATAAACTTTGCCGGGTGCCGCTTTGTAACACAGTTAGCATTCCAAAAAAGATATGCCATATTTGCTCTTATTAGTAATAATAATAAACAAAATGCATTTCCAATAACGTCTATTTTCAAAACAAAACTAATTTTTAAAAAAGTAATCACATATTCCAGTCGCTGCTAACTTAAGTTGAAACCTATTACATTAAACTGAAAACTTACTTTTAAAATGTCTTGATCAAGTTACTGTGTAGAAAAAGGATGTCATCTACTGTTCCTGGTTTCAATTGAGTTCTTCTTTATTGTATAACAAACCCAGCAGCTGAGAAATCTCTCACACTTGGAGCACTAGTTGCTGGGATTGCAACATGAAGCAAGCCATTTGAGCCAAGCTTGGATAAACATTAGTGTGGTCCTTCCACCAACACATGAGATCGAAATCTTCATCTTCATTCATCTTGGAACACTTGTATTCGATGTAACATTGCACTTCATCTGGTGGCAAAACGTCTGCGTCATCACTGGAGTCCTCAACATCGGCCAAATCGTCAATCTTCCTGGTCATTTTCATTTTCTTTGCAGATTTGCATTTTGTTGCACCTGCTGTGGCACAGGGTTGTTCCTTTTGTTCCAGAATCTGTCATGCGTCGCACTTCATTATGGACACTTAAAATTTTCTCCTCGCTTTCCAGAAGTTTTAAACTTTTCAGTTTTGGGTGCATGGCGATTTTGTGCAAGATGTGAACTTCAACTTTGTTCAGCAGAATGGAAAGGCATTTGCATTTCAATGAAGAAAAGGTCCCGTTGTTATTTGAAGAAGGTTGAAGGTGACATTTAACACTTTGCAGTCCATTTATTAATTGTGCG
Organism: Acipenser oxyrinchus oxyrinchus; assembly: GCA_030684275.1. Classification (NCBI taxonomy): domain Eukaryota; kingdom Metazoa; phylum Chordata; class Actinopteri; order Acipenseriformes; family Acipenseridae; genus Acipenser; species Acipenser oxyrinchus. Next base: position 41,123,821 of record CM060251.1, read on the forward strand.
TCAGGTCCAATTTATTTTCACACGCGCAGTTAATTTTAGACGTGCTGTTTAAAAGTTTTTTTTTTCCACAGTCAAACGGGTTTAAATGGCCCTGCATATCAACAAAGCACTCACTAGGCATCTCCAGCCCCGCCCCACCCTTTCGTTTGCTATCGCTTTCACATATGCTAAGAAATAAATAATAAATAATAATAGTCGTACATACCGATCAATCATCTCCTGATGACTCGTTTTATCACCAAACTCCTCAATAATGCAATCCAAGTCATTATTTTATTACTATAACATCTCGAAAAAGCTCTGCAAATGTCTGTGATAGTCTCTGTGCACTGATACAGTAACAACCAGCTTGTTTCCTTATGACCGCCCCTATCTGATGCCAGGGGCAAGTATGACTATTCATGAGATACGCTTTTTTTTTTTTTTTTTTATCGGCTTGTCTTGGCTCCTGTCGCTCCCACTCGGCCATTGAATGGTTTTCTCGGCTTTTTCCGGAGAAAAAATGACTAGAAACCCGTTTTTTGCGTTTTTTTGATGATGTCGGACAGGGTCCGACAATGGACCTGATAGGAATAATTGCAATGTCGGACCAGGTCCAACAATGGACCGCAAAGGGTTAAGCCGTTCGAGCCAGACAACAGTGAGATTCACTGATGGGCTTTTTGAAGCTTCCAGCTCATTAGTCGCTTATTTAAAACACTGTAGGAATGAAACTAGGCTTCCAACATTCTCTGAATCCGAATCCTTGAGGCAGTGCTCTTCGCCCCTCTCAGTCAGTATTGTTTGGATGTCCTCATATTGGGAATATATTGATTCCAGCATAATATAAAGACTGTTCCAGCGCGTTTCAACAGAAGCCTTCAGTGTCTTCTGTAGCCAATTCTGTAGGTTGGATTGTTTAAAGTACGTCACCAATGTCTTTCCAGCTTCAACAATGCTTGCTATTTCTTGGGGAAAAAACATCCTCATTCGCATTCGACCAATAGTATTTTACAATAGTGTATTGAACAGTTTGCAGTGCTGATACAATATTAGCACCATGATTTGTTACATAAACAAGTTTAGAAAAAAGCCTGCCCAAATCGAACTTTCTCAGTGCATGTATGATGGCTGGTTTAATGTTCTCTGCAGTTTATCGTAATGTACTGTCCCATTCAGCAGTACACAGCAGCACTCTTTCTTTTAACAGCCAATCGAAGTTGATGTAATGCACAGTCACACAAAGATAAGAAATGTTCTGATAATCATCAGTCCACAAATCAAGTGTGATCCCTCTGCGACGTAATTCACCCAAGTTTTCCTTCAGTTCAGGAATAATACTATTGTGAATTTGTTCTGCATGTTTGCCGATGTTTCGAGATACAGTAGTTGGATCGGGCAACAGTTTTGTTGCATCAACACGGCCCACGTGAGCACCATGTCAATCAGACCTTGTGCTAAGTCAAAAAAAACATCTCCAGAAACAGATTCGGAAGAACCTACATCTTTACAAACGTACTTTACCGCCATTTTTGTTATTGCCGCCTTGTCGTCTTTTTGGGCGCCTTCAGCTCATTTTTAGGCTGAAGATACCAGTCAATTTGTTTCGTGCCACCAGCCGAAAGGGAGCTGTACCTGTGCTTCCGCAGAGATGTTCCAGTTTTGTGACTGTTGTACACAAAAACTTGATTGCAGGTCTTACAAGCAACGAATCCAGCCACCTGTTCGTCATTTTCACTTAATATAATTCCAAAAGATTTCCACACTTTAACTCTGGAACTAATTATCTACCACATGGTATACACCTTGCGCTAAGTTTAGTTTTACCTCGTTCACAGATATTTTTATTATGGTAGTGGATTAATCCTCATGCGTGCATGCCATGTGTAGTACTAAATTGATTTTACGGAAATGGAAGTGGCATTACACTGCTCAGCTGACCTATTGCCTCCAGCAATTGCTTTGGATTTTCAAATTTGCACATTCGTTATGTGAGAAAAGGCTAAGTCCTGTACACTGTATTTTTTCTGGTGATTTAATTTCATACCCGAGCCTGACCCGAAAATTTAATTTTCTGAACTGCACCCGAACCGCAACCGTCAAATAAGTGGACGTTCAGACCCGAACCTGACCCATTGCAGGACTCCGTCTTTCGGCTTCTGGGAACTGATGCAGCTCTTCCTCGGTCGCTGGGAACTGGTGCAGCTCTTCCTTGGTCACTGCAGACAGCGGGGCTTCTCCCTCTTGCACTGGGAACTGGAGCTCTTTCTCTTCCTCATCCTGGAGGAAGGGGCAGTTGACCACGAAGTGGCCCCACTCCCCACAGACAGGGCACATGTTCAAGAGCGCTGAGGTAGGCCTCCCAGCTGCCCTCCAGTCATCCCTCCTCCTCCTCTCCGGGGCAGGGGCAGTTGGTGACGGTGGCCCCCCTCCCCACAGGAAGGGCATCAACTTGAGGCCTCGACAAGGTGGAAGTAGGCGGCCCTCCTGCTGTGCTTCTGGCGCCAGTTCCATCTCCTGCCACAGGGGGACTTGGTTGGATGAGACGTGCCGACTTCGCCACAATGGAAGCACCACTCTTTTCCTTCCAGGCAGGTGAGGCAGACATCCAACGTGGCAGAGACATCGCAAGACTTGTGACCGGCCCCACACTGCTGTTGCCCCACCTTTTTATGTCTCTTTCTCTCCATTTTTTAAATTTTTTTTTTAAACCTGCTCTTCCTGGGGGCACTATCCCACTCTGACACCAAGTGTGACAGGATAGCGCTGTGGGCCCAGGTGTTACCGGCAGGGAAGAAGACTCAGACACAGGGAAAACTTGGTTTAAACACTAATGCACATGTTTAATTAACAAAACAATAATCAAAAACAGAAATCAAAAGGCACAAGGGCCAAAGTAAAAGGTTAAACAAAACACAAAACAGCAGAGCATTCACTATACGGCTATCTCTACACATACAAATCACCAGCACCACAGTGCAATGTAGGTTCTATAGACATTGTCATCTCAAATATATTGCAAATGTCGTGGACTTTCTTATGTTCTTATGATATTTTATATTAACAGGAATCTACATTGAATGAACTTTAATCTAATTTGTCTAGCTTTGCCTAGAGATAACAATCAACCTAACACCTTGAATGCATCAGGCACTCAGGAAACAAAAGGCTAATCAAACCCGTCTCCATGATTTAATTAACCCGTCTAGTGAGAGAGAGGTGGTTTAGCCTAGGGGTCTGAAAGAGAGAAAAATAGCTTAAAGATTTAGAGATTTAAGACAAATATCACATCATATTGATTTAATACCACTATGAGTACAAGATGCAAGCATTTTTATTCTTAAATTGCCTAACAAGTATAGAATAACCCAGGTAATAAATCCCTAAGAGAATTAAACTGTTTGCAATGTCTAACCAAAGTCGCAACCAGACATGTTTGGTGTCTAATGTAATTTCTTATGGTAAAAATAACGGAAATTCAGAATAAAATCTGAATTATTTAGCAAAAGTTATACACGTTTTAAAAGTTTCCCCTTTCCAGATTATGATAATGAACTAATCAGACAGAGGAAGGGGGGCAATCAATCAAGGTTTCAAGCCCAATCAGCTACAAAATAGCCAATCGGAGCATGCAGCGGGAAATTCAAATAATCTCTTTGTTTGAAAAGTATAAAAACCCTGCTTTAGCCCCAGCTCCTTGCCCCTGCCCTACGCTAGCCCCTGCTCTAGTCCTCTGAGTTGGCCCCTGCGCTATCCCCTGACCGCTGATCCCTGCTCGCTCAGATTCAAGAAACTACAAGACTGCACCTGGAGCCCTCAGCTCTCAGTATTTATCCATAAAGGTTGGGGGCCCTGACACTTGGAGAAACACAAGGTAACAGGATGCTGAAAGTGACTGTTTTCCAGGCTAGGTAACAATACTCTTAAATATCTATTCAGGTATTGTGTGACCCTTTGTTATTGTGTCAGTATGTACTAATATTTCTTTGGTAAATTGTTTTAAACCTTAGTTCTCATTGTAATGCTTTTAATGTGACTTTAATTGTGTAACTGTTTTGTGTGATTTTCAAACTTATTTTGTTGCATGCTTAATAAATACCATCTTTCTAAGAAGAGATTCCCAGTATTGAGTCATTCGCTCATGTTGAACAAACATGATTTATGACAGTCTGGAATGTGGTCTATTTTTGGCTTGTTGTAACGAGAGCAATATTAAAAACGGGTTTGTACATTATAATAGGACACTGTTTATTGTAGAGGTCCCACCATGATCTTGACTATCGAAGGTATCTCTTTATCCCCTACAGTTTTTGGAGGTCCTTTAATTTATTGCTTTAAAGAATATATTAACTGCCTACAATAGTACCCACAGCAAACTCACCCAAAAACCCTCCACCAGACAAAGGATTTTTCCTTTCTTATATGCCATGTGGCTGGAGACTAATTAATCATCAGTTAATCAATTACCTACTTCAGGGTCAAGCCACATTCTCACATGTTTTTTACACACATTATCTACAAGGGCAGGGCTGCTGCCCTGCCACAAGGACATTGAGCTTGGAGTTTGCCTTTTCCTTCCCAGGTGTGGAGAGTGTGGTTGTGACTCAGCGGGAAGCTTCAACGGTACCTGTCACCTGACTACTGGGCTGTTCATAACTGGTTTAAAATGTAATGGTTGTGTGTCAGAAGCCAGTCACCTTAATACTAATAACATTTTGGGGTGCAGTAAAAGTAAGTACAGACATTTTAAATTATTTATTATCTATTAACTGGAGTTCACTGGTACAATGAGAATTACCAATCCATGTATAGTTAATTTTTACCATATTCTTACCCCCACACACACATTTTATTTATTGCATTTGTTTTTTATTGTATCTAAAACAGACCAATTTAATTATTAGATACACACTTTTATGTGCCTGTAACTTACAGTATATATTTTATTGTAGATGTATTTATACTGCTCATAAGGTAAGAAAATAAATCTGTGCATCTTTTACTTAAAATGCCACTGTGGACTTTACATCCTTGAACCTAAAATCTATGAATCCCCTTTCAGCTTAGTGCAGGAATTAGAGGGTCAGGGAACAGGATCTGCACCCTGCCTCTCTTCATGAGTGTCACTGGTAGTCTCAGTGCATTTATCACAGGAGGTAAAAGTCTCCTTTGGGATTATAATAGCTCTCTGGTATGCTAAGTGTATTCCCACTGATAACATGTAAAATATGCTTATGTGCTGCAAACATCCTCTTTTACGAAGACTGCATTTAATATAAGACCTATGTCAAAGATAACAGTGGCATTTTGACATTTAAAATGTTATGGCCTTTAATGCCTGTGGTTTAAAAAAGATGGCTAATGGTTCCAGCTATTGCTCCACAAATCTGTTTTATTAAGTTAGCATGTTTATGCATAAAACATATTTGTTTCAAGCTTTATTACTAATCCATTTGGTACGTTTATGAATGTATTAACCTTGTAGCAGTGTTTCCTTTTAGAACAATTTACTTGTTACTGCTTTGAACAACATATCATTTTTTTTATATAAATATATTTAGCGCCATCTCAGCAGTCACCTACTGCGCAGATTGTAAGTTCAACTTCCATCAGCCTGTTTTGGAGACCTCCCGATTTCACCCCCCAACATGAATATACAAATATAGAGGTTATACAGAGAAGCTGCTGCAGAGATTTATGCTATTGAGGATCAATATCCATTTAGTATGTTAGTACTATATACAAGATTTGTATTAAATATTTTACTTACCATTCCGTTTATTTTAATTGATTTATTTTTTGTTTTTGATGAACTGATTGTAATATAATTGTTTGCTCCTTTGTTAAAGCTGCAGTGTACCACTCAAGTTTTCCACTTGGTGCTTAGTTTTTAGCTATTTTTTAGTTTTATGTAAATCGTTCGTTTTTTTCGGGGCTTTCATTTTTGATGTACTGTATGAAATTAGTGTTTTCGGTTACTTTCCAAAATGCTTGAGCATTTTTTTCTGTCAAAATATGTATAGTAGTAACTTGTCAGTACTTGCATGCTTAAATTGTACCTTCTTTCCTTTGCTGTCTTCCACAACAAAATCCCTATGGTCACAGGCACATTCTTCTGGGGTGTTTGTGTGGCATTTTTTTTACATTTTGCCACAAGTTTTAAATCCTCCATATCTTAACTGAAATACAGCTTTAAATCCCACGAACAAGCCTCCATTGCTGATTATAATCTCGTTTTAAATCTTGCAAGCGGAGTCTCCAATAGAAATGTAGGAATGTGCTGTCAGTCAGTAGTTGGGGCGGGTTTAAAGTATTCAGAACGAATCAATGATAGATTCAAGTCAGGAAGGCAGGACATTGCCCAGCAGCACTGGGATATGTATGTATTATTATTATTGTAGTAGGTTTTATTTTTTAATGGGAAAAGGGTAAAGTCAATGTGAATTGATTAACCATTTCCAGTTTCTCCAGTGTTTTCCAGTGTTTATTGGCTATCCACCGATTTCATTTTTTTTTGTATCAGAGGTGTTTTATCGGTTAAAACCGAAAATCAGAAGCCCAAAATATACTATAAATACTTGGTGTCAGCTAGAATCTTCTGAGCTTTCTGTTTCATCAGAAAGTATCCCCTGTTATATTGCTATCATTTTACAGAAAGCTCTTACAGAGCTTAGAATTTTAGCAAGGAATGTATAAGATATATCAATAGGGACTGGTGCTCTTTTACAAATATAGATATATGCATTTGTTCTATATGGGTTGTGTTGTATACAGAGTATGTGATATACTCAGGGTGCATTGTATACGGTCAATCGTGATGTCAGTCTGTATCCACAAACTATTGTCAATATTTATATATTGCACACTTTAAATAATTAAACTTGTGTGTGTTGAAACAGTCGTTCTTTTTATTTCAAAAACCGTAGAGAAACACAAGTAAATACAGCGTTCTTGTTTCTGCGTCTTCCACCAGTGAATGCCATTGCAATGTTGACGCCTGTATTGTACTTTCACTTTCGTATGTGTTCGTCTTTTTCAAGTACAGTCGGCGCAGCTCCATCAGGATGCCTCGGGAAAAGAAAAATGATCCCGAATAAGCGGCTGTCCCAATTAAATGAGAGGCAGTTGAGACACCCTTAGCAATACTTTTTTGATTCTTAATAAAAAGAAATAATGAAATCACATCACATTATGATTAAATGGTAAAGACATAATTTAAAATACAAGTCAATATTTTTATTCCAAAACAAAATTAATCGCACCTGCAATGTTGAAACGCCAACTTCCTTTGCAACAGCAGCCTGAGAAACCACAAACGACTCCAGCTCCTTCTTCAAGAGTTCAATGTGGTTTATGCAATTTACGCAAGTCACAGGGTAATCACATACTCGCTGCCCTCTGCTAAACGACCTGTCTTGCTCTGAAAAGCGATCTCTGTTCATTATTTGAAAATACTGTTTCCCAATTAAATGAAATGACGTCCCAAATAAACGACATACATAGCATTGAGAAGAACCGTCTCCCAGAGTTGAATCCCATTTAAGCAGCAATCCCAAATTATCAGTATCCCGATTTAGGTGGAGCCGACTGTAATACCAAAGCAGTATTATCTTACATCTCTTGAGAACTAATTCAAACTGCGGTCTGATCACTGCTTCTATTCTCGATCTCGGTCTGAATCACTCCTTCTATTCTTTCATTCCTGTTCTGAGTTACAGGGAGACCTTCGGAACAAGGAACATCGGAACAAAAATGAACATGAGAAACCCCATTGACACTTCCAGATGAAAAGGACAGTATTAATAACGTAATAACAACCAATAATAAGCTGTATTGAACTGTCCATTCAGAGAGATGGATGCAGTTACAGGATGGAACATGAATGATTAGCTGAGTTACGTTTGACAGTGTTTATGTCAAGCGATCTAAGAGTTGGAGAGAGTACTCAGCAGAGTGACAGTGTAAGTTAAGTGCATAATACATATCTAGATTTTAATAATTTGTTTAAAATACATTAGTCATATAGTTCATTAAATATTTTATGTAGTCATGTCAATAAAAATACATTTTTATATATATATATGCCTATTTTCTGAAACCGGATTGCAAGTCACCCGGACAATCAGTGAATCGCCCGGCCAATCCGTGAATTGCCCAGTTTCGTGGTTTGCTCGCAACACATATAAATATACCAGCAAGTCTGCAACTGTTCAGTTCAAATATTAATAAAATATTATTTATACACACACATATTATCTATACTGGTTTCTCTAGTACCCCAATGCATTAATAACACATCTATATCAGGTATGAGGCAAATAAAGTACCATTGCTTACCTAAAACAGTATTTATGCACCTTTCACCAGTAAATGCTGTTACAATGGTGGAATTTCCATGCTTTTTTCCATGTTTTTTTTAGCTCGAGACATTTGCTCGAGTAAAATGTCTTGTGTAAAATGCTTTTTTGGGTTTCCATTCGTTCAGTTTAGTAAACCAGGCTTTTCACTCGATGTTATGCAAATGAAGGGGAAAGGTGGGGGGTGATATGTAAATTAGCTGTGTGTAAAATTCTTGTGCTGTTTTCGCAGAGGGCATGTGTAAATGTTGTTTCCATGTGCACAGAGAACTGGTACACGAGGTAATGTAAGCTGTACTAAAGCTGCAATTTCTAAATACCTCGTGCATGGTTGTTTTATAATATGTTTTACTGGTCGTGCCCAAATTGTTTTTCAAATGTCATTTGTGGGGTGGCAAGTCCTAGTAGTGAATACTGCTTCAACTAATTTATTTTACAACTCATGAATTAAAAATTAACTCAGAGGTATAAAATGAAACTCATCAACACTGGTACTGCAGAGCACCATGGCTGAAAACTGACAAAGCTCTGTGCCAGACACCTTCCAGGTATGCTCCCAAGGCTGTCTGGATTAGGAACAGCGGATATTTTGTCTTTGTTTCAGGAGCTTGAACCTCCAAACATCCTCTACCAGCAAATCCTTATGCCTTGTTATCTAATGCCAATGGCTAGCAAAAGGACGGTTTGGACACATACTCGTCCGTTGTGCTGCATCACTGTTTCATATGCAGTGGATAGAGTATTTTCGCATCACCAGGGGCCACATTCCACATTATAGTTATGCAGCCACAAAGGAATTATGTACAGGCTCCTGTGCAGGTGGAGAAAAGAGTGGTGATTGCTCTGTATAGGCTGGCATCCTCAGCTGAATACAGGGTAGTTGGCAATGTGTTTGGGGTGCATTAGACCACAGTTCATCGCTGTATTTACAAATTTGTCAACTCCCTTGTTCAGACACTGCAACACGTATATATGTATGCCAGATGTAACTGAAGCAAAAAGCATTGCTCTGCGTGTCGCTGAAAAGTTCAGGTTGCCACAAAGTAATGGGTATGATTGATGCTACCCACATTCCCATCAAAGCACCACGGCACTGTCTGTGAGATTACCTCAACAGGAAGTGCTGGGCATCTTTCATTCTCCAAGCAGTAGTGGATGACACTCTGTACATATCTGTAAGAAATACAGGATTATTATGATTTTTCATGTAAAGTACCTTATAAAGTCACAAATCCATAATGTGTCATGTCTTGTTACTTTATTTCAAAGCTTTAGAGACATCTTGTGTGGCATGCCAGGATCTGCGCATCATGCTGTGGTGTTCCAGTTTTCAGTATTGGACATGGGTCAACACGCACTTCCACAGGTTAGTATTTCTAAGGGGTTCATGAATTATGTGTAGACTGAAAGTATAAAGATTTTACATTTTCCTCACATATTCCTAACTTAACAGTGTTTGTGTTTAATGCTGTAGTTTCAAAGTAAGTACTCAATATTTAATACTTTAAATTGTTTGGGTGATTTCAGTATGTCTCAAAATATAATAGATTTAGACTTCTGCATACATTTCACATCCTTTTTATGAAAGTAATCTATATTTCCCTTTCATTCAGGCATTACAGCATACAGGGGATAAGGGTGTGCCCTTTTATCTAGTTGGTGATGCTGCGTACCCCCTATTTCTCTGGCTTATGAAACCCTACCCGTCCGGACGGCTGACAGCTGCTGAGGAAGCATTCTACACCACGCTTGGGCAAATACAGGTAGTGGCTGGACGGCGTTGGGCACTTGAAAGGGAGATGGCGGATACTGCTGAAACAGACTTAAGTGCAGCATGAGTTCATTCCCAAAATTGCCACTGCCTGCTGTATCCTGCACAACCTGTGTCGTCAACAAATTTAGGTGTTCAGGAATCAGTGGCTGAATCGGGTCAGTTTTCCTTTCTTTATTTTGTTGGATTTACCGTTGTGTTAAATATTAATGATGTAAACAAAAAAAACCACAATCAATATGTTAATTTGCAATTTTATTATGACATTATTTATTTATACATGTTACTGTCGTGGGGTACGTCCTCCTCCCCTGGTATGGGCGCCTTTCTTTGGAGGGTGACCTGGACAGCGCATAGATTGTACCCTGATGGAGGGGGCGTCTTGGCTTCTGCCAGGAGAGGCAACAACTGGGTCCGTGCCAACGTCAACCATAGGTGTGTTGGATGTCACAGCCTCAGCAATGCCCTGCAGGAACCCAGAGAACATCCCCACGGTTTCCTGATGCTGCTGCTGCTGCTGTGTCATGCACCTCGACCAGTCACGCTGACGGCGACGCTGTGCCTGCTGCAACAGGACGTGTTGCTGTTGTATCTGGCGTCGCATCCGTCGTATCTCCAGTAGGCTTGACCGCTTGTATTCTGCTGCTGAAGAGTGTTGTTGTGATGGATGAGCAATGCAAAGATTGTGAATGTGCAGTCTCACATATTCCTCTTCCTCAGTATCCTCCTCTGGCTGCTCCACATCCGTAGCATCTGAATCCGGGTGTTCGCTCACCTGTACAGCTTGCGGTTGTGTAGCGCTATTTGAGCAGGTTGTGGCTGCTGAAGTGGTAGCACTGGTGGATGGTTCAGTAATAAAATGAAAAGTATCACAATTACTTTGAAGTAGCAGTAATGCAAGTATTTTGAACGTACATGTAAAAAGCAACAAGATGTTACCTTCATCAAGGCAGCAGGATGGCTCTTCAGATGCAGTGCGCTGGGTGGTGTCAATTAAGTCGCCAGCTGCAACTGCCACTGAATGCTGCCCCAATAAACAGTCCATCTCTTCCCAGAACCGAAACCGGGACTGTCCTGCTTCTCCCGAATGGCATCTCCCCTTGCTCGTTCTTGCAGGTAGGAGTGCTTATTATTATTATTATTATTATTATTATTATTATTATTATTATTATTATTTGTTTATTTAGCAGACGCCTTTATCCAAGGCGACTTACAGAGATTAGGGTGTGTGAACTATGCATCAGCTGCAGAGTCACTTACAACTACGTCTCACCCGAAAGACGGAGCACAAGGAGGTTAAGTGACTTGCTCAGGGTCACACAATGAGTCAGTGGCTGGGGTGGGATTTGAACCGGGGACCTCCTGGTTACAATCCCTTTTCTTTAACCACTGAACCACACAGCCTCCTATGCTTAAGTTTTTTTAATTTGTCCCTAGCTTGTGGGACTATGCGGTGTATTACCCGTTTTGACAGGACATCAACAACTTGTTGAAATATTGGTTTATTGCGACTTTTTTTGCCTCAAAACATCCAGTTCACCAACTATATTTATCAGCGCTTGGGTTTCCTCCTCGCTCCAGCGAATGTGAGTGGAGGGCAGACATTTACAGACATTTAAGCAGCTCATTTGCTTCTTGTATTTAACTTTAGCATAGTTTTTACAGCAAGGGTATTCTCAAACAGTTGCTTTAATACTAGAACAAGTGCAGAACACAGTTCATGGTACATTTGTAAGGGTTAAACAGAACTGTAAACCCACTTGAGATATACAGCATGACAGGCACACAGCAACAAACAATAATTTTAAAAAAGCTGCCCATGAAGTTCCCAGTAAAGTTAACAAACAGAAAATAAAAAATATTTAATTTAGGGGGTTGTACAGTAAGTGTTTTTAAGTTTAAACATTTTTTTTAGAATTGTATTTGGTAATCATGCTAATGACAATTTGGAAAAAAGGAATATTCTGTCTACCAAATGCACAGTTAAGTTTATTCCATGATAACAATCTGTAAAATAATACGATCTGTAAAATAATATCGTCAAAGAGTTGACATTTCAGCTTTGTTGCATTTTTCAAGAATATCCTATAAATAGAAAAGAACATTCTTGTTCACACTAAAGTATTAGCCCCCTCTATATATATATATATATATATATGTAAAACTTATTCTTATATAATTGAATTGTAACGAGATAACGATACGCTTAGATGTTCTGCTGAACAATTATAATAACCCTATTTAAATTCAGAATTTATGCTAGTCCTTATTAAACAAAATCACAATTTGAACAGTGTTTAAACTAGTGTGTTATAAACTCAAATTACATTTAAAATGGTAAAGTGGAGGTTTATGGCATGGGGGAAATCAATACATTCACTCTTATAAATGTATTAGTTTTGCCTATATAATATGAAAGTCATGAACTTAAAATTCCTTCTATCTGGTGAATTGATTTCCGATAGAGGCTTATTAAGCAATATGAAATGAAGCGCCTCATGTTATAGACGTTGTATGACAGCTTTTTAGAAATGCAAACATCACATTTGCATGCTGTTTTTGGTAAGCTGCAGGAGTGGCATTTGCCTTATTTTGCACTAGAGTAAACAATATTGAACAATAATAGGGCAATCCTAAGACAGTTGAAAACAAGTTTAAATGTTTCTGTCATCCACATTTTCACAATTTGACACAACAAAGACTAAAATAAATGTTTTTAATATATATATATATATATATATATATATATATATATATATATATATATATATATATATATATATATAGTCCTTGCAAAAGTATTCAGACCCCTGACCAATTCTCCCATATTACTGAATTACAAAATGGTACATTGAAATTTCGTTCTGTTTGATATTTTATTTTAAAACACTGACATCAAAAT